>CM060309.1:53712145-53724645 GCA_030674185.1 Monoplex corrugatus
TTTATGTATTATAGTGACAACGAATACTAGGATAAGGAAGCGTAAAGTTTCGTTAAGTTTTAAATCATCAGCTTTGCAAACTGATACTCTTGGTTATCATGGTTGATGATGATGATGATGATGATAATAATGATGATGATGATGATTATGATGATGATGATGATGACAGTAGCAATGATAATGATAATGATCATGATGACGAATGTGAAAAAAAACACAAACTTATGATGATGTGATGCTAGTGACGAAAATAGTGTTGATTGAAACGATGATGGTCATTATAATGGTAATAATGATAATAATAACGATAGTGATAGTAATAACATTCATGATAATGGTAGCACTACTACTATTACTGCATCTGCTACTACTACTACTACTATTACTACTACTACAACTACTACTACTACTACTACTACCGCTACTACCCCTACTACTATTACTGCTACTATTACCACTACTATTACTACAACCTTTCCGTTCCGCTTCCGATTACAACCTTTTTTTTTAAAAGAAATTCTTCGATATAAATGTTATACAACCGGTCGCTGCTCTTTTTCAGTGTCTGGTCCATAGAACATGAACTATCTTCCCCCGTCTGTTCGACAGTCACATACTCTGTCTTCCTATAGTATAAGATGAAGACATAGTTTTTCGTCCAAAAATGATTTTCTTATTTACGTTCCCACCATTTCGTCCCACTTCCCTCTTGTCCTCACCCCCCCCCCCCCCCCAAGTTTGGGTCATTGGTTCTGGAGTTTCGGTCGTTGTTGGGTGATTTCTTTGTTGAGTGATGAGAATGCGTGCGAGCTTTGGTTTGAATCTTGTGTCAAGATTTGGCTCCTTATAAATGTCATTATTTTATCATCATCATCATCGTCGTCGTCGTTATCATCATTGTCGTCGTCGTCGTCGTCGCCGTCGTCGTCGTCATCATCATCATCATCATCATCATCATCATATCATCATCATCATAAACATCATCCTCATCAGTTGTTATTATTATTATTATTATTATCATCGTTATTATCGTTATTATTATTATTATTATTGTTGTTGTTATTATCATTATTGTAATTATTATCATTATTATCATCATTATTATTATTATCATTACTATTATTATTGTTAACAGATGAAGGCCTCAGTGAACATTTTAGTCTGTATACATGCCTTTTAGGAAACTAACATTTTTCATTGATCGGATCGCTGGAAAAGTTTTGCTATCTTTGTAGTATGAGTCATAGACCAGACACATTCTTCAATCTCTCTTACATATATACATGTTTTATATATATATATATATATATATATATATATATATATATATATATATATATAGAGAGAGAGAGAGGAGAAGAGAGAGATAAGTAGATAGATAGATCAAACTGATATATGTATGTGTGTGCATGTGTGTGTATGTGTGTGTCTGTGTATGTGTCTGTGTATCTCTGTGTGTGTGTGTATGTGTGTGTGTACATGTGTGTGTGTGTGTGCGTGCGTGCGTGTGTGTGTGTGTGTGTGTGTGTGTGTGTGTGTGTGTGTGTGTGTGTGTGTAGTGTGTATGTGTGTGTCTGTGTCTGTGTCTGTGTCTGTGAGAATGTGTCTGTGTCTGTGTGTGTAGTGTGTACGTGTGTGTCTGTGTCTGTGTATGTCTGCGCGCGCGCGCGTGTGTGTGTGTGTGTGTGTGTGTGATAAAAAATGTATTTGACAATTTTTCTCAGCTGTTCTCTGTGTGGACCTTTACCAATATACGACTCAGAAAAGTAGTGTCGATCGCTGAGAACTGGCCAAAAAATACATAAGTTTGGATGTTACGGTTCAGCACCAAAAGTAAGGGCACACGGACCCCAAACAGTGCCAAACTTAAAGCGGTTTTTTGTTATTGTTTTATTGTTGTTGTTTTTTTGGGTTTTTTTAGGGAGGCATATGTATCGCACTTTCTCAGGAACTTCTAATGATATCTACGTCCTGTTTTCACTGTTGTGACTGAACTATCGTCTGGTCCTCACGTCACGTTCCAGTCTATTACATATCATGCTTCTTCACTGTCACAGTGTCTTGAGAAGCACACAATAGTGATATTTAGTGTAATAGTCTATGTAAAAAGAAAAAAAATGAGATTGTTAAAATGGCTTGAGCATCGTGTCACTTATAGCCATCCTCATTCTTATCCTCATCCTTATCATCATTATCATCAGCAGCAGCAGCAGCAGCAGCAGTAACAGCAGGAGCATTATCATTTTTATTATCATCATCATTATCATTATCACCATCATCATCATTATCGTGTTCGTCAGCCTCTCACTATCAATCAGCAACATTCCCTTATATTCCCCACTCCCTATCTCTCTCCAGTCGGTAACCCCCACCCCTCTCCACCACCATCACCACATCAGTCCCAGTACCTTTACCTTTTTTGTTTTGTTTTCACTGAGCTTCAAAGGAGCGTGCACATTCTGACGTGAATGCGTTATACATATGAATAGAAGCATCGACTGGTTAACCATTGGCAAGAACTGTCAAAAAGGACAAAGAGTGATCCCCCTTCCCTTACTCTCCGCCATTCATATGCAGATTTGAAGAAGAAAGCGAGTTGGGATACGGCGAGGCGAAATCTACTTTCAATAGGTGCAGCTGCCAGTATACAAAAAAAAAAAAAAATGAAATACAATAAATAAAAAAAAAAGAAATAAAAAGATGAAGCCATAGTAAAAATCTCCCATTTACCAGTGCTAATCACAACATACGTTCTCCATTTTCGTCGCTAAAATCATAATAAACGATTACACTCTTTTCTTAGCTTTATTACGACGTTATAATTAAGCACCTCCCCTCCGTTCTTAATATCTTAATAAAAAATATACGAAAACACAGTATGACTGCCTTAATGGCTAAATGACGGAACACACAACCAAACAAGAAAACAAACAAACAAATAAACAAAAACAGAATTACAAACAAAGAAAAAAATGTCATACACGTAAAACCATACTCCTGTATTCAAGTGCATATGGGATCTGCGGCTGAAATGAAAGAGAAAGCTCTGTAGCTAGATAAATAAATAAATAAATACACAGACACATACATACATACATAATATATATATATATGTATATATATATATATATGTAATATATATATATGTATATATATATATATAATATATAATAATAATATATATATATATATACATACATACATACATACATACATAAACAACTTAATGAATAAACAAAGATTATGATCTTCGAATCAAGTAGAAGGATACCTTTCTTTTGCATCAAGACACAAAGAGCATTACTGTTTAATTTTAAATATCAATGCTGTTAATACATTGTTATGAAATAGCACACTGCACTGCATTAAAACGAACACAACACACGTGAGGATTATGTAGTCGTGTGCAGGCGCACAGAAAACCAATCCTTTCCCCATATGTCGCTATCTACTGTGGTGTGTGTGTGTGTGTGTGTGTGTGTGTGTGTGTGTGTGTGTGTGTGTGTGTGTGTGTTGTGTGTGTGTGTGTGTGTTTTAAGTTAGCACACTGAACTGAAGTTGGGGTAGACTTCTCGTCTGTTCCAATCTTTTCAACCGTCAACATTTGAACTAACGAACAAAGACACGTGCTCTCTCTCTCTTTCTCTTTCTATCTTTTTTTCCTTCTTTTTTTTTCGTTTTCTTTCTTTCTTTTTTCTTCTTTTTTTCTGCTTTCTTTCTTTTCTTACCTTCTGTATGGTTGTTTCTCTTTCTCCCTCTCTTTTTTTTTTCTTTCTGTCTACTTTCTTTCAGTCCACACCGGCAGGCAAACATTATAAGATGATTTCAATCAGTACGCTTGACAAGACTGAATAATCATTTCTATATGAAACTGAAGAGCTGGTGCTGAAAACTTGTAGGCAAGTTGATATTGTGAGCGTTTGTGACTCACTGTCAGCAGAGCAGCACGGATTTAGGACAGGGTGAATTAAGTTTATGTAAAGTACACTGAGGTAAACTAAGGTAAAGTTAAGGTAATACAGGTGAAGCGAACGATCGAGACGTGTAGGAGTGGTAGTTTTCAAAGCCTAATTTAGAGTCTTAGTTCTGGCGGTCTCTGTATAATAAACTTCTTTTTTTTTTGTTTGTTCAGCTTTTGCTTCACAACAAGCGGTCGTCAAACACAATGTAGCAACGAAAAATGACAAAAAAGTATACACACATACTATGTTATACACTATTGACATGCAGCATACAGAATATACATAATGACATTTTATACGTATTGGAAGTTTAAAAATGAACGTCAAGGTCTAAGCACATGTCAACGGTTGTTTTATGTTTGTTTTTTTTCCAAATTGTATTGTTTTGCTGCACGATAATCAAGCATTAAGGAACAATGTGATAACAGAAATGATATCAATTTATACATAAAAAACAAGTGTTGTTTTGCATACAAACAACCTATAACATACAAAACATATGTGACAATAATATTATTCTAATCAGAGAAGCTGGTCTCTGTATAATTACTTTACCATTGCTCTCCCTTGTGTCGGAGTTGTGGAGGATAGATGAAGATGGGGGTTTGCAGCTAGACGGGAAACCGTGCGTAGAGTCATGGTGTCTCGTCGGGTGCCTGGCACTCTTGTCTGTCTAGTGCCGATGTGGTCTTCCTCTGCCTCTGAAGCTCTGACATCTTGAGTTTCAGTTTCGGTTTCAGTTTCACTGTCTCAAGATGACGTCTCCGTGCTCGGAATGACTTCCATATGCACTAACGTCACAGGTGCCATGTGATGGAGAATATCCAGAATAATCACGGCACAAGTCTTAAGCCTGCACATAAAACCATGAGCTGGCCAGGTCCTGAGGTCCTACCTAGATAGTCCCATAACCCTGGGGTCGTAGGGGAGTGAGGTGGAAGAGACCTCAAATTTTCCGGGGCCAGCACCACGATGGCAGCGCCCATCCCCTCTCCTCGCTTTAAATTCACATTCATATTCACTTTTTTTTTAACCAAGACTTCAGAAAGGCAAGAAGGCTAATTGGTTTTCAAGGGGTGGGACCTGGGAAATCAACCTGTCTCTCCAATGTTTTATACCAAGGCAGCCAGGCAATGCCTTACTCTTCATGATTTTCAACTGCCGTGGGATCTTTAGCGTGTGCAGCCAGAAGGCACACAGGTCCGACTCGTTTTTCGTCCACTTCCGAAGGACTAGACGTTCAGTTTGATTTTCCGGTCAAACTGAGGAGAAAAGTCGAGGCCTCTACGGGGAGCAAACCCAGAACCTCGAGTTTAGTTATTGGCAGGCGAACGTCTGAATCATTCTGCCGCTCTTCTCCCTGACATCTGATGTTGTAGACTGAAGGGTTGGCTGGTTGACTGGCACCCTGGTTTAGATGACCAAACTGCTTGGTCTGCTGTTTTGAGATGTGATGGTTTACAGGTGTTGCTCCAACCACTTTCGAATCTCTTCGTGTTTAATTATGGCTCTTTATTCTCTTCCTAAAAGTCTGCTTCTGTAGACTTCAAACATTGTCTGATTGTTGGGAGTATCTTGGATGCAGGCGAAACAGAATATTCAGTTACAAGATAATGGTTCGGCTGTTTATTTTCTCTCTCTCTCATATATTCGTTTACATTTTAGTCATTTTCTATGCGTTCTTCAAACCGAGTGCTGTCAGTTGTAAATCTGTCATCTAATGGAGAAAGTCTTAATGCGATATAGCTATATAGGCAAATGCGCCAGTCTGTAAGTGCCACTTTGTAATGGGAGTGGAGTTTCAAAATTTTAAGTTTCTTCAATAGTTTAGATAGGGGGAGAGATGGAGACAGACAAACAGACAGACAGACAGACAGATGGATAGATAGATAGACGGATAATATTGAGATAAATAGATAGACAAACAGACAGATGGATAGATAGATAGATAGATAGATAGATAGATAGATAGAAGAATAGATGATAGATAGATAGATAGATAGATAGATATTAGATAGATGATAGAGAGAGAGGGGGGGGATAGATAGACAGAGAGAGAAAGAGACAGAGACAGAGGCAAGAGAACAGACAGAGAGAGACAGAGACAGACAGAGAGAGAGACAGATGGAAACAGAGAAACAGCGAGAGAGATACAGATAAACACAGAGCAGACAGACAGACAGACAGACAGACAGAGACAGATACAGACAGACAGTCAGTCAGAGACAAAGAAATAGGGCTTTCAATTTTTGACTTGAGGCATTTAAACTCGAGTGTACTTTTCTTATCCCACACATAGACAGACTCGGTGATCCAATCTAGAAAAAACACACACAAGATAAAAACTCATGGTGTTTAGGTGTCTAGCCAGGTTGTGTTTGGTCTGACATGACCAGCGATGAAATCATTCTGACGTCCTTCCCACCCACGCAGTCCACATGTGTGTTGAATTAATTGCTCTACAAGAGGCAGCGACGCGAAGTTACGTGAGTGTGTGTGTGTGTGTGTGTGTGTGTGTGTGTGTGTGTGTGTGTGTGTGTGTGTGTGTGTGTGTGTGTGTGTGTGTGTGTGTGTGTGTGTGTGTGTGTGTGGTTAAGTGTGTGTGTGTGTGTGTAGTGTGTGTGTGTGTGTGTGTGTGTGTGTTAAGTGGTGTGTGTGTGCGTGTGTAGTGTGTGTGTGTGGTTAAGTTTGTGTGTGTGTGTGGTGTGTGTGTGTGTGTGTGTGTGTGTGTGGTCGAGTATGTATGTATGCATGTGTGTTTATGTTTGTGTGTATGTGTGTACGTGGTCGAGAGCGGGTGTCTATGCGCGCACGCGCTTGTGTATGTGAACGGGTACGTAAGTGTGTTTGTGCGTCGCGCGCACGCTCGCGCGTGTGTTTGTGTGTGTGTGTGTTCGAGTCTGTGTGTGTGTATGTGTGTATGTTCGAGTGTGTGTTGTGTGTGTGTGTGTGTGTGTGTGTGTGTGTGTGTGTGTGTGTGTGTGTGGTGTGTTTGAGTGTGTCTATGTGTGTTTATGTTCAAATGTCATGTGTGTGTGTGTGTGTGTGTGTGTGTGTGTGTGTGTGTGTGTGTGGTGTGTGTGTGTGTGTGTGTTTGGTGTGTGTGTGTTGAGTGTGTGTGTGTTTTCGAGTGTGTGTGAATTGTGTGTGTGTATGTGTGTGTGTGTGTGTGTGTGTGCGCGCTCGTGCATGCGTGTATTGTGTGTGTGTATGTGTGTGTGTGTGTATGTGTGTGTGTGTGTGTGTGTATGTGTGTGTGTGTGTGTGTGTGTGTGTGTGTGTGTGTGTGTGTGTGTGTGTGTGTGTTTTCGAGTGTGTGTGTGTGTGTGGTCGAGAGAAGCAGTAATTGCGCGTTTATTTTTGCAAAGAACAAGCTAGGAGCCAACGATCTGTTGCAAATATATGAACGCATGGCATAAAATATCGTTGATTAATAACAAATTTGCTTCCTACCTCCGGCATTCTTACAACCACTGCCACTCCCACACCATATGTTACATATTATGTATGGTGAGCTTCTTGCGTTAGATAGGGATATTTTTTAAGGGGAAAAGAGGTGTAAAATGGCGTGTTTGATTTGCTTTGTTTGTGTGTGTGTGTGTGTGTGTGTGTGTGTGTGTGTGTGTGTGTGTGTGTGTGTGTGTGTGTGTGTGGTGCGTTGTGTGTGTGTGTGTGGTGTGTGTATGTGTCTGTCTGTCTCTCTCTCTCTCTCTCTTCTTTGTCTGTCTGTTCTGTCTGTCTCTGTCTGTCTCTGTCCCTCTCTGCCTCTCTCTTTGTCTCTGTCTCTCTCTCTCTCTCCTCTCTCTCTCTCTCTCTCTTGTATGTATATGTATGTCTGTATATCTGTATGTCTGTCTGTCTTGTATGTATGTACGTATGTACATATGTATGTACGTATGTATGTATGTATGTATGTCTGTAGTATGTTGTCTCCATGTCTGTTGTATGTATGTGTATTGTGTCTGTCTGTTGTATGTATGTATGTGTGTATGTATGTATGTATGTATGCATGTATGTATGCATGTATGTATTGTATGTATGTATGTATGTATGTATGTATGTATGTATGTATGCTGATGTGCGTGTGTTTTGTTTTTGCGGATCAAGAACAGGATGGGCTAACAGAATTAAGCTGCTGGGAATGATAAATTGTGTTAGAAAGAAAGAAGCGATTGTAAGTTGGGTTGCCCAAACATGGGTCTCTATGATATAGATCTCTGGTGCATTAGCACAGTGCAGTCATACCTGTTTTGTTTTTCTTTTCACACGAAAATAGACATGGAAAACGTATGACAAGAAGAACGCCAAGATCTTTTCAGCGCATATGGTTTATGTTCATGTATTGGGCTTATGCCACGATCATTTTGGATCTTATCCGTCACACAGCGTGTGTGGCGTCAGTTTTAGCGTCAGTTTCAGTTTCTCAAGACGACGTCTACGTGCCCGGAACGAATTCCATATTATGCACTAACGTCACAGATGCCGTGTGTATGGTAATCATGGCACAAGCCTTAAGTTTGCACGTAAACCCACGGGCACGGCCAGGTCCTGAGTCCTACCTGGCCTATGTTTTTACCTAATCTAGATTTTTTCATACTGGTATTGTATCAGCGTATCGTTGTAACGATCTTGGTTGCATGTAAATGACATGTTTATCTGTGTATCTTATCTTCAAAGAAAAAAAAACAGATAAATAAAGGAATGATTAAAATTAAAGGTCTGAATCACAACACAACTGGCTTCTTAGTATAAACTCGTCTGACATGACAGAAAGGAATATAAGGAAATAAAGGAAATAATATATATGATTAAGGAAATATTGTCTTCATCTTGTTGATAGGCAGCTGAGGCTTTGTATGGCTTTAACGCATATGGATTTTTTTCCCCGAGCGCAGTGATGCCATCTTGAGAAACTGAAACTAAACGAAATCTTACGGTGGATTTGAAAAGGAAAGAACTTGAATGGCTAAGAGTGAAAAAAAAGTGATTAATACATCAAAGCATCGCCAAGAAATAATCCGCTTAGCGTACCGCAAGTAGAAACGATTATTATGATTATCCCAGTATTACGATGTCTTTTCACGTATACTATAATTTAACATTTTCGCTACATATGTTGACTCCAATTATTAAATCAAATGAACAGTTCCTTACGGTTGTGTTGGACTGAAGCCATCAGCGGTTTTAGTGCTGGTGCTCTGGCACAATATTCATTCTTATCATGGGTAATACCAATAGATTTTGTTTTGCCTTTTTGAAGCAAAAAAGTTAAAGAAAATAATCTGTTAAGACCAAGAAAGAAAAATTACCATGAGCGTAACTGGTTGTAAGAGTAACTGCTGTTTCACAACACATGCCAACCAAAAGCTGAAACAAACAGAAACCAACAAAACACTAGAAAAGTTTGCGCAATTCCTAAAACTTGCGACGACTGGGAAATAGATAAGCATATGAATACAAAGTAAATAAATAAGTAAATCAACGATTGTATGAATAAATGAATATATATGTATATATGAATAAATTTTTAAAAAGTGCATATAAATAAACATGTATGAATAGTAAGTAGATAAGTAAATAAATGAATAAATAAATAAAAGTTATTTAATCATTTTTCACATAGGAAGCTGGAAGAACACCGTGTAAGTGTTTGTGAATGTGGACATGGCAGTGCATGGGAAGATAGGGGAGGGGTTGCGGGTGCGGAATAAGAGAAAGGAAGGGAGACAGGAGGATGGATGGCGGAGGGTGAAGGTCAGTACAGCCGATGTCAGTTGCCAAATGACGCCAGGGTTCGAGGATGTCTGTAGCCAACAATGTGCATAACTCCAGTGAGCAGCCGTGTCATACTCCCACCCCCCATCCCCACCCTCAGTCTCTGATGCAGGAATACCTTGTACCCAACCATGCATTCCCCCCCCCCCCCCCCTTGAAAGGCATCGGCGTCGGACCAGAGTAGCGGACGCACGATTCGTCACATGCGACTACATCTCAAACCGAACCGGCCACTGATTGGTTGATATTTTGGTTGCTGCACCTATGGAATATCATAATGTAACTAAAAGAAATGTCTATCTCTCCTAGCACCCGTGCAATACCAAAATGTGACTAAAAAAAATTCTCTCCCTACTTGCACCTATGCAATACTATAATGTGACTAAAAGAAATGTCTGTCCCTTCTAACACATGTGGAATACCATAATGTGACTAAAATAATTTTCTCTCCCTTCTGGCACCTGTAGAATGCCAAACTCTGGCTTAAACAAATTTGTCTCCTTTCTAGCATATGTGGGATACCATAACGTGACTAAACCAATTTTATTTCTCTTCTAGCATCTGTGGAATACCATAATGTGACTAAAATAATTTTTTCTCCCTTCGATCATCTGTGGAGTATCTAGTACCTGTGGAATACCAAATTGTGACTGAAACAAATGTCCCTCTTCCTTCTAGCATCTGTGGAATATAATATTGTGACTAAAACAAATCTGTATGCCTTCAAGCGCCCATGGAACACCAAAATGTGATTCAAACAAATTTCTATCTTCTTTCTAGCGCCCGTGGAAAATGATATTGTGACTAAAGCAAATTTCTCTCCTCTGTAGTACCTGTGGAATACCATAATGTGACTAAAAGAAATTTCTCTCCCTTTTGGCACCTGTGGAATATCATAATGTGACTAAAACAAATTTTTCTCCCTTTTAGCACCTGCGCAACACCATTATGTGACTGAAATATTTTTTCTCCCTTCGAGCACCTGTGGGTTACCTGACTACCACCGTTAAAACCTGTTGCGGAAATTAGATCAAACAATTCGTAGAAGAGACTAGTACACTTGCGACTGTCAGTTTGAATTAATAATAATAACAATAATAACAACGATGTATAATAATAGTAGATAACTAAATAAGATAACAATAATGATGATGATGATGACGACGACGACGACGACGCGAGACGACAGTAATAACGACGACGACGACGACGATGATAATGATGATCATGGTGATGATGATGATGATGATATCGATCATCATCATCATCATCATCACCACCACCACCACCACCACTACCATCATCATCATCATAACAATAATAATTATTAATAATTTGACAGAAGTTGTTGTTAAAACCAGTGCCGTGCATTGAACACACGCAAAGAAAAGCAGCGTGTAAGCAGCGTGGTTATTTTTTGTGTCCTTGTTTTGGTTTAATCCTCTATGGGTCTCCATGACTATGCTCAAAGTGTGGGCCAGGCCCGCTCAAAGCTACCATATGAAAGCTTTCATGATTTCCCCATGGGCCAGATCTGTCATTCACCCTGGGTAGAAATCCATCAATAAACAACCAATCACGAAATGCTAATTTCTTGCTGACAAGGCTTGCCACATATACACAGACAGACAGACAGGCAGACAGAAAGAAAGAGAGACAGACAGACACACTGACACACCACACACACACACACACACACACACACACACACACACACACACACACACACACACACATACAACGCCCAGATACAGACAGACACAGACACACAGACAAGACACGCACACACACACCACACACACACACACACACACACACACACACACACACACACACACACACACACACACACACACACACATACACATGGACTCAGCGAGAAAGAGAACTGAAAGAGTCAGAGAAATCAGAGTTAGACAGACAGACAGAGACAGAGAGACGGACAGACAGACAGAGATAGAGGTAGAGAGAAACAGAGAGCGACAGAGACGCAGAGCGAGAGACAGACAGACAGACAGAGACAGACAGCCAGACAGCCAGACAGACAAAAACAAAGAAAGACTGAGAGTCAGACACAGAGAGACAGAGAGACAAACAGACAGACAGGCAGAGAGAGACAGACAGAGACAGACAGACAGGCAGAGAGAGAGAGACAGACAGACAGACAGACAGACAGAGACAGAGAGACAGAGAGACAGAGAGATTACAACAGTTGCAGTTCAAATGGATGTAAAGCGTTAACCACATCCACCACTCCAAACACACATACACATAAATGCACTCTTTTTCTTTTCTTTTGTTTTCTTTTGTTTTCTTTTTTTTTTTCTTTCTTTCTTTCTTTTTTTTTCCTTCTTTTTCTTCTTCTTCTTTTCCGCAAAAAGAAGATTAAAAGGAAGCTGAACTCTGATCCAATCATCAGTGCAAGCTGGCACTGAAGAGAGTGATCTGTCTGATGGAACCAATCAAAACAGTCATGGTATTCCAAGCGTGCCCGGAGATCTCTTTCCCTCTCAACCTCACTTTGGTTATCACGGCGAGCCAATCAAATTACATTTAGCAGGTACACAGGAAGGCAGGGAGGACCTCTTTGATAAGAGTGATTTCCCCGTTTACTTTTGACTCTTTTAGCTCGCTTCCAACAGAACTCACTAAATGGCCAGACAGGCTTGCAAGTGATTGCGGTGTAAAGTTTGGATGTATTCCTACGCGAAATCTACCCTTAACCTTTTATAGTGCATTTGTTTGTTTGTTTGTTTTATTTCT
>CM060309.1:53727145-53729645 GCA_030674185.1 Monoplex corrugatus
GAACAAAATGTTGAACAAAAAGTTGAAGAAACAGTTGACCACCCAACGTAATTAGTCATATAGGTAAAAGGAAGACCCAAATCCGCCAAATAAACATAAGAACAGTATAAAGTGATATCTTCACTGAATATAAACTTACATTAATTTAAAAAGTTGAACAAAAAGTTAAATAGTTGACCACCTGACATAATTAGTCATATAAGAGGAAGACCCAATTCCAGAAAACAAACAAAAAAACAATATAACGAGAGAGAGAGAGAGAGAGAGAAATACATGCACCACGTATGTCCTTCTATGTATAGTTAAAAGACACATAGATTGTCACTGTCTATATTTTCTCAATCTATAGCAACGGTTAATTAAACAACTCATTGCGCCTTCCCTGCTATGCAGAGTACAACAGAGTATGACACCACACACACACACTACACACACACACACACACACACACACACACACACACACACACACACACACACACACACACACACACACACACAACAATGGATCAAAACAGGAACAGCTGAACCCTGCTGTAACTAGCAGCAGTGCAATTGTCTTCTTTGTCTTCTCTGGTAGGTGTCCCTACGGTAGTAACACATCACTGGTTCCTGCGAAACTGCTAGCACTGGGATCTCGGTTTTACGAACATGGATTTGTTAAGAGTGTAGAAGAGCTGAAATGAGCGGCGTGGGATCAATAGAAATGAGAGTCAATGCCACAGAATGAAGCTTACGAACTAAAAGTACAGCCCTGTCTCGCAGTCTCAACCCAGAATAAAATTCCATAGCATCATGAACATCATCCCAACCCATTGTCTCGCATCATTATCAAAGCATTGCGAAAAAAAAAGTGGAGACCAGACTTCGTGGCCACTGAAGTAGCGTAAATGATAAGGGCAGAAAACGAACAAGCAATGCTTCTGAACGATGTGGAAGATGTAGCCACAGAAAGGGACACAAATAGCAGCGTCGAAAAAGGAAATAAAAAAGCGACGGAGAAGTAGTAGCAGAAAAAACAAACAAACAAAGATTGATACATGTATTCATACGCACACAACATACACACGCACACACACTCACACACAAACACACTCACTTACTCACACACACACACACACACACACACACACACACACACACACACACACACACACACACACACACACACACACATACACACACACACATACAAACACACACATACACACTCACGCACACACACACACACATATATATATACATACACACACAACACACATATATATATAATATAATATATACATATTATATTATATATTTATATATATATTTATATAATATATTACACTAACATGCACACATTAAAACAATAAAGACACACACACACAAACGAAAAAGTACAGACAGACGCAGAGAGAGAGAGAGAGAGAGAGAGAGAGAGAGAGAGAAGATGAGCAAGACGAGAGAGAGAGAGAGAAACAGACAGATAGACAGACAGACACAACAGAAAGACAGACAGACTGAATGAAAAGAGACACAGAAAAAGAAAAAACAACGAATAGATGATATGATGATAATGAAATGAATAATGATGATAATAATAATAACAATAATGATAATACAACAACAACAACAACAACAACAAAACTATGAACAATTAGACAACCCAAAATACAAGCAAGCGAACAAAGAAATAGCACCAACACACCTTGACTGACGAATGATATATTTAAAACAGACTGAACAGATAGGCAAGGCAACAATGCACAATGAGCACGTCTAGTCACGGGGGGGGGGGGGGGGGAGGGACGGGGAGAGGGATGGGGGACACAAGGAGAAAACATGTCATGGGAACAGGTGCGCTATCTGTGGTGTCTTGCGGGCACGGAAGTGGTCGTCTGCTTTTCCTTCCCATACCCCCCCCTCCCATACCACTCCCCCTCTTTCCCCTCCTCTAGTTCGTTCTAACACACTCGTGTGGACACACGGCCACCACCACCACCACCACTACCACCACCACATCATCATCATCATCATCATCATCATCATCATCATCATCATCATCAAATCGTTCATTGTCAGGCTAACCCTTTTGACTCTCACAAAAGGTGATGTTTTTAAAAAAAAAATGTTTTGGTAGCAATATGACAATAATGCAATGATGCTGGTAGACAGGGTGCGGGAGTTCAAGGGTTAACATTTCAGTTGCGCACATTCATACACACACAGACACAGATAATACATATATACATACATACTACATACATACATACATACATACATACATACATACATAAACACATACACACGTACACACACACATAAACACACACACACTCGCACGCACACACCCCACCACACACACACACACAACGCACACACACTCTCACCGTGTTCTGTCTCTGTCTCTGTCTCTGTCTCTGTCTCTGTCTCTCTCTCTCTCTCTCTCACACACACTCACACTTACATACACACACAAACACACACACACACACACACACACACATCACACACACTCA
>CM060309.1:53744645-53754645 GCA_030674185.1 Monoplex corrugatus
TCCACATGAAGAACGACTGCAACTCAAAGAGCATCCTGTACGGAGAGCTGAAGCAAGGATGCCGTGATCAGGGAAGACCATTGAAGACATACTTGGATACTGTAGAGTCCAACTTCATCAGTTGTTGCATCAACACCACCAACAGGGAAAACATTGCCCACAACAGAGTAAGCGGACAACAACAGTGTGTGCCGAGCACAACCAGATATGAAGGACGCAGAACAGTTGTTATTCAACAGAAGGGGGAACGGCAGAAGCAAAACACAAGGCTGTAGCACCCGCTTCCTATACAGTGTCTCGCAGAAAGACACGTGCCTTCAGGACTAGTCTTGTCTCCCACACATGAAGACCCCCACATTACGCGATGAGGACCACTAACCTTACCCATCTGTTGGGACTGACAGGCGAGTCCATCATCATCGTCATTATCGTCGTCGTCGTCGTCGTCGTCGTCATCATCGTCGTCATCATCATCATCATCATCGTCGTCGTCGTCGTCACCACCACCACCATCACCTCGTCGTCTTCGTCATCGTCGTCATCGTCGTCGTCTTCGTCGTCGTCGTCGTCATCATCATCATCATCATCCATCATCCATCATCCATCATCCATCATCCATCATCATCATCATCATCATCATCATCATCATCATCATCATCATCCATCATCATCCATCATCATCATCATCATCATCATCATCATCATCATCATCCATCATCATCCATCATCATCCATCATCATCCATCATCATCCATCGTCCATCGCCCATCATCCATCATCTCATCATCATCATCATCATCATCATCATCATCATCTCTTTTGACGTGTGGATCCTCCACGCCTGGCTGTCTTTTCATCATTGATCCATATCAGATTACTTAGTCATCTCTGCTTCGACCGATTTTGCGTTTTACACATGGCCTTCAGCACTAAACGCTGATTGTCCAGTCCACTTCGAACATAACATTGTTCAGAATCAGCATGAATGTTTCTCAGATAATAAATGAACATGTAAGAAAATAAAAGACGATACAAACTGAAATGAAATAGAATAAGAAGAACTTATGAAAGTTTAAGTTTTTAAAAAAAAAAGCAACCTGTCCAACGAGGAAAAGAACCATTCACTTTGTAAGACAAGTTTCAAATATCAGTCTGTCAACAAATATTCAGTTGGAGCGAAACGGATATGTTTTATGTAATCAGTGTCAGGTTACGTGGTTATTGACTTTCGCGATTCACTGACAGCTTGTAAAACATGTTTCTAACAATATAAGCTGGGGAGGAGGAGAAAAAGGACAGCATCGATCAGAAAGACTTGGTTTACATGTACGTATTTCAGAGTGATAGTTATTTTTCTTTTTCTATGGACAGTAAGCTCAGCCATCAGAAGGAAATAATGTGATCCGTTTTTGCAATGAACTGAACCATATGGCAACCCAAACTTGTGAATTTGCGACAGCCCATTAAGGACATATTGAATGGATTTTGTGAACAACCATCCACACACAGTGGAGTGAAATTAGCCTTTGCTGACAGATCGCTTGTTATTATTGATTAATTGATTTGATTGATTGATTGATTCATCTCATTCATTCATTCTTTCCCATTCATTCATTCATTCATTCATTCATTCATTCATTCACCTGCTTATTTATTTCATTGATTGATTGATTGATTGACGATTAATTGATTGATTAATCAGTCAATTAATCAGTCTCTTAATCTATTTATTTACCAATTTATCTATTCATTGTATTTACTTATTCATTTTTATGTAATTATCTAGTTTCTATTTTCAGTTTATTTGTTCGCTCATTTATTTATTATTTATTTATTTATTCATTTATTTATAATTATTTATTCATTTATCTAGTTATTTATGTATGTATTTATGTATTCATTTATTCGTTTATTTATCTATTCCTTTATTTATTCATTTATTTATTCACGATTTAGTTATGCATATCTTTTTACCGTTTAAATCCTTTTAAAAATGTTTTTCTCTCATTTTCTTTGCCATTTTGTGAACTTACGTCACACATCTTTCGTTTTCTTTTCAAGCCTGTTAAAAACGGAAAAAGAAAAAGACAAGAGGGGGGAGGAAGAGAGAGAGAGAGAGAGAGAGAGGAGAGAGAAGAGAGAGAGAGGCAGACAGACAGACAGAGACAGAGACAGGCCTAGAGAGAGGCAGAGAGAGGTAGAAAGGGAGATAGAGAGCGAGGAAGAGAGAGAGAGAGGGATACACCACACACACACACACACACACACACACACACACACACACACACACACACACACACACACACACACACAGAGTCAGAGACAGAGACAGACCTAGAGAGAGACAGAGAGAGGGAGAGAGATAGACAGACAGACAGTCAGTCAGAGACAAAGACAGAGAGACAGGTAGAGACCTAAAGAGAGACAGAGAGAGGGAGAGAGGGAGGGAAGGAGAGGGAGAGAGAGAGACAGAGACAAAGACAGAGATAGAGACAGAGAGACAAAGAGACAGACACATACAGACAGACAAACACAGAGAGATCGTTATGAATTAAAACCCGATCGAAATCGTATAAAGGTTTTAATAAGTACTATTGTCTGTGTCATGTTCTTAATTTTTCACATGGTATTAGCTATCCCCAGCTTTAACAGAAAAGCCATCATTAAGTTGTTGTTGTTTTCAAGCCATCATTAAGCTGGGTTTTTTTTTATTCAAAATCACCTTAAAATGTTATTTTTATCACCTAAGGAAATTGAGATTAAAATAAACAGGCTACTTGGCAAATGTGTGTATATGCGTGTGTCTCTCTCTGTCTGCCTGTCTGTCTGTCTGTCTTTCTGTCTGTCTGTCTGTCTGTCTGTCTGTGTGTCATTAAAATATTTCGGTAGCCACGTCAGCACGTGTGCATCTATGCCAATGTATACGTGTCTGATCATATAAGGCACCAATGTGCGTAATTACGATACCAATAATTTCTCAGGAAACATTTTCGTCTGTAATACTTAATAACAAAAAGAGTCTGTTAACGTGCATTATTATATTTATCCCCCCCCCCCCCCTCCAGAGGGTCATCTTTCAAAAGTAAATATGTGCACACTTGCAAACATTGGACGCAAAACATCGTATCGATATATGGAAATGTACCCGAACGAAAAACAACATTTCAGCATTGAACAAAGATACACATCTTGTACAAAGACGGGTAGTACTCTACTGAAAAGTAAGTGACCGATTTGTTTTTGTCATTTAAGCTTGAAAAATATGAAAAAGCTGTTTAACTGTTCTCTTTCAAAGACCATCCTTTTTAACCTTTTCTTGAATGTTTTCTCCTGGCAAACATGAAGAGTTATAGAGAAACACAGAGACAGACAGACACACAGACAGACATACAGACAGAGAGAGACAGAGACAGACAGACAGACAGACAGACAAAGTCAGAAGGAGAGGGAGAGATAAAGAGATAGACAGACAGACAGACAGACAAAGAGTGAGAATGAGAGGGAGAGACAGACAGACGGACAGACAGACAGACAGAGACAGACAGACAGACGGACAGACAGACAGACAGACCAGAGAATCATGATGAGCCTGTCTTGAAAGTAAATAAATAGATAAATAAATAGAAAAAAATAAATAAATAAATAAATAAATAATTGAATAAATAAATAAATAGATAATTAAACATATAAAGAAAATAAATAATGAAATAAAGAAAGAAATATGTAAAGAAATAAAGAAAGAAAGAAACATATATGTATATAAATAAATAGAATAAAGGAATAAATATATACATAACTCAATTAGTGCAAACATAAAGTTGAAACAAGCAGCATAAACACACACACTCATAAACACGTACACACACACTCACACATATACACACATTCACACACACGCACGCACACACATACACACACATACACACACACAGACACACACATACGGGAGCGCGCGCGCACACACACACACACACACACACACACACACACGCACGCACGCACGCACACACACACACACCACACACACACACACACACGCACACACACATCACTGTGACATTCTCTTCCACCTCCAAATCAAAACTACTCCCCAGAAGAAAAACATACCGTGACAAGACTATTGATTTGCATAGTGACTTTCTGTTGCTGTAGTACGACCATAAGCGGTAAACGTGGGGGGAGGGGGGAATGAGGACGAGCTGGGGGAGCCACCTTACTTTACATAACCCCCTAAGGGGAAGAGCAACTCCTAAACATGCAGGCAAGGACTTCCATCATTTTCACCAAACATGTAACAGCAGAGTGACTGAGGACAGAGAGGGTGGGAGATGTACTTGCAGCGACAGGGGATAGATCCGTATGGAGGGCCATGATCGCCAACGCCATGCGGCAGGACACATGATGATGATGATGATGAGTAACAGCACTAGAGACGACGGTTTCAAGTTTCAGTTTCAGTTTCAGTTTCAGTTTCAATTTCAGTTTCTGTTTCTGTTTCTCAACATGTTTCCAGACTTGGAATGAATTTCATATGTGACCTCCCACCACGAAATCAGTCTTAACTAGCATTTTGGGCATTTTGAGATATACATATCACTGGAAAGTGTACATTCTGCTGATTGTTTTGGTACTTGAATAAAGCTTCTACTAAAAAAAATGTAGAAGTTATGTATGTTTAAAGTCATTAAGTTGTATGACAGCCATTTTGAGAAAACGGCCTCTAAAGTTTTTGTGTGCTCTCCTACACATTTTCCTTAAATTTCTTTATTTGGTGGCTTTGATCCAGTTTGTTTCTAATTTTCGCTGTCATTATCTGAAAGGTGCATCAAACAGCTTTCCGTCAGTATATTACATGTGCGGGTACTGCACAGGTTACGGTTTATAATAAGAGACAAAAATAAAAATAGGTACTTTTGGTAGGAAATTGTGTTCTTTCTGCTGCGATCAGTGCATTAAAATACCATTTTAAATTGATTAATAATATTTTTTCAAGAACAAAATTTCTGTGGGGGATAGATTATAGTCTACAGAAATCAATTTTGAGAAAAAGTCAAAATACCCCAGATAGACCCTCAGTCACCTTTTCAGCTCCTAGCGCTGTTCGACTGACTGCAAGTTAAGACTGATTTCGTTGTGGGAGGTCACATATGTACTAACGCCACTGAGCATGTGATAGAGCAAATCGAAAATGATCATGGCTTGAGAGTTAATCCTGCACATGTTCTGTGCTTTGGCAATATTTTGTGATCTTACCTAACGTGTTATATAGGAATGCAAGGAGGAGGGGGGGGGGGGGCTGAGTAAATGCAGGAAGAGAGAAAGAGAGATGGGGTAGAAGTAGTGGGTGGAAGGGAGCCACAGCGATTTACGTGACCTAGTAGGGAGCACCTGATGAAGGAACTGACGAAGGCAAAGAGAGAGGACGAAATATACAGGAAGATAAACAAAAAGAAATCAGGAATAAGTGCAATGAAGCTAAGGAAGCTTGGCTGAAAACAAAATGCAAAGAAATAGAGGACAACACAAAACTGATCCTCAGGGTATGTACAGAAGAAATGAAGAAAACTTGTCCACAGGAAAAATACATGCACATCAATTGGTTGCTTAAAATCGAAAGATAGTACCCTTATCATGGAAAAAGACAAAATATCAGATAGATGGGGACAGAACATTAAAGGCCTTTTTGAAGATGACAGAAACGAACAGTACATTATAAGAAAGAACTTTGATGGACCACTCATAATGAAAGATGAAGTTAGAGCAGCACTGAAAAAGATACAACAAGGAAAAGCTCTAGGACCAGACAATATTACCACAGAGATGATTGAAGCCCTCGAGGAATTTGGTATTGAAAAAATAACAGACCTCCTAAATGGGATTTATGACAGGAAAAATCCCCAAAGATATGTCAAAATCAATTTTCATTGCACTTTTAAAGAAAACAGGGGCTATAGAATGCGAACACTTTCGCACAATGAGCTTGATGAGTCATATAACAAAGATCCTATTAAGAATAATCATGATGATGACAAGTAATAGAATAAAAGTGAAATAGCAGATGAACAGTGTGGATTTTGTCGAAGGGAAGGGAACTATTAATTCCATATACATCCTAAGAACCATCATAGAGAGGTCAATCGAGATGAATAAGGATTTATATTTATACTTTGTTGATTATACGAAGGCTTTCGATCTGGTAAAACATGAAGAATTGATCAACCAGCTAGAAAGACTCAGTATTGATGGAAAAGATCTACGAATAATCAGAATATGTATTGGAAACAAACAGCTGCAATAAGAATAGAAAACGATATAAGCTCTTTTCAAAACATCAAAAGAGGAGTCAGGCAAGGTTGTGTTTTGTCACCAGATCTGTTTTCACTTCACAGCGAAAACACCATGAGAAACCTAGAAAAAATACCCTGGATTAAAGGTTGGAGGAAAAATGATATACAACATTCGATACGCAGATGACACCGTGCTAATTGCAAAAAAATGAAAGGGACCTACAAAACCTTGTGAATATACTAGAAATAGAAAGCAATGGTAAGAGGTTGGAGATCAACACCAAGAAGACCAAAATCATGGCAATCAGTTAAAAACATGAAATCTCCTCATGCAAAATAACAGCAAACGGCACAACCTTCAGATAGGTTGATAAATTTAAATATCTGGGAACGATCATTTCATCAGACAGATGATGCACATCAGAAATAGCCAGTAGAATTGGCCAAGCCAAAACAGCATTCAAGAAGATGAAAAGCATTCTTACCAACAAATGCCTATCAATCAAAATCAGGGAGACAGTTCTTGAGTGTTATATAGAACCGATAATGTTATACAGTTGTGAGGCGTGGATAGTCAAGAAGCAAAGCCAGAACAAGATTGAGGCAGCCGAGATGTGGTTTCGAAGAAGAACGTTGAGAGTTCCATGGACAGCAAAGAAAACAAACGAGACAGTCTTGATGGAGGCAGACACAAGAAGATCATTCATAAGGAAGATTAGGAAAGGACAGGCAACATTTATAGGCTATTTTATGAGGAAAGTGGAATTGGAACACTTGGTCACAACAGGAAAGCTAGAGGGAAAGACAGCACCAGGTAGACCCAGGGAGAAAATATCGGACGGACTTGCAGAGTGGCTGAAGACAAAGAGGGTGGAAGATGCGCTTGCGGCAACAAGGGACAGATGCATTTGGAGGGTCATGATCGCCAACGCCATGTGGCAAGGCTTTTGATGATGATGATGATGATGATGATGATGATGATGATGAAGAAGAAGATGAAGATGATGATGATGATGAACAGGGAGCAAATCCTTTACAAACACAGGACGTTTTTCCTATCTAAAAATGGCACCAGCAGAGGGGAATCCATGAAGCATGACCAGAATATGGCGCGGTCCCCATAGAGTGTAAGTTCACAGCAAGAGCACTTATTTGAAGGGGGGGGGCTTCTCCTCTGAAGCCCTTCCGCTGTCCAGCTCTCCCCAGAGTTTTTTGCTACGTTATTCTTGTTAAGTGTGTTGTAATTTATGGATTTAGTATACACAGAATCTGCAAAGATAATAACAACTGCAATGGAATATCTGAAAAGTACACGGTTCATCTTCTTGATTTCCCTTGTATCATACTTACTGTGTTATGTTCTGTTCTGCTGTGTTGTACTGAATTGTATTATATTGTATTGAATCATAATGTACTATTTCTTCATCACATCTATCTGTTGTTGTTTGTGTTTTTGTGAAAGTCAGGCTCCTCATTTCGGAAACAGCACGTACAGCACCTCTATTCTTTTTTTTTTTTTTTTTTTTTTTTTTGCCTTCGTGTACTTTTCGTGGATCTATGAAAGTGGAATTACTGTTCCTTTAACTAAACTTTGCCAGGGACATCAAAGAAGTAACACCAAATAAATATTAAATAGTATAAGATTTCAAAGTCATAATCATGCAAAACGTATCATGGGCAGGAGAAAGCCAAAACTACCTTTGCACAATAACTATTATCTAATCTCCTTCACTTTCTGTGCTAGGAAAGAAGTTCTCTTGAAACACTTTAGTCACGTCAGGATCCATTTGTTCTTCAGAGCCATCAATCCATACAACAAAAGGATAGAAAAGCCATGCAGTGAAATCCTTCAGTGGTTCTCAGTGGAAGCCTTCTTTGCTTGAAGCCCTTACAAAACTTCCCCGAATTCCTGATATCCAGAAAATGTCAGTATAGACTGCATTGCATTACATATCTACAGAGTGAACTGCCTCACTAGACATAAACAAGATTTTCCTTACACACTCCCCCCCCCCCCCCCTGACATTCTCTTCCTTTGTTTGTTATTTCCCCTGTCTGAGGTAACGTTAACTGAAACTGGCGTGTGTGTCTGTGTTCGTTCATGCGTGCCTGTTATTTGTTTTTGTTAATGGAAATATGTAAGCAAACGTTTCTGAACCGTTTTTGGAGTGGGTTGTCGCTTTATGTTTCCCCTTACTGTGCAAGTTCTTTTCTTTTCACACTAGATGGGTATTTGTCTTTAAGCCTGGCGAATAAGAAGATGCAAACGCAGACGTTTGAATGGGCAGAGTGCGATGTTTAAACAAGAGAAAAAGGAAAGAAAAAATTGATACTTTTATGTTTATCGAAAGAGGGAGAAATGGAGAGAGAGAGACAGACAGAGAAACACACACCCACACACACACACCACACACACACACACACACACACACATACATACATACACACACACACATACACAACACACACACACACACCACACACACACACACGCACAAAGAGGGAGAGGGAGAGAGAGAGAGAGAGAGAGAGAGGACAGGCAGACAGACAGAGAGCGAGCGAGCGACAGAGAGAAAGAGAAACAGAGAGAGAGAGAGAGAGAAAGAGAAACAGAGAGAGAGAGAAACAGCGAGAGAGACATAGAGAGAGACAGACAGAGAGTGAGAGAGAGAGAGAGAAAGAGAGAGAGAGAGAAAGAGAGAGAGAGAGAGCTCTTAACAAAAGTCCGAAAACTCATTTGGTATTGGTCCAAAGTTAAGTCAATCGATAAAATGCTTCAAGGACAAAGTTAAGAAATATTGTAACTTGGGACACCTCTCATGGGTTTTTTACTGCTAAAAAAATGTTGACAGCGTACTCCTTTTCCTCATCAAATTCTTTTGTGAATTGAAACATTTGGCACTGTGATACAAACTAACCGGCTGATATTCATAAGTCCAGCTCGTCAGTACGCGGTAAACTGAACTTAACTGACAGATGTTTATTATGTAGTGCAAACCCGTACAAAGATATTTGTTATGATATTACATCGAGCAGTGAATACTTTCATATACGTCAATATAGAACTATTCGTTATGTTAACATTCAGTGTGGAAATACAGTGCCATTGAAAAAAATATCACGACAAAAATATATTAAATAACTGAATACAGTGGTATTGAAAAATACACAGAATATAATAAATAAATAAATAAAAAATAAATAAAATAAATAATAAATAAATAAATAAATAAATAAATAAATAAATAAATAAATAAATAAATAAATAAATAAATAAATAAATAAATAAATAAATAAAACAACATCTGGAACATTTTACTTCTACAATATAATGATATATTATATAGCTGTCACGGGGGGAATTCAATTTGAAGTATGTTATGAAATATGGTATAATAACTTTTAAGGTTGCATGCAATCAGTAAGCGAAAATATATCACAAACAAGAATATTAACATTGAAGACGACAAACCATCAAAGCAAAACTTTTTGTCAAATCCTCCTCCTTCATTTGTTTTAAAACAACGCTACAATGTTTGGGCAGACAAAATTACTTGCAAACAGAAAGCTCAAGTCTGACAATCAGTACACATGACCATATCTTATCCCCGTGGGAATGCCGGCGGCTCTTTCAGTATAAATAATATCCGCACCTTCTGGAAATTCTGTGCCAGAAATTTCGCCTTTTCAGTCACTCGCTTTGTTTTTGTCTA
>CM060309.1:53764645-53769645 GCA_030674185.1 Monoplex corrugatus
TGTGCTTGCGGAAAGAAGGGATAGATACAGATGGAGGGCCATGATTGCCGACGTCATGCGGCAGGGCACTTGATGATGATGATGACGGACTAGTGTAGAGGGAGCGTGCAACACTCCCCCTATTCTTTCACCTATTGCCGCTCATATCACACGAATATGATACTGAGCGCCCTGCTGTACTTCTGCGAGATCTGAGTTACCTACCAACAAAATATCCAACAGCTGAAATAGTTTCCCTAAAGCAGTACTAAGATACTCTGAAAGCAAGCTAACTTCATCAGCTGTGGTATCAACACTACCAACTGAAAAGAGAGTGCTCTCAGCGGGGTAAGCTGACAACAGCAGTGCAACTGAACAGTGTACAATAGCTGCTCTTCAAACAGAAATGGGACCAGCAGAAACAGAACATAAAGCTGAAGGATTCCTTCTCATGCTGTGCCCACAGAAGAACACTTGCCTCAAGAATCAATCTTGTATCCCACATGAAGACTCAGACCTGCTGATAAAGAGCCAGTATGCTACCCATCTCTTTGGAACAACAAGGGAGTTCATCATCATAAATAACAACATGTATTTATAAAACGTTACTCGAGCTATAACTTTGCATGACAAGAAATAGAATATCATTCAATATTGTCAGCTGTAGGTAAAATTCACAGTTTGAAAGAAAAGCATATTCTTTCCAAGAGGAATAAAGATAATAGGTGTAAATTTGGCACAGGACCACACCAAAGAGTTCACACCGTAATTTTGGGACAGTTCGTGAGGTTTATGGAAGGTTTGCGTAATGAATCAAAACAGACGGGGAGATCACTCTGTAAAAGAGTCCTCCCCACCCTTCCTGTGTACCTGCTAAATGTAATTTGATTGGCTCGCTGTGATAACCAAGGGTGAGGTGGAGAGGGCAAAGAGATTTCTGGGCACGCTTGAGATACGAATGCCTGTTTTGACTGATTCAAACCGGTAAAATGGTGAATCATCTCTTCATTGCCTGACTGCACTGATGATTGGGTTGGGGTTCAGTTTACCAGTTCAGGTGTCCTTTTAAAAGACGGTACTTGTTTTCAACACGATCTTGCGAATCTCTCTCTTTCCGTCTCTTTGACTCTCTAACTCTGTCCCTGAAAATCTGTCTCTCTGTCCTTCTGTCCTTCTGTCTGTCTCTTTCTGTCTGTCTGTCTCTGTCTCTTTCTGTCTTTCTCTGTCTGTATGTCTCTCTGTCTTCTGTCTGTCTGTCTCTCCTCTCTCTCTCTCTTTCTCTCGTTCTCTCTCTCGCTCGTCTTGTGTGAGTGTGTGAATATGTGTGATATATGTGTGTGCCTATGTGTGAGTGTGTGAGTAGGCCTATACGCGATGTGTGTGTGCGTATGTGTATGCGTATGTGTGATGTGTGAGTGTGCATGCGTGCGAGCGTGTGTGTGTATGAGCGAGGGTGTGCGTGTATGGGGTTGTGCGTGTGTGTGTTGGCTGCACACGTGGTGTGTGTGGTGTGTTTGTGTGTGACAAGGCTTGTCATCAAGAAATTAGCATTTCGGGATCGGTTGTTTATTGATGGATTTCTACCCACGCTGAATGACAGACCTGATCCGTTGGGACGTAATAACCAGTGCAGTCATAGAGGAGCTCTGAATAGGTCTTGCCAATAGTTTGGTCCATAATTGACAGGGAGTTACTGTATTGTGAGATTTGTTTGTCAACAAACACTGTTCTCTGTTTATATGTAACCATCCAGGGGACTGGGTTTGGGTGCTTTTGGGTCAAAAGCTTGTGATACTAATTGTTGCAAGTTTGCTTAAGTTGTATGATGCTGTCTGATAACGATTTCTGAGCGAGGGTGAAAAAAGTGGTACTTCGATATTCTGTAGGTGTGAGAAGAGCAAAATAAAATACACTTCGATATTCTGTAGGTGCGAGAAGAGCAAAATAAAATATCTATCAGTCACTATTGCTCTATGACTACTTTAAACCATATCTTGGTCAACCATTTTTTAGTATTCTATAGGTGTCAGAAGAAAAACATATGTATTAGTCATCATTGTTCTATGACTGGTTTTCAGTGTATCTTGGCCAACTAGGTTTTTTTTCACTTGTTTTAGTACTCTATAGGTGCGAAAAGAGGAAAATATAATACGTATCAGTCACCATTACTCTGTGGCTGGTTTTAACGATATCTTGGTCAACCATTTCAAAAGCTGGCATTTGTAAGTTTGTTTGGCTTGGGTAACTCTACAGATAAAAATACTTTGACCTAATTTCAAGATCAGATTTAGATAATGGTAGCGCAGGATCCCAAAAAGCATGAATAGGAAAGGGAGTTGAAAAGAAAAACAGAAAACGTTAGGAAAAAAACACCAAAACCAAACAAAAAAACACAAACAAAAATAAGCAAACAACACACACACACACACACACACACCAGTGATAATAGCATGAGATGTCACTAATACCGTTTTATAGCTAGTCTGTACAGTTGTATACATTTCATAATCACGCAGCTACAAAAGTTTGTCCAAAAGCAGTCATGTGGAGACATGAATTTAAAAATATTTCACCAACAAACATAAAACATGATCCACATTATGATAAATGATAAACACAATCAGAGAGACAGAAGACAGACAGACAGACAGAACAGACAACAGACAGAGACAGATAGACAGAGAGACAGAGACAGAGAGAGGCAGAGAGACAGAGAGAAACAAAGAGACAGAGAGACAGAGAAACAGAGACAGAGAGTGAGAGAGAAGAGAGAGAGAGACACGCACACATAAACACACAGAGAGAAAGAGAGAGAGAGAGAAGAAAGAAAGACAGAGACAGAAGACAGAAGAGAGACAGAAAAAAGGAAGAGACGAGAGAGAGAGAGAGAGAGAGAGAGATTTGTATTTATAGTTAGATATCACGGATGGAAACATATGAATAAACTTGCTTCTCTGATCATCTTACAAAGAGCTAAAGAGACAGCGTGTTTCTTTTTATCCAGTCGCCTTTCAACGTGTTTTTTCTGCCTCTTTTTTCTTTGTTTTGTTTTTCTTTCATTCTTTCTTCAGTTTTATTTATATCTTTCTTCTTTTTTTAATAGGACAGGGTGCTTCTCATCCCCATTTTTTTCGTTGTTTTTGTTGTAATTTGTTTACTATCTTTTCGGTTTTACTGTTGTCTTTCTTTCGTTTTTATTTTATCTTTCGTCGTTTTTTTTCGTACATTTTCTATTGCTTATAATTTTCTTTCTTTCTTTTTGAGTTTTATTTCCTTTGTCTTTCTCCTTGAAAGGAAAACCACTGAATCCAGCCATTTTACCACTTCATCCTCTACTTCCACCCCACACTTGATCTACAACCTGTCCATTGAACAAGGGTTTTTTTTCAACCTGGAATTTGGGTCGATGTTAAATGTGACGGCAAACACAATCAGTTGACAGTGAAATGTTTTTCTTCTGTCTCTGTTTTTCGATCGAATCAATGACAGTTGTTCCAGTATTTCTGACGGGATTACTTTTTCTCACAGAGAACCTCTGTCTGTCTGTCTGTCGCTCTGTCTGTCTGCATCTCTGTCTCTGTCTGTCTGTCTGGCTGTCTCTCTTTCTCTAAGCTGTCTCTGTCTCTGTCTGTCTCTGTCTGTCTCTGTCTCTGTCTCTGTCTCTATCTCTCTCTCTCTGTGTCTATGTCTGTCTCTTTTTTTCTCTCTGTTTCTCTGTCTCTGTCTCTGTCTCGATCTGTGTCTCTGTCTCTCTGTCTCTGTCTTTCTTTGTCTTTCTCTCTGTTTCTCTTTGTCTGTGTGTGTCTCTCTCTTTCTCAACACAATAACACACACACACACACACACACACACACACACAAAACGCGCGCGCACACATACACACATACACACACACACAACCACATACACACAAACACACACACACACACAACCACATACACACACACACACACACACACACACACACACACACACACACACACACACACACACACAACGCACACACACTTTTTAGACACTCAGATGCCCTCCATTCAAATTATTTTGATAGTCTAATCT
The DNA here is from genome assembly GCA_030674185.1 of Monoplex corrugatus. Taxonomy (NCBI): domain Eukaryota; kingdom Metazoa; phylum Mollusca; class Gastropoda; order Littorinimorpha; family Ranellidae; genus Monoplex; species Monoplex corrugatus. The sequence goes on from CM060309.1 coordinate 53,768,684, forward strand.
GTTCCATTTGATCAGATCGAGGTACTTCATTTCAGACAGGTAGAGTGATGGCTACAAGGCACGAACAACACTGAGTGAGCATTAAGGGAGGACAAGGGAGGGAAAGGAGCTTTGATGGAAAGAGAGAGAGACAGAGACAGAGAGACAGAGACAGAGAGAGACAGAAAGACAGAGAGAGAGTGCCAGAGACAGAGGGAGAGAGACAGAGACAAAGAGACAGAAAGAGAGAGAGAGAGAGACAGACAGACAGACAGACAGACAGAAAGAGAGAGAGAGAGAGAGTGATAGTGACAGACAGACACACAGACACGTAGACACACAGATACACAAACACACAGACAGACAGAGAGACAGACATAGACATAAAGAGAGAAAGAGAGAGCGGGAAGGAGAGAGGAAGAGAGAGAGGGGTGGACAAGGTCGCTGTAATTACATTTACCATGTCTTTTGGTATGAAACTGGTTTTCTAGTTTATTGCCTTTGGCTAGCATCTAAAATAGTAAACATTTTTAAAACACACGAACCAACGAACAAACACGGTTAAAAATAACAAGTAGAGCAATCCAACAACCACACTGTTTAAGAGAAAACGAATAAAAGCAGTGAGTACATTTTTCAATTTGTGTTACGCTTTAGATTATCAAAATATTTTCACAACATGAAAATTCAGCGATCAGTCTTAATCAAAACCACATTCATACATAATGAGACCAAGCATATAGAAATAATATATGTTGTTATATTTAAGGTCCCTGTCTTGTTTCGTTTATTAAATACACGTTTTCATTGTAATTTCATAACTTCTTTGTGTCTGTTCGCTTATATGCGGACAGTCTCTTTGATACAAAGAATACATTAAAAAAGCACTCTTACAACATCAAATCTTAACGATCAATTCCAACGAAATGCACTAGGCTGAAAGAGAGCATTGTCAGTAGGCCCACGCAGGGGAAGACAGAGAG
>CM060309.1:53777145-53794645 GCA_030674185.1 Monoplex corrugatus
TTAAAAAAAAAAGACTCTAAATACAACGATATGAAATAAAATAGAATAAAATCAAGCCACACTAAACCAAATCAAACCCAGCAAAACTAAACAGACCCACAAAATGTATTTGATCTGACCACAGACATATTATATACAGGATGTCTGTGGATCTGACCCATCCTCTTTATCGCTTCTGTGTGACGCTCCATTCGCCTCTAATTCAGTCTCTACAACACACCTCCAAACTGACTGATAACAAGTCACCACAAGAGCATAGCAGGAAAAGCCATGTAATCTGGTACAATTTTTTTCACAGTACTTTGATGCTGAGATTTGGGTGACAGTGATAACAATAAAGGGTGGCATTTTGGATTGAGTTCACGTAGCAGAGTTATACGGTACACTTTATCATCATCATCATGTCGAGCTTGCTCGGCTATCCATGACACGTTTCTTCCATCCTTCTTTGTCAGACATTGCAGTAGGTACTTCATCATACTGACAGGCCGTATCATCCATCAGTTGGTCGATGAAGGTCTTCTTTGGACGTTCTGGTCTTTGTTTGCCATGGCTGGGTCTCCAAAGTAGAACATCCCCCACCAGTTCTTCTTTGCTACGCCAGCAGTGTCCCGCGAAGCGCAGTCTTTGCTGACGTATTGATTTACTGATTGGTTGGATCTTACCATATAACTCTTTGTTAGTTGGATGTTCTCTCCAAGATTTGTTCAGGGCTGCACGCATGCATTCTTGTATATGCTCCATCAATCTTCTTCTCCAATGTCAAACAGTACACTTACCTTCATAATATGCCCTGGTGTCAACCAGGATCATGAAATACAGTCTGCAGAGTTGGTAGGGAAATTGAAGAAATGTGCTAAATGACTGCATCCGTCAAGTAGACGATGCTGCATTGTGTAGTTCCACTTTCACCCATCGAGCCGCCGGAGCTGGTTTCCTCCGTGGGATGCCGGGGGCTCTTTCAATATAAGTAGTATCCCCACCTTTTGGAAATTCTGTGCTAAAGATTTCCTCTTTTCTGTCGCTCTCTCTGTTTCTGTCTTCCTCTTTTGTTTTCTGTCGTTTTTTCCTGTTATTTTCTGCCTTGCTGGTCCATTCACCTGCTTGTGTTCGATTAAGTCTTACGTACTTCCTCTTAGGATTGATAACTGGGTACATGTATTAAGTGCATTTTTGGGTGTAGGGAAATGAGATATGTGAAGCAATTTTAGGTAAGTTAGGTCCACTTTTATATATGTTTTAGTGTCTTTTGTTATGTTTAAATTTGTATTCAGGTATGTTTTTTTTTAAATCCCCTGTGTGATAAATTGGACGGAGTGGTCAGCGCCAGGGGCATCTCCTCAGACTATGTGCGCGAAAGCACTGATATGTGCACTTGATTTTCTGGTCTTTGATTTTCCCATGTTGAAATATTGTGTATGTTTTGAAATGGCTATAGCCCTGATATGGCTCTACGGAGTCGGCTGGGCTATAAACAAAAATAACAATAAAGTAACAGGATTTGATTTGGCTGGAGCTGAAAAATCCCAAATTCTTCTCGAATCTACAACCTCCCAGTTCGCGGTCCGTTGTGCAAACTATTTCGCCACGAAGACTGGTAACAAAATGAAAAAAATATTATATGCGGGTGCCTTTTGTTCACTTTGTGTCCAGTGTGCCGTTTCGATGAACAAGAATTCCTTGTATTCAGGGTCAGTCATCCATCGATCTGACGCAATCATGGTAATGTCCCTTGCTTTGCTGCTATGGTGAGGAAAAATAATATGCCATTGGTCCAAAAGAGGCGTAGAAATTGGTTTTTATGTTTCATTTCTGTTTTACAATGGGAGCATAATTAATGGGGTTTTACTGTAACAGTCCTTACGTTTTGTTTTCTTCTGAAAATAGGAGATTGATTGCAATCGACGTGGGTAAAGTCTACGTCCATCTATGTGTGTGTGGGGGGTTGGGGGTGGGGGCGTGTGTGTGTGTGTGTGTGTGTGGACGTTTGTGTTTGTATGTATGTGTGTGTGTGAGTGTGTGTACGTGTGTGTGTATGTGTTTGTGTGCGTGCGTGCGCGTGTGTGTGTGATTGATGTGTATGTGTGGACGTGTGTGTGTGTGTGCGTGCGTGCGTGCGTGTGTGTGTGTGTGTGTGTGTGTGTGTGTGTGTGTGTTTGATATGTATGTGTGGACATGTGTGTGTATGTGTGTGTATGTGTGTGTGTGTGTGTGTGTGTTTGATGTGTATGTGCATGTGTGGACATGTGTGTGTATGTGTGTGTGTGCGTGTGTGTGTGCGTGTGTTTGATGTGCATGTGTGGACGTGTGTGTGTGTGTGTGTGTGTGTGTGTGTGTGTGTGTGTGTGTGTGTGTTGTGTGTGTGTGCACGTATGTACGTACGTATGAAGGTAGGCTCTGGATGATAATGGGAATGGACGGCGGATGTTCTGTGCAAAAGTATGTTTAACTACTATGTCTGTTTACTGTCATTTCAGATGTCCTCTCCTACTGCTAACCAGTACTACCTGCCGCATGGCGAGAAGCGGGGTGGTAGTGGTGGTGGTGGCGGTGGTGGTAGTGAACCCAACAAAAATGTCCTGTCTGGAGAGGGATGGTCTGGCAAGTTTAATTTACTAAGACACGCCATACGAAAGGGAAAAAATAGCTACGTTGGTATGATCGTGTAACAAGATCGAATGGCCTTGCTATGTCAGTCCCCTATGGAACTGTTGAGAAACGGAGATAGAGGAGAAGACCAAAAACAAAAAACAAAAAGAAAAAGAAAAAAAAACACACATACACGCGAACACATGATAGACTAAAGGAAATGAGACGGAAGCAGGGAGAATTTTAGATATCAACTAAGTAACATAGCTCTTGAGAGTCATGGAGTTATCTCCCATGTAGAATTTCTCAAACCCAACACTGTAGCGCAAACTGTGTTGGGTTTGAGAAATTCTACATGGGAGATAACTCCGTGACTCTCAAGAGTTATGTTACTTAGTTGACATGATGGACTGACAGTATTACGGAATGGACAATGAAACCATTTTGCGGAGACCCAGGCTTTGGCACGCAACTGACAGTGGGAGTAATCTGGTGAACAGTTCTTTAGTGTGGTACTCCAATAACTCTTCATGGAATTATGAGAAAAGGAGATGAAGATTTGGACGGAAGGAAGTATTATTAGAAAGGTAAACGCATGAAATGGCCATCAATGTTTAAGCTTAACTCAAATGAAATAATTTCGATCGCAGCAGAAAATTAATGAGAAACCAAACCCCTTTCTGAAAGTCATGATTATGGAAAAAGTTGCGAATGAAAGAAAAATGACACTGTTAACATGAGTTTGTCGTATTTATTAGTAGTAAAATGTTCTTGTTTGTTTCTTAAGGTCACAGTTTCTTAAACTACTTCAAGAGATTTATATATAAAAAAATTATTGCTGGGGGCTGCATTTTAAGAACCTTCTTTATGGAGAACCATAAGACTGACAGAGCATTCTTACTTAGGATCTTTCTTTTTAACTATGTCCCTGTATCTTCCTTGTTCAGATTAGTGTACGTCAACAAGATTTCTGGCAGTCGTTTGCCTTGTTACAGACCAGACCGCTAATGTTGTCTAGTGAAAGGTTTGTTTTGTCTGATTGCTTTCTGTTCTTCTGTTTATGTGTTTGGTCTCACCACTGCAGGACAGACAATCGAGTTTTCCCTCTTTTGGGGGTCTACAACCACCTACTTACATTTCACTTTAAGTAAAAAGAAAGAAAAAGGGATAATACTTTATGTGGCTTGACTTTTTTAAGTGTGTGTATGCACACAACCGGCGGAGCTAGAGAATCTCGTTAACAGTTCTTTAGTGCAGACACTCCAGTGACTCTTCACGGCGATACGATGTTTTTTTTAAGATTCACAGTTACATGAAACATTCAGACAGAGAGACTATAAAAGGGAAATTGTTAGTGTGGCTTGCCCATTTTTATTATTTATTCGCTTGTTTGTTTCCTTCCTATTTTATACGCTACACTGACAGTGCAATGACGTGCTGTGTGTGTGTGTGTGTGTATGTGTGTGTGTGTGTGTGTGTGTGTGTGTGTGTGTGTGTGTGTGTGTGTGCGTGTGTTGTGGACGTTGCGTTTGTGTGTGTGTGTTGTGTGTGTGTGTGTTTCTCTGTGTGTGTGTGTGTGTGTGTGTGTGTTCGTTCGTTCTTTAATTTAACGTCTTTTCACTATAAGTGATATTAGACGGGGGAGGGGGGGGGGGGAGGGGAAATTATTTAAAAAAAAAAAAAAAAAGTGAACAAAATAAAATGTAGAACGATAGTTGGACGGGTTGGATTTGGGCAGAGGGAAGACAGAGGAAAAAGACATTAGCAGGTGGGGGAACAGTAAAATGGAACGAGAACTTAACACTAACAATTAACTTCAATAACGTGAAGGGAAATTGTAACACTAAAATACAAACCGAATAAGGTAGAAAGAAACTCTAGGGAGAGCTAGACAACAGAAGGTCTTCAGAGAAGTAACCCCCTTTAGACAAGTGTTTCGGCCCTGAATTCCTTACACTCTCGGGGGCCGGGCCACATCCAGGTCATGACTCCTGGATGCCCTTCTGCTGTTGTCTTTTTTTTTTTTTTTTTTTTTTTTTTTTTTTCCCCACGCCGGGGATCGAACCTGGGCGATTCTGCGCTTCAGAACTGCGGTACGCGGTTTTACCAATGTGCTAACGGGGCACACATCATCTGTAGGGAATTTAATCCTTATGAAGTTCACTTTTTTCGTTCCTCCTTGCCCAGATCCAGCTTGAGCTCCTTTCTGCTGCCTCTGCCATCGCTTTAAGGGCTTTAGTCCTCTTCTTCCCAGAAATGGCGAGTTGTTTCATGAGATCATAAGCGGAGGTGCCCACAAACCCTCTTGCCCCGACCTCTATGGCGAAGATTTTGACCCGCAGACCTGCTTTCTTCAGGGTGCTGGCAAGACCGGCGTATTTTTCGGTCTTGTAGATATGTGCTTCTTCCATTCTGCTTTCGTATGGCACAGTGAGTTCTATCAGAATCACTTGTTTCGAGGAGTCAGAGTGGAGAGCGATGTCTGGTCTCATGCCTGTCTTGCTGATGACATCTGGGTAATTTCTCCACTCTGGGAGGTCTGCTGTACACTCCCAGTCGACTGCTCCATCCAGAAGACCCTTTGGCAATGTGCTGGTTGTCATAGCACTTTCGGGCCAGACCTGCTTCCCTCCTGCTTTGTAGAACGTTGTCATAGCAATTGGTGCGTTTGGGGTCATGGTTTTTTCGCTAACCACATCTGTGATCACTTTCAGAACTTGGTTGTGCCTCCATGTATACCTTCCTTGGGCTAGCGCTACTTTGCAAGAGCTTAGGACATGTTCCACTGTTTGTTTCTTCTGACAGAGCGGACATGCTGGGTCGTCTGTTTTCCCCCATTTCACTAAGTTTGCATTCGAGGGGAGCAGGTCATATACAGATCTGAGGAGGAAGCTTATCCTTAGAGGAGCCATGTGCCACATATCGTTCCAGCTGAGACTTCTTTGGAGTGCACTGTCCCATGTTGTCCATTGCCCCTGTTGACCTTGCTGGACTGCCTTCTGCACTCTTTTGACATCTTCTTCTTCCTTCAACTCCTGTATGATCATGTCTCTTTTTCCTTCCCTTTGGCTTTGGACCACCACTGCATTTTTGTTGCTCCCAGTCCCTGTCTGTTGGTTTGCGTGTGTCCAATTATTTCTTTGATGCTGAGGTTTCTCTTGGCATTGTTTACAGCCTCTTGGACTTTCCACTTTCTGCCAGTTCTCAGCTTTGGATGAACTGATCTCACGATATTGTCTTCCGATTCCTCCAGCATGCTCAACAGTCTTGCTTTTCCAACTTTGTATTCCTCCACTATGGATTTGAGAGGTAGCTTCAGCATTGCTTGACGACAGTAGAATGCAACATCAGTGAGACCAGGTGGGACACCGAGCCATTTTCTTGTGTATTTGTTGATTTTGGCTTCCATTGCTTCGACTGTGCTGGTGCAAATGTCATAGATTAGCAGTGGCCACAGCAGCTTTGGTATCAGCTTGAACTGTAGACACCAGACTTTGTATTTGCCTGGCAGTCCGCAGTTCTCTATTTTCTTCAGGCCTTCTTCTGCTGTTTGCTTGGTTTCACATCCCCTTTGTGTGTCTTTCAGGGAGTCATCATACCATCTTCCGAGACTTTTTACTGGCTCTTCTGTGACAGTGGGGATGGCTTGGTTGGCTACCATGAATTTGACTGAATCTGCCACTTTTCCTTTTCGCAGTGAGAGACTTCGGGATTTCTTAGGTTTGAACCTCATTCTTGAAGAGGCCACCAGCTCATCCAGCTGCTTTAAGATTCGGTGTGTCTCTTCCTCATCCGTGGACAAGACTGTTGTGTCATCCATGAAAGCTTTCAGAGGAGGCATCTGGTATCCATCTCCCAGATTCACTGGACCTGAACTCTTCATTGCAGCTTTCAAGATGACTTCCATTGCCAACACGAACAGTATGGGAGAGATTGCACAGCCCATTGCAATGCCCACCTCTAGGTCTATCCAGTCCGTGGTGTATTCTTTGGTAGAGAACCGCATTGAGAACCCTTGGAAATACTTCCTCAGCATTGTTCGGATGTTTTCTGGGATGTGATACATTTCAAGAGCCAGCTGGATCATATCGTGTGGAACTGATCCATATGCATTCGCCAGATCAAGCCAAACTACGTCAATGTCTCTCTTCTCTGTTCTTGCTTTTTGGATGGCATCCCAAATCAACGTGGCATGTTCCAAGCATCCAGGCATTCCTGGTATGCCTCCCTTTTGGACTGACATATCCAGATACTTGTTTTCAGTCAGGTATTTTGTCAATCTTGCTGCCATAACAGAGAAGAAGATTTTCCCCTCGACGTTCAGAAGTGATATTGGCCTGAACTGATTGATGCTGCTGGAGTTCTGCTCCTTCGGAATGTACACTCCTTCAGCTCTCATCCATTGGTCGCTGATCTTCTGGTTCCTCCATGCTGATCGAATCATCTTGTGGAGCCACTCGAGCACTTTTGGGCATTTCTTGTAGAGCAGGTATGGTATTCCGTTTGGTCCAGGTGCTGACTTGGCTCTGGCTTTCTTTACTACGTTCTTCACTTCATCCAGTGTTGGTGGTTTGTTATTGAATTTTCCTTCTGGCGCTGCAGGCCAAACCAGATTCTGGATTTCAAGTGGTGCCTCGCGCTGAGAATCGGAATATGTTTCCTTGAGATGCTGCTCTAGGGTTTCCTTGCCCACTGTGAGAGTCCCTGATTTGGGTTGTTCAAACAGCTTTCTTGCAAAGTCAAAGGGATCTTTGAAGAAACGATCTTGAGTCTTCTTCTTTTTGCTCTTTCTTCGCCTTGCTGATTCCACTTTGCTGAGAGCATTGTGTTTGGCCTTCAGATCTTTCCAGAGTTCCAGGAGCCCTTGCTTCTCGAATTCTGAGGCAGTTTTCATTCGCTTTTTAAGCTTCCTTTTCTCCCTCCGGATGCTCTCCATCTGTTGCTGTCTTCTGGATTTCTGGGGAGGCGTTTTAAAGTAATGCATTAACAGGACTGTGAACTAATGATTCTGAAATTCTAACTAACAACGTTTGATCTGATGTAATTTTCTGGAAATGATTTTCAGAATACTTTTCTTGAGTAAACATTTTCGGTAAAAAAGAACGTAGCATTTTGCAGTAGAATAAACAGTGAAACAGTGTGAACTGTTCGCCGCAAATACACTTGACATTTTTACAATATTTTGTTCTCAATGCGTTTAGCTGAATACGAAAACAAACAGCAACAATCGATCTCAAATGATACATAGAAGAATACTGCAATTTTTTACATACATTTTGAACGGTAAGTTTTATCATTTGTTGTGACACAAACTGTTCATCTGAATGTTCAAGAAATCGAGTCCATGAGGCTGATTCGAGCAAGTTGCAAGCTTCTTTTACGGAGGTATGAACATGTAATTCTATAGCATTATCAGCATTCTGGGCGCCTTGCTTAGCTGCTCTGTCAACTACTTCGTTGCCGTGAAGACCAACATGAGAAGGCACCCAGCATAAACTGATATCTGTACCTTTGACCCTTAAACGATGTATAAGATGATTTGCCTCAGTAATTAAATCAGGTCTTGTGTCGGCATTAAAAGACCGTAAGGCATATAATACAGATTTTGAGTCAACAAAGAGAACTACTTTGAAAGACATGGTTTTAAGATTTACTAGATAATGCAATGCTTGATTAATAGCGACTAATTCCGCTGTAAAGATCGATAAGTTTGCCCCAACGAAAAATGACTTTTTTATCTTAAATTTTGGAACATAAAAAGCTGCTCCAGCACATTTATTTTCTAAGACTGATCCATCGGTAAAAATGTGAAGATGGGTACGGTATTTTTCATCGATGTGTTCTCTTGCTGTGGATATCGAAATGTTGACGTTTTCAGATTTCTTAGCGTCTGTATAATCAATATCAAAAGAGGCTTTTTGCATTTCACATGTAGGGATAGGCGTTGTTGATGGTGTCTCAGCTATTTCATCCATATTTATGTTAGACTGTTTGACCAAGTCAGATATGTAAGTTGAAACAGTCATTTGTGATGAAATGCTTTTTGCTCGCTTTGGAAAGTCAACATCAGACCTGATTTTAATTTCCTTACTCACAAAATTGTCCGTTTGTGAAGTAGTTCTAACTGCAAATTTTGCTGTCGCTAGCTCACGATAGTTGTTCAGAGGCAGAATTCCAGCAACTTTGTACGTTTCCAGATTAGAGGCATGAGTAGGGACACCTAGAGCAATTTTAATACTTTTGCAGTCTAAGCTTTGTATCTTCTTTAATAAATATTTTGGTGCACTGAAAAACACTTCTTGCGCATAGGATAATTTAGATCGTACAAGTGCTGTTGACAGATGAATTAGTATGTTCGTATCCATTCCCCAAGGTAATCGGCTTATTATCTTTAGAAAATTTAGGGCTTTTCTTGCTTTTGTTGAAATATAATCAAAATGGACATTCCAGTTTAATTTCGATGTCATAAAGACTCCCAGAAATTTTACAACCTGTTTGTAATGTAACACTTCACCAAGCAATCTGAAAGTAGGCAAGTTACTTAAAGTACCACCAGAATTAAATAGCATCATGTTAGTTTTTTCCGCTGACAACGACAGACCATTTTCTAACATATAGTTTCCAAGATTATCAAGATCAGATTGATACAATTTCCTAATGTAATTCTGTGCTCTCTGTGGAGTTGTCTTTTTTAAAGTAATATTCATCCAAATACATATATCATCAGCATACTGTGCCAAAACAACACGATTTGAGAGTGCTTTAGGAAGATCCTGTATAAGGATATTAAATAAAAGCGGTGCTATCACAGAACCTTGTGGAATTCCCATATCAAGATGTCGTGAAGTAGAATAACTAGTTCCCACTCTTGCCTGAATAGTTCTATTGGCTAAAAAAGACTTAATGTAATCATACATATTGCCAGATAAACCAATAGATTTCAGCTTGTACAATAAACGCGTATGCCAAACTTGATCGTAAGCTTTTTTCACATCAAAAAATGTAGCTAAAAGACTTTTTCTGCGGGCAAACTCTTTCTTGATGTGAGTGGTAAGTTTAACCAGGTGCTCAACTGTAGATCTCCCTTTTCTAAAACCAGCCTGATTTACTGGAATAACGTTATTTTTATCACAGTAATGTACAAGTCTGTTTAATACCAATTTTTCCAATAGTTTGCTCGTATGGGACGTTAAAGCAATAGGTCTGTAACTGTTTTTATTGTTTTTAGGCTTTCCTGCTTTTAATACTGGTATAACAACAGACGTTTGCCATAATTGTGGTATAGTTCCACCAGCCCAGCATTTCTGAAAAATTTTGTGTAAAAAAATAATATAGTTTTCTGGAAGATGTTTAATCATTTCAGTTGAAACTGCATCAACACCTACCGAACTCCTTTTGTTGCGCAGAGACAAGATAGTGTTTTTTAACTCTTCTAAGGTGATTGGAGAATTAAACCAGAGATCATTTTGAGGTATTGGATCAGTGTAGATAGGGTTGTTAGCTGCCATTTCCCTGTAGTGTTTGCAGGTAGGAGTCAAACCATCTACTTTACTATTTTGGGCAAAAAGTTCCACAAAAGTTTCAGCTTTGTCCATGTCGGAAAGAAATTTGTGACTTGTATCAATCATTATTGGACACCTAGGTAAGTTGGCTCCATTTTTCATTTGATTCATTTTTGTCCATACTTTATGGAAATCCTTGAAATCTGAAATTTCTTTTGTGCAGTATGATGCCCAGTAATTTTTCTTTGCTTCAGCGATGATTTTATTACACTGGGTGTTAGCTTTTTTCATTTCCATATGATCTTCAGGTTTCCTGCTTTTGATGTAGATTTTGTATTTCTCTTTTTTATACTGAACTGCTTGCTCACATACCTCCGTCCACCAAACATTACCCAAACGGTTATTAGACTTAAAAGTTTTGAGTTTCGGGATGGAAAGGTCTGCAGCAGCTAGAACTGACTCCTGGAATTTAGAAAACATAACGTCTACATTTTCACTTTCATAATGTGTGAAATCTCGAATAGAAAGAACAGTCTGAAACAAGGACCAATCAGCGCGTGTATAATTATATTTTGGTATAATATCAGGAATGCTGTCTTTCATCCTGATGTTTTCGTTAGTTAGTGTTATGAGGATAGGTAAGTGATCACTTCCTAAAGTATCTCTGTGAGTGTCCCAGGTACAGCAGGGTACTAATTCTGGTGAGATTAAAGACAGATCGATGGCTGTTGCCCGATGTTTGGAAATATCAGGAATTCTAGTGACACTCCCATCATTCAAAAGGTAAAGCGAACTGTCAACTATATTTTCTACTAAACGATTGCTTGTCACAGTACAGCAATCTTTTTCCCAAAACGGGGAGTGGGAATTAAAGTCTCCACCTATTAGCCATTTACCGTGCAGCAGATCCGGAATCGTGCGCAGCCATTCTGTGTTGTGGTCATTTGGACCTGTTGGCAGGTAGACTGACAAAACGTTCAGGATAAAAGAATTACTGAATTGTACTGTAGCGGCACAAGCGTGTAAGTCTTCAGTTGACGTTAAAACTGGGGAAGTAAATATGTGATATTGTAACTCTTTAAGTATGTATATCGCAGTGGCTACTTTCTTCCCGGGATTCCCATAGGCATACACTGGTGGATAATAGTAATTTTGGAAATTGGGAAGATTGGTTGGTATAACATTAAGCGACTGCAGAATCAAGACTTCACACTGATTTGAGGCAAGGAAATGTTCCAGGTATGCTGAATTGGTGGAAATAGACCTACAATTCCACTGTAAAAAATTGATTTTCATAGTCGGCTAATCCCTTATTTTCAATTAACGGTGATTTGTTTGAAAATCACGTATATTTGGTTTTCTGTGTACGAGGAAAATGGGGAGGGGGGGGGGGAATGATTACTTTTACTACAAAGTAAAGGTAGAAACAAAAAATGAGTAAAACTATGGAGAAAAGAAGTCCTACTAATCAAGATAAGACTTTTGATCTAGAACAGAAATAAATTATAAATAAATTAAATAATAGTATACACGCCTTCAAATGTACAGAGATTATAGTCTGAGTCCTGACTGACTAATTCCTAGCGTTTATACACTTTCACCAAGAGAACTGTCAGAGATGACGAGGAAAAAGTCCTGTGACATGAAACGTTGGTCACTGTAGATCTACTACTATTCATTCAAAACATGTTGTATGACAGCCACCACGGTTCATAGCTGTCAAAATAGGGGAACGGTCCTCGGGAGAATCTAGAGGCGTGTGGCCGTGAAGGTCGTGATCCTCCTGGTCTTCTAGGTGTCTCCCAAAATAGATCCCGAATGTGTCTTCCCAGGTTCCCCGCTATCACGCTGCTTCCTCTGGCGGTGGGGTGAATATTGTCCTGTAGAAACTGCTGGTTAGTTCGAAGGTTATCATGGGAGACAAATGATAGATTTTTTATGTTAACAAGTTCAGCAGATAAAAAGGCGTTAAACAAATTCCGCCGAACTTCCATACGTGACTGTCGTACAGGGGCGACCTTGCTGATGACTATCTTTGTGTTTGGATATTTTTGTGTTATATGTTTGATGGAAGAAGCTAAATTTTGTGTTGTTGCTTTGAGATCTTTGCTATTCAGTTCGTGGACACCACAGTGTAAAACAATACAGTCTGCAGGACTGTCAAAGTTGGAAAGTGACTTGTCTAAAGATTTTTGTATGTCATGAATGTTATTCACAGTACTTGAGTCTCCTTCAAAACCATAAGATCGTCCCAGTCGTCTCGAGTGGACACCTTTCAACACTGAATCATGGATAGTCAGAACATAGGGAAGGTCGTGGTTTGTTTTACGTTGTTCTGAAATCTTTTTGGTGTGTGACGTTGCGTCCTTGAGCTGTGATGTGACGTCTTTAGCTTTTTTGATGTCATGGTGTTCTTTCCCGTCTTTGGTTTTCTTTTCAAGCTCTGTTTTCGCTCGAGTATTGCTGCTAGTTTTTGTTGTGTTTGATCGTTGTGCCTGTTGGACGTCCTGCCTGCGTGTGTGCTTTTGTTTTAGAACGTCTGCGTACGTGGGAGTTGTTGTGGAATTATCTGTCTGTGTATGACTGTTCCTGGTCGGTTTGATGGTGGCGGTTGCTGTCGACCGGGCCTCGATCTGCGCAAGCACAGTCCTTTCTAAGGTACTGACCTGGTTGCGCAGATCCAGTACGATGTTTTTTAGTTCAACGATCGTACTCACGAGTTCCGCAGAGCTTGGTATAGATGTGATGGATGTTGTCCCGCTCTGCGTGCCCGTGGTAACCGCGGTCGAAGCGCCATTTGAAGGGACAGTCTCTGCCTTTTTGATCCTGTCTCGCTTGTCGCTGGTCGACGGCCTCTCGTAGTCGGTCTTTTCCGCAGACGCAGCTTCTTGCCTCTGTTCAGCAAGGCGCCCCCGTCTTGTTCTGGTCATTTGAGACTATTTCCTGTTATCTCTGACTGCCGAAATTTTTATCCGTCAGGAGTCTCCGCCATCTTGAATGTGTCTTCCAATGTGTGTGTGTGTGTGTGTGTGAGTGTGTGTGTGTGAGTGTGTGTGTGTGCGCGTGTATGTGTGTGTGTGTGTGCTCGTGTATGTGTGTGTGCGTGTATGTGTGTGTGTACGTGCGTGTATGTGCATGTGTGTGTGTGTCTGTGTCTGTGTGTCTGTGTCTGTGTGTCTGTGTCTGTGTGTATGTTTCAAACCTTTGCATGACGTTGGAGGCATGAAATTGCAAGAGTTTTTGGACAACACTATAAGCTTAATAGCACCGCCTGGTGGGCTGGCAATGCTTTGTTTGCTTGATTTGTTTGTTTCCTTGTTTGTGCTTGTGTTTCTTTTTGTTTTACGTTTGTGTGTGTGTGTGTGTGTGTGTGTGTGTGTGTGTGTGTGTGTGTGTGTGTGTGTGTGTGTGTGTGTGTGTCTCTGTGTGTGTGTTTTGCTTGTTTGTTTGTTTGTTTGTATGTTTGTTTGTTTGTTTGTGTGTGTGTTTGTTTGTCTGGTTGGTTGTCGGTTGGTTGGCTGGTTGGTTGGTTGGTTGGTTGGTTGGTTGGTTGGTTGGTTGGTTGGTTGGCTGGTTGGTTGGTTGTTGTTTTTCTGTTTGGTTGGTTGGGTTTTTGTTTTTTATTGTTTGTTTGGTTGGGTGTTTTTTGTTTGTTTGGTAGTTTTGTTGTTGTTGTTGTTGTTGTTTTTCGCTTATTTGTTTGCTTCTTTGTTTATTGTGGTTTCTTTCTTTCCTTGTTTCTTTCATTATTGACTTGGGTTATTCGGTTGGATTTCTGTTGTCTGCATGGGTGCGACAGAAGCTTGTGACTTCCGGTTGCCATGAGCTGCATTACACAGGTAATTGAAGACTAAACTCAAGATAACTGTGTCAAAGTAAGTTATACTTAATGTAAATTACACAGGTTATTGAAGACTAAATTCAAGATAACTGTGTCAAAGTAAGTTATACTTAATGTAAATTACACAGGTTATTGAAGACTAAATTCAAGATAACTGTGTCAAAGTAAGTTATACTTAATGTAAATTACACAGGTTATTAAAGGCTAAGCTCATGCGCTCGACTTAACAGGAAACGAGAAAACAGACTAGTTTTCGGAGAAATCTGTGGGTGGTGGGGTGTGTGCAGAGAGGGTTCGAGTTTCTGGAGCTCAAATACAGGCAGACTCAGTGATATAGTTGCAAACAAACCTCTTCCGTGATATATGGAAAACGAGCAAAATACAGCAAATGGCATAGGATAAGCAGTACGTAAATAGGGGGGCAAAAAAATACGAGAAAAGAATCAGAACGCGTATTTGATACAACCAGACAAGACAGCCGCACATTTTCGACCAAATGGCCTTTGTCAAACGTAGACGTAAGATCACAAACGACCAAACACCAAATACAAAAATTAGTCCAGTGGAGGCAACAGCAGGGAAATTTCAGTCTTTTTCTCCTGATTTTTGTATTTGGTGTTTGTTTGTTCGTTTCTGATCTTACGTCTACGATGGACAAAGGCCAGTTGGTCGAAAATTTGCGTCTGTCTTGTCTGGTTGTATTAAATACACGTTCTGATTCTTTTTTCGTGTTTTTTTTTTTTTTTTTTTTTTTTTTTGGCTCCTGTTTGCTTGAACGCGGGCAGATACTTGTTTAGGATTTAGTACATAAATAGTTTCATGGAGTGTGATAATGAAAAATAAAAACCACAAAAAACAACGATATTAAAAATAACACCACCATAATTACCAACAAAATAAGCCAAATCAAACCAACCTAAAACAAAACAAAAAAGCAATAAACAAGACCAAACCAAAACTAAAAAATAACTACAAACCATACCGAATCAAACAAAACACAAAACAAAACAAAACAAAAAAGACACATGGCACACAATTCAGACTGCCAACCGCAACATCTGCAAAAGCCATTCCACAAATTATGAATGAATACCACAGTTGTCATTTTTATCTATATGTTTTCCTCCAAAATAGAATGCCAGATATGAGCCACCAGACTGCAGCATATTTATACGCTACGAACAATGACTCTAAAAATTTTCGGCAGTTATATATGTACGATTTTCTTTATGAATACCAACAGATCATATTCTACAGCATTGGAATGCCTATAGTAATATGACCTGATGGTTATTTGCTATTTTCTAACGAAAAAAGGACATTCGAAAGTATAATGGAATTCGTCACTTAACCTGCCAGAGTTGTACTTTGTCTATAATCTGTCTTTCCTATCGATGCCCACCATCTATTGCGTATCCCCTCTTTCTCTAAACCCAGCCTCTACTCTACAACACTTCCACTATCTGTCTGTCTGTCTGTCTATCTCTGTCTCTGTCTCTGTTTCTGTTTCTATCTCTGTCTCTGTCTGTCTGTCACTCTCTGTCTCTCTCTGTTTTCTTTGTCTCTCTTTGTCTCTCTCTGCCTCTCTGTCTCTGTCTCTGTCTCTCTCCCTCTCTCTCTCTCCCTCTGGCTCGCTCTCTCTCTCGAGCTTCCACTGCTCTCTGTCTGTGTGTCTGTTTGTCTGTGTCTGTGTCTGTCTGTCTGTGTCTGTCTGTCTGTCTCTCCCTCTCTCTCTCTCTCTCTCTCTCTCTCTCTCTCTCTCTCCTTCTTCTTCTTTCTTTCTATTTCTTTGTGTTTTTTGTCTTTCCCTCTCTTTGTCTCTCTGTCTCGCCCCATTTTCTTCTCTGTCCATGCCTCTGCATCTGCCTCTGCATCTGTCTCTGCCTCTGCCTCTGCATCTGCCTCTCTCTGTGTCTCTCTTTGTCTCTGTCTCTCTGACTCTCTCTCTCTCTGTCTGTATGTCTCTCCCTGTCTCTCTGTCTCTGCCTCTCTCTCTCTCTGTATCTCTGTCTGTCTGTCTTTCTGTCTGTCTGTCTGTTTGTCTCTCTCTCTCTGTCTCTGTCTCTGTATCTCTCTGTTTCTCTCTGTTTCTCTCTGTCTCTCTCTGTCTGTCTGTCTGTCTATCTGTCTCTGTCTCTGTCTGTCTGTCTGTCTGTCTCTCTCTCTCTCTCTCTCTCTCTCTCTCTCTCTCTCTCTCTCTCTCTCTCTCGTTGCTCTGTTCACATTCCGATAAAATTTGTTCATTATATAAATGACGTCAATTTTAGCCCTTTAATATGTTGGCATGATATCACTTTAAAAAGATACTTCATTAAACCTTAAAATACCCCCGACTGAAAGGGCACACACACACACGCACACAACACAACACAACACAACACACACATGCACACACACACACACAAACACACACACACTCACACGCACATACATACACATACCCCCTACACACACTCACTCACTCTCTCTCTCTCTTTCTCAGATACACACACACACACACACACACACACACACACACACACGCATGCACGCACGATACATACATATATACATACATACATACATACACACACGTACATACATACATGCATACATACATACATACATACATATATACACACACACACATGCATACATACATACATACATACATACATACATACATACATACATACATACATACATACATACGTACGTACGTACATACATACATACATACATACATACATACATACATACATACATACATACATACATACATACATACATACATACATACACACGCACAAAACGAACACACCAGTAAAGTCTGACGTACATGTAGTTGCTGCTGCGCCACATCATTTTGTCAATAATGTTAGAAAGAAGTGTAAAACATGAGCTAATGTTTTTTTTGTATATATGGTAAAGGCAAGGCCACTTTGTTGGTGGGAATCCAAGAGACCAGTTGACTGGTAACAGCTGTAGCAGCTGTTTATGATGAGCGTTAAGCTACTGTTCATACCTAGGTTGAACTGTCGATATGGTATTTGAGAGTGGTGTTTTGGGACCATTTATAATAGTGGTGATGATGGTGACGTTTATAGATACAGGATGGTTTGATGAAGACATTCATAGAAGCATGAAGGATGTGACGTTTGTATTCTGGATTTTGGAATTTGTTTTCAGAGGGGAGGGATTCATCGCATTCCGGCAGTTCCGTATGCACTCCACCTAAATCAACCAGCAATTGATCTCGCAGACTTCCTGAGCCTGTGTAAATCCCTATGCACTGGCATAGCTTTGAAACGAGGAAGAGCGTGGGGTGGGGGTGGGAAGTGGGGGTGGGGGATGGGGAAGAAGGGACATGTGAAAATACCAAGCTGACACCACACGAGAATGATGAATATATTACGATTGGCAGTGAACAGACCAGTATCTGATGTTGGAGACTGGGATTGAACTCGAGATATCCGATCTTGAGTCCATGGCTGTATCAAAAGCACTGACCATGTGTGTGTGTGTGTGCAGTGGTTAAAAGCACACTGTCCGTGGGAGACAAGAACAATCAATCAATCCTTGAGTTGGA
>CM060309.1:53802145-53807145 GCA_030674185.1 Monoplex corrugatus
AAAACTAATTGAGAGAGAGAGACAGACAGACAGACAGACAGACAGAGACACAGAGAGAGACCGACAGACAGAAAGACAGAAAGACACAGAGAGAGACATACAGACAGAAAGAGACAGAAACAGAGAGACAGATGGAGACAGAGAGACAAGAAGATAGAGACAGAAAAAGAGAGATAGACAGAGATACAGAGACAGATAGAGAAAGAGAGACCGAGAGAGACCGAGAGAGGAGAGAGAGAGAGAGAGATGGAGGAAGAGAGAGAGGGAGAGAGAGAGAGAAAGAGAGAGAGACAGACAGAGACAGACATACAAACAGAGACAGAGAGAGACACAGAGAGATACACACACACAGAGCCAGAGACAGAGACAGACAGATAGACAGACAGAGAGAGAAAGAGAAAGAGAGTGATCAGTGCTGCAATGTTAATCACAAATGAACGACTATACACCTGTCGCACACTTACACAAGGACATTCAATGGGTCACTGACTGATTTGTTGTGGCCAGCGAACACTCAACCTCTAAGTTAGTCCTAGCCAGACAGAGATTATATATATATATATATATATATATATATATATATATATGTATATCTATATATATATATATCTATATATATATATATATATATATATATATATATCTATATATATATATACATCTATATATGTATATATATAGATAGATAGATAGATAGATGATAGATAGATATATATATGTATATGTATATATATATATATATATACATGTATGTATATATATATATATATATATATATATGTATGTGTGTGTGTGTATGTGCATGTGCGTGTGCGTGTGTGTGTGTGTGTATGTATATGTACATACCTATATATATATACATATGTATATATATTTATTTATATGTATATACACACATTTTTACATATACATGTGTGTATATATGTATATATGTATGTATGTATGCATGTATATATATATATATATAATATATGTATACATGTATATGTATGTGTATAGATATACATTAGATAGATAGATAGATAGATAGATAGATAGATAGATAGATAGATAGATGGATAGATAGATTGATAGATAGATTGATCGATCGATAGCTAGATAGATAGATAGATAGATAGATAGATAGATAGATAGATAGATAGATAGACAGATAGACAGATAGACAGATATGACAGGTATGTGAACGCAAAAGGTTTGATAAACAGATAGATAGATATGTAGACAGACAGACAGACAGACAGATAGATAGATAGATAGATAGATAGATAGATAGATAGATAGATAATAGATAGATAGACAGATAGATAGATATATATAGATTGATACATACATGCATACATACATACATAATATAATACATACATACATACATACATACATACATACGTACGTACGTACATACATACATACATATATACATACATACATACATATATACATACATACGTTATGTCAGGTCAGACAAATAGGTCTGCTACTGGCAAGCTGTAGCCCAGTACTACCTGTCACAGCAGGAGACTTGGAGAGGGGATTGGCGCCACCAAGGATTAACCTAAGCCCACAGAAAAGATATGAGAGACACTATAGCCAACAACATACCGGATCGGTCGGGGCCCGGGTTACAAACGACCGCGCTTACCACTGACAAGCACCAGGGTGGAAGTGAAAAGTCAGCTACTGGGGCAAAGACATCATTCAAACTGCCAACGGAAAAAGCTACCATTGGAACCTGGAATGTCCGTACACTCCATCAGTGCGGCAAAGTAAAAGAACTAGAACACGAGCTGAGACGCTACCAATGGGACATTGTGGGTATATCGGAAGTAAGATGGACAGGCTTCGGAGAAGCAATCACAGAGGAAGGACACAAGATGTGGTACAGTGGCGAAGAGTCACTACATGAAAATGGCGTAGCTTTCATCGTACGCAAAGAAGTCATTGGATGCATCATGAGCTGCACGCCTGTCAACAGCAGAATCATCAGCATTCGGGTGTCAGCCAAACCAAAGAACATCACCATCATACAAGTGTATGCTCCAACTACCAGCCACGAAGACCAGGTGGTTGAAGAATTCTATGAGAAAATAGAAGACACCATCGGAAAAGCCCCCAGGAAAGACATCATCATAGTTCAGGGGGACTTCAACGCCAAAGTCGGCCCAGATGCCTACAAAAACTGGGCTGGAACAGTGGGTCAATTTGGCACAGGGGAAACTAATGACAGGGGACTTCGCCTTCTGGAGTTTGCCTGCACCCAACGGCTCACCATTGCCAACACCCTCTACCCCCACAAACTGTCAAGAAGAACAACCTGGCATGCGCCGAACGGAAAGACTCACAACCAGATCGACTTTGTCCTCACACCGCGGCGCTTCAAATCAAGCATTAATAAAGCAAAGACGAGGACATACCCTGGAGCTGATATAGGCAGCGACCACGACCTCGTGCTGCTCACAATGAAGATCAAATTGAAAAAGAAGTACCAAGCTGCGCAGCCACGCATCAAGTTTGACCTGGAAAAGCTAAAAGATCCAGAGATAGAAGAGGCATTCCAGGCACAGCTCGGGGGGCGGTTCGCGGCACTCAACTTCCTGGACAGCGACATCAACGACCTCACAAACAACTTTGGTGAGGCAGTCCGCGAAACAGCAGAGGAGGTACTGGGGCGACAGAGGAAGAAACACCAAGCATGGATCTCAAATGACATCCTTGACCTCTGCGACAACAGAAGATCACTGAAGAAGACGAAAAACTCCAGCCCTGAAGAAGCCGCACAGTATCGTAAAACCAACAACCTTGTAAAGAAGAAAATGATTGAAGCCAAAGAACAATGGATCAACAACCAGTGTGAGAACATCGAGAAAGGCATGAAAAAAGGAAACAGCAAACATGCCTTCACCACACTGAAAAACCTTACCAAGACGCAGCAAAACAGATCGTCAGTCATCGAGGATACCTCAGGCGAGCTGCTGACAGAAAGCTCCGCTGTTCTGAACAGATGGACGCAGTACTGCCAAGAACTATACAACTACCCAATACAGCCAGATGACAGTTTGTTTCAGGGGGACTCAACACCATTGAGGGAATCCTCACCGCTACCAGTGATGAGAGAAGAAGTGGAAGAAGCCATCCGCAGCCTACCAGCAGGGAAATCACCTGGAGCAGACAATATCCCAGCAGAGCTGCTCAAACATGGAGGGAATGATTTGGTCACTCGTGTAACATCGATTTGTCAGAAGATCTGGGAGACAAAACAGTGGCCCACAGAATGGACTCAATCACTCATCATCCCCCTGCCCAAAAAGGGAAATATGCGCCAATGCCAGAACTACAGAACAATAAGTCTCATTAGCCACACCAGCAAGATCATGCTCAGAGTCATATTGAATCGACTGAAGAAAGAAGCGGAAGAACACCTTGCGGAAGAACAAGCTGGATTTAGGGCGGGCAGAAGCACAGTAGAACAGATCTTCACCTGCCGGATAATGATGGAGAAACATCTGCAGCATCAGAGAGACCTGTTCCACAACTTCATAGACTTTAAAAAAGCATTCGACAGGGTGTGGCATAAGGGTTTGTGGCAGGTGCTAAGAAAGTTTGGCATAGAGGAAGGTCTCGTCCAAACCATCCAGGCGCTGTATAACACTGCCAGCAGCGCAGTTCTCCTCAACAACCAGATAGGGGACTACTTCAAGACCACAGTTGGAGTCCGTCAAGGCTGCCTACTCTCTCCCGTGCTGTTCAATCTCTTCCTGGAGAACATCATGCGTGAAGCCCTCCATGACTTCCACTCCACTGTCTCCATCGGAGGAAGAACCATCAACAACCTGAGGTTCGCAGATGACATCGACCTGATGGGAGGCAGCAACGAAGAACTACAAGACCTGACCATGAGACTGGAAGAAAGTGCAGGTGCACACGGAATGGAAGTGAGCACAGAAAAAAGCAAAGTCCTGGTCAACAGCACAACCAACACCCATGCTGAAATCTACATGAACGGGCAACAGCTTGAAGAAGTGGACGCTTTCAAATACCTTGGCGCCACTCTCACCAAAGACGGTCGCTCTACAACAGAAATCAAGATCAGACTAGCGATCGCAACAGCAGCAATGGTAAAGCTAAACAAGATCTGGAAGAGCAGAGAGATCGGCTTTCCATCGAAGATGAAGCTGTACAAGTCCCTGGTGCTCCCCATCCTGCTGTATGGATGCGAGAGCTGGACCATGACAGCAGAGACCACCAAGAGAATCCAGACGTTTGAAACTAAATGCTTCAGGCGCTTGCTCGGGATCTCTTGGCAAGATCGGAAGACAAACGACTTTGTGTGGAGCCAAATAACAACACTCGCAGGCCCACAAGAACCCCTCCTGGCAACAGTCAAGAACAGGAAGCTGTCGTGGTTCGGGCATGTCACACGCCACAACTCACTGCCCAAAACGGTCCTCCAGGGTACACTGGGAGGCGGCAGACGAAGGGGACGACAAGCCAAATGCTGGATGGACAACATCAAAGAATGGACCAGGTTGGATGGCCCCACGCTGGTGCGACAGGCGGAGGACAGGACCGGTTGGCGACGGCTGGCTTCAAGAGTGTCTCTCATCTCTCCTCTACGCCCATCACGGGCAGGAGAATGATGATGATGATGATGATGTATAAATATGTATATATGTATATATATGCATATATATATGTATTATATATATACATATGTATATGTATTATATATATATGTATATATATATATATATATATATATATACACAAATACATATACATATGTGTATACATGTAGGCCTACATATACATAAGCGTTCTGATTGTGCATTTTGTTTTGCACATACTGTGTAGGCGTTGCGTTTCTGCACAGTCGGTGCTCATAAATGTTTGGCATTTTCATGTTCCTTAAACCAGCCACTGGCATGACTTTCAGGATCTTTAAAGTACGTGGTTGATAATCTGCATGCCTGTACACAAGAAGGGGATTTAAGCACCGGCAGGTC
>CM060309.1:53814645-53817145 GCA_030674185.1 Monoplex corrugatus
TCTGTAAATAATTTTGGGGACATATGGTTGTCCTGTTTCACGCCTATAAGTACTGGTTATTCTTCTGAGATTTGATGATCTATGTGTAGTCTTTCAGTAACGTCAATGTAAATATCTTCCAGTGTAGCAACATAGGTTTCGTTTGCAAGTATTGTTTTCAGTGTCTCTAATGTTTCCTCATATTCTATTAAGTTAAATAATTTTTTCATAGTCGATGTATCCGATGCAAAGCAGTAATTCAAATTGATTACCTTTCTCTGTCAGCTGATTGATCGTTTGAAGATGGTCAGTTGTTGAATAACCTTTTCTGAAACCAGACTGTTCTCTTGGTGATTTTCCTCGATGATGTTTTCCTTTCGCCTTTGCAATATCTTTGTGAACAATTTGTACACGTGGTAGAGTAGACTGATAGGCCTGTAGTTTTTAATGTCTGTCGTGTCTCCTGTTTTATGTAGTATCTTTGCTTCTTTCCATTCTACTAGTACCAGAACTTTTTTCTTTAAAAACTCATTAAAAACTGTGTGATGTGTCTGACCGTTTCTTCTCCTCCAAGTATCATGACCCCACTTCTTAAATCAATTTTGCCCGAGGCCTTGTTACTTTTCGTTTTTTTGGGTGTGCGTATGTGGTTTTTCTTTTTCTTTTTTCACCTTTTTTTAATTAAGATCATCGCACTCAGAGAGGTTACCATTGCGGTCACCTTTTTTTCTTTCTTTTTTTCTCCTTTTTTTCCATTTTCTGCGCCACCTTAATGGCCACCGAAGCTGGCACACTTTTGTTTTACAATGCAATGATGCTGATGTCGATGAGGATGATAATCACGATGCTATGGAGTTCCATCTAGGATTGAGACTGGGTGACAGGGTTGTACTCTACGCTTACTATCATAATATATCCTGGCGTCAACCAGGTCCGACAGATACAGACACCCGCGGTGCTGGTCAGAAGATTTGAGCAACACCCTCAATGACGCATCCGTGAAGTGGATGAGACTCGACTGTGTGGTCCCAGTCTTTCCAACGAGCCCATAGCACGCCCTAACTCTGGGTAGGAGCAGTTTAGAGTCGAAAAATCCCACAATGATTTTTGAAGGGATTGATGGGAATTCGAACCCACAATCTTCCAGACAGTATTTCCGTTGCGTTAACCACCACACCAGGGCGACTGGTCTTTTTTTTTTTTTTTTTACTTCTGATTCTGATGCCATGAATAGTGGGGCTTCTGATGTGTCTAGGCTGGCATTCCTTTCTGAAGGGGGTTGGTCTTGGAGTGTGGAGCATGTATTTCTGTGTAAAAGTGTGTGTTGATCCTCAGTGTTTCGTTTCTATCTGTTTGTACATTATTTGTTTCATTTTTTTCATTTCGCATGTTTTTTTCTTCGATAGCTGATTTTTTAGTCACAAGTTTTAGAAGAAGCATGTGAACAGATCTGAACGATGATTTTTGACACTTTGTAAGGAGAATTACTTCTGTGAAATATTTAGCTGAACAGAAATCCGAAACTACGCATCTGAGTGATTATTTCCATTTTTTAAGTGAAATAAAGCCTAGTGTAATAATTGTTTAAATATGTATTTTTACTTTGTTGTTTCCAGTACCAGTCTTTATATTTCTCTCTTAGGGTTTCGTTTTATTTTGTTTGTTTGTTTGTTTGTTTGTTTGGTTGTTGTTTGTTTGTTTGTTTGTTTGTTTGTTTGTTTGTTTGTTTGTTTTTTGTTTGTTTGTTTGTTTGTTTGTTTGGTGAATATTTCCAATTTATATCAAAACATGGAAAAAAGTCTAATAGTCTAAATCTGTATTTTTACTTTGATGTTTGCAGTACCATAGTACCAGTCTCCATGTTTCTCTCTCAAGGTTTCTGTTTTCGTTTCATTTTGTTTGCTTGTTTGTTCAGGATGAGATTAAGAACAGATGCATCGTGTCTTCAGCGCGACTGTCCTTGTACAGGTTAGGCAGGATGTTCAGAGCTAATCTCGTGGCCAGAATGGAAGCTAATCTTGTGCTCCTTGAACAGGCTCAGGCAAATCATGGCTTCAGCGTGCCATTCTGACCAGGAAAGGCTGAAGACTCTGTGACAGGTCTGGCAATAAATCTGGCACCGTGCCGCCAGTTTGCTGGTTTTTTTCATTTCCTCTTTCCTTGTTGATAATGAAAAACGCTCAGTGCCGCAGACATTCGGGTTGAAGGATTTAAACTTTTTTTTTTTTTTTTTTTGTAGAGTCTGTCTATTTTTCTGCAGATGAATGGTTTTGCAGACAGCGCGTATCACTAGGATATGGATAACATGTATATATTGCATAGAGCTAGGGACAGAGAGAGAGAGAGAGGAGACAGACAGACAGACAGACAGACGGAGGGAGACAGACAGAGACAGGGAGAAAGACAGGGAGAGAGAGAGAGACAGATAGATAGATAGAGAGAGAGAGAGAAGCAGACAAACAGACGGACACAGAGACAGACAGACAGACAAAGAGACGGCGTTTGTTGTGAAAGTTCTGTT
>CM060309.1:53827145-53829645 GCA_030674185.1 Monoplex corrugatus
GAGCCCCCGTAGCGCCGCCCTCGTGGTGCTGACCCCGGGAAAAGTTGAGGTCTCTGCCACCTCACTCCCCTGTGATCCCAGGGTTATGGAACTATCTAGGTAGGCCGTCAGGACCTGGCCAGCTCGTGGGTTTATGTGCAGGCTTAAGGCTTGTGCCGTGATCATTCTGGATCTTGTCCATCACATGCCACCTGTGACGTTAGAGTATATAGAATTCATTCCCAACGCGGAGATGTCTTCTTCAGAAATTGAAATTGAATTGAAACTTGATCGAAGGGGAAAGCTGAGGATGGGGTCTGTTTGAACGTGCGGTTCATATGGGGGTCGAACAGGTTCTGACCGCTGCGAAGCCTAGTCATGACGCCCGTTTGCTCTCAAGACGGAAGGTAGTGGATGTCCTTTTCCGTATGTAGCCTAAGCAGTGATTCGATGATATTCCTCATCTCGCCGTAGTAGACGCTGTTGTCTGTTTGGTGTTTCTGGATTCGTGTTTTTGCTTGCACATTTACTGTTTCCTTTCCGGTATCACACAGTGAACGGGATCCACTGGAGGACTTTATTTATGGTTCGTCTGACTTTTACAGGAAGAGAATTTATACCTTATTCATACGGAATATCATTGTAGCTATCGCTTCCAACATTTGGACAATTTACAAGAAATATTACTTTTGTTTTTATTTACTCATATTCACATTATTGTTATGTCATGTAAAAATATGAAATGTTGATCTAATATATTCATTGGTAATCTGATATGTTCATTGTTGATCTCATATAATCACGGTTGATCTCATATATTCATTGTGGATCTCATAAGTCACAACTGATTTCATGTGTTCATCATTGATCTGATATGTTCATTGTTGATATCATATAGTAATTGTTACTCCCATTATATTCGTTGTTGATTTTACACATTCACTACGTGCAACTATTCATGATGAAATATGCCTGAATCTCATCTCAATCGGAATCAACCAAAATTATACAACAGTAGACAATGCTAAATGACCGCACCCAGTCTGTGACCAAGGTCAGGCTGGAACAATTCTACTGAAACAATTCTATCAGCAGAAGTGCTGCTCCTACAGGCAGCAAGGTAACCATGGTGACAAGAAAAGAGCAGGAGGGATAG
This sequence comes from Monoplex corrugatus, assembly GCA_030674185.1. NCBI lineage: Eukaryota > Metazoa > Mollusca > Gastropoda > Littorinimorpha > Ranellidae > Monoplex > Monoplex corrugatus. Next base: position 53,828,281 of record CM060309.1, read on the forward strand.
GGAAGGACGGAAAAACGCGATTATCACGTGCATTGACCTGCTCTGACCCTGCGCCTTTGTCATGTAACACATGGCCTTGCGTTGGCCTCACAACAAGAGGACAGACAAAGAGAGAGATTGAGGGGGGTAGGGGGGGAGCAGGAGTGGAAAATGTGCTGAGTTGCTCTTTTCTGGAGATCCATAATTCTGGGCTACGAGTCCCTCGCAAGCCCCCCCCCTACAACAAAAACATGATTATGGAAGATGCCAATAACCTGTCCATATTTCAGAATTACATATCCAAAACTTGTATACATGCGCGCGCGCGCAGAGAGAGAGAGAGAGAGAGAGAGAGAGAGAGAGAGAGACAGAGAGAGAGAGAGAGAGACAGAGAGAGAGAGGTACACACACGAGAGAGAGATACACACTAACACACACTAACACTAAAACAAACAAACACACACACACACACACACACACACACACACACACACACACACACACACACACACACACACACACACACACACACCTGTTCCAAACTTTTTTTGGGGGGGCGGGGGGGCAATACTTCAGAAAGGCAAGAAGACTGACTGGGCTTCAAAATGCCAAAACTTTCTAAAACACTCCCCAGATATGCGCATCTTATAAATTAGATGCCAAAAAGCTGTATGCACTCATAAATTAGATGCCCCAAAACCTGCACATACTTTACAAAATACATATCCTTGAACGTTTATATAACTATTAGGTTCTTCTCCATCTTCTGTTCTGCGTTCGAGCTCTGTCATGTTTCAGAATTACTGGTCAGCGCATCTGTATGAGGCTTATTTACTTAACAGTGATATGTGTATATACTTTCTTCTGGAACACACTATGCAGGTTAAAATGATGCCATACTGTCTGTATACTTTGACGTAGGTTTGGAATGGGGAAAAGACAGAAAAAAAAGAAATTAACAGAAAGAGTTGAAACGCCTAGCTTAGAATTTCCATCAGGTGGGGATACTATTTGAAATGAAAGAGCTTCTACATCCCCACTCAACTTGCCTGTTATAAACAACATCAATTAATTAAGCAGGTCATAATTTTATAAGACAAACAATAAAAATCGAGCTTTGACTCAATGTATAATGAATGTATGAATTGTGTGATCATTGAATTGTCCTTCTGGTTTGCGGAATAGTTTCTAATACTAGAGTTACATTCCGACATCCATCTGTTTATCTGTTCAAAGCTATTCTTCACGTTGGTGTCATGAACGATCGTCAATGCACACAATTGATCATTAGCTCTCTCTCTCTGTCTGTCTCTCTCTCTCTCTCTCTCTCTCTCTCTCTGCCTGTCTCTCTCTCTCTCTTTCTCTGTATCTCTCTCTCTCTGTGCC
>CM060309.1:53834645-53837145 GCA_030674185.1 Monoplex corrugatus
CCGTATTGGCATAATTAGCTACTGCATTTGCTCTAACTATATATTTAGCAGTTGATAACTTCCTCCAATCTTCCAAGGGAAGGATGCCGGCTGTTTTATATACTTCTTGTGTTTTTGTATACATCGGTACACCAAGAGCACATTTAATAGCTTTACTATCTAAGCTTTGAAGTTTTTTCAAATACATTTTGGAGCTGAAAAATAGACCTCTTGACCATAAGCCAACTTAGATCTGACTAAAGCTGTGACAAGATGTAACAACGTTATAGTGTCCTGTCCCCAGGACTGTTTACTAATAATTTTTATTAAATTATAGCTTTTCATAGCTTTGCATAACAAGGCATCAATATGTTCTTTCCACTGTAAACTAGAAGTCAATTGTACTCCCAGAAATTTCACGTGAGTAGTATATTTCAGTTCATCACCAATTTTAAACAACGGTACTTCTTTCGGACTGAGACCATTATTAAAAAGCATCATGTGTGTTTTTTCATTGGATATTTCCAGACCGTTAACTGTCAAGTAAGTGGAAATATTATTAATTTCATGTTGATAGACCTTTTTAATGTATTTTATTTCTCTCAAGGAAGTCTTCCTTTTTAACGAAACATTCATCCAGATCGCTATATCATCAGCGTACTGAGCAACGTTTACATAGTTTGAGACTTGAGTTGGTAGGTCATAGATCAAAATATTAAATAATAGAGGAGATATTACGGAACCCTGAGGAATTCCCATGTTTACAGATCGTTTTTCAGAGTATGTATTACCTATTTTAGCGACTATACTTCGTGTGTGTGTGTATGTGTGTGTGTGTGCGCGCATGTGTGAGTGTGCTGTGTTGTGTTGTGTGTGTTTGTGTGTGTGTGTGTGTGTGTGTTTGTGTGCGTGTGTGTGCGTGTGTATTTGTGTGTGTGCGTATGTGTGTGTGCGTATGTCTGTGTGTGTGTGCGTATGTGGTGGTGTTGGTGGTGGTGGTGGTTGCCTTTTGAAGTTACACATTCACAATCTCCATTTGGAAGACCTGTTACATAAAATCAACCTATTAAATGCTGAAAAATAAACAGTTCTGGGTCGAGATACACAACAATCTTTATCTCCTAAAAACATTCAAAATATTATTCTAATCTTACGCACATTCTCACAAAAAGACTGAATACGTTTTTTTTTTCAAATTTACATCGGTAAAATGTTTGAGAAATCGCAAATGATTATGTTATGCACAGAAATTGGCGTAGTTATTTTGTTCACAGAGACAGATAGAGACACATGATTAGACAGGCAGACATACAAGCAACCTATCTAGTCAATATGAACAGACTTGAAAATAATATCTTTAAATACCTTTAAATAAACTGTGGTTTTGTGAGAAAGTCACCCTGCACATCTACTTTCCCCTGCAGTGAAAAAAAAAGAAAGAGTAGAGAGACGTGGGTGTCATCTTCCTGAAATGTAGTCAAAGCAAGTGGATTGGACGGTCCCTTATGCCAGACATTTAAATGACAAAGCCACAGAAAAAAACTTCTGTTCGTCTCTTGAAGTCTGGCCTTCTTTGCAGTTCACGTTTTTCCCGTCAGCCCAAGCTTGCTGTAAAAACACGAAGAATACACTTGGTGGATAATCTAGTTTCTGGAACCACGATGATTCGGGAGAAACTTGTATCTTGGCATTGTGAAATATCAATGCTTGACATCTGCATACATATCAGCTTCATTCTTTTCTTTCTCCTCTCTCTCCAATGGATAAATTCAAAGATGAATATCTGGCCAAATAAATTCATCTTTCCACCGCACTTGTGAATGTTGGCAAGTCACAATTTCTCAATGAGAATCAGATTGCATTTTCTCTGCTTTTTCAGCCCCTTCCCCGTAGATCATTACGTTGTATGTATATATACATATATAGAATGAGAGGAAAGAGAGAGGGAGAGAGAGAGAAAAAGAGAGGAGTGTGTGTGTGTGTGTGTGTGTGTGTGTGTGTGTGTGTGTGTGTGTGCGCGCGCGCGCGTCTGTGTGTGTGTGTGTGTGTGCGTGCGCGAGCGTCTGTGTGTGTGTGTGCGTGCGCGCGCGTCTGTGTCTGTGGCTGCCTGTCTGTCTGTTTGTTTGTCTGTGTGTGTCTGTGTGTGTGTGTCACTTTATTCAATTTCACGTGTGTTATCTGTGTGTATCTGTGTCTGTGTCTGTTTGTGACATATTCAGTTTCACATGTCTGTACCCCTTGTCTTTCTGTCTCTTTTCGTCTCCAATCAAAGCTGAATTCAGGTCTTAGCGTGGCATATTTGCAAGCACGAAATATAATCAGGAACGGCTCTTCTTTGTCGATAAAAACCGTGATATTTGTATTACATGTGTGTGTTTGTGTGTATGTGTGTGCGCGCACACGCATGTGTGTGTATGTGTGTGTGTGAGTGTGTGTGTGTGTATGTGTGTGTGTGTGTGTGTGTGTGTGTGTGTGTGTGCTCGAGCGCGTGTGTGTGCATGGGGGTTTGTGTGTGTATGTG
>CM060309.1:53854645-53859645 GCA_030674185.1 Monoplex corrugatus
CTGTTCTTCAAAGAAAAGACCTGGATCTCCAGTCACCTTCCCACCTCCTTCCGTCATTACTGTTTTGATCTGACAAAAGGGTGTTGTCGACAGTTTGGCTATGAACAACTTTTCTTAAGACAAATCTCTTCTGTGTCTCTGTCCATCAGTCTATTTGTGTATCTGTTTGTTGTCTGTCTCTGTCTGTCTGTCTGCCTGTCTGCCTGTCTGTCTGTCCGTCTGTCTGTTCTGTATCTCTCTTTCTCTGTGTCTCTGTCTCTTCTGTCTGTCTGCGTCTGTCTGTCTATCTGTATCTCTCTCTCTCTCTCTTCTCTGTCTCTTCTCTCTCTGTGTCTCTCTGTGTCTCTCTGTGTCTCTGTCTCTTCTGTCTGTCTGTCTGTTTGTCTGCATGTCTGTCTGCATGTCTGTCTGTCTGTCTGTGCCTGTCTGTCTGTCTGTCTGTCTCTGTCTCTGTCTCTGTCTCTCTGTCTCTGTCTCTGTCTCTGTCTTCTCTCTCTCTCTCTCTCTCTCTCTCTCTCTCTCTCTCCGTCTCATTCTTTCTGTCTCTATGTCTCTATCTGTATGTCTCACAGTCCTTCTCTCGCTCTTTCTGTCTCATTTTTCCTACCCCCCCCCCCCCCCCCCCGACTGCTTTGCATTTTTAAATGGCAAACGTTGATGTATAATTGGCGACGTTTCAGGAGGCAGACCTTACTGCTTAATTGGCGATACATTAAGTGGCAAAAATTAATGCGCTAATTGTCGCATAACCCTGAAGCTGTGCATGCACTTGGCTGAGTGTTATGGATCTGAGATTTTTATGGAACCATAATTTTGAGGGAGAAACCCATCTGATTTTTCACTCTACATTGCTGTCTCCAATACTTGAACAGGGACAGGTGCCCTTTCACAACTGGATGAACCAGAGGCCACGCCCACAAAGGTTTCTTTTTTTATATAATTGTTTTTCAGTCGGGGAAAAACTCATGCAGTTCGATATGAAAAATGGGAGCTCAAACTCTACGCCAACCAGCCATTATGCAGGATACACATTAATAACAATAATAAAAAGAAAATTATTTTTTTGAAAAATCATAAAACAGGACTAATAAACATGGTCAGTAAATACACATCCATTTCAAAATTTGTTTCTTTTTTCCTTTTTTTTTTGATAGGATCATCGCACTCAGGGAGGTTACCTTTGTGCTCACCTTTTTTTTTTTTTGTCCTATTTTCTACGCCACCTTAATAGCTACCGAAACTGGTACATTTTTGCAATGCTTTGATGATGATGTCGATGAGGATGATAATCATGATGCTATAGACTTCTGTCTAGGATTGAGACTGCATGACAGGGCTGTACTCAACGCTTACTATCATAATATACCTGGCGTTAAGCAGGTCCGAGAGATACAGACACCTGCGGTGCTGGTCAGAAGATTTGAGCAACACCCTCAATAACGCATCCGTGAAGTGGATGAGACTCGACTGTGTGATCCCAGTCTTCCCAATGAGCCCATAGCACGCCCGACTCTGGGTAGGAGCCGGTTAGAGTCGAAAAATCTCACAATGATTTTTGAAGGGACTGATGGGCATTCGAACCCACAACTTTCCAGTCGTTAATCTGTTGAGTTAACAACTACACCACGGCGACTGGTTGCATTTCAACATTTAATCGCAAAACCTTTCGCATTTCAGACATATTCTGCTATGCCACTAGACCACCCTGGCTTTCTATGTTCCTCTGACTTCAACAATAAAACATTCATGAATCCATCAGTGCCACGATCTTCACCATAACAAAGACTCCACTGCCTAATTCAATCTGATACTGCAACACCCGCCGCGGAATTCATTAAAGTTTAACGATGTTATTCATCATGCATTAAACTGTGACAGTATCATTTGTCAGTTGTATGGCAGCTAGGCTACTCTCAGAAATTTTTGTTATCGGTTTCGTGAACGAAAGCTTTTCTTCTCCTTGAATAAGAGAATGAACGTTGTCAGCAGGAAAGCATAGGGATAAGGAAGATTATTTCTTGTATGAGAAGAAGAAAATAGGATGTTAACAGTGTAGCAGATTTTCAATGAAAACAACACAAATTTTGTTTTTACGGTACAAACTTGTCACACATTCTCACTCCACCAGGGAATCCTCATAGCTCTATCGTTAGCATGTATCAACGTAGCTTGTTTGTTTCTTTTTTGTTTTTGTTTTTGGTTATATTTCCGTTTTGTATTATTCATATTCATATTCATAATTATATTCACATTTATATTCATTTCTTTTGTCACAGTGGATTCACCATGTGAAACTCGGGCTGCTCTTTACTTTGAGAGTGCGTCGCCGCAGTGCAGTACCACCTTTTTTGTCAAATATTTCAGAAAGGCCAGAAGGCTTGTTATAGGGTGTTAAGAGTGTAGTAGATTTTCGATGAAAACGACAAAAAATTGTTTTTACAGTACACAGTGGTCACACATTCTCAGTCCACCAAGGAATCCTCATAGCACCATCAATAGCATGTATCAACGTAGCTTGTGGTTGTCTGTTTTTCTTTTATCTTTCCGTTTCTATTATTCACAGTCATGTTCATATTCATATTCATATTCATGTTCATGTTCATGTTCATGTTCATGTTCATATTCATATTCATATTCATATTCATATTCATATTCATATTCATATTCATATTCATATTCACAATCATATTCGTATTCTTATTCCTGTTATATTCATATTCATATCCAAATCCATATTCATCATTCTTTTTGTCACAGAGGATTACCATATTAAACTCCGGCCGCTTTCCACGTTGAGAGCGTGTGGCCGCACTGCAGCGCCACCCATTTTTTACATCAAGACTTCAGAAAGGAAAGAAGCCTTATCATGGATGTTGCAGGAGAAAGAGTTGACGGTCAGCAGAAAACTAAAAAGTGTAAATTGAGAAATGTCCTGTGACCATCAAGATCTTTTTGACGCTACCAGTTCAGGTTTCCTCGGTGTGCAAAGTCTCTCTCCTCACACTCCTTGATCTGTCTGCAGCCTTTGATACCATTGATCATGGTATTCTCCTTTCTAGACTTCATCATACTTTTGGCATCTCTGACATTGCTCTGTCTTGGTTCACTTCATACCTATCCAACAGAAAACAAACCGTTCTCATCAATGGCACTTACTCTCAACCTGCATACCTGACCTGTGGTGTTCCACAAGGATCTGTCCTTGGCCCTGTTCTTTTCACTCTTTACACCTCCCCCCTGTCCACCATCATCAACTCCCATTCTATAAAACACCACTTCTATGCTGATGACACCCAACTTCAAGACAGTGACTCACCTGATAATATACAGCGCCTGTTGACTCGCACCACTGAGTGTTACTCGGTCATTAAGAACTGGATGACACACAATAGACTTCAGCTTAATGACGACAAAACAGAAGCTATCCTCATTGGCACCCGTCAGAAACTTTCTCAGCTGCCTCCTCTTTCTCTCCCATTATGTAACACATCAGTCCCAATTTCTGATTCAGCTAAAAACCTTGGTGTCTGCATTGACTCTACCCTCTCCATGAACAACTTTGTTTCTCAAACTGCCAGATCCTGCTACTATCATCTCCATCGTATAAGGCTGATCAGGAATTATCTCTCTGTCGAAACTGCAAAACTCGTTCTCTCCTTCATAATGTCTCGCATTGACTATTGCAATTCACTCCTGTCTGGTCTTCCTGCCTCCACCATTCACATCCTACAGCGCATTCAAAACAATGCTGTACGCCTTGTACTGAAAAAGAAAAAAGCTGACCACATATCTCCTCTCCTGGCACAACTTCACTGGCTCCCTGTATCAAAGCGCATACAGTACAAACTAGACACCATGTGCTACAAAAGCCTCAATAACGCAGCCCCCGATTACCTGTCAAGCCTACTTGAGATCTATCTTCCCTCACGTACCCTCCGCTCTGCCTCCGATCCTCTGACTTTTCGCTTTCCACGCACTAAGCTCAATACCTATGGTCCACGAGCCTTCTCTGTTTCTGGTCCACTCTCCTGGAACAAACTTCCTCTCTCAGTCCGTCAGCAACCTACTTTTGTCTCCTTCAAGTCCGCTCTCAAAACTCACCTTTTCTCCTCCGCATAAAATCCTAACCCCCCTCTGCAGCCTGTCTCCGCTCGGAGGGAATCACATGGTTATAATATATAATTGTATATGCTATGCTCTCTATAATTTTCCATTGGTTTTATTCTTGCTTTTATTGCTTTTATTCTTTCTCCCCATTTATAGCCATGCGTGTGTGTGTGTGTGTGTATGTGTGTGTGTGTGTGTGCGTGCGTGTGTGTGCGTGCGTGCGTGCATGCGTGCTTGCGTGTGTGTCTACTTCAGCGCTTAGATTTGATTTTATCAAGATTTTGCGCTATATAAATATTGTAATTATTATTATTATTACTTTAAATCCTCATAACTTATCGTTACATGCTTCTTGAGCCAGCTGGTGAGGTTGCATTCTGTTCAAGTGACTGGACCATTTAATTCTTTCTTGATGTATATCTCGTATGATGGTGGTCCAATGCTGTTCCTTACTATCTCTCTGATCTTGGTCTTTATTATCACATCGCATCAGGTTTTGTTGACGGCTTTTCTCAGTATCGCATCCCACGAGCGGTAGTTTTGTTCAAAGTCCAGATCTGGACATATCGATCAGCATAACATTGCCAACAATTATCTCAGATCCTTTTGCTTTCTTTCCATGCTCTGCTGTTATGATGACTTGGATTAAGTATGTTAAGAGATGTGTTGGATAGCAGATGCATTGGGACAGTGATCTATAGGTAATAAACAAGCAGATTTATTATAAAATAAACTTCATTTATCCAAGAGAGTAACATTAGGTGCGGTAGATACCATGCGCGTTCTTGAAGATGTTTCATTGAGGATGTTGATCAAACCATTCTGAAACACACGCAGGTGTCTGTATCTGTCAAGCCTGATTGACACCAAGCATATGTTAAGAAAATAAGCAT
>CM060309.1:53867145-53869645 GCA_030674185.1 Monoplex corrugatus
TTCACACACAGCAACGTGCTAGACTGTTGTTTGATTAACTATTTTGTGATAATGATGACCTCTGTGTGTTGTGTGTGTGTGTGGTGTGTGTGTGTGTGTGTGTGTGTGTGTGTGTGTGTGTGTGTGTGTGTGTGTGTGTGTTGTGTGTGTGTGTGAGCTATGGTGTGTGGTTGTGTCTGTGTGTCGCGCATTGTGTTTGTGTGGTGTGTGTGTGTCGTGTATATATATATATATATATGGGGTGTGTGTGTGTGTCTGTGTGTATTCATATGTGTGTGTGTGTGGTTTGTGTCGTTGTGTGTGTGTGTGTGTGTGTGTGTGTGTGTGCGTGCACGCGCGCGCGTGTCTTTGTATTTGTGTAGTTAAGAGAGAAAAATGGACAGCATCAACAATGGGAAGTGTCTTTGGTGGACAGGGGAGACAAAGCACAAATAGACAAGGACCGCTGCTGAGACGGAGTTTTACCTTTCAAGTTATTTGAACTGCACCACATAACGTCTTAAGGCTTTTGAAATGCATATGATTTACTTTGAACACTTTTGTTCCTAACATAAGGTGCACGCCACTTCAAGTACACATTTATGTACACGATTCGACATATCATCAAGCTGTTCAAAGGCCTTATGATTAGAGTTTGTCTTCAAGAGGCATCACGTACATGTGACGTTGCCGCTCTGTAGCAAGCAGCAAACCAGACGCCACGCACAATGTAAGAGGTCATCATCATCATCATCAGGTGCCCTGCCGCATGGCGTTGGCGATCATGGACTTCCATCTGTCTCTATCTCTCGTTGCCCCTAGTATCCCCCCACCCCCCTTGTCCCCAGCCACTCTGCAAGTCCGTCCAGCATTTTCTCCCTGGGTCTACCCGGTGCTCTCTTTCCCTCCAGCTTTCCCGTTGTGACCAGGTGCTCCAAATCCCCTTTCCTCATAAAATGGCCATAAATGTTGCCTGTCGTTTCCTAATCTTCCTTATGAGTGATCTACTTGTGTCTGCCTCCATCAAGACTGTCTCATTTGTTTTCTTTGCTGTCCATGCAACTCTCAACATTCTTCTTAGAAACCACATCTCGGCTGCCTCAATCTTGTTCTGGCTTTGTTTGTTGACTGTCCACGCCTCACATCCGTACAACAGTATTGGTTCTATACAACATTCAAGAACTCTCTTCCTGATGTTAATTGATAGGCATTTGTTAGTAAGAATGCCTGTCATCTTCCCGAATGCTGTTTTGGCTTGGCCGATTCTGCCGGCTACGTCACTCTGTATTTAAGAAGAAACACGTGAAGGTGTCAGATGGTATGCAGAGCAACAATGCCTCACCACTGGCTAGACAATCGCCTCCCGGTTCAGGAGGCCACACGGTAGCCATTTCACCAAGCAAAGGAGCTGTTCATGCGCTGCATGACCCATTCGGACCAAGCCATCAGTTACCTTGTTTACAAGCCGAATGGCAAGGTGGGGGAGATGACAAACCCCGGGACATAGCCAGAAAACACATACCAGCCAGGTCAATCCTAGCCACCTGACCAAGGGATGATGAAACCTCTCTCGTGTCCCACTCAAATCAGTCATAGGCGGAGATGAGAGCACGAGTGGGGCAGGGGAGAACTGTCTTATTCTCTTGGTCCAGTGGCTGGGCTGTGCCCAGCTGGTATGCATGGTGTGGCCATGGGTTTGTACAACATACAATATAAGATGTCAGTCTGAAGCAAACAATCACTCAAAGAGAGAAGAGAGAAAAGCGTTTTTCTTAATTATGAGCCGCACATCAGTTTGACAGCCTCAAAAAAAGGATGTTTCATTCTATTGCTTCCAATCTGGCAAACATCAGCAGGGGTGCCAGCGAAATGTCATCACAATAGTAAGATGATTGTACCAGGGGCCAGACATATACTTTTCCATTCAGCCAGTACAAGTCTTGTTTCCACTGACAGGCTGCTGACTCCCTTTGTCATCTTGTAAATATCATGTCAATTAGCTCAGTTGTTGTCCCTTCCGATTCCTCTTACCCTTGATACACCTTGTTCTATTTCCTGTCAAATTCCAAACAAGACAGACAACACGTGAATGGAATTGTCTCTACGCACCTCAGACCTGGTTCGTCTGAAGACTGTAAGTTGTTCAGTCTGCAGATTGAACCAAACGGACGTGCTCTGCCTCACACGCATGCGCACATTCACACTACACGGCCGCGTTTACTCTTGTTGTACATTGTTTTCATCTTTCATGTTTCCGATCAAAGGTAAAGCCAAAACATGTGTGGGACAGCTTATGGACAGACACACAGAGTCCTCTGGCATCGTTTTCCCCTTCTTCTCTATGAAATCCATGTTATGGTGCATGAACGGATATTATTCTGTGGGAACCGACCATTTCCGATAGGAAGCGAAGGCTTTGATGTGGGGGTCAGGCGTACTTTCTCAGTATCTATGACAAGGTCACCACCCAACGTTTTCCTCAGATCACACACAGAGACAAACTGGAGGGAAAACAGCGGCT
>CM060309.1:53879645-53884645 GCA_030674185.1 Monoplex corrugatus
GGAAAAAAAAAGTCAAAATCCTTCATCCCTTTCACAGAACTAAATCCAAAATACAAACTTGTATGAAAACAAAACCCTCTGGACAGAGGATGTGAAAAGCCAGATGGCAAATTTTTCTATATCCACTATGATCTTAAATGAGTTCCTCCCACCTGTTCCTGGTAACTGCAGAAAGGAGACAGCGTTATGCAGGTTGCTTATGGTCATACATACATATTACACTCATTCATACTAAAAAACAACAACAACAGATAATGAAGAAGTGTCATGGTGCATACCGTGTGACGAACCACTTAGCATGAATCACTTTATTCTTCAATGCAGGAACTTGCACGATGTGAGACATAAGCAGACACCTTAAATGATCTCTTTAGAGATGTTCTTTCAGATTTTATTTTCATGTTTTTTGTTTGTTGTTTGTTTGTTTTTTTTTGTTTGTTTGTTTGTTTGTTTGTTTGTTTGTTACAAGAAATCAATCTTCATGATTATGTCTTGATATGTACGGGAAATGTCCTAAATGCAGTTTGTATTTGAAAGGTTAATCATGTGCTTAGTGTTTCACGGTTGGTTTTGCTAGACTTACGGTTGATTTTAATGTGGCGTTAGCCTTGGGTGGCCTTGGTGTTTGGCCGAGTTAGCAGCAACATAACTTCCCATTTATTCTCAATTTTCATTATCATCTTCAACATCGGATCCACATATGAACAAAGTATATCATTAACACAAAAGAAGAGAGAAGACAGAGAGACAAAAAGGAACACAGAAGACAGAGGAGAACGAGAGAGACAGAGAGGTGACGACAGAGAGAGACAGAGAACAGAGAGACAGAGAGAGACGAGCAGAGAGACAAAAGACAGAGAACAGAGAGACAGAGAGAGACAGAGAGAGAGAAGAGACAGAGAGAGACAGAGAGAAGAGAGACACAGAGAGGCAGAGAGAGACAGAGACAGAGACAGAGAGACAGACAGAGACAGAGAGAGACAGAGAGAGAGAGAGAGACAGAGACAGACAGGAGAGAGAGACACACAAGAGAGAGAGAAGAGAGAGAAGAAGAAACGTGCGGAGAGGAATAACAAAAGTTTTCTGAATTGTGATCCGAAATCAATGGTTCAGGAGAGAGGGTGAGATAGACAGGCCAGACAGAACTATCTTGAATCCCCCACCTCCATTATACCCCATCCAAGCCATCTCCTGTTTCAGTCAACTTGATCAAAATACTGTGTGTTCCAGGCACACAATGCCCGATAAAGATCGCATCGGGAAAAAAAAAAAAAAAAAAAAAAAAAACGAGAAAATGGTGAAGTCGATACAAGTGACCACGCGAGTCCATCATTAATGAGTAACAGAGAAGGGAGAGTAGAGAGACAGGGAGGGACCCCACTGGGACCATAGAACCAGCCTCCAGGAAACCCACCATCCTAATCTCTATTTCTGGACTGTGGGATCAAAATGCTGTGTGTTCTATGCACACAAACCACGTTAATTTAAAGATCGCATAACAACCACCAGAGCTCAGTTTGCACAAGTGACCAGTCTAAAAGCAATGAGTAATGAGGAGAGCAGGTATCGCACGACCAACTTCTAGACACTAACACCAGTCTTCTTAGATTACTCGGTTGAAAGCCCATGTGTTCCGTGCATACAGTTTACAATAAAGACCACTTTTCGATCAATAGACATGGCAAAGTATTTAACTGAGATCATTTTAGTTCCAAATCAATATAGTGGAGACTGGGAATGATGAAGGAGGCGGGGGAACAGATCAATGATAATGATAATGGCGATGATGACGATCATGATGATCACGATGTTGATGATAATAGAAATATAATAATGATAAATAAAATATACTGCTGCTGCTACTACTACTCTAATTACTACCACTGCTGCTGCTATAACCATTTCCATTATTACTACTACCATTACTACTACTATTGTTATTACTACTATTATTAGCTGCTGCGCTGCTGCTGCTGTTGCTACTAATGCTACTACTGCTAATGATAACAATACTAACAATAATAAATAATTTTTGTATGTCCGCTATTATCCAAACTGACAGTGCATTACACATTTGCAAGTTATGGAGTGAAATACTTGCAAAAGCTCTCTCTCTCTCTCTCTCTCTCTCTCTCTCTCTCTCTCTCTCTCTCTCTCTCTCTGTATGTCTGTCTCTCTCTCTCTCCATCTCTCAATTGCAATCTATCTCTCTTTCTCTCTCCCCATCTCTCTCTCTCTCTCTCTCTCTCTCTCTCTCTCTCTCTCTCTCTCTCTCTCTCTCTCTTTCTCTTTCTCTGTCACAGGAAGACGAAAATCATTTTATTTTTGAATGTGTTGTCCTCCCCAGCAGCGTTAAGACATGATCTAAGGTCATTATTAGCATGTGAAAAAACAGAGAATTTACAGTCAATCTCTAAATACATCGCGGAAGCACATGAGATACGAGAACATTGCTGCTTTAATTTCAATATGAAAAAGTTTTTTTGTTAAGACTAATAGCTTTTTCCTTAACCAAAATAGTGAAGGTCAATATTAGGCATTGTTGGATGGTCACGCATGTCCACTTCTACTGTAAAACTGTTGTTTTGATATTGTAAATATTACTTTTCTGCTCTTATTTGAATTTTCCATTTTTCTGTTTCCTTTATTGTTTCCCATTATTTACATTTGTTGCCAGCATGAGAGGGATGAGTTATACCCCTTGGCGCTAAAACCATGTATATGGTTACGTCAATAAATGGCGCGCTAAGCGCGCGTCAAGCGTCAAAACGTCAACGTCAACGACTGTCACACACACACACACACACACACACACACACACACACACACAAAACACACACCACACACACACACAAACAAAAATAAAAAAACACACACACACACACACACACACACACGCACAACACATCATCATCATCATCGTCATCATCATCATCATCATATGTACATTCATACACGCACACGAACACAAATGAACACACTCTAACAGCGTCAAACAAAACCACATAATGAATTGTCAAAAGCGTAAGCACACACTAGTGTTAGGGTAACAATGATGTCAACAATGGAAGGCGTGAGAGTGAACAACATCGTTTCAGGTCAGTAAATGGCGGGCGTGAACCCATTAGGGGGTCAGCTGTTTAACTGTTCACCACGCAGTCCTAATGGTAGCAACGGTCAATGTAAACAAGGAGGTGCTAAACTACGTGTACACTACTGTGAAGAGAGCTAAACCCAGGGAAAGAACACAAGGAGGCATAATATAACGAACTGCTAAAAGAGATCGCACAAGCGATTAGTACTACCTTGGGAAAATACGCCACCTGAAGCGTCAGGAACCTTCTAGAAATACGGCAGGAAGCAGGAAACTGTGGCCTGTAAAAGTTGACATATGGAGCATGGAGGGAGCGGATGGACTGCGGAGCAGATCTTTCATAACAGAAAACAAAACAAAACACCAAGAAATCATCGTCAAGAGTGGTATGAGACTGAATATAGTACCCCACTCCTCATGTATCAAATCAAATGATTTTGATTGAACTCATTCTACCGTATGAAAGTAGAAAGGAAGAAGCCGACATCTACAAAGACTGAAAACTATGCCGGTCTTGTCAGCAACTTGAGAACCCGGTTTCCAAGCCAAAGTTGTCGATATGAGTTCAGAGCAAATGGTTTGGAGACTCATCCGCTTATGACTTTATGAAACAGCTGTCGAATTCTAAAAGAAGAGGGCCAAAGTCCTGGAGAGAATGGCAGAACCAGACGAAGAGTTCCAGCTGGGTCTAGTCGAGGAGAAATAAAGGTGTCCTTTATATGGCTTAAAATACCCTACGTATAGCAGGCGTTCGGTGGCTTTATGGTTAAGATATCCGTCACAAAGGTCATTTGCCCTTCAGCGTCCGACTATCCTGGAGACGTGGGTTTGAACCTAGATGGTTGAAAAAACAATACAACAGTATGGGGGCATCCATAGGTCGTGACCTGGATTTGACCAGGCCCTGTTGGAGTGTGAGGAGTTAGGGCCGGAACCCTTGGTTGAGAAGGGCTTCTTCTGTAGGAACCAATACCCATAGCTGATACCTTACTGCCCCAGACAGCTAGCGTCTTAATATAACAAACTAAGGCTTAACTCATGGAAAACAAAATATACACAAAATGTATGTATTTGTTCAAAAACATTATGGGTCCACCATCTGCTCTTTGAATGTCCTATCTTACTTACGACATATAGAAATAACAATCTTGATTTTTCGTGTACTGACGCTAGAGATATCCTTTACATGTACAACAAAAATAATGATATTATCTCGTTAGCCCAGCTGATTCTCAGATCCCCTGTTGGCAGATTGTTATGAAGAGTTAATTATTTGTTGTATGTTATTATTTGACACTGTTAATTCATTGTTCTGAATTATTGTTTATACTTTTCCCCTTCTTACATTCAAACTTCTGTGTGTGTGTGTGTGTGTGTGTGTGTGTGTGTGTGTGTGTGTGTGTGTGTGTGTGTGTGTGTGTGGTGTGTGTGTGTGTGAGTGTGTGTGTGTGTGTGTGTGTGTTGTGTGTGTGTGTGTGTGTGTGTATGTGTGTGGGGTGTGTGTATGTGTGTGTGTGTGTGGTGTGTATGTGTGTGTGTGTGTGTGTGTGTGTGTGTGTGTGTGTGTGTGTGTGTGTGTGTGTGTGTGTGTGTCGTGTGTCTAAAATCACTATTGTGGATAGACATTAAATAAAAGATTCCTTCCTTCCTTTTTCTCTAGGGACTTTCTGTTGTCCAGCTGTCTCCTGAGTTTCTTGCTGCTTTGATCCGCTACTTTGAGACGTTGCCATCGTGAATATGTGAGGATGTGAGTATTGAGTAAATGGAAAGGGGTAAGTGTGTGGGGAGTGTTTGTGACGGGCTGATGAGAGAAGATATAACTTGATGTATGTGTGTATATACGTGTGTGTGTGCGTGCGTGCGTGCGTGCGTGTGTATGTATGTTGTGTGTGTGTGTGTGTGTGTG
>CM060309.1:53887145-53892145 GCA_030674185.1 Monoplex corrugatus
CAGATGGTAGTATGGAGATAAAATGCATGGAAAACAATACAGCTGGTTCCATCAACGTTCAGTTGTAATGGTAGGTGTGTTTTAGGTTATGCACCTGCATAATATTGAACTAATTAAAAAGAAATGTCAAGAGATCACAAAATAATCAAGCCAATAACCAACAACGTCAAATGTTACCGATAAAGGACACTCATGTGGAATTTAAATACCCCACACACAGTAGCCGAACACATGACCTTTGTGATATTTCAGAACATTTTAGCCAAAGCAGGAAATAAAGTGGGCTGGGAAAGGAGCACAAACAGCCCTCGTTAAGTTTTGCTTAGCGTTCGTAGACGAATATCATAGTCGAGCAGCTGGCTAGACATCAAGCTAATTCTCTATCAGTTTTTAGTACCAGAAGAAGAAGAAGAAAAAGAAGACGAAGAAGAAGACGACTGAGGAATGAAGAAAAGAAGAAGAAGAAAGAAAAGAAGAAGAAGAAGAAGAAGAGACGAAGAAAGAAAGACGATGAAGAAGAAGAAGAAGAACAACAACAACAACAAAACAACAACAACAAACAAGAGCAAGAAGAAAGAAAGAAGAAACAAGAACAAGAACAGAGAACAATAACAAGACAAGCAAACAAAAACAAGAACAAGAACAAGAAGAACAAGAATAAGAACAAGAACAAAAACAAGAACAAGAAGAAAAAGAAGAACAAAAACAAAAACAAAAACACGATGAACAAAAACAAGAAAAAGAAGAAGAAGAACAAAAAGAAGATGAAGAAGAAGAAGACAAAGAACAATACAAGAACAAGAAGAACAAGAAGAACAAGAAGCAGAAGCAGAAGAAGAAAAAGACAAAGAAGAAGAAGAAGAAAAAGAAGAAGAAAGGAAAAAGAAAAAGAAACCTCCTAGTCGTTAAAGTAGGGGTGGGTTGATTTTACATCAACTCATGGTGTCGGTGTCTATCTGAGTTTCTCTGTGTGTGTTTGCAGACAAAACATGCCAGCAAAATTATTCCCCTAGGGTCGATCAGGTAGACCAAAGTAGGATCACATGTCCAGCCCAGCTGGAATCGTGAAGGCTTTAGTCGAAATGGGCGTGAGTCACTGTTATTGAAAATGTGCGAGCGTTCCAGGACTGAATTATCGGACGTTTAACTCTTTGACAGATTCAAAAACAGCTGTAACTCTTGAAATTTATGTGTGTGACTATTTGGAATGATAACATTAAATGCCAATTAAATAGATGATAGATAGATAGACAGACAGACAGACAGATAGATAGATAGATACGTAGATAGATGGTTTTGTATCTATGTATCTATCTGTCTGTCTATCTGTCCGTCTATATATGGATGGATGGATGGATAGATGGATAGATGGATGGATTGATGGATGGATGGATGGATGGATAGGATGGAATGGATGGATGCATGGATGTGTGTATGTATCTATGTGTTTGTGTGGACAGCGTACGTTTGTGTGTTTGTGTGTGTGTGTGTGTGTGTGTGCGCGCGTATGTGTGTGTGTATGTGTGTGTGTATGTGTGTGTTTGTGTGTGCGCGCGCGCGTGTGTGTGTATATGAGTGTGTGTATGTGTGTTGTGTGTGTGTGTGTGTGTGTGTGTGTGTGTGTGTGTGTGTGTGTGTGTGTGTGTGTGTGTGTGTGTGTGTGTGTGTGTGTGTGTGTGTGTGTGTGTGTGTGTGTGTGCTTATATGTGCGTTTATTTTCACGAGTGTGTTTGTACACGTATATACAAATCCCCGCTGATTAATAAATAAACGCAATTCTGTTTATTTTTGATGAAGTGTGTTTATGCTGCATTGTTTTGTTGGTGCATGTATTCGACTGTATTTGTGCTGCATTAACGTATTGGCATGACAATTCTCCACCCCTCCTCTTTGTGTGTATGTATATATATATATAGTGTGTGTGTGTGTGTGTGTGTGTGTGTGTGTGTGTGTGTGTGTGTGTGTGTGTGTGTGTGTGTGTGTGTAGTGTATGTATGTATGTATGTATGTATGTATGTATGTATGTAATGAGTGTGTATGTGTATGTGTGCATGTGTGTTTGTGAGAGAGAGAGAGGAGTGTGTGTGTGTGTGTGTGTGTGTGTGTGTGTGTGTGTGTGTGTGTGTGTGTAAGTGTGTGTAAGTGTGTGTACGTGTATGTATGTGTATGTATGTACGTGTGTGTGTGAGTCTGCAGTGTGTGTGAGAGTGTGTGTGTGTGAGTGTGTGTGCGTGTGTGTATGTGTATGTATGTGTGTTTACGTGTGTTTGTAAAATGCAACAAGCATTCTCTGATACATGGACTCTGTGCACAATATAAATTGAATCATCATCATTTTTATTCCCAATTTGACAAAACACAAGCAAACTGCCAGAGAAAAAGTCATAATAATAATGGTACAGGTGACTGACCCGGAGCCAGACATATGTTTTTTGCATTCAGCCACAAAAAAATCTTGTTTCTATTGGCAAGGTGCTGAGGCCTTTGCTGTTCTGTAAATGGTTGCATTAACCAGCTCGCCATTGCCGCTTCTGATCGTTTTACCCTGGATGCACCTTGCTCTGTTTCCCATGAAATACCTGACAAAAGACAAGCAACATGTGAGTGAAATTGTCTGTTCATACCCAAGACCTTTTCATTCAGCATGGTTCACTTGGGGACTATTCATATACGTTGTTCTGACTGTAGATGATGCTTCACTGATGTGTTCTGGCCTTACACGAATGTGTACAGACATTACACGACCGCCTTTGCCCTTGATTTCCTGTCAGTTTTGTTTTTTCTTGTTTGCTACGTTTCCAGTCAAGGATGAAGTTAGAACATGTGCGAGACAGCTGTTATTGCGCGCAGTTCTCTTTGCTTTTCTTGCCCTTCTCAGCGAAAGCAAAAGTTCTGTCACATGAAGGGGATAGTACTGAATAGTTATGATACATACATATGCTTTTGATGTGGAATGTCAGGCGCATATGTTCAGTATCTTTATTGAGGTCATTATCCAATGTTTCCTCGGGTCATGCTTAGGAGACAAATTCCGGATAAAACAATAATGCTGGTTCTCTCAATATTTGACTGTTATGGCGAGGATTTGCCGTAAGATAAATCACCATCCAAAGTCTGCTGTAATGAAATGGTATAAATTTGTTATGTATGGTTGGTAAAGTGAATTACATTCATTGTGGGAAAGCTGGCATTCTGCAAGACACCTTCTCCTTCCTCTTCTTCCACATTTTCTTCCTTATCTCTCCCCCTACTTCCCCTTTCCTCTTTCGGTCACCTAATGCCAACCCTAAATGGTCTATGCAATGTAAGACTGATGCTTTGAATTAAAATAACAGATGGTAACATTCATAATACAAAACCCAGACGTGTTACAGCCGCATAACACCTAAAACTTACCGAAGTGTGGATGAGTCAAAGTCCACACAATGCAGTATCTTAAGATAAGATTTAACAATCTAGTCATTCATTTGGATAGTAAAAACCTCAGATCCATTGCAAACATGGTTTGTCACAGAAAAGAAAGACACTGTAAATAATTAAATTTAAACGAACGGCAACTGAGCAAATAGATAACCATGATGCTTTTGATTTAATTCATAATACTGAATTAAACATAATTATGTCTGGTTACATGATAAGGAACCATCAAGAATCCCAAGTCTTTCCGTTCGATCCACGTGTTTCAGCTGTTCCAAGAATATTGTTGTTGTCTTGAGGTTCTACACTATTATTGTTGTTTATTTTTTATTATTATTATTGTTGTTATTATTATTATTATTATTATTGTTGTTATTATAATTATTATATCATCATCATCATCATCATCATCATATTGTTATCATTATTGTATCAGTGGCATCTTTTATGACTTACAATGAAATTTATGTATAGTTTATTGTAATTAATGTAATGTAATGTACAATATAGTTTGATTACAATACATAATGTAAATAAAACTAATAGCAGGAAAAGCAGAACCTGGAAACAGCCAACAGA
Organism: Monoplex corrugatus; assembly: GCA_030674185.1. Taxonomy (NCBI): domain Eukaryota; kingdom Metazoa; phylum Mollusca; class Gastropoda; order Littorinimorpha; family Ranellidae; genus Monoplex; species Monoplex corrugatus. The sequence goes on from CM060309.1 coordinate 53,891,142, forward strand.
TAATACAAAACAGTTTTTCTATGACAAAATTAGCATTACATTTCATCAACAAAAAAAAAAGAAAGAAAGAAACAAATATACACACGTTGCAATGTATACATACAACTGATAAATTTCGTAGAAAATACCATCTTCAGGTAGCTGAAATGAGCTAAGCATACAAACTAAAAACAAACCTTACTATTGTACCTATGTAGTAACATAAGAGGTAGAAGACTTATCCACAGATCATAAAGTAGTTAAACTGGTACCCAGCCAAATTGTTCCTGTCAGTGGACTGCAAACAAGCAAATGTAATACCCTAACACGTGTTGCTAACTGTAGTGCCTTCAAGAAATTTTAAAACATGTTGGCTAATACTGGAGATAGAGAGAGTCGGATGAGCAGGCGAAATTACATTCATTAACTTGTTTTTAGGGCCCACTTAAAAGGGTTCTCTTTGTTTTTCTTAAAAGGAACACACGATCGATCATCTGGCCAGACATCAGCTTATCAAGCTAACTCTTCGCCAGTTTACAGCCTAAAATAGAAACTTCCCTGTTGTTAGTGGGTGATACGGTGCAGATTTACATCAACACAAAATGTCTGTAGTATCTTTGTCTGCGTATGCAGACAAAACACTCTGATAACGCGTTCCCACTTGTTCATGGATATATCAAATAAACCAGATTAGGATTTTATGTCCGATCCTACTAGAACTCAGACAGTTTAAGTATGGACAGACATGACAGACACTAACTGGGGATTTGAACGTGATTCAGTATTAAGAATTTAGTCTCGTAAATGTAATAGTCTGAGATACATTTATATATATATATATATATATATATATATATATAGTATAGATAGATAATATATGTGTATATATATATATATATACGTATATTTATGTATATGCATATATACATACATACATTATACATAATATATATATATATATAATATATATAATATATATATAATAAGTATGTATCCAAAAGCATTTGAAAATCACAGGGTTTTTT
>CM060309.1:53912145-53927145 GCA_030674185.1 Monoplex corrugatus
GTCTCTCTCTCTCTCTCTCTCTCTCTCTCTCTCTCTCACTCTCTGTTGTTTTGTTTCTCTTTGTGTCTCTCTGTCTCTCTCTCTGTCTCTCTCTCTCTTTCTCTCTTTCTCAGTCTGTCTGTCTCTCTCTCTGTCTCTGTCTCTCTCTGTCTCTCTGTCTGTCTCTCTCTCTCTCTCTCTCTCTCTCGCTCTCTCTTCGCCTGCCTGTCTGTCTCTCTCTTTTTGTCTATCTCTTTCTCTCTCTCTCTCTCCTCTCTCTCTCTCACTCTCTCTTTCTCTGTTGCTCTGTCTCACTGTGTCTCTATGTCTCTGTCTCTGTCTGTCTGTATCTGTCTGTTCTCTGTCTCTGTCTGTTTGTCTGTCTCTATCTGTCTGTCTGTCTCTGTCTCTTTCTTTCTCTCTCCCTCTCTCCCTCTCTCTCTCTCTCTCTTTCTCTCTCTCTCTATTTCTCTCTCTCTCTTTTTCTCTCTCTCTGTCTGTTGCTCTTTCTCTCTCTGTCACTCTCTGTCTCTGTCTGTCTGTCTCTGTCTATCTTTGTTTATTTCTTGTTGTTTGTTTGTCTGTCTGTCTGTCTGTCTGTCTCTCTCTCTCTCTCTCTCTCTCTACTATCTCTCTCCTATCTCCCCTCACCGTTTGCCTTCTATTAGATCTTAAGTGGTGGTCTAAGTGCAAGGGGTTTTCTTTTTCGATGAGAAATCCTGTGTGCAGCACCCATTCAGTGCACATTAAGAGATCCAATGATAACAATGGAATGTCCCTGGTCATGTTTTGTGGGAAAATCCGCTCTCTTGGGTAAACAGAAATATAGAATGGTGTCCTTTTTTAAATATTGGTCGGTTGGTTGGTTGCGTTGCTTGCTTGGCTTGCTTGCTTGCTTGCTTGCTTGCTTTCTTTCTTGCTTACTTGCTTGCTTAGTTGGTTGGTTGGTTGGTTGGTTGGTTTTGGTTGTTGGTTTGGTTGTGCTTGTTGTTGTTGCGTTGGTTGGTTTGCTTCGTTGCTTGCTTGCTTGTTTGCTTGTAGCTTTGGTTATTGGTCGACTGGTTGGTTAGTTGGTTGGTAGGTTGGTTGGTTTGCATATGCATGTGTGTATTTGTTTGTTTGTATGTTTGTTTTGCTTGCTTGTTTGTCTACATATTTTCATATTGTTACAGAAAAAAAAAGGATCAGAGCAAATACATTTCAGCAATCACATTAGTAAACATCGAACATCTCCATATTTTTGGCTAATCATTCTTGAAGAGTTCACAGCTTCACGAACAAACAAACAAAATAACGAAACATTATCAGATTGTTATGAGTTTAATAAGAGTTTTGCGAATTTTGTTCAAGAGGAATTTTGTTCAAGAGGAATTTTTTTCATCGAGCTCGGACAATTATATATGCGCTTCATCCATTGCCACCAATTATTGGGCAGACTCCTTCAGATTGCGCAAAACCCCATGTGCTAGAAAGGTTTTCAAATGGATGGAGAGGGTAGATGGTTGTGTGAGGAAACATGACTTACTAAATTCTTTGTTGACGTTACCCAGATCATATAACCCTTTGACTCTCGCACCCTGTCCACAAGCATCCTGCACAGTCAACAACCATGCAACCAAAAGCAAAAACTTCACATTTTGATTCCTTGCAGGAAGCTGGTGGTTAGGGTGAAGGAATCAAAGAAGTTTGTTTTTTTTTACAATTGGTGGGTGTGGTGCGGGAGTCAAAGGGTTATTGAAGCATCAATGTTACCACCGATATGGCCAGGTGTTTTGTCGAGGGCTGGAATTGAACTCGAGACGCCAGATCTTGAGTGTACAGATCTGTTCCAAGAGCCAGCCAGGCCCCCTTGAATGACCCAACTAGTTAGCTTCCAGGATGTGGAGATACACGTAAACGTTTATGTAGCTTGGCAGTTTGTTTTCAATGACCCTCCCTAAAACCCGGTGTTTCCTGTGGAGAACATTTTCACCTACACCTATTGTGCCGTTGTTACCATTGCCTTGGGACTAACTGTTCTTGACTGTAAACTGTTTTAAGTGTTTTTTGCTCTGTTCCACGTGCAAGTTTATTTCATTCCCTAAGTGCCAAGGTTGAAACGTGTGTATGTGTATATGTGTTTGTGTGTGTTTTCCGTGTGTGTATGTGTGTGTGTGTGTGTGTGTGCATATGTGTGTTTGTGTGCGCGTCTGTATGTGTGTTACTGTATGTGTGTGTGCGTGATCTGTCTGTCTGTCAGTCTGTCTGTCTGTCAGTCTGTCTGTCTGTCTGTCTCTCTCTCTATCTCTCTCTCTCTCTCTCTCTCTCTCTTTCTCTCTTTGTGAACAGCGCGTCAGTGAGACAGAGACTAAATAAGAGTGAGAGAGAGACACAGAGAGAGATAGAGACAAACACACACACACACACACACACACACACACACACACACACACACACACACACACACACACACACACACACACACACGCACGCACGCACAGAAAGACAGGCAGACAGACAGACAGACAGGCAAAGCTCAAAACTCATGAAGTTTAACATACATCGACCTTAGAACACAATACAAACGATGGGACGGGTTGGGGGGTGGGTAGGACGATGGAATAACCAGTTTCGTTCACGAGAGAAAGACCTCCCTTGAGTGTTTGGTGCTTTCAGCCAATTGTTTCGCGTTAATTTTCACATTTGTCAAAATCCTCTTATCAGGGAAAAAATGGCTAGGGGAATGAGGAGATGAGAGCACAAGCGACTGAGACAAAAAGATTTTGTTCCATTTTGGACAGTCTTGGTGGCTTATCCCAAACGAACAATAACAATAACATCTTATGCCAATTCCCTTCCACTCCACTTGTACCGTATTGACTACCACGTTTGGTAGTGACAAGCGAGTTAGTCAAGTGGGTAAGTTGTCCGTCTGTCTGTCTGTCTGTGTGTCTGTGTGTATGTCTGTCGGTCGGTCGGTCTGTCGATCGGTCAGAAGCAGCCCGCAGAATCAACCAAGCCAAAACAGCATTCAAGAAGATGAAAAAGCATTCTTACCAACATATGCCTATCAATTAACATCAGGAAGAGAGTTCTTGAATGTTATACAGAACCGATAATGTTATATGGTTGTGAGGCGTGGACAGTCAACACGCAAAGTCAGAACAAGATTGAGGCAGCCGAGATGTGGTTTCTAAGAAGAATGTTGAGAGTTCCATGGACAGCAAAGAAAACAAACGAGACAGTTTTGGTGGCGGCAGACACAAGAATATCATTCATAAGGAAGATTAGGGAAAGACAGGCAACATTTATAGACCATTTTATGAGGAAAGGGGAATTGGAGCACCTGGTCACAACAGGAAAGCTGGAGCGAAAGAGAGCACCAGGTAGACCCAGGGAGAAGATATTGGACGGACTTGCAGAGTGGCTGAGGGGATGGAAGATGTCCTTGCGGCAACATGAGATACGTAGATGTATGTGGAGGGCCATGATCACCAACGCCATGTGGCAGGGTACATGATGATGGTGATGATGTAAGTGTCAGACTTCCAATCGGAAGTTCCTGGGTTTGATCCAAACTCCCCATGTTGCTGAATAGTCTGTATTTTTGATGTCCGTGCACACTGTTTTTTCCTTTTGTTGTTGTAGGTTTTGTTTTGTTTTGTTTTTGTTTTCTTTCGTGTCTTTTTTTTTTTTTTCGTGTCCCTAAATGATTTATAACAGAATGATTTATAACAGTGACAGGGCCTAGTCAAGCATAGCGATTTTACCAGTCACACATTACATTCTGAGGGTGAGGGTGTGGGTGTTGGAAGATTTAGGAGAGGAGAAAAGCAGCAGGATTCGAGGCAGAAAACATCCATCAGTGGGTAGAGAGTGGAGATATTCCCCGATCTCTCAGATCAACATGTGTGCAGATATGCCAGTACCTAAACCCTCTTCGTGTATATACGTGTACGTACAGAACATCAAATACGCACGATAAAAATCCTGTAAGCCACGTCAGTGCTGGTTTATGGACACGAAGAAAAAAAAACCACGAAAAAAAAATTGTGCATGGCCATCAAAAATCCAGACTATTCAGCAACATCGGGATTTTTGGAGTATTGGAGTTTGGAGTTTGTTCAAGACGGATTCATCGCACTCGGACACTTCCATACGCGCTCCACCCAGATCTGCCAGCAATCATTTGACAGACTCCCTGAGCCTGTGCAAAACACTATGCGCTGGCAAGGTCTTTGACTGAAAAAAGGGGAAGGAATGTTGTCAATTCGCCTAACAGCTTGAGTTCTCTGTGCTGCATTAAAAAAAAGGGGTCTGATTATATGTAATGCTTACTGACTCCAAAAACTAGCTTGGGAAACAGTGCTATACAAGAATGATTTATAACAGTGACAGGCCAAGTCAAGCATAGCAGTTTTCCCAGTCACACAATATGTTGTGCAAGATTTCACTCCCTTGCGCTCACGCTATGTTTGCGGTCCTAGTACCAAACCCTAAGTGCTGGGGGTAACGAGATTGGAAAGGGTGTGTTTGTTCGAATCGAATTACACAGTGTTTATACATACTCAGAGGCAAGTTTAAAGAAGCTATTGTTGTTAAAACGTCTATTGTCCTCTGTGTTTGCAGTTCTTTTAGCGTGCCTACCCCCGCCCTTTTTTTTAAAGTGATTGTTTTCATATTGATGGGACATAATTTGTGTGTGTGTGTGTGTGTGTGTGTGTGTGTGTGTGTGTGTGTGTGTGTGTGTGTGTGTGTGTGTGTTCGTGTGTGTGTGTGCGTGTGCGTGAGTGTGTGCTTCTGTGTGTGTGTGTGTGTGTGTGTGTGTGTGTGTGTGTGTGTGTGTGTGTGTGTGTGTGTGTGTGTGTTTGCATGTGTGTGTTAGTTCTTTGAGAAAAAATTAGTCAGTACACCTTTTATGTTAACCTGATGATATATGGTTATGATGATGGTGAGAAAACATTTGTAAACAAGATCTTCCTCTGTCTCTTTATGAATAGAATTTTACCAAATTTTGTTCAAAGTTTTGGACTATTAAGTACACTCGAAACATTGGATTTGAAAAGTAAGGCACAAAAAGTCAATGTCTCATGGACCAAAAAATGCTTAGATTTAGCACCTTTCAAGGAACATGTATGAAGTTTCTCGGGATCTTCTGGAAATATTCATAAATATTTTGCAACCTTATGGCAATCTATCATGGTCTTCGATGCACGTCAAGCATTATTTCAACGTGAATTTTTCAGATCACAGTGAATTTGAGAAATAGAGCATCTTGAATCTCTGTAATATTTTATTTTTGTAATAAGGAAGATTTCTGTCTTTTTCTGCATGGGCGTTTCTTGTGGAATATGAATTAAACAGTTTGTTAAATGAGCTAGTGTTTGCGTCGTCCAGTTCTTTTATTTTATTTTTGCTTCAAGCCCAGCCGACTGCGTAAAGCTACATCAAGGCTATAATCATCTCAAATCACACACAATACTTCAACAGAAAAAAGGAAAAGAAGATTGATTATACATATCAATGCATTTGCGCACAGAATCTAAGGAGATGCACCTGGTGTTGACCCCTCTGTCCAAGTTATCGCACAGGAAATTTAAAAAAGAAACATACCTGAATACAAATTTAAACTTAATTAAGATTAAGGACACTAAAGCATTCATAAAAACAGGCCTAAATTATCTAAAATTGCTTCCGTATATCTTATTTCCCTAGAACCAGAAATGCATTTAATACATGTACCCATTATCAATCTTAAGAGAAAATATTAAGACTTTATCGAACACATACAGATGAAAGGACCAGCAAGGCAGACACTGATAAGAAGAAAAGACAGAAAGCAAATGAACAAAGCAGAAACAAAGAGAGTGACAGAGTAGTGGACATTTCTAGTACAGAATTTCCAAAAGGTGGGGGTACTATTTATACTGAAAGAGCTCCCGGCATCCTCACGGGGGAGGGGAGGGGGCGCAGTTCTGAAACAAAATCCTGATTCACTATTGACATACAAAACGATGAGAACTGTATGGCTGTTATGACACTCGATGGTACTACTCAAGGAAAGGTGAATACTCGTATGACTAACATTTATGACCATTTATTATTGGGGAAAGTGTGAAAAGATGCTCCTTCTGAAATTGTTGCTTTTCTTTTTAGTTTATGTTTCTTTCGTCTAATATTTATCACATGGCTTTGATAGGAGAAATAAACAACAACCAAGGAACGATTCTTCTTCAATTTGTCTTTTTTTTCTACTTCTTAGACACCCCATATTTCAGTTTAATTTTGCTAGTGATTCATGGATAAACTGCCACGACAAACACAAATAAACGAACAAACACAACGACAAACATAGGACATGATAAACGTGAGAAAATGTGGATAGTTTGAACATTTGAGAAAATGTGAACAGTTTGAATATTTTAGCTTTTACTGGCTTGATCTTAAAACAAATTTGAAGCGGGTATTTTTTTTTGTTTTTGTTTTTTTGTTTTGTTAGCATTACTTGTTACTGTTTGCATAAAAGCATAATATTTGTATTCCCAGTTTTTTTGGGCCTCACCGCAATTTTGTGTGAACTGGATGCTTAGGACATCATTTAAGAAAGAGACTAGAGTGGAGAGAGAAAGAGAGAGAGAGAAAGAGAGACAGACAGACAGACAGACAGACAGACAGAGACAGAGAGAGAGAAACAGAGAGTCACAGACACAGAGAGAGACAGAGAGAGAGAGACAGACAGACAGACAGAACGACAGACGGAAAGACGGAAAGACAGACAGACAAACAGAGACAGCAGAGACAGAAACAGAGACAGACCGACCCACAGACAGACAAACAAACAGACACAAACATACATCTTCATCCACACCCATGAGCGAGGGAGAGAGAGAGAGAGAACAGAGACATAGACAGACAGACAGAGACAGAGAGATAGACAGCACTCAGAGAAAGAGACAGACAAGGATAGAGACAGACAGAGAGAAACTCCCCTTGAGAATATGAAGCTTTTCAGCCAATTGTTTCACGGAAATGTTCACATTTCTCAGAGTCGTCTCAGTAGAGGGTGAGGTGGGGGTGCTGGAAAGGTTCGGGAGAGGAGAAAAGCTGCAGGATTTGAGGCAGAAAACATCCATCACGTTTTCCTTGGACTACCTTGGACTGGCACCAAAGACTTCCCCGTCCGCCCCCCTTCTCCCTGCCCCCCTCTCCTCCTCCTCTACCCCCTCCCTCCCCCCCCCCCCCCTCACAGCAAGGCGTCTCTGCCAGCGTTGATTCGTAGTGACAGGTCTAGCGTTTCGTTCAGTGGCACAATACGCTGTGGCAAGTTTTCACACACACACACACACACACACATGTGCTTACATAATGTTTGTGATTTCACGCTTGTCTGTAAGTGTGAGTGACTGAGTAGTGAGCGACTGAGTGAGTGAATGAGTGGGTGGGTGAATGAGTATGTAAACGATTGTACGTGTGTGTGTGTGTGTGTGTGTATGTGTGCGTGTGTGTGTGTGTGTGTGTGTGTGTGTGCGTGCGTGTGTGTGTGTGTGTGTGTGTGTGTGTGTGCGCTGTGTGCGTGTGTGTATGCGCACGAGCGAGCGTGTGTGTTTGTGTGTGTTTATGTATGTACGTTATTTTGTGTGTCTATGTGAAATATATGTGCGTGTATTTGTGCGTGTATTTGTGTGTGTGTGTGTGTGTGTGTGTGTGTGTGTGTGTTGTGTGTGTGCGTGCGTGCGTGCGTGTGTATTCTGTTCACGCGTGAGTGAGTGATGTGTGTGTGTGTGCTTCTAAGTGAAATTTATCGTGTATACACATGTGTCTGAGTGTATGTGTGTGTACATGTATGTGTGTTTTAAACTGAAATTGATGTATTTTAAAAATGAAAATTCTTTCAGAATGTTCAAGCTGATTAATACTTTTATTGCCACCTATTATTGGCATTGATTTTTTTTTTATTGTTTTGTATTTCGTTTCTTTGTTGCTGTCGTTGATGTTTGTTTGTTTGTTTGTTTGCTTGCTTGCTTGCTTGCTTGCTTGCTTGCTTGCTTGCTTGCTTGCTTGCTTGCTTGCTTGCTTGCTTGCTTGCTTGCATGCTTGCTTGCTTGCATATTTGGTTCGCTGGTTGGTTGGTCAGTTGGCTGGTTGGTTGGTGTTGGTCGGTTGGTTGGTTGGTTGGTTGGTTGATTGGTTGGTTGGTTGATTGGTTGGTTGGTTTGCTTGTTATCAATATTTGTGATAAATGACGATTGATACTCAAAAACAGATTTATCATCTTTGCTTCGCTCCACAGATTTACCTAGTCAACAATTTCCAAAGTTTCTGAATAATACTTTCAGGTCTATATAAACACGACGTCTAAACCTTGCCAGTGTATGGGCATTTACACGGATCTTGTTCATTACATGGTATCTTTGACATCAGAAACGCCATCTTGACAAACTGACACTGAAACTGAAACTGAAAATGAAAGTCTATTGAAGCCTTTCTTTTCTTCTTGCTCATCTGCACACTAACTTATGTAATAATTGTATGTCATGTGTATATGAAATCTTTACGTGTTTCTAAAATGTTCACTGCATTTCTGTGTTTGCTTATATGTGTGTGTTTGTGTGTGTATGTGTGTGTGTTTGTGTGTTGATGTGTGTGTGTGTGGTGTGTGTGTGTGTGTGTGTTTGTGAGTGTGAGTGAGTGTGTGTGTGTGGTGTGTGTGAGTGTGTGTGCGTGTGTATGTGTTTGTGTGTGTGTGTGTGTGGTATGTGTATGTATGAGTATGTGTGTGTGTGTGATGTGTGTGTGTGTGTGTGTATATATATATATATATACATGTGTGTGTGTGAATGTGTATGTGTGAGTGTGTATGTGTGTGTGTGTGTATGTTATGGGTGTGTGTTGTGTGGTATGTGTAGGTGTGTGTTTGTGTGTGTGTGTGGTGTGTGTGTGTGTGTGTGTGTGTGTGTGTGTGGCATGTGTGTGTGTGTGTTTGTGTGTGTGTGTGTGTGTTTGTGTGTGAGTGTGCGTTTGTAAATGGTGTGTGTGTGCGTGTGTGTGTGTGTGTGTGTGTGTGTGTGTGTGTGTGTGTGTGTGTGTGTGTGTGTGTGTGTGTGTGTGTGTGTGTGTGTGTGTTCCTGTTCTCCCTGGCGTTTCTGATGGAGTGCTAATGAAGCAATTTGTATTACGAGTCAGAGTTAGTGTGCTGAGATTCTTCGTACACAGCTGCTGATGCAGTACAAACATCTCCATCCCTACCCCTCGCCACACACACACACACACACACACACACTCACGCACGCACGCACACACACACACATAAGCATGCACACGTGTACACATACGAACGCACGAACACTGAAAGAGAGAGAGAGAGAGAGAGAGAGAGAGATTGATGCACATAAACAAAAAGACACTCTCACACAGTCACATATTCACACACACACACACACACACACACACACACACACACACACACACACACACACACACACACACACGCACAAATACGCGCACATACATGCATAAAGTTACACACGCACACACACACAAACATACACATACACACACACAGTCACATACGCACACTCACACAGTCACACACAAACAGACACTCACTCACGCACACACACACACACAAACACACACACACAAACACACACACACGCACATACACGCACACACATACACACATGCACACACACACCGCACGCACACACACAAACATGCACACAGTCACACACACACACACAGTCACACACAATCACACGCACACACACACATACACACGGAAACACACACACATGCATAAATACGCACACCCCACGCTCGCACACACAGACACACACACACTGCACTGCTTTGCACTACACTACACTACACTACACTACACTACACTACACTCCACTCCACTGCACCTCACTACACTACACTACACTACACTCCACTCCACTACACCACACTAAACTACACTACACTACACTACACTAAATCTCACTACACTGCACTACACTGCACTACACAACACTACACTGCACTACACAACACTACACTACACTACACTACACCACACCACACCACACCACCACACCACTACACTACACTACACTACACTACACTCCACTCCACTACACCACACTAAACTACACTACACTACACTACACTAAATCTCACTACACTGCACTACACAACACTACACTGCACTACACAACACTACACTGCACTACACAACACTACACTACACTACACTACACCACACCACACCACACCACCACACCACTACACTACACTACACTACACTACACTACACTACACCGCACTACACTACACTACATTACACATCTCATTACACAACACTACATCTCACTACACTACACTACACTACACTACACCACACCACACTACACTACACTACACACTCATCATCATCATCATCATCAGTCCCGTAGTCTGGTTGACCGTTGGGGCACCACTGAAGATTTTGCAACCAACTTCCTCCACTCCTCACGGTCCTCAGCTTTCACACACTACACACTACACCCCACTATACCTCACTACACTATACCTCACTACACTACACTACACTACACTACACTACCCTACCCTACACTACACTAATAATAATAATAATAATTACAATATTTATATAGCGCAAAATCTTGATAAAATCAAATCTAAGCGCTGAAACACACACACACGCACGCACGCACACACACGCACGCACGCACGCACACACACGCACCCTCCGAAATCGACAGTCGCCGAGTCTGACGCTAGGCCTAACGCTACATCTGGTGCACCGACCACGACTCCCACTGACACGCAGAGTGGGACAACCTGCACAGCGCCTCTTCCCAGCTCGGCGGACTGCGTGAGTACGGCAGAACTAAAAAACATCATACTGGCTCTGCGGGACCAAGTCAATTCTCTGGAAAAGACGGTCCTTACTCTACTCACTACCCAGCAAAAAAAGAACATCACCATGACAACCCGTAACTGTCACACACAGACGGATCTACATGACACACATCCCACCTACGCTGAGGCACTGAAACAAAACCACACAAGCAAGCAGGACGACAAACAGACCCGAAACCTCAAGGCACCAAAACCCAGCAGCAAAACTAAACAGCAAGCAACAAAAGTGCCTGAAAATAAAATAAAAACCAAGAAAGAACAACGTCATGACGTCATACCAACTAAAGACGTCATTTCGCTTCCCAAACATAGGCCTACACCATCCCGTTCTGAAAATATTTCAAAACAACATAAAAAGACCCACGATCTTCCGTACGTTCTCACTGTCCACGACTCTGTGTTGAAAGGTGTCAACTCAAGAAGACTGGACGATCTTACGGTTTTGAAGGAGACTCGTGCCCTGTGAACGACCCTCATAAAATTAAAAGCTCATTAGATATGGCCTTTTCCAAATTTGATGATTCAGCAGACTGTATTGTTTTTCACTGTGGTGTGCATGAATTGAACAGCAAAGATCTCCCTGCAACAACCAAACATCTCGCTTCAGGCATAAAAGAAATAGCACAAGAACATCCAGAATCTAAACTAGTCGTTAGTAAGGTTGCCCCTGTACGGCAGGCCCGAATGGAGGTTCAACGAAGTCTGTTCAACGCTTTTCTATCTGCTGAACTTGTTGATATGAAAAATATTTCTTTTGTATCACATGAGAACCTTCGTACCACTCAACAATTTCTAAAAGACGACATTCACCCCACCACCAGAGGAAGTAGCATCATTGCAGGAAATCTTGGAAGACACATTCGAGACCTATTTTGGGAGACACCAAGGAGAACATCAAGATCAAGATCATCACAGCTACACCCTTCCAGATTCTCCAGAGGACAGTACCACCCTTTTGACAACTACACACCATGGTGGCCGTATAATATGTTTTGAAATAACAGTATTACATATACAATACTTAATGTTCATGTCACAGGACTTTTTCCTCGTCATCTCTGACATTTCTTCTGCTGAAAATAAACAATAACTAGGTTTTAGTCCGACTATCAAGACTCGGTCAGACTATACACTCTGTACATTTGAAGACGTGAATGCCATTATTTTGATTTTTGGTTATTTGTTATCCCTTGTAATCTATTATCACCTTTATAAGTTATTCGTACGTTGGACTATGTAATTTTCTTTTTATTGATTTTGCTACAATTTTGTTTTCTTTACTTCGTAGTCTAAGTAATTACGTAATTTTCTTTCTGTCCAGAAAATCAAAGTATTCATTATTATCGACCATAAATAACAGTTAATAGAAAGTTGGAGATTAACCAATATCAGCAATGCGAAAACAATCCCAAGTCAAGTTTTTGCAATGGAATTGTAGATCCCTTTCCACCAATTCGGCTTACTTGGAGCATTTCCTAGCATCAAATAGGTGTGAAATTCTGATTCTACAGTCGATGAATGTTGTCGCTACCAAGCTTCCCAATTTCCCCAATTATTATTATCCTCCAGTCTATGAATGTGGGAATCACGGGAAGAAGGTATCCACCGCGATTTATATACTCAAAGAGTTACAATACTGCTTACTTAATTCCCCAGTTTTGAAATCAAGCGAAGATTTGCATGCTTGTGCTGCCACTGTCCAATTAAGCAATTCTCTAAACATTAACGTTTTGTCAGTCTACCTACCAACAGGTCCAAATGACCACAACACAGAATGGCTGCGCACTATCCAAGATCAGCAGCGTGGTAAATGGCTAATAGGTGGAGACTTTAATTCCCACTCCCCATTTTGGGAAAAGAACTGTTCTACTGTTACGAGCAATCGTTTGGTAGAAAATATCGTTGATAGTTCGCTTTACCTTCTAAATGATGGTAGTGTCACTAGGATCCCTGATGTTTCCAAACACAGGGCGACAGCCATCGATTTGTCTCTAATCTCACCAGAATTAGCACCATCCTGTACCTGGGAAACTCACAGAGACACTTTGGGAAGCGATCACCTACCTATCATCATAACCATAACTGACAAAAACATCAGGATGAAAGACAGCTCTCCTGAAATTATTCCAAAATATAATTACAAGCGTTCTGACTGGTCCTTATTTCGAACTGCTCTAGCTAATCAAGATTACAGACATTATGAAAGTGAAAATGTAGACATTATGTTTTCTAAATTCCAAGAGTCAATTTTAGCCGCTGCAGACCTATCGATTCCGAAACTCAAATCTTCTAGATCAAATAATCGATTGGGTAATGTTTGGTGGACAGAGGCATGTGAGAAAGCAGTTCAATATAAAAGGGAGAAATTCAAAATCTACATCAAAAGCTGGAAACCTGAGGATCATGTCGAAATGAAAAAAGCTAACATCCAATGTAACAAAATCATTGCTGAAGCAAAGAAAGATTATTGGGCATCATTCTGCACAAAAGAAATTTCAGATTTCAAAGATTTCCATAAAGTCTGGACGAAAATGAAACAAATGAAGGATGGAACCAACTTACCTAGGTGTCCGATAATGATTGAAACATGTAACACATTTCCTTCAGACATGGACAAAGCAGAAACTTTTGTGGATCTGTTCGCCAAAAACAGTAAAGTTGAAGGTTTATCTCCTGACTGCAAACATCACAGAGAAATGGAAGATTACAACCCAATCTACACTGATCCAGTACCACAGAATGATCTCTGGTTTAATTCTCCAATCACCTTAGAAGAGCTAAAAAACACAGTACTGTCTCTACATAACAAAAAGAGTTCGGTAGGTGTTGATGCAGTTTCGACTGAAATGATTAAACATCTCCCTGAAAACTACCTTATTTTCCTACACAAAATTTTGCAGAAATGCTGGGTTACTGGAACTGTGCCACAAATCTGGCAAAAGTCTATAGTTATACCAATCTTAAAAACAGGAAAATCGAAAACCGATAAAAACAGTTACAGACCTATTGCTTTAACGTCCCACACAAGCAAACTAATGGAAAGATTGGTCTTAAACAGACTTTTACACTACTGTGATAAAAATAACGTTATTCCGGTAAACCAGGCAGGTTTTAGAAAAGGAAGATCCGCAGTTGAGCACCTAGTTAAACTTGCAACTCAGATCAAACAACAGTTTGCCCGCAGAAAAAGTGTTTTAGCTACTTTCTTTGATGTGAAAAAAGCTTACGATCAAGTTTGGCATAAACGTTTATTGTTCAAGCTAAAATCTGTTGGTTTATCGGGCAATATGTTCAATTACATTAAATCTTTTTTAGCTAATAGAACAATTCAGGCAAGAGTGGGAGCTAGTTATTCTTCTTCACGATGCCTCGACATGGGGATTCCACAAGGTTCAGTGATAGCACCTATTTTATTTAATATCCTTATACAGGATCTTCCTAAAGCTCTTTCAAATCGTGTTGTTTTAGTACAGTACGCTGATGATATATGCACTTGGATGAATATCACTTTAAAAAAGACAACTCCACAGAGAACGCGAAATTACATCAGGAAGTTGTATCAAATTGATCTTGATAATCTTGGAAACTATATGTTAGAAAATGGGCTGTCGTTGTCAGCAGAAAAAACTAACATGATGCTGTTTGATCCTGGTGGTAACTCAAATAACTTGCCTATTTTCAAATTGCTTGGTGAAGTGTTAAATTACAAACAGGTCGTAAAATTCCTGGGATTTACATCACGTCCAAATTAAGCTGGAATGTCCATTTTGATTATATTTTAACAAAAGCGCGAAAAACCTTAAATTTTCTAAAGATAATAAGCAAATTACCCTGGGGAATGGATACAAATGTACTGATTCATCTGTCAACAGCGCTGGTCAGGTCTAAATTATCCTACGCGCAAGAAGTTTTCTTCAATGCACCCAAATATTTACTAAAAAAGATTCAGAGCTTGGACTGCAAAAGTCTTAAAATTGCACTAGGTGTACCAACTCATGCTTCTACTCTGGAAACGTACAAAGTTGCTGGAATTCTACCTTTAAACAACCATCGTGAGTTAGCTACAGCAAAGTTTGCAATTAGAACTACTTCACAAGTGGATAATTTTGTGAGCAAAGAAATTAAGATCAGGTCTGA
>CM060309.1:53934645-53954645 GCA_030674185.1 Monoplex corrugatus
TTACGTCTTTATGTGTTCATTTATTTGTTTATTGTATCAATCCACCAGAATGACTCCATAAGTGCTTCACCACAGACCTACATGACATCACACAGACATGTAAATAGCCTTGTCAGACTGTTAAGGCACTTGATGATATACTGCTCCGAGTTTGGAGTTTGTTCTTGAGGGATTCGTTGCACTCTGACAATCCCTTATGCGCTCCACCAAATGTGCCATGTGCTGTCTGCGTGGAACTGTATGCGTTGACAAGGTCTTGAAATGGAGGGGATGGGGGTGAAGTACAGCACCTATGAGACACTTGACTGACACCACCAGAATTATTAAAACATAAAGATGAACAGTGAACTCGCCAGTCTTTTTCACACACACATACCCATCCGGAGTTTCCTCCCACTGTTTCCCCAATCCAGAGTTCCCTCCCTCTGTTTTCCACCCCCATCTGGAGTTCCCTCCCTCTGTTCCTACCCCCCCCCCATCTGGAGTCCCTCCTGTTGTTCCTCACCACCCCCACATCTAGAGTTCCCTCCCTCTGTTCTTCACACAGCCGATGTTCCCTCCCTGTTTCCCACCCACCCCCATGATTTATCCCTCCCTCTGTTCTTCCACCAGCTCCTTGTTCCCGTCCTCTGCTCCACCCCCTGGAGTTTCCCTCCCTCTGTTCTTCCCCCCCATCCCCCCCCCCCTCCGATGTTCCCTCCCTCACCACCCGAGTTCCTCCCTGTGTTCCCCACCTAGGAATTCCCTCCACTGTTCTAACCTGGCAGTTCCCTCCCACTGTTTCTTACCCCACCCACCCCATCTGTTAGCGCCCCGGAGTTCCCACCACCTATTACTCCCCACCCTGAGTTCCCCCCCTCTGTTTCTTCCTCACCCAGAGTTCCCTCCCTCTGTCACCCCCCTCCCCCCCCCCCCCGAGTTCCCTTCCTCTGTTCCCTCCAGCCCTGAATTCCCTATCTCTGTTCCCCCCCCACCCCGAGTTCCCTCCCTCTGTTCCCCCCACCCAGAGTTCCTTTCCACTGTTCTTTCCCCACACCAGAATTCCCTCCATCCGTTCTACCCCCTGCAGTTCCCTCCCCCTGTTCTACCCCCCCATGGAGTTTCCTCCCCTGTTCACCCCCATGGAGTTCCCTCCCTCTGTTCTACCCCTGCCACCCCCCTCTGTTACCCACCATTTGTGTTACACCCTCCCTTTTCCCCTCCCCCCCCCCATCCGGAGTTCCATCCCTTCTCTTTGTAGGTCGTTCTTCTCGTTGTCGTCGTCGTTGTCGTTCTTCTCGTAGTCGTCGTTGTTCTTTCTCGTTGTCGTTCTTCTCGTTGTTTCTTTTGCTGTTCTCGTTTGTTCTGTTCTCGTTGTTCTTCTCGTTGTTCTCTCGTCGTTGTCGCTGTTGTTCTCGTTGTTGTCGTTCTCTTTCATCGTCGTGTTCTTCTCGTCATCGTCGTTGCTGTTCTCGTCGTCGTCGTTCTCGTTGTCGTAGTTCGTTTTCTTCTCGTTGTAGTCTTGTCTTGTTTGTTGTTCTCTGTTGTTCGTTCTCTTGTCGTTCTCATTGTCGTTCGTTGTTGTTCTCGTTTCTTCTTCTCGTTGTCTTCGTTTTGTTTGTTTCTCGTTTTTCTTCTCGTTGTTCTTCCGTTGTCTCTTTTTTTGTTTTCTTCTCGTTTTTCTTTTGTTCTTCTCGTTGTCTTTTGTGTTCTTCTCGTTGTCGTCTTCTGCCGTTGTCTTCGATTGTTCTTCCCGTTGTCCTTTCGTTGTTCTTCTCGTTGTCTCTTTTGTGTTCTTCTCGTTGTCGTCTGTTGTTCTTCTCGTTGTTCGTTCTTCTCGTTGTCATTTCGTGTTTCTCGTTGTCTTCGTTGTTCTCGTTGCCATCTACGTTGTTCTTCTCGTTGTCCTCGTTGTGTTTTTCTCGTTGTGTTCTTCTCATTGTCCTCGTGTCGTCGTTATTTCGGGTTTTTCTTTCGTTGTCCTCGTTGTTGTCTTCTATTCCGTTGTGTCGTTGTCGTTCTTCTTCCTCGTTGTCGTCGTTATATCGTTGTTTTCTCGTTGTCGTCGTTGTCGTTCTTCTCGTTGTCATCGTTTCGTTTTTGTTCGTCGTCGTTCTTGTGTTGATCTCATTCTTCTCGTCGTCGTCGTTGTTGTTCTTCGTCGTTGTTCTTGTTCTAACCCGTCGTCGTTGTTGTTTCTGTTGTCCTCGTTGTTGTCCTTCTCGTTGTTGTTCTCGTTTTCGTTGTTGTTCTCGTCGTCGTTGTTCTACCCGTCGTCGTTGTTATTCTACCCGTCGTCGTCGTTGTTCTCCCTTGTCGTCGTTGTTGCTCTTCCCGTTATCGTCGGTGTTGATCTTCTCGTTGTTGTCCTCGTGTTGTTCTCGTTGTCGTTGGTTCGTTCGTCGTTGTGTCTCGTTGTCTCGTTGTTTTTTCTCGTTGTCTGTGGTTGCTCTCGTTGTCGTCGTTGTTGTTCTCTTCGTTGTTTTGTCGTTGTTCTTCTCGTTGTCGATTGTTCTTCACGGTTTCGTCGTGTTCTGGTTGTCGTCGTTGTTTTTGTTCTCGTTGTCGTCGTTGTCTCGGTTTTTAGTCCTTTTCGTTATTGTCCTCGTGTTCTTGTTTTCGTTGTTCTCGTTGTTCTTCTCGTCGTCGTCGTCGTCGTTGTTCTTGTTGTTGTTCTCGTCGTCGTCGTTGTCGTTCTTCTCGACATCGTCGTTGTTCTTCCCGTCGTCGTTGTTGTTGTAGTTGTTATTGTTCTTCTCGTTGTAGTTGTCATCGTTGTTCTCATTCTCATCGCTGTTGTCTTCGTCGTCTTCGTCGTTGTTCTCGTTGTGGTTGTCGTCGTTGTTGTTGTTCTCATTTTCGTTGTTCTTCTCGATGTCATCGTTCTTCTCGTCTTCATTGTCGTTCTTCTCGTTGTTGTTCTTCTCGTTGTCCTCGTTGTCGCCCTACTAGTTGTCCTCGTTGTTGTCGTTCTCGTTCTCATCGTTGTTCTTCTCGTTGTCGTCGTCGTTCTTCGTTGTCGTCGTTCTCGTTCTTCTCGTCGTTGTCGTTCTCGTTCTTCTCGTTGTCGTCGTTCTCGGTCTTCTCGTTGTCGTTCTCGTTCTTGTTGTTGTTCTCATTGTTGTTCTCGTTGCTGTTGTGTTCTCAGTGTTGTTCTTTTCGTTCTTGTTGTTCTCGTTGTTCTTCTCGTAGTCTTCGTTGTTCTTCTCCTCTTAGTTGTTCTTGTCGTCGTCGTTGTTTGTTCTTCTCGTCGTCATCGTTGATTCTCGTCGTCATCGTTGATTCTCGTCGTCGTCGTTGTTCTTCCCGTCGTTGTCGTTGTTGTCCCTCTCGCCGTCGTCGTTCTTCGTGTTGTCGTCGTTGTTCTTCTCTTTGTTCTTGTTTTCCTTGTTTTTGTCCTTCTCGTTGTTCTTCTCGTTGTTCTCGCTGTTGTTCTTCTCGTTCTTCTCATCGTCGTTGTTGTTGTTCTTTCCGTCGTCGTCGTTGTTGTTCTCGTCGTCGTCGTTGTTCCGCCCGTCGTCGTCGTTGTTATACCCGTCGTCGTCGTCGTTGTTCTCGTTGTTCTCGCTGTTGTTCTCGTTGTTCTTGTTCTCGTTGTTGTTGTTCTCGTTGTCGTCGTTGTTCTTGTTGTCGTGGTTGTAGTTCTCGTTGTCGTCGTTCTTTTCATTGTCGTCGTTTTTCCCCTTGTTGTCGTTGTTCTCGTTGTCGTCGTTGTTCTTCTCGTTGTTGTCGTTGTTCCTCTCGTCGTTGTTGTTCCTCTCGTTGTCGTCGTTCTTCTCGTTGCCGTCGTTGTTCTTCTCGTTGTCGTTGTTGTTCTTCTCGTTGTCGTCGTTGTTCTTCTCGTTGTCGTCGTTGTTCTTCTCGTTGTCGTCGTCATTGTTCTCATTGTCGTCGTTGTTGTTCTTCCCATTGTCGTCGTTGTTGTATTCGTTGTCCTCTTTTTTCTCGTTGTTGTCGTCGTTGTTGTTCTTCTCGTTGTCGATGTTATTGTCGTTGTTGTTCTCGTTGTTGTAGTTGTTGTTATCGTTGTTCTTCTCGTTGTAGTTGTTCTCGTTGTCGTAGTTGTTCTCGTTCTCGTGGTTGTTGCCGTTGTTGTTCTTCTCGTAGTTTTCGTCGTTCTTCTCGTTGTAGTTGTCATAGTTGTTCTTCTCGTTGTCGTCGTTGCTGTTGTTCTCGTTATCGTCGTTGTTGTTCTCGTTGTCGTCGTTGCTGGTCTTCTCGTTGTCCTCGGTGTCATTCTTCACATTGTCCTCGTTGTCTTTCTTCTCGTTGTCTGTCTTCTCGTTGTCGTCGTTGTCGTTCTTTTCGTTGTTCTTGTTCTTTTCGTTGTCGTCGTTCTCGTTCTTCTCGTTGTCGTTTTCGTTGTCGTTGTTGTCGTTGTCGTTGTCGTTCTCGTTATTCTCATTGTTGTTGTTGTTGTTCTCGTTATTGTTCTTCTCGTTCTTCTCGTCACTGTTGTTCTTCTCGTCGTTGACATTGTTGTTCTTCTCGTCGTTGTTGTTGTTCTTCCCGTCATTGCCGTTGTCGTTGTTCTTGTCGTTGTCCTTCCCGTCGTCGTTGTTCTTCTCGTCGTCCTCGTTGTCTTTCTTCTTGTTGTCCTCGTTGTCGTTCTTCTCGTTGCCTTCCTTCTCGTTGTTTTTCTTCTCGTTGTCGTCGTTCTCGTTCTTTTCGTTGTCGTCGTTCTCGTTCTTCTCGTTGTCGTCGTTTTCGTTGTTCTCGTTCTCGTCATTCTCATTGTTGTTGTTGTTGTTCTCGTTGATGTTCTTCTCGTTGTCGTCGTCATTGTTCTCATTGTCGTCGTTGTTGTTCTTCCCATTGTCGTCGTTGTTGTATTCGTTGTCCTCTTTTTTCTCGTTGTTGTCGTCGTTGTTGTTCTTCTCGTTGTCGATGTTATTGTCGTTGTTGTTCTCGTTGTTGTAGTTGTTGTTATCGTTGTTCTTCTCGTTGTAGTTGTTCTCGTTGTCGTAGTTGTTCTCGTTCTCGTGGTTGTTGCCGTTGTTGTTCTTCTCGTAGTTTTCGTCGTTCTTCTCGTTGTAGTTGTCATAGTTGTTCTTCTCGTTGTCGTCGTTGCTGTTGTTCTCGTTATCGTCGTTGTTGTTCTCGTTGTCGTCGTTGCTGGTCTTCTCGTTGTCCTCGGTGTCATTCTTCACATTGTCCTCGTTGTCTTTCTTCTCGTTGTCTGTCTTCTCGTTGTCGTCGTTGTCGTTCTTTTCGTTGTTCTTGTTCTTTTCGTTGTCGTCGTTCTCGTTCTTCTCGTTGTCGTTTTCGTTGTCGTTGTTGTCGTTGTCGTTGTCGTTCTCGTTATTCTCATTGTTGTTGTTGTTGTTCTCGTTATTGTTCTTCTCGTTCTTCTC
Source organism: Monoplex corrugatus (assembly GCA_030674185.1). Lineage (NCBI taxonomy): Eukaryota > Metazoa > Mollusca > Gastropoda > Littorinimorpha > Ranellidae > Monoplex > Monoplex corrugatus. Next base: position 53,939,979 of record CM060309.1, read on the forward strand.
GTCACTGTTGTTCTTCTCGTCGTTGACATTGTTGTTCTTCTCGTCGTTGTTGTTGTTCTTCCCGTCATTGCCGTTGTCGTTGTTCTTGTCGTTGTCCTTCCCGTCGTCGTTGTTCTTCTCGTCGTCCTCGTTGTCTTTCTTCTTGTTGTCCTCGTTGTCGTTCTTCTCGTTGCCTTCCTTCTCGTTGTTTTTCTTCTCGTTGTCGTCGTTCTCGTTCTTTTCGTTGTCGTCGTTCTCGTTCTTCTCGTTGTCGTCGTTTTCGTTGTTCTCGTTCTCGTCATTCTCATTGTTGTTGTTGTTGTTCTCGTTGATGTTCTTCTCGTTGATCTTCTTCTCGCTGTTGTTCGTCTTCTCGTTCTTCTCGTCATTGCCGTTCTCGTCGTTGACGTTCTTATCGTCATTGTTGTTCTTCTCGTCGTTGTTGTTCTTCTCGTCATCGTCGTTTGTCGTTGATCTTCTCGTCGTCGACGTTGTTCTTCTCGTCGTCGTCGTCGCTTTTCTCGTTGTTGTCGTTGTTGTCCTCGCTGTTCTCGTTGTTGTTCTCGTAGTTCTTCTTGTTGTTCTCGGTGTTCTCGTTCTTCTCGTCGTCGTCGGTGTTGTTGTTCTTCTCGTTGTTGCTCTCGTTATTGTCGTTCTTCTCGTTGTCGTCGTTCTCGTTGTCGTCGTTGTTCTCGTTGTCATCGTTCTCTTTTTCGTCTTGTTGTTCTTCTCGTTGTCGTCATTGTTTTTCTCGTTGTCGTCGTTGTTGCTCTTCTCATTGTCGTTGTTCTTCTCGCTGTCATCGTTGTTCTTCTCGTTTTCGTCTGTTGTTCCTGTTTTCGTCGTTGTTCTTCTCGTTGTCGTCGTTCTTCTCGTTGTCGTCGTTCTTCTGTTGTTATTGTTGTCATTGTTGTTGTTCTCGTTGTTGTTGTTCTCCTTGTATGTTCTCATCGTCGTCGTTCTGGTTGTTGTTGTTCTGGTTATTCTCGTTGTTCTCGTTGTTGCTCTTGTTTTCTCGTTGTTGTTCTCGTTGTTGTTTTGTGTTGTTCTCGTTGTTCTCGTTGTTGTTGTTCTCTTTGTTGTTGTTCTTTGTCTGTTCTCGTTGTTGTTGTTCTCGTTGCTGTAGTTGTTCTCGTTGTTGTTGTTGTTCTCGTCGTCGTTATTGTTGTTCTCTTCGTCGTCGTTATTGTGTGTTTTCGTCTTCGTTGTTCTTGTTCTCGTCGTCGTCGTCGTTGTTCTCGTCGTCGCGTCGTTCTTTTCGTCGTCGTCGTCGTTGTTGTTTTTGCAGTCATTTTTTTGACTTGACGTTTTTTGTTTGTTTGATTTTGTTTTTCAGTTTTGGGTTTTTGTCTTGCTGCTCTGGTTCTGCTTCGTGGGTTTTTTTTTTTTTTATTCCTGACGTTCTGGACGCTCCTGATGTTGTTCGGTAGATTGTTGATATTCTTTTCATGCTTTCGCCATTTTACTCTGTATTTTTCCTAAGTATCTTTTTCTTAACTTGTTTCGTTGTTGTTGTTTTTTTGTTATTGCCGGTTGTCATCGTTTTCATTGTTTTTCGTGGCTGCTTTCATTACTTGTTTTCGCGTCGCTCTCGGAGTTTCGTTGCTGCCTACGCTGTCATCGTTATCGTCATCTTCATCTTTGTTTTTGTTATTGTTCTTGTTCTTCGGGTTGTTTTTCGTGTTGCTTTTCTTGTTCTTCGTGTTCTTGTTCTGGATCTTCTTGTTCTTGCTACCATTATTATTGTTCTTGTTCTTGATTTTGGTCTTGTTCTTATTGTTGTTCTCGTTATTGTTCTTGTTTTTTCTACGGGGAGGGGGGGTGTACTTTTTCTTGCTCTTTTTCTTCTTGCTGTTGTTTTTGTTCATCTTCTCGTTCTTTCTGTCCTTGTTTTTTGTTCTTGTCCTTCTTGTTCTTGTTGTTCTGCTCTTGTTCTTGTTCGTGTTATTGTTGTTCATGATCTCGTTCTTGTTCTTGTTTTTGTTCTCGTTCTTACTCTTCTTGGTCTTCTTGTTCTTGTCGTCGATGTTGTTGAATCATGCAACGCATGGACAGCCCCCTCCCTCCCCCATGTTTGGCGAAATGGCCACCGTGTGGCGACTTAAGCTGGGAGGTGATTGTCCGGTCAGTGGTGACGCATTGTTGCTCTGCGTCCCATCCAATACCCCCGGGTGTATGTTGTTAACGTGTTTTATTGTGGTGGTTGTTTTTGACTTTTTGTTGTACATGTTCTTGTTTTTAAGTTTGTTTTTTGTGTTAATTGATGAGAAGCTATTTGTGTATGTATGTGTTTTGTGTTTTCTTGTTTCTATTCCAGTTGCTCTTGTTCTTCTCTTTTCTTCTTTTGCTCTTGTCTTGTTTTTGTTCAACTTATTAAATTTTTCTTTTCTTGTTCATGTTGGCGGTCTTGGTGCTGTAAGGCTTCGTTTTTGTTCTTGCTGCCCTTGTTGTTGTTTTCCTGTTTTCGTTTGTGTTAATCCTGTATTAGTTCTGCTTTGTATTTTCTTCTTCCTGTTCCTGCTGGTGTTGTGGCGTTGTGACGCTGGCATTTATTGATAATGTTATAATAATGTACTCCATAATGTTAGCTTTAGCTCTTCTATCCTGGATCTTTCTTCTTGATCTTTGTTTTTATCCTCTTTGTTGTCGTTCCTCTTTTTCTTGATATTTACTTTTTGGGGGGATGGAAGAAGGCTTGCATTTTGTGTATTTGGTTTGCTCTGTGTTTACGTGTATGTTTCGGTTATTTTCGATTGTGGGGTCAAGTTTGTTTTACTTGCCCTTCTTGCCTTTTGTCTTTATCTGTATTCCAGTTCTTTCGTTTGTCTTGTCCCATGTTTTGTTCCCTGCATTCTTGTTCAATTTACTTATTTCTTTGGGGTTTTTTTCTGTTCTTGGCTTTCTTTTGCATTTTCGCCAAATGTTTCTTCTCTTATTCTTTTTGTTTCTTTGTTTCCCCTCTTTTTGTTTCGTGATTTTGTTTGTTATCGTGTTCTTAGGTTCTTGTTTCAGTTGTTGCCGTGTCTTGGTTCTTTTTTGTTTGTTTGCTCCTTGTTTTCTTGATCATACATTCCTCTTTTTGTTTTCTTATTCTGTTTTGTTGGTGTTTTCATTAATCATGGTCTGCTTGTCTTTCTGTTGTTTTAGCATCTAATTTTGTTGCCTAGTTTACGCTCGTTCTGCCTTTGGCCTCAATGCTTTATTTTGCTTTTGTTTTTGTTTTCCTCTTCTAGCTTCTTTGATCCTCCTCTTGTTGGTAAAATTGTCCTCGATATACTTCTTATTCTCGATTGTCTCCCTTTTACTCTTCTTCTTCATGCTGTTCTTGGCGTTTTGCTGGTGGTGTTTTTGTCGCTGTTGTCATCATTGACGTCCTTTTTCTGTTTGTTGTTCTGCTTCTCATCGTTTCTGCTCTTCCTGTTCTCTTGGTTTATTTGTTGCCACTGTTTTTGTTTCCATTTCTGTTTCTCTATGTTGTTTCTGAGTAATGATATCATGGATTTTCTTTATATTGCGTATTGGTCGGCTTTTGTTTTGTGTGTTTCTCTACTTGTTTGCGTGTTTTTGTTTTAATTTTGATTTTGTGTTGTTTTGTTTTATAGTGCAAGCTTTGTGATTGTTCCTTTTCTTCTTGCCCAGTTTTATGTCGTATCTGTTGTTGTTCTTGTTGTGTTTTTCCCTCTTCTTGTTTTTTCTTGTTGTCCTTGTTCTTGCCTTTCTTGTTTGTGTTCCCTTGTGTTTTTCATTTCCTCTTCTTCAACTTTTTGTTTCTTCTTTTTACTTTACATCTTTTTCGCGTGTTTTGTTTTATTTGTTTTTCTTGTTTGATTTCTCCTTTGTTTGGTTTTTTTTCTGGTTTCTGTAACATATATAATGGAAGACTTACTTGGTTTTGATCTTCCTGCTGCTGCTGCTTTTTACGATGCAGAGCGTACGCTGCTATCCTGGCGTGGTGTGAGGTCACGGGCAAACTGCAACAATGTGAGACCAAAATTGTATGTGCAAAGGCTTACACAGAATACGTAAACAGACAAATAGAAAAATTAAAAAGTCCAAATGATTTAACATAAACGGATGCAGACATATAAGGTAGACAGTGGGTGCATGCTTAGACATGTCGACAGACAGGGAAAAAAACAACACTTGCACACACCGGAAAAACAAACAATCAAAACAGACAATCACTTAGTCATATGCACTTAACATACAACCAAGCCTATTAGTCCTGAACGGTTGCATAGTTGCACGAATCTGAACAGATTGAAAAGGAAATAGCAGAAACTTAACCAGCATTTCAGGTCACTGCACTCAAATTAGGGATTATTTCCGTTTATGTTTAAAAATGAACTCCTCTTGGTTTAAAGGATGTACCACTTTGTGCTGTATAACTAACATTTCTCAACAAGAAAGACAATCTCAATTGGACAATTTTCTTGTCGCTTTGATTGAACAAACTAGACCGGATTGGATTGGATGGCATTTGGTTCATTGTTTTTGGACGTAACGCAGTTTTACCACGTGAAATGGGGATTGACCTTCATGGAGAAAGTACATCGCCATCGCACGGCTCCACCTCCGTTTCTTATATCTATATGCATGTATTTTTGTTTACCTAAGGGTGCTTTCTTTTGCCAAGGAAAACTACTTTGCTGCCGCAGGTTTTTCAACACAAAGCACATCCCCAACGTGCGGCGCCACCTCCCTTTGTTATATGTATAATGTATGCATTTTTGTTTACATAGGGGCGTTTTCTTTTGCCAGGGAAAACTTTGCTGCCGCAGATGCTCAACATGCCCAAAATAATTGCTGCTTACAGCATCTCGGTTATTACAATCATTATTACTGTTTAAAGCCCAGCTGCCCGCACAGAGCTATATCAGTGCTACAACCATAGCAAAATGTACACATCTCGATGATCCTGACAAAAAAAAAAAAAGGAAATTAAGTACAGATAATGCATTCATACTAATCTAAAGATATGCTCCCGGCATTGATCATTCCCTTAAATTTATATCCATGAGGTTTTAAAAACAAAACCTTAACACAAACATAAAGATCACTAACTACACTAAAACATATAAAACATGGCCTAAATTACCGAAAATTGCCTCTCCCTATCGTGTTTCCTTACAGCCAAAAATGTAGTTAATACCTGTACCAACAACCAGTATCAATAGAAAGCATGAAAGACTGCACAGAACACAAATAGGTCAATAGATCAGCATAGCAGAATATGATTGGAAGCAATGATGGAAAGAAAAGGAACAAGGAAGAAACACAGAGAATGAGAAAGGAGGAAATTTCTAGCACTGACTTTTCCGAAGGTGGGGATGCCATCTGTGCTAAAGATCCTCCAGAATCCACCCCCCACCCTACACCCCTTTTCCGGTACAGTATTTCAGTTTAGTATGTCATTTGAAAGACTAGCACTCAGACCACCGCTCAAGGTGTAGTGGAGGGAGGGGAAAAATCACCGTCCGATGGAAATATAACTTGGATTTCTAGGCGTGTACTCTTTCCACTAGGCATACTCTGTTTTAAACACAGATTTTTGGATTGTGGCTTTCGTAGCATTTGTCGCATGAAACCAGAAAAATCAACACAGCGTTTGAAACTATGTGGTCAAGTTCACAACAGATGACCATTTCTGTAATCCTCGGTACTATACTTGTCAATATCACCGCCTGTTAGTCAAAAGAACTGGGGTTCAAATCTCAGCCGGGGATTTTTTTTTCTTAAGTTAGGTAGAAACCTCAAGATCTCGCCTGAGAGAAAGGTTTAGTAGTGGTAGGCCTCCGTCAGTCGATGTCGAGTATGGACGATGCGCCCTAGTGACGTGTCGATTCTAGTTGACACCTCTGGAGCAGCATCTGCTGTGGCTGGTAAGGCCGATGTGAGAAAGGCAGTCTCTGCGACACTGGATGCATGTATGGATGCCGACATGGGATTGCCTTCACTAGAGCTTGCTTTCCACCCGGCTCTCACCTCATCTTAGGTCTGGATCTTCCTTTCCCCCAACCCGAGTTGTTTCTGGAGCACACTGCGCCATCTATTGCGATCGGCCATTGTGTCTTCCCAGCTCTCTGTGTTGATGTCCAAAGCTTTCATATCGGGCTTGCAGACGACTTTTGGGGGCGGCCAACAGATCTCTTGTCGGAGGCTGGTTCACCGTAAAGGTTATCCTTTGGGATACGGCCATCCTTCCGCCACACATGGCCAAGCCAGAGCAGAGTACACTCAAGCCTGTTTGGCAAATGACCCTTGACCCAAGCTGTCTTCTCTGTCACTTTTCCCCCACCAAGACCCCAGAAAGGCAAGAAGACTAATTGGGTCTCAAGGGAAGGGAATTAAGAAGTGAACCTTTATCTCCAATACCGATAGTTTTTTGCCAGGTCAGCCAGGCGAATGTCCTGCTCTTCACGATTTTCAACTGCCGTGGATTCTTTAGAATGCGCAGGCCAGAAGGTACACGAGTTCGATTCCTTTTTCGTCCCCTTCCGAAGGGCTAGACGTCCAGTTCGATTTTCCGGTCAAATTAAGGAGAAAAGACGACGCCTCTTACGGTAAACGAACCCTGGAGCCACGAATTTAGTTATTGGCAGGCGAACGTCTTAACCATTCTGCCACTTTTTTGTACGAAGGACAACGCGAAAGAGGAAGACCAAGCATATCATGGCGCGAACAGAACAAGGAGATCTCAAGGCCCTGAAGAACATACACAGGCCGACTCAGAACAGAAGAGGGGAGGATCTTCAGTGTTCTAGATGCCAACGATGTATTGGGCTGAGTCGATCCGTCATCAGATGGAGAGTAGATTGGCACAGCCATCACAATGCAGGTCCCTACAAAAGTTGAAAACCTCACCACCTCACTACCCCTCTCGCAACCCCTCCCCCTTCCTCTAACCATCCCATCCCACCCACCCCCAGTTTTCAGTTTTGGTCTAGTTAGTTACCGGGTCATCACGAAGATCTGACAAGATGGACCAGACGGCGGGGAAAATGTGTAAATGACGCCTTGACGGATGTGCAGGGCTTTTTGTCCACTGAAGGCACAGTGAAGGAGGATCAGTCTCTGCCACCTTTCTGGGGACACAGGAACTTTTATTAGAATGTATAACAATATTTATGATTCACAATATTCTGGCCATATATTTGTTGTGCCTGGGATTTAAAAGGCGCATTGTTCTGGATAAAAACGGTAATAATCATGGTTCACAATATTTTGGTCTTGTGCCAGTTGTGCTTGGAATTGAAAAGCGCACTGTTTCAGATACTGATATACCTGATGGACTTAACTCCGAATTGGGCTGGATTGTTTTTTTTTGTTGTTCACAACGAATTGCAAGGTTTCCCGTGTGACAAACAGGCCGCTCCTTCCGGGGAAAGGAAATCTCCGAAGTGCGTTGACACATTTTTATAGTGTATTTTTTTGTTTATTCATTAATTATATTTTTCTACAGAATTTTAACAGATGCAATTGTTTTGTTACTGTATGATCTTTGACGTGCGCTAGATATCTGTATACTGTGTACGGCACTTAAGTTTATTATCTCATCTAAAGACTAGCAATCAGACCACCACTCAAGGTCTAATGGAAAGGGGAGGGCAGACAAATACGATCAGTAATGGAATCTGGGTTTCTTGTATCCTAGGTTGATAAGATTTATTGTTATTGTTATTTTATTTAATCTAAAGTCCAGCCGGCTGCGTACAGCCATATCAGAGCTACAACTGTTTGAAAACATTATACAATACTTCAACAGGAAAAAAAAGAGAATAAGCGCACATAATCTAAGGAGATGCCCCTGGTATTGACCACTCCGTCCAATTTACCGCACAATGGGTTTAAAAATCATACATGAGTACAAATATATATATAAAGCAGGCTTGAATTAACTTAAATTGCTTCCACATGTCATTTCCCTAGAGCCAAAAATACAGTTAATGCATGCACCCAATTATCAATCCTAAGAAAAAGTACGTAACACTTTATCAAATACATGCATACATCCTCTTACAGTGTGGAATGGAAAGTATTTGGGCTTTTCCTGGAACAGAGATAAAGGAAAAGTGAAGAAAAGAAGCAGACAACTGAAGAACAAGCAAGTTTGCCAAACTGTCTGTGTTTGTGTATGTGGGCTGTTTGTTTTTTTATCCAGATATGTCTAAGTTTGTCATGATATGTGTATATGGGTGTCTCCTCTTTACTGGTGGAGGTATTGTTGTTGCTGTTGTTGTAGTTGTTGATGTCGGCCATCATGCTGTGCCGATATGGGTGTATATGTATGAATGTATGTGTACATGTCCGTGTGCGGGCATGTGGATATATGCATGTATTTACTGTTATTTGTTATTTTCATCTCTTACCTGTTTATTCATCTACATACTCCTTTATTGTGTATTCATTTATTCACCTACTTCTTGCTTCCTTGCTTGCTTACCTACTTACTGACTTACCTAACTATGATTAAAAAGATATTGGCTTCACCTAGTTGATAGATGGCTGAGCATTTGGGCATTGACTAGGAGGGGGGGGGGGGTCTGTCATGTGAGACGAGTTTATACAGAACAGCTGGTTGGGTTGTGATTCAAACCTTTATTTTATTTACTTTATATTATGTTCCTTTTTTGAAGGTAAGATACACACACAAAGTCTTTTACATGTAACCAAGATTATTCCAGTGGCAGAGTGATAAAATACGAGTATAAAATATACACTAGGTAAAACAGTTTAGGTAGGGTCTCAGGGCCTGGCCAGCTCATAGGTTTATGTGCAGGCTCAAGGTATGTGCCACGGTCACCTGTGACTTCAGTGCATATGGAATTCGTTCCGAGCACGGAGACGTCCTCTTGAGAAACTGAAACTGAAACTGGAACTGAAACGAACACATACAGGTGAATGGACCATAAGGCAGAAAACGATAGAGCAGAAAGCAAACGAACAAGGCAGAAACAAAGTGACAGAAAAAGAGGACATTTCTAGCACAGAATTTCCAGAATGTGGGGATAATATTTATACTGAAAGAGCCCCTGACATCCCCACGAGGAGGGGGGGGGGGAGGAGGTAGGTAGGCCTCCTTGAGAAACACTAAGTTAGCGCCATACGTGTTACTGAAACATTAAGATGAGCAACGAACGGGCCAGTTTTTAAGTTGTCCACTGGGATTGAACTCGAGACACTAGATATTGAGTCGACAGACCTATCAACAGAGTTTACAACCTGTGTAAAAATCAGACAGCAGGGTTACAACGTACTACGAAAGAAGATATATTTCGTTCAGGTTCAGGTTCATATTGCTTATAGCCCAGCCGACTACTAGAGCCATATCAGGGCTACCACCACGATAAAAACGACACCCAGGTAAAATAAAAAGACAACAGTTAAAACGTCATCCCGCCATTAACATTGCAAGTCTAAAATATGTGTAAAGAAAGATACTTACCCTGTCCAAAGTTCACACAGCTGATGTATTAGCTGATTTGATTTCCACTTTGGACCTTTTCAACCGCCCGTTGACACTTCTAAATGGTCCAGTGAATAAATACAAATGAATGAATAAATAAGTAAATAACAGCACTGATTTCTTTTCACTTCTGGCACTAGTCATGGCACAGCTAACATGTGACTGAAGTTTGAAAGTCCAAAAGCTCAGAAATTCAAAATCATGGATGATACGAATTCACGTGACGACAAGCCATTCCATGTGCAGATTGTACAGCTGTAGGACGTTTGTGCGTGCGTGCGTGCGTGCGTGTGTGTGTGTGTGTGTGTGTGTGTGTGTGTGGAGGGAGGGCGTGTGTGTGTGTATGTATGTGTGTGTGTGTGTGTGTCTATGCCTGTGAGTGAGTGGGTGGGTGAATGTGTGCGTATATATATATATATATATATATATTGTGTGTGTGTGTGTGTGTGTGTGTGTGTGTGTGTGTGTGTGTGTGTGTGTGTGTATGTGTGTGTGTGTGTGTGTGTGTGTGTATGTGTATGTGCGTGTGTTGAACAAAGTATGTGTGTGTGTATGTGTGTGTGTGAGTGTGTGTGTATGTGTGTGTGTCAGTGTGTGTGTGTATATGTGTGTTTGTGTGTGTGTGTGTGTGTGTGTATGTATGTGTGTTGTGTTGTGCTGTATATATGTATATATATATATATATATATATATATATATATATATATATATATGTGTGTGTGTGTGTGTGTGTGTGTGTGTGTGTGTGTGTGTGTGTGTGTGTGTGTGTGTGTGTATACATGTATGTTCGTTCGTTATTTCTTTTAACGTCTATTCACATACGTGCTTTTAGACGGGGGGGGGGGGGGGGGGGAGTGCGTATGGAATGAATGAATGAATCTATGTAATTATGAAGGCATTGTATCAATTAAGGTAACAATTAAGATAACATCAAACAAATTAACGAACAAAAGAAAAACAATCAGAACATTATATCAGTCAGGCTTCATCGAATTTCTCGGGGCTGTGTGGGAGTTACAGGTATAAAACAATTGGGCTGAATCAAAGGAAACGACCTACATGTATGTGTGTGTGCGTGTGTGTGTATGTGTGTGTGTGTGTATGTGTGTGTGTGTGTGTGTGTGTGTGTGTGTGTGTGTGTGTGTGTGCGTGTATGTGTGTGTGTGTTGTGATGTGTGTGTGTGTGTGTGTGTGTGTGTGTGTGTGTGTGTGTGTGTGTGTGTGTGTGTGTGTGTGTGTGTGTGTGTGTGTGTGTGCGCGTGTGTCTTAAGTGTATTGGCTGGTTTAGATGATAAAAGCCCTGCACCCAGGATCTGATGTCTCGAGTTCAATCCCAGTCTTTTACGTAAACATTGGTCTGATAGCTGACCTTCTTAGTGCTGCAATCATTCTGATACTGCCAGCTTAATATTTCATAGGAACCCCCCCCCCCCCCACACACACACACACACACTGCCTCTTCCGTTCCTGTCAAGAGTTTGCCAACGCTTGGGATTTTGTGTGGGAAGGGGGCGGGGGCAGGGATTCTGTCATATCGCTGACAGATTTAGGTGGAGCGTGTATGGAATTGTACGAGCGCGATGAATCCGTTTCAAACAAATTCCTGACCGACGTCTGTGATATTTGAAACAACTGCCTTAGGATATGAAAAAAAAGGCAGCGAATGTCACAGAACACTGTGGCTAAGAAACACACTACAGCTTTCGTGGTTGTTACTCATCATTTGCCCCGCCGCATGGCTTTGGCGATCATGGCCCTCCGAACGAATCTATCCCTTGTAGCTGCAAATACATCTCCCACCCTCTCTGTCTTTAGCCACCCTGCAAGTGCGTCCAATATTTTCTCCCTACATCTACCTCGTGCTTTCTTTCCCTCCAGCTTTCCTGTTGTGACCAGGTGCTCCAATTTCTCTTGCCTCATAAAATGTCCTATAAATGTTGCTTTTTTTTTTTTTCCTAATCTTCTTTATCGATGTTCTTCTTGTGTCTGCCTCTTTCAAGACTGTGTCGTTTGTTTTTCTTTGCTGTCCATGGAACTCTCAACATTCTTCTTAGAAACCAGTTGCCTCAATCTTGCTCTGACTTTGCGTTTTAACTGTCCACGCCTCACAAACGTACAACAGTATCGGTTCTGTATAACACTCAAGTGGTTGTTACTGAGGACCGTAAACAATACGTGAGAATCACTTGGCAAAAACGTGTCTCAAAAGAAATAAAGAAAGCAGATCTACGTATCTGATCGGAAACCTTCAATATAGGAAACAGTGTTTCGTACAGTTTATTGAATGGAATAGAGATATACTAGACGTGACGAGGTCTATCACTGAAACAATGCCTTGTACAGTTTATTGAATGGAATAGAGATATACTAGACGTGACGAGGTCTATCACTGAAACAATGTATTGTACAGTTTATTGAATGGAATAGAGATATACTAGACGTGACGAGGTCTATCACTGAAACAATGCCTTGTACAGTTTATTGAATGGAATAGAGATATACTAGACGTGACGAGGTCTATCACTGAAACAATCCCTTGTACAGTTTATTGAATGGAATAGAGATATACTAGACGTGACGAGGTCTATCACTGAAACAATATCTTGTACAGTTTATTGAATGGAATAGAGATATACTAGACGTGACAAAGTCTATCACTGAAACAATATCTTGTACAGTTTATTGAATGGAATAGAGATATACTAGACGTGACAAGGTCTATCACTGAAACAATGTATTGTACAGTTTATTGAATGGAATAGATACACTAGACGTGACAAGGTCTGTCACTGAAACAATGTGTTGTACAGTTTATTGAATGGAATAGATATACTAGACGTGACAAGGTCTATCACTGAAACAATGTCTTGTACAGCTTATTGAATGGAATAGATATACTAGACGTGACAAGGTCTGTCACTGAAACAATGTCTTGTACAGTTTATTGAATGGAATAGAGATATACTAGACGTGACAAGGTCTATCACTGACACAATGTCTTGTACAGTTTATTGAATGGAATAGAGATATACTAGACGTGACAAGGTCTATCACTGACACAATGTCTTGTACAGTTTATTGAATGGAATAGAGATATACTAGACGTGACAAGGTCTATCACTGAAACAATGTCTTGTACAGTTTATTGAATGGAATAGAGATACACTAGACGTGACAAGGTCTGTCACTGAAACAATGTCTTGTACAGTTTATTGAATGGAATAGATATACTAGACGTGACGAGGTCTGTCACTGAAACAATGTATTGTACAGTTTATTGAATGGAATAGATATACTAGACGTGACAAGGTCTGTCACTGAAACAATGTATTGTACAGTTTATTGAATGGAATAGAGATATACTAGACGTGACAAGGTCTATCACTGAAACAATGTATTGTACAGTTTATTGAATGGAATAGATATACTAGACGTGACGAGGTCTGTCACTGAAACAATGTATTGTACAGTTTATTGAATGGAATAGATATACTAGACGTGACCAGGTCTGTCACTGAAACAATGTATTGTACAGTTTATTGAATGGAATAGATATACTAGATGTGACAAGGTCTATCACTGAAACAATGTCTTGTACAGTTTATTGAATGGAATAGAGATACACTAGACGTGACAAGGTCTATCACTGAAACAATGTCTTGTACAGTTTATTGAATGGAATAGAGATATACTAGACGTGACAAGGTCTGTCACTGAAACAATGTATTGTACAGTTTATTGAATGGAATAGACGTGACAAGGTCTATCACTGAAACAATGTATTGTACAGTTTATTGAATGGAATAGATATACTAGACGTGACGAGGTCTATCACTGAAACAATGTCTTGTACAGTTTATTGAATGGAATAGATATACTAGACGTGACAAGGTCTATCACTGAAACAATGTCTTGTACAGTTTATTGAATGGAATAGATATACTAGACGTGACAAGGTCTATCACTGAAACAATGTATTGTACAGTTTATTGAATGGAATAGAGATACACTAGACATGACAAGGTCTATCACTGAAACAATGTATTGTACAGTTTATTGAATGGAATAGACATACACTAGACATGACAAGGTCTATCACTGAAACAATGTATTGTACAGTTTATTGAATGGAATAGAGATACACTAGACATGACAAGGTCTATCACTGAAACAATGTATTGTACAGTTTATTGAATGGAATAGAGATATTATATACTAGATGTGACAAGGTCTGTCGCTTATTATCCAACAAAATGAGCCTAAGACTCAGTAATAACGAGTTTAAAGATATGCATACCACTGTGTCTTGTCCGTGTGGGCTGTGAGGAGCGGTGGGGACGAAGATGGTATCTAATGGCTTTTTGGTAGCCACAGGCTTTTCTAAAACGAGATTACTGTCACTTCTCTCCCTGTGTTTCTTCCCTCCTTCCCCCCCCCTCCCTCTCTCTCTCTCTCTCTCCTCCTCTCTCCTCTCTCTCTCTCTCTCTCTCTCTCTCTCTCTCGTCAACACAATTCGTGAACAGGTCTGAGAATTTTGAAATTGAGGTGAAACAAGAGATGATATCCAAAGTTGCTAACTCCTGATAGAGTGCTTTCTCTGTCTCTGTCTGTATCTGTTTCTCTGTCTGTATGTCTGTCTGTCTGTCTGTCTGTTTCTCTCTCTCTCTCCCTCTCTCTCTCTCTCTCTCTCTCTCTGTCTCTCTGTCTCGATCTCTCTCTTTTACTTGTCTGTCTGTGCCTGCCCCCCCCCCCTCTCTCTCTCTCTCTCTCTCGTGCTCATGCCCATACCCATGCTCGTCTGATGTATACAAATGTTCATGTAACTTATAAAATTAGATCCAGTGTTATAAACTACGTAACATTTCTTAGTGCTGATCAGAATTCCTAACACTATTCTTTGTGTAATATGACAGGCCTGTGACACAGTCACTGAGTTCCCTCTTGTTTTGTCTGGCTATTTTCACTGCATTAGTTGCCCTGCACAAGGGACTGCACTCTTCTCCTAACAGTGAGTCCTAACACTAATCGTTCCATTACCACCAATTCCTCTGACCATAAAGCTCCACCCATGGCAGCCATCATTCTGGTGGTGTCAGCTTGGCGGTTCATAGCTCCCTTCTCCCTCTCCTACCTCATTTCAAGACCTTGGCAGGGCATAGGGTTTTGGGCAGACTCAGGGAGTCTGCCAACATTTTGCTGGGCAGATTTGAGTGGAGCACATA
>CM060309.1:53967145-53969645 GCA_030674185.1 Monoplex corrugatus
TGTTCTTTAGAGTACTGTGTCATATGTCATAATTATGTGACCTCCCACCACGAAATCAGTCTTAACTAGCATTTTGGGCATTTTGAGATATACATATCACTGGAAAGTGTCAATTCTGCTGATTATTTTGGTACTTGAATAAAGCTTGTACTCAAAAAAGTGTAGAAGTTAAGTATGTTTAAAGTCATTAAGTTGTATGACGGCCATTTTGGGAAAACGGCCTCTAAAGTTTTTATGTACTCTCCTACACATTTTCTTTAAATTTCTTTATTTGGTGGCTTTGACCCAGTTTGTTTCTAATTTTCGCTGTCATTATCTGAAAGATGCACCAAAGAGCTTTCCATCAGTATATTACATGTGCGGGTACTGTGAGACAAAAATAGGTACTTTTGGTAGGAAATTGTGTTCTTTCTGCTGTGATCAGTGCAGTAAAATACCGATTTAAATTGATTGATAATATTTTTTCAAGAAAAAAAATTTCTGTGGGTGATAGATTATAGTCTACAGAAATCAATTTTGAGAAAAAGTCAAAACACCCCAGATAGACCCTCAGTCACTTTTTCAGCTCCTAGTGCTGTTCGACTGACAGCGAGTTAAGACTGATTTCGTGGTGGGAGGTCACATATTATTATCTAATTCTCCCACCGATATATCCTAATAAATATACCATGATTGAAAATAGAACAGCCCAAATACGTTATACGGTACGAGAACAAAATATATGGCCACGATGACTCAGACAATAGTTATTCTAATTCTTGTTTAAAGCCCAGCTGACTGCGTAGAGCCATATCGGGGCTATAGCCATTTCAAAAACATACACAATACTTCAACATGAAAAAAATTGGAAAAGAAAATTAAGTACACATATCAATACATTCGTGCACATAATCTAAGGAGATGCTCCTGGCGTTGACCACTCCGTCTAATTTATCACACAGCGGATTTTAAGAAACGTACATGAATACAATTTAAACATAACTAGACAACAGTTTTACTTGAACAGTAAGCATCTGGAAAATATGCCCAGAAAACTCATTCTGGACTCAAATCACTGATTCAAGTTTCGTTTAACTCTTTGACTCTGGCACCCTATCTGCCAACCGCAAAAGCTTAACCCCTTGACTCACTCATCCTATCCACCAGCTTCCTGCAGGAAGCTGTTGGATAGGGTGAAGAAGTCAAATGGTTAAGTTTTTGCTTTGCTAGTATGATTGGCAATGCAGGATGTTTTAGACAAGTGTGCGGGAGTCAAAGAGTGAAAATCTGTGAGGTCAGTCAAAAACTTAGGCAAGAAGAAACATCTTTCATTTCCTGCTGCTGTTATTGAAATAAGTCATCATGCGGTTGAAAAGAAAACAGGATCTATACATTCATGAGTCCTTGTCTCGTTGGCATACGGTCCAAATTCAATAAAAAATAATATCATGAACAGTCGTGAAATACTCACTGGCATATTTTGTCTAATTTATCTCTACGCTTGAACAGTAAGTATCTGGTGTGTTTTTTTTATTCAAGAATTAATAGATCATTGTCTACACATAATTTCTATTTTGAGCAGCTCAGAATATCCACGCTAGTGTCTTGAGAAATGAACTAATCATGACATATTTCCTTTGGCTGTACATAATCCTATCTACTGCTGAGGTTCTCAGACAGATTAACAGACAGTCACAGAGCCAGATCTATATCACACACACACACACACGTATGCACGCACGCACGCATGCACGCACGTACACACACTCACATACACACACATCACGCACGCACGCACGCACACACACACAAACACAAACACACACACACACACACACTCACACTCACACACACATATACCACGCACGCACACACACACATACCACGCACGCACACACACACACACACACACACACACACACACACACACACACACACACACACACTCACATATACGCCTATACAGAGACAGATAGAGAGAGAGAAAGAGAGAGAGACATAGAGAGAGACAGCCAGAGACAGACAGACAGACAGATAGAGACATACAGGCAGACAGAGACAGAGACAGAAAAACGGAGTCAGAGAGAAAGACACAGAGACAGACAGAAAGACGCATACAACACATAGCCTTTCGTTCCTGTCATTTCTTTTTGAGAGGGTAGGTTCCAAACACGAAAGAAAGCTAGCTTCTTTTAAGAAATCCTCAACGATTAGCTGTTGAAAGACTCACTAATAACAAGGGATTCCTAGCGACTAAACATTGGCCTAAGAATTAGCTGGATTCTCCACCCAGCCGTTCAACCAGCCATGCTTTCTCCATTGAATACTGAACACAAACTGATGAAGGTTCTTTGTGCTGCTCACTCAACCCTTTCTCTGTCTTGCAGACACGCAGGAATGTGTAAAACTAATTTTTTTTAAAAACCTGTATTTAGCTAAACTGACTCACCGTGTTGATTATAATGTTGGTGGTCTGCGTTCAGTTTTGTGCCTTATATGATGATGAGGGTAAAAGCTTTAG
>CM060309.1:53974645-53987145 GCA_030674185.1 Monoplex corrugatus
AGGAGGAGTGAAGAGAATATTTGAAAATTGTCAATTTTGAATTTGAGAAAAGATGATCCAGAAAACAACTGTTTTGAAGAGGGGAAGGTAAAACTAACAAATAATGTTACCATAATTAACGATTTAAACAAACAAACTAACAAACAAAATTAATAAATATCTGGAAGAAATGAAGAAAAAAACAACAACTAATAATTGACTAACCATAAGAGTGAACAAGTGAAATAACATTTTAAAGGTAATTCGCTATAGGACTTTTTGACAGGCTAACAAAAAATTCATACAGTAATGAGATGAGGCAAATATATCAGAAACTGTACTCATAGATAGTGTTGGAATATGTCGTTTTACCTTAACGCAAGAAAGAATATGACTATGTGTTTCCTTCTTTCCACACAGACACACTATGTTCTTGGTGTATTTTGTTTTGAATGCATCAAGTTTCCATCTATACATAAGGGATTGTATAATTCTGCTGGCATGAAGCTGCTTAAGTATTTTGCTGACTTCAAAGTTCATGTGACATTTATCATACTTTTTCTGTTTTAATTGGAACTGCTTCCAGACGTAGTTGTCTACTAAAGTGTAATTCTCGTGCAACGAGAGAGAAAGCTGGATATTGTTTGAATCTGGTGAGTTATTAGCTCCCCGTTTGGCAGCCCTGTCAACTTTATCATTATAACTAAAAGAACTATGAGAAGGTATCCAGCAGAAAGTAATATCAGTGCCTCTTAAAGATAAATTATGAATCAAGTGACTAATTTCCAGAATCATTTCTGATCTTGTTTGTAATTTTGATAATTCAAGAGCCTGAAGTACTGATTTTGAATCAACGCAAAAAAAGTGTTTGAAAAATTGTCCTAGGAAGACTTATCATAAAGTTTAAAGCCATTAATATTGCAAAGAGTTCAGCTGTAAAGACAGATTTATCAAGTCCTATGTAGAAAGATTTTTCAATTTTGAGAGCAGGTATTAAAAACGCTGAGCCTGCTTTTCTTTCAATTACTGATCCATCAGTGTAAATTTTCAAATTATCGGAATATAAGTCGTCTATATGACATTTAACCTGACTTGCCAGTAAGTTTATATTGTCTCCTTTTTTTAAATTAGTGTGGTGTACGTCAAATTGTGCTCTTTGGAGTTCCCAACTGGGTACTGGCGAAAAGGAAGGTCTTATAGATACAGGATCTACGTGTAGATCAATTCCTGAGCCTTTCATTACGTCAGATGTGTATGTTGCAAGAGTGACCTGTGAAGATATTGATTTAGCTCTTTTTGGAAAGTCGGTATCTGATCTCAGTTTAATTTCTGTTTTGGAGATGTTTTCTACTGTGGTGTGTCTTAACAAAAATTTAGTAGAAGCGACTTTCCTTTGCTCATCAAGTGGCAACAGTTTGATTTCATTATATGTGCGAAGACAGGAAGCATGCATTGGAAGACCCAGTGCAAGTTTGAAACCTTTACAATCTATGCTCTGCAGTTTTTTCAGTAAGTGTTTCGGTGCACTGAAGAAGATTTCTTGGGCATAGGTTAATTTAGATCTAACAAGCGATTTACAAAGATGAACAAGTGTTGATGAATCTTGACCCCAGGCCTGTTTGCGAACTATTTTTAAGAAATTTAAACTTTTTTGAGCTTTGGTTAATAAGTATTCAATATGCTGATTCCAAGATAATTTTGCCGTAAGGAAAACTCCTAAGAATTTAATTGACTCATTAAACTGAAGATGAGTATCTCCCAGTTTGAAAGTGGGAATATTTACTGGGTTAGCTCCATTATTAAATAAAACTATTTTTGATTTTTCCAGGGATAGATGTAATCCATTTTCTACCATGTATCGTGCTATTTTATCAAGTTCTAATTGGTAGCATTTGCGTGTATAATTAATACAGCGCAAAGGAGTTTTCCTTTTCATATTTACCTGCATCCACATGCATAAATCGTCAGCATATTGAGCTAAAACTACATGCTTAGATACTTTACTGGGTAAGTCATGCATTAATATCATGAAAAGAAGGGGAGCTATAACGGATCCCTGAGGGATACCCATTTGAAGAATTCGTTTCGTGGAATATACATTTTCAATCCTCGTTTGAAATACTCTGTTTTCTAAGAAACACTTAAACATAGTCAAAAATGTGACCTGTCAGCCCAATACTTTTAAATTTAAATAACAATCTTGAGTGCCACACTTGATTGTATGCTTTCGTTATATCAAAAGATGTAGCTAAAACACATTGACGTCTTGCAAATTGTTGTTTTATGTTAGTAGTTAGCTTTGTTAGGATTTCTACTGGTGACCTGCCTTTTCGAAATCCTGCCTGATTTACTGGTATTATTTTATTCTTTTCACAATACTGCATCAGTCTCTTTAAGATTATTTTCTCCATTAGTTTACATACGTGTGATGTTAATGCAATTGGCCTGTAGGTTTTCAGATCGGTATTACATTTACCTGGTTTTAGTACAGGAACCTCTATTGTTTCTTTCCAGTTGTTGGGCATTTTCCCACTATTCCAGCATTTTTGAAATATGTCATGTAGCAAAATTATAAAATTTTCTGGTAAATTTTTCAGCATCTCATTGGAAATTGTATCTAGTCCAACGGACGTTTTTTTACTTGGAAGGGACTGAATGGCATCTTTTAATTCTTGAAGTGTGAGTGATGCATTTATGTAGTGAGTATTGTCAGAGGCAGGATCCTTATATACATCTTTCTTTTCTTCTCGTTCCCTATAGTCTCTACTAGAGACATGAAGTCCTTCTACACGACATGTCTCAGCAAATACGTCTGCAAAAGCTTCTGCTTTTTCCAATGAGCAAGGAAAAGGGTTATTTTCTAGCTTTACTGGAATTGATGGCAACTTAATCCCGTTTTTCATTAATTTTAGTTTTTCCCAAATCTTTATCATGTCTTTGTGGTCATTTACTTCACATTTACAAAAAGACGTCCAGTGTTGTTCTTTGGCTTGCTCTATGATTCTGTTACACTTAATGTTGGCACTTTTCATCGCTGTATGATTTTCAGGTGACCTGTTTGCTAAATAGATTTTGTATTTTTCTTTCTTTTCGTTCACTGCCTTTTGACAATCCTCATTCCACCAGACATTTCCATGATGTTTTCCTATTTTCGACACTGTAAGTTTTGGAATTGAAATGTTAGCAGCTCTTAACAGTGAGTTACAGAAAACTTCGTACATGTCGTTTATGTTCATTGCTTCAGATAGATCTGTTCTTGTCTTTTCAAGGATTGCCTTAAAACTGATCCAGTCTGCGTTTTTATAATTAAACTTGGGTAAACTATCTTGTGGTATGGCGTCTATTTCAGTAGTATGGTTTAGGGTAAGACGTATGGGGATGTGATCTGATCCCAACAAGTCATCCTCTGTTTGCCACGTGGCGTTTGGGGCTAGGGATGGTGAGATTAAAGTGAGGTCGATAGCTGTGGGTCTGTGGGTTGGTATATCGGGGATCCGGGTAACGTGTCCGTTGTTAAGTACATTGTGTAAATATAAATTGGAATCTACAATATTTTCGATCAACCTGTTGCTTTTATGTTTGTACAATACTTTTCCCAAAATGGGGCATGTGCATTAAAATCACCTCCAATTATCCACTTGTCGTCCTGATCTTGAAAGTGTCTTAACCAATCAGTGTTCACAGAGTCTGGGCCTCTTGGTAAGTATACAGAGGCCATATTCACAACTAACGATGAGGAAAATTTTATAATGATTGCACATGATGAAATAAATGCGGGTAGATTTTGGTACTGGCGATGTTCGTTCACAATAGTTCAGTCCTTCACGAACATATATAGCTGTTTGTATACGGCCACTGTCATTTACAGAGTCACATATTGGTGGATAATAAAAACCGGATATTTTAGGTAATTTGGTTTTGATGGTATTCAACGACTGTAGAAGCATGACATGGACGTTTTTAGAAGAGAGATAGTTATTCAAATATGAGATGTTTTTAACAATGGAACGAGTGTTCCACTGAAAAATGTTGATATCACTTACTACACACGTCTTCATGAGGAACGGTTGATAAACTTTAGAACAATATGGTAAGTTTAGATAATTAAATATTCATTTAACTTGGAATCAAAAGGTACAAATAGCATAAAAACGAAATAGGTAAACAAGTAAATAATTAAGTAAAACAATATAGTTGAGAGCTGAACGAAGAGGAACTGAATCTGGGCTGAATCTAAAATGACCAGGGAGAGAAGAAAAACTGAGAGTGGAAGCCGGGTCTTTGTTGATGTCTTTGCCGGTTTGATCTCCTCCTCGGTTTTTCCCAGAAAAGCTGATGGATTTGCCTCCCTAAGTTTCTGGCCAGAACGCTTGCCCCTCTGGTGGTTGGATGGACGTCGTCCTGGCTGACTTGAGTGTGACTGATAGTTTGGAGATTATCATTGTTGATGTAGTTGACACTTTCTGCTTTTAGGAGTCGCGCTTTTGTCAGGGCATTAAGAAGCTCTCTTTTAACGTTTAGGTGTTTGTCCCTCACAGGAGCGACCTGACTGACCACTACCTTAGCTTTCGGAAATTGTGTGTTGATGATTTTCACACATATTTCTAGGTTTATGCTACATCCTTTGTTTTCAAGTCTGTAATCCCCACATGTAGAACAACACAGTCAGGTTCAGGTGTCAGCTCTTCTTTTGATTTTTCAATGGCTGTCTTACAGTCGTCGATGGTACGGATTTTTCTCGTCGCCACCTGAAAACCGTAAGAAGAGCCCAGTCTCTTTCCATCCACTTTATTTAGGACGGAGTCGTGGATGATAAGGACACGTGGAAGAATATTAGATTTCAATCTGGAATGTGTAGATGATACCGCAGTTTTGACGTCACGGTGAGGTTTTGTAGAGACGTCTGGTCTTTGTTTGACGTCATTTTTCCTTCCTTTGGGTGTTTTTTCACGATCTTGTAGTTTTGGAGGTTGAGCCGCGCATTCCGCATAGCTGGTGAATTTGTCCATCAGTGACATGGGTGTCTGTATGTGTGTGTGTGTGTGTGTGTGTGTGTGTGTGTGATGTTGTGTGTGTGTGTGTGTGTGCGTGTGCGCGTGTGATTGTGTGTATGTATTCTCTCTCTCTCTCTCTCTCCTCTCTCTCTCTCTCTATCTATCTATATATATATATGTGTATGCATATATATATATATATATATATATATGTGTGTGTATGTGTGTGTGTGTGTATCTGTGTGTATACTGTGCGTGTATGTATACATGTATGTATGTGCATGTGTATATGTATATGAATGTGCATGTATGTATGTGTATATGCATATGTATCTATAAATATATACTTTTTTACAATGAATTTTCATTTTGTATTAAATAATGTGTTTTACATGGTTTTATCCTGTTTTTGATTTGTTTCATATAATACATCACAATGAAATCTAGTTTAACACAAGAACTTGCAATACGATACAAACAGACTCACATTTTGATCAAAAGTTGGCATCCATACAAAAATGTAATACATCAAGCAGCGTTAAAGTGGTCAGTATGGCTAACCACCTGAAAAACCTGTAATATATTTCATTTTACCACGTACATGGAAGAGCTTGATATTTGGGTAGTTTCATGACTGCCTGTGATGGAATGATATCTATCTGTGTATAATTCCTACTGGTTTTCATTTAAAGGCAGAATTGTTCTTGGTTTATCTGACTAGCCATTTGCTTGGTTGTCTGTCTGTGGCATTTTTTTTCTGAGATTGTTTCCTTAATGGATGAATGGTGTTCAACCTCCAGTGAATTATCAATTTATCAGGACTTGATTAGCCATCATGTTTATGAGACATACTTTTTCTTTTGTCTTTTCGTTTCGGCGTCACAAAGTTGAGGTCGACAGACAGAGGTCGTGAATTTGACCTTCAGGCGGACTACGTTTGTTGTGGTCTGGTTAAGTCTTTTTATAGGGCTGTGGACTTGACATCTCATGTTTCGGGTGCAGTCCCAGCTTTCAGTATAAAAGATGGTCGTTCATTATCTGCCTTAATGCTCCGATCATAGTGATAATGTCAGTGTTTCACATATCCTGGTTTTCTTCCTATTCCAAGACCTTGCCAGCACACATAGTGGCTTTCACAAGTTCAAGGGTTCTGCCAGACAGAGGTTATGGCTGGAATCTCTTTTGAACAAACTCCAAGCTCTGTTGCCTCGAGATTTTTATCATCTCTTGTTTCCTTTTATCATCTGAATCTTACGCTGAAAAGACTGTCTGGGTTTCGTGTGGTGAAGAAACAGCAAGGCGTGGGGAGGGAAAGTGATATGAAAGAAAATGTGGAGCAGACGTGGTGGAGAAAAGCTGACCAATAAAAATGTTTTTCCCCCACAGGACGTGATCCGCCTTAGCCACCCTGCGTAAAAATATTTATTCACTTCATCATCATCACAATCTCTCGCTTGGTGTGTTAGTTATTTTCATGGCAAACGTATAGCGCGCCCTGCGGTAACATCCAAATATTGACGGAGCCAGCGTTAATGTATTCCCTCCACTTCGTCTCCCTTGAATAATCAGAGAAAATGCTAGATGGTGACGTCGCTGTGGATAGTGAGAGTGTACACCTGACCCCCTTTTCTTCGAAGTATTTACTCCATAAAAAAATTGGTTAACTCCCACAAAGCAGCATACAGTTATGCTGCAGATCTCCTCCCTTTTTTCTTTTATGGGGAAGGCATGAGGAGCAAAGCGTGTGTCAGCAGTTGTCCCACACAAGTTCTGACTTCCTTCTTGAACAGAAATATGCCTGATGAAAACCGGAAGTCAAGGACAAACACATTCGTGTGAAATCTGTACACATGCGTGGAAAACACAGCACGTCCGTGTGACCTCGTCTGTAGGTTGAACTACTTATAGTCCCCAGACGAACCAAACTGAACGAAAAGATCTGGGGTGCCTACGGGCAATTCCACTCACGTGTTGCATGTCTTGTTTGGTAGTTAACAGAAAATAGAACAAGGTTAAAAGGAATCGGAAGGGAAAACATTAAGATAGCTAACGTGACATTTACAAGACGATGAAGGCCTCAGCTCCCTGCCGATACAAAAACAAAAAAAAAGACTGTGATGGCTAAAAGGAAAAGCATAATATGATATCATTGTAATGACCGTTCATTAGCACCTTTATTACCGTTTTGTCTATATGAAAACGCTAAAAGATATTACTTTATTTCTTATGACTTGATATAGACTGATGAATCAATACACTGTGAATCAAAGCGGGGTTTTAAGCCACTTTGATTGCTTGTCTCTATGAAACATTTTTCTCTGGTTACTCTTTTATGTGATTATCTTATCATTTTTCTGTCGGAGATTTTTCTATCATTATCTGAATCATGCACCAAACACGAGTGCTAAAACCTCAAAAGTAAGAAACAACATCACCAGGACGGAGCAGATATGACAGCGATTTAAACAAAGAACAACAACAACAAAATACTAAAATAATGTACTGAATTCCTTAGTTTCTGTGCGATTTTGTGTGAGACTCTTGCCTTATATATGTAGCACACATGAACAAACTAACTTTACATCATTGTTCACCCCCACTGAACAAAACGTATTCCCTAATTCGTGAAACTGCATTAAGGATGGATCGTTTTCATTATTATTATTATTTTCATTATCACATTCTATACTCACTAAGTGATGTGTGGAATCCATGATGATAATATGTGCTATTAACAATTGCCAGAATCATTGTGCTCAGCTATGCTCAAGTTACCAGCGCTGAGGCCTTGGAATGCGGTCATAAACCAACTGTGTTTTTATTTGTAGTTTTTTTTTCTGCTGATCTTGTTGTCTGTTTCTGTTCTTGTTATTGTATTCGTGGTGTGTGTGTGTGTGTGTGTGTGTGTGTGTGTGTGTGTGTGTGTGTGTGTGTGTGTGTGTGTGTGTGTGTGTGTGTGTGTGTGTGTGTGTGTGTGTGTGCGTGTGTGTGTGTGTGTGCGTGTGTGTGCTTTAATTTTGTTATATTTTCGCAGTAGATGAATTGCACAAAACACACACACACACACACACACACACACACAATAAACACACACACACACACACACACGCACACACACACACACACATACACACACACACACGCACACACACCACACACACACACACACACACACACACACACACACACACACACACACACCTGGGAACGCTACGGTGGTAACGGAAGAAACACATTGTAACACCTTTCGTGCGTGAATTATTTGCTTGGCTTTGCTTTGCTTCATTTGCCTGGCTGGCAGCTACAATGATCTGTCACTGAAACCCTCGCCCTCTCACCCCCTCCAACCCCCCCCCCCCCCCCCCCAAATTTATTGACCTCAACCGATCATTCTCGTTTGTTCTCTTCCCTGTTGCTCTCGCCGTTCTCACGCCTGCACCAGGTTGCCTATAAATTAATGTGATCACTTGTGCACACTTTGCTTGTTCTTTTCATTGCCATATGATCTTTAATGTGAGCTGTTTGCTCGAAACACACCGGACTTCGATCTAGCAGTCTGAAGAAAGAAAGGGGTGGGAACGGTCAGGTGTCCTCATGGTGGGTCCTGTGTTCCTTGAAGAACTTATCCCTCTCGTGTTCAATTCTTCTTGCTTATAGTTTATAGCTCCCCTGATTGCTAAGGGCCAAGATACGTCTGTGAAAACTTCAGTAACAAAAGATACAAAGCATTGAAATTATCTTCCACTTTAAAGATTGCATTAATTAATGTTTGAAAAGAAGTTCATATTCAGCAATAAAAAAAATTAAAACAAAGAAAACACAACAAATTCAACAAAAAAATATCTCAAACAAGGCTGTAAACACATAGGTAATAAAATGTCTAAAACTCTTACACTGTCTGCCACTTTACAGATTACATCATTCAATATTTTAAAAGAAGTTCATATTTAGTAAAAGATAGAGTAAAAAACAAGAACAAAAACACAACAAATCCAACAAAAAAATATTAAACAAGTCTGTGAGCACGTCAGTAACAAGAGATCGAAAGCTTTAAAACTGTCTGCCCTTTTCAAGAATCCACCAATCAATATTTGAAACGATGTTCATATTAAGTCAAACGTAAAATTAACAGAAATGAAAACAAAAACAAAAACACATCAGATCCAACAAAAAAATTCCAAATCTTTTCTATACTGAAATCATAAAACAATGAAGAAAAATGGTTTCTTTTCCTTCATGGCCTTATGTTTTTGGAGTACAGTGGTCAGTTGTATAAAAACGTTATTATTCCTTTTTTTTTTTTTTTTTTTTTTTCTCTTTCTTTTTTTGCAACGTGTCCTTTCTCGTGAACTGCGGGCATGAAGCGCACATGACTGAAAACAGTCTAGTGATCTAAAAGACGAGGTAAAAAGGATGCATTATCACTGAAGGTCGCTCTGGATCCGTCCATCTCTCACTCCTTTACCATGCATTTCTTGATTACTGTTTTCTTGACTTTTCATGATTTTTGTCATTTGAGCGGTCATTGCTATAGGGTTGGGTTTTTTTTTTATCAGCAATCCGATTTATAAATTGATCTGCGAGCACATAAACACCTGGACTTTAATTTAACACACTGAAGGTGGGAAAAAGACGACAGGAAAGTGGCGAGGTACGCAGACGGGGCAGGGATATACCCCTCTTTTTTTTCCCCAGCCCTTATATGGGAGTTTATAGAACCAATACTGTTATACGGATGTGAGGCGTGGACAGTCAGCAAGCAAAGCCAGAGCAAGATTGAGGCAGCCGAGATGTGGTTTCTAAGAAGAATGTTGAGAGTTCCATGGACAGCAAAGAAAACAAACGAGACAGTCTTGATGGAGGCAGACACAAGTAGATCACTCATAAGGAAGATTAGGAAAAGACAGGCAACATTTATAGGCCATTTTATGAGGAAGGGGGATTTGGAGCACCTGGTCACAACGGGAAAGCTGGAGGGAAGGAGAGCACCGGTTAGACCCAGGGAGAAAATGCTGGACGGACTTGCAGAGTGGCTGGGGACGAGGAGGGTGGGGGAGATGCTAGGGGCAACGAGAGGTAGAGACAGATGGAAATCCATGATCGCCAACGCCATGCGGCAGGGCACCTGATGATGATGATGATGGTATGGGAGTTTGATCTGTCTCACCACTAATGATGACTTCTGGTGACTTGTGTCAACTTAGACTGGGTTGGGTTGGGTTGGGCAGGGTACGGTAGGGTACGGTAGCGTACGGTAGTGTTGAGCTGGATTGGATAGCTTGGATTGGATTGGATTGAATTAGATTGGATCGGGTCAGATCGGATAGGATTAGATTGGATTCATTCTTTTATCACAATGGACTTCTCTATGTGAAATATGGGCCGTTCACCCAAGGGATAACATATCGCGATAGTACAATGCTGCCATCTTTTTTTTTGTTTTTGTTTGTTTTTGTTTGTTGTTGTTGTTTTTTTGCGGGGTGGGGGTAGGGGGGGGGGGGGGCTTTGTGTGTGTTTCTCTTTCTTTATCAAAATATATTTTTCTACATCACTTTTTTTTTGTGACGTTTCCTTCCTTGCCGTGGGATCTTTAACGTGTCCCAGGTACACGCTGTACATGGGACCTTGATTTATTGCCTCATCTCTATAATACTCGTTATTTCAAGGACGACGGACCTGACTTGTAACCGTGTCACCGTTTAGAGAATTAATTACCATGACACCGTCGGAAAGGGTCGAGGGGAGAAGTGGGGGGTGGGTGGGGGTGGGGGTGGGGGGTGGAAGCAGGAATCATGTAATACCATTTGGCGATCTCTGATAGCATTCACATCCATCAAGGCACTGTGGCATTCCCTAGAGCGGCGTGGTATGTTGATTATGACGATTACTGAAAGGGTAGAACATCGGTTGTAGGCATTTCTCTGTTTCCTGTTTTTGTCTGTCTGTCTGTCTGTCTGTCTGTCTGTCTGTCTGTTTGTCTGCATTTGTCTATCTGTCTGTCTCATTCTCTTCTGTTTTTCTCTCTTTTTTCTCTCTCTTTTTCTCTCTTTTTTTCTCTCTTTCTCTGTCTCTCTCTCTCTATTTCTTTTTCTCTCTCTCTCTGTCTCTCTCGGTCTCTCTCTCTCTCTCTGTCTCTCTCGGTCTCTTGGTCTCTGTCTCTCCGTTTCTCTCCCTTTCTCGGTCTCTCTCTCTCTCTCTGTTCCTCTCTCTTTCTCTCTCTCTCTCTCTCTCTCTCTCTCTCTCTTTCTCTGTCTCTGTCTCTGTCTCTGTCTGTCTCTCTCTCTCTCTCTCTCTCTCTCTCTCTCTCCCTCTCTCACACACACACCACACAAACAACACACACACACACACAAACACACACACACACACACACACACACACACACACACACACACACTCACTCACTCACTCACTTACTTTCAATTCCCACATTAGTCAGTGCCAGGCAGTAGGATTCATTTATTGGTCTGGGTCTTGTTTGGATTCCCTGCTTTTACATTCTTTAACCAGAACAGGTAGGCCTGAAGGTTCTGGCTTCTGACACTACTTGGAACTGTCATGCCTCTCCAAGTAGAAAAAAAAAAGGAAACAGAAAGACTCTTGAATTGAAATTTTCTCAAGAGCGATTCACTGCTCTCAGGCAGTTCTATGTGCTCTACAAACACGCAGCAGTAATGATCAAGCAGAAAATGGAATTAGGTTTAATTAGAAAGTGGAAAAGTGTGCCAGATGTTGTTTGGTTTCAGACAACTCCACTATAAAACTCCATATAACATACAGAATACTGAGTAAAAGACATTTTTTCCTATTTTATTTCACATTTAATTTCGGGTGCTTTGTTCCTTCTCTTCTTCTTCTTCTTCTTCTTCTTCTTCTTCTTCTTCTTCTTCTTCTTCTTCTTCTTCTTCTTCTTCTTCTTCTTCTTCCTTCTTCTTCTTCTTCTTCTTTCTTCTTCGCAATTCTTCTTCTTCGCAATTCTTCTTCTTCGCAATTCTTCTTCTTCTTCTTCTTCTTCTTCGCAATTCTTCTTCTTCTTCTTCTTCTTCTTCTTCTTCTTCTTTCTTCTTCTTCTTCTTCTTCTTCTTCTTCTTCTTCTTCTTCTTCTTCTTCTTCTTCTTCCATTCTTCTTCGCATTCTTCTTCGCATTCTTCTTCGCATTCTTCTTCGCATTCTTCTTCGCATTCTTCTTCGCATCTTCTTCGCATTCTTCTTCGCATTCTTCTTCGCATCTCGCATTCTTCTTCGCATTCTTCTTCGCATTCTTCGCATTCTTCTTCTTCTTCTTCTTCTTCGCATTCTTCTTCTTCTTGATTCTGCTCCTTCCCTACCGCCACTATTATTGCTATTTCCTTTACATGTGCCATCAGTACGGGACTACTTTTACATCTTGTACTACTGTTGCTTCTACTACGTTACTGGTCACATTTTATGCCAGCTGGCTGGCAGGCTGTCTAGATAGAGCCATGGACTCCAGATTTCATGTCTTGAGATCAGTCCCATCCTCAGCATAAACACTAGTCTGTTCAC
>CM060309.1:53994645-53999645 GCA_030674185.1 Monoplex corrugatus
CAGCAGCAGCGCACTGCGATAGCAGGTGAGACGTTGGATGACCAAGGCCAGGAATTAAACCATAGTGCCAAGGACATCCACGCTGACGGTTCTGATGCGGATTTTGCACAAGCTCTTAACGCCAAACGTGGAAAACTCAATTTGCCGCCTGCCGGTGCAAAAGAACAATGGGAGAAATTAGATGAGGAACTTGTCCTTAAGCTGAATGCGCTAATAGGGAACAGTACGCTGGAACACAAACTTGACACATACGGAGACATCATATACTCTATCTGCAGGGACACTTATGGAGTGAAGTAGCCAAAGACAAAAACGCCTCCCCAGAAATCCAGAAGACAGCAGCAGATGGAGAGCATCCGGAGGGAGAAAAGGAAGCTTAAAAAGCGAATGAAAACTGCCTCAGAATTCGAGAAGCAAGGGCTCCTGGAACTCTGGAAAGATCTGAAGGCCAAACACAATGCTCTCAGCAAAGTGGAATCAGCAAGGCGAAGAAAGAGCAAAAAGAAGAAGACTCAAGATCGTTTCTTCAAAGATCCCTTTGACTTTGCAAGAAAGCTGTTTGAACAACCCAAATCAGGGACTCTCACAGTGGGCAAGGAAACCCTAGAGCAGCATCTCAGGGAAACATATTCCGATTCTCAGCGCGAGGCACCACTTGAAATCCAAAATCTGGTTTGGCCTGCAGCGCCAGAAGGAAAATTCAATAACAAACCACCAACACTGGATGAAGTGAAGAACGTAGTAAAGAAAGCCAGAGCCAAGTCAGCACCTGGACCAAACGGAATACCATACCTGCTCTACAAGAAATGCCCAAAAGTGCTCGAGTGGCTCCACAAGATGATTCGATCAGCATGGAGGAACCAGAAGATCAGCGACCAATGGATGAGAGCTGAAGGAGTGTACATTCCGAAGGAGCAGAACTCCAGCAGCATCAATCAGTTCAGGCCAATATCACTTCTGAACGTCGAGGGGAAAATCTTCTTCTCTGTTATGGCAGCAAGATTGACAAAATACCTGACTGAAAACAAGTATCTGGATATGTCAGTCCAAAAGGGAGGCATACCAGGAATGCCTGGATGCTTGGAACATGCCACGTTGATTTGGGATGCCATCCAAAAAGCAAGAACAGAGAAGAGAGACATTGACGTAGTTTGGCTTGATCTGGCGAATGCATATGGATCAGTTCCACACGATATGATCCAGCTGGCTCTTGAAATGTATCACATCCCAGAAAACATCCGAACAATGCTGAGGAAGTATTTCCAAGGGTTCTCAATGCGGTTCTCTACCAAAGAATACACCACGGACTGGATAGACCTAGAGGTGGGCATTGCAATGGGCTGTGCAATCTCTCCCATACTGTTCGTGTTGGCAATGGAAGTCATCTTGAAAGCTGCAATGAAGAGTTCAGGTCCAGTGAATCTGGGAGATGGATACCAGATGCCTCCTCTGAAAGCTTTCATGGATGACACAACAGTCTTGTCCACGGATGAGGAAGAGACACACCAAATCTTAAAGCAGCTGGATGAGCTGGTGGCCTCTTCAAGAATGAGGTTCAAACCTAAGAAATCCCGAAGTCTCTCACTGCGAAAAGGAAAAGTGGCAGATTCAGTCAAATTCATGGTAGCCAACCAAGCCATCCCCACTGTCACAGAAGAGCCAGTAAAAAGTCTCGGAAGATGGTATGATGACTCCCTGAAAGACACACAAAGGGGATGTGAAACCAAGCAAACAGCAGAAGAAGGCCTGAAGAAAATAGATAACTGCGGACTGCCAGGCAAATACAAAGTCTGGTGTCTACAGTTCATGCTGAAACCAAAGCTGCTGTGGCCACTGCTAATCTATGACATTTGCACCAGCACAGTCGAAGCAATGGAAGCCAAAATCAACAAATACACAAGAAAATGGCTCGGTGTCCCACCTGGTCTCACTGATGTTGCATTCTACTGTCGTCAAGCAATGCTGAAGCTACCTCTGAAATCCATAGTGGAGGAATACAAAGTTGGAAAAGCAAGACTGTTGAGCATGCTGGAGGAATCGGAGGACAATATCGTGAGAGCAGTTCATCCAAAGCTGAGAACTGGCAGAAAGTGGAAAGTCCAAGAGGCTGTAAACAATGCCAAGAGAAACCTCAGCATCAAAGAAATAATTGGACACACGCAAACCAACAGACAGGGACTGGGAGCAACAAAAATGCAGTGGTGGTCCAAAGCCAAAGGGAAGGAAAAAAGAGACATGATCATACAGGAGTTGAAGGAAGAAGAAGATGTCAAAAGAGTGCAGAAGGCAGTCCAGCAAGGTCAACAGGGGCAATGGACAACATGGGCACAGTGCACTCCAAAGAAGTCTCAGCTGGAACGATATGTGGCACATGGCTCCTCTAAGGATAAGCTTCCTCCTCAGATCTGTATATGACCTGCTCCCCTCGAATGCAAACTTAGTGAAATGGGGGAAAGCAGACGACCCAGCATGTCCGCTCTGTCAGAAGAAACAAACAGTGGAACATGTCCTAAGCTCTTGCAAAGTAGCGCTAGCCCAAGGAAGGTATACATGGAGGCACAACCAAGTTCTGAAAGTGATCACAGATGTGGTTAGCGAAAAAACCATGACCCCAAACGCACCAATTGCTATGACAACGTTCTACAAAGCAGGAGGGAAACAGGTCTGGCCCGAAAGGGCTATGACAACCAGCACATTGCCAAAGGGTCTTCTGGATGGAGCAGTCGACTGGGAGTGTACAGCAGACCTCCCAGAGTGGAGAAATTACCCAGATGTCATCAGCAAGACAGGCATGAGACCAGACATCGCTCTCCACTCTGACTCCTCGAAACAAGTGATTCTGATAGAACTCACTGTGCCATACGAAAGCAGAATGGAAGAAGCACATATCTACAAGACCGAAAAATACGCCGGTCTTGCCAGCACCCTGAAGAAAGCAGGTCTGCGGGTCAAAATCTTCGCCATAGAGGTCGGGGCAAGAGGGTTTGTGGGCACCTCCGCTTATGATCTCATGAAACAACTCGCCATTTCTGGGAAGAAGAGGACTAGAGCCCTTAAAGCGATGGCAGAGGCAGCAGAAAGGAGCTCAAGCTGGATCTGGGCAAGGAGGAACCAAAAAAGTGAACTTCATAAGGATTAAATTCCCTACAGATGATGTGTGCCCCGTTAGCACATTGGTAAAACCGCGTACCGCAGTTCTGAAGCGCAGAATCGCCCAGGTTCGATCCCCGGCGTGGGGAAAAAAAAAAAAAAAAAAAAAAAAAAATAGACAACAGCAGAAGGGCATCCAGGAGTCATGACCTGGATGTGGCCCGGCCCCCCGAGAGTGTAAGGAATTCAGGGCCGAAACACTTGTCTAAAGGGGGTTACTTCTCTGAAGACCTTCTGTTGTCTAGCTCTCCCTAGAGTTTCTTTCTACCTTGTCCCCTGTACAAATGTGATATTAATGCGTAAAACAAGAGAATTTCTAAAACTCAATGGTTACAACATGAAGATGTAAGGTTACTGTATTCTAAAGGAACAGATACTTTTGGTAATATTTACACACAGGTTACGACTCTAATGGTGTTACATTGCAGTTAGATTTTCATCGCTTATATTCAAGTGCACAGGCACAGGCACAGGCACAGACACACAGATGCACACACACACATACACGCACAGAATCATACACATGTCCATAGGCAAACACACAACACACACACACACACACATGCAAGCCACACACACACACACACACACCGTGCACGCACACACAACACACACAACACACACACACACACACACACACACACACACACACACACACACACACACGCATTTGGAGAGCAAGAGACTCACAGAAAGATACAGACACAGAGAGGGAAAGAAAGACAGAAGGAAAGATGGACAAGTAATGAGAAGGAGACAAATGACATTTTTGTTGCTGAAAAGTTAATTTCCCTTCTGTTGGTTCTCTCAATTAATCTTTTCTCGAATGTCACTGAATTATTTCTAGACCCGCAGATATAAGCCTGCACAGAAAATATTGCTCTAAAAGGTTCAGATTGTTTAGTTATTTGCCATCACTTTTTCTCCGTTCTCTTTTCTCTTCGTAACCTACAACTAACAAGGCTGCTCTAGGTGCAGTTTTGCTGTGTGTATCCCCTTTTGGATATGGGAACGCGTTGCAACAGGGAGACAGAAACAGGAAACAAACTGTCTAAAGATACAACGGTGAGATAGAACATGAATCAGTTTAAAAAGTCACGATGGACCACCCTTTCGATCCGACGGATGAGTTAGCTTACGGATCCTTCCATCGCTTAGTGTGAGACTTCATGTAGGACATAAGACCGATGCTAGGGGCACATGTCCTTCTACAAGCCTTGCATGGGAAGGAACTTGATACCTGGGTTCTGCTTCCGCCTGTCCGTCTTCTGTTGAATAATGAACAAGTTAACAGTGAGCACTGTACTTATGAAATGGAGACTAATTCCATATATGCGCATGCACAATCACGCTCCCACTCGCACACACAAACACATGGAAGCACACACACACACACAAACACACACACACACACACACACACACACACACACACACACACTCACACACACACACACACACACACACACACAGACGCACGCACGCACACGTACATACACGCACGCACACACACAAATCCACACATGCACAGACATAAGCACACACACACACACACACACACACACACACACACACAACACACACACACACACCATGCGTGCGTAAATGTCTTCCCAAATACTCAACCTACACCTTTTACACGACAGTGACAGGTCAGTTTGGACGTAGTCTTTCTCTCATTCACATACTGAATTGTGTAAATATTGCCTTCCATATATGCTGATGTAATGTTTGTTGTCCCAGCGGCAGCCAGCAGTATTGTAAGTAATGAGTTGGAAAAGTGCTGGTTTGTTTGAATCAAGTGACATTGTTTGCACATACTCATAAACAGGCTGGTAGAACATGTCACTG
>CM060309.1:54012145-54024645 GCA_030674185.1 Monoplex corrugatus
TCGATTTCAGTTGCATGGATCCGCTTTGGATACAAACTGTCGTTGGCTGATTTGATGTTCATTGTCTGATTCCCTAAAAGTATGATATTAGGAGAAGAGTGGCAGAGTGGTTTAGACGTTCACCTGCCAGTAACTAAACTCGAGGTTCCAGGGTTCGCTCCCCGTACAGGCATTGACTTTTCTCTTCAGTTTTACCGGAACGTCAATTTCCCTTCGGAAGGGGACGAAACACGAGTCGGACCCGTGTGCCTTCTGGCTTCGCACGCTAAAGATCCCACGGCAGTTGAAAAGCGTGAAGAGCAAGGCATTGCCCGGCTACTTTGGTATAAAACATTGTAGAGATAGGTTGATTTCCCAGGTCCCACCCGTCAAAGACCAATTAGCCTTTATGCCTTTATGAAGTCTTGGTTTAAAAAAAATTGAATATGAATATGAATTTGAATCGAGGGAGAGGTAATGGGCGCCGCCCTCTGGTGCTGGCCCCGAAAAAATTGAGGGATCTGCCACCTCGTGCCCCTACGACCTCAGGGTTATGGAACTATCTAGGTAGGACCTCAGGACCTGGCCAGCTCTTGGGTTTATGTGCAGGCTTAAGGCTTGTGCCGTGATCACTCGGGTTTTCTCTATCACATGGCACCTGTGACGTTAGTGCACATGGAATTCATTCCGATGCGGAGACATCTTGAGAAACTGAAACTGAAACTGTCTGATTCCTCTTTGATATAGACTGTTGACTGATTCCCCTAATAGAGTTATAGACACAAGATCTGGTTCTCTACATCAATGAAAGTATCCATTAAAGATTAGCCTGCAGGCTATCGATCTTTCAGAGAATGTATCCATTACTCTGTTAGAGTCGGCATAGTCTGTCATGCTCATTATTATGATTTCTGATCTCTTTTCCCAGTCAAGGTCTATCTGGCCATATGGCTTTTTTAGTATGAACAGTCTTATGGAAAGTTACTTGCACATTTTTAGTGGAGGACATGTGGAGCTGTTTGTGTGTGATTGTACATGAGCCAAAGCTAAGCTGGCCATGGAACATGAAGAATAAACATAGGTACCTGCACACTTACAATAACTTTAATATAGGATAGAAATTAACATTTCTAATCATCCTGCCATTTAGCAGCATATTTCCATTTTCAACAGTTTTTTTTTTTTTTCTCCATTTCTGTAAATGGATATATCAAGATCTTCCTATGATTCTATGCGATAATGTTTTATGCGATATTGCAATTTGACCGGAGCAGGTCTGCGCCCAAAGAACACTTCTTGAATACTTTTCCAATCGTCTAAACTGTTATGACTGAACTGATGTATATGTGTTTCACTAAACTCGTTTCATGTGAAATACATTTTGACTGGGGTGTATTTCACACATGCTCATTCTCTCTCTCTCTCTCTCTCTCTCTCTCTCTCTCTCTCTCTCTCTCTCTCTCTCTCTCATCTCTCTCTCTCTATCTTCTCTCTCTCTCTCTCTCTCTCTCTCCTGCTCTCTCTGTCTCCCTTTCTCTCTTCTTTTTCCACGTTTTGATATTGCCGTTATGAATATATTTATTTCAAAACCTATACGAACAGATGAGTAAGAAACGTTTATTAAATCAATAGTCTGATGAATGTCCCCGTCTAGCTGATGGATGAAAAGGCGTACTGGTCTTTATTCCCTGGTGTTGTCTTCATGTCGGATGCAGGATTGACACATTTCTTCTTGTTCCGCCAGTCCCACTTCTGTGGAATGGCAACTGTCCTGCCCTGTGCTGTTCAAATGTGAATGTGTCCTGTTTGTACTGCTGTCACCAACTTACTCTGTTGTGGGTATTGTTTCATACTTGGTGCTGTGAATATTAGTGTGATGTAGAATTCATTAGTCGACTGATGACATCAGTAAAGGGAAAAAATTCAAGTTTCAGTTTCAGTTTCAATTTCTCAAGATGACATATCCGAGCTCGGACGAATTCCATATGCACTAACGTCACAGGTGCCATGTGTATGGTGATCATGAACAAGCCTTAAAGCCTGCACATAAACCCATCGGCTGGCCAGGTCCTGAGGCCCTACCTAGCCTATGTTTTACCTAGTCTATATTTTATACTGGTAAAAAAAATTAAGTAAACAAGGTAGGTATAACGTACTTTATGCCATACGTCAGACAATAACATTCAGAGACAACATGGTGTAGGCAGAAATTGCCCAGGACAGAAGTGATATGGGAACACTTTTGGCCTATAACACCCATACCATTCTATTACTGTCGGTGACGCATGGCTGATGCAGGCAGCCCTCCAAAAAGTGCCAGACAGGTACAGTGCCATTCTGTAATAGAAGACACGAATGGAGTCATTGTCTTCTTGGCTTTTCCCCTTTGGCAAGTTTAATTCATAACTATCTGTATCTGTCAGTTTGTTGCCGTTTTGGCCGTAAATGATACCCATTTTCTTCGTATACCGTTTTCAAGACCGAAAGAAGCAAAGTAAAAAGGTAATTCAAACCAAAATAATGTAGCAACGAATGTTGTGTCGTTAACGGGTACCACAGGCACTAATAGATACAAGACGTTTAACTACGCAATTCTGACGTCAAATTGATTAGGAGCTATTTCAGAACTTACTGACACCTATTTTTCTCTATCAAAATAATTTAAACGCGACAAAACAGAAATGAATAGACATTTACGAAACAAGCAGAGACTTTTCCAACACAAAATGAGTCACTCCCGAGCGTCACCGCGAACTAGCCATGTTTGATACTGACCTCAGGAACTCAAGATGATGGCGGTTTTGAGGTTTGCAATTCTCCTATTCTATTTTACGGTATGTGGACTGGGAGCCCGGCAGATTAAGGAAAAAAGGAGGTGAGCATATTTATTTTAGTGTGTCATATGTAAAACTAGGAAACACGTTTCCTTTCTTACCTAAATACTTTTTAAGCCCTCACGGAATGTAGTCAAGCTATTAATTACAACGGAAATCCTAAAGCATGCGCGGAAAGTGAAAGTGATGAAAAGTGTAAACTACATAGGTGAAGAATAAAAGCGCAGGATATGAATGAAATGGGAGAGTGAAACGTGCTGGAAGTTAATTGTGGAAGCAATACTGCACCTTTACTATCTATGTGATAATCAAGTATGGCACACAAGAGATCATCGCAAAGGCTTCACGCCGTGGGGATCACTTCTTACTTGTGCACGCGCGTTTCGGTTTCTTCCTCATTTGCAATGAAACCCATTGGCGACACAACAAACGAAACAGAAATTAAACAGGAATAAAAATCTGCACAACAACAACAACAACAGAAACACTAATAACAATAATGAAAACGAAAGAAATTACAACAACGACGACGTCAACAAAAACAAGACAATACAATACAAAATACAGAAGAAGCATCAAATGAACAAATCAAAACCATTCCATACAAAGCAAAGCAAAGGAAAAGTGGACAGTATTCTTTTAGATAGTATCCGTAACTTTCCAGACTAGTCTAGGTAATTCAGACGTTAGAATCACCAATTGACCCTTGGCCTTTTTTTCATAAGTGTGTTGTAACAATTCCATTTGTTAAACGAACTTGACATCGACGCATCAAGCGGTACAGAATTCAATTCTGATGACGTAGAAAATGGCCAGTTCACGTAAAACTTTGGGAATGGAGGGGGGGGGGGGGAGTGTGGAGTGTGTGTGGGGATAGTTGGGAGGGTAGATGGAGAGAGTAGGGAGAATGGGTGGGGAGGGGAGGGAGAGTGAGTACAGAGAGTAGATGGAAAGAATAGGGAGAGTGGTGGAGAGTTGGGAAAAATGGGTGGAGAGAGTAGGGAGATTGGGGGAAGAGTAAGAAGAAGTTCAGAGAATAGTGAGAGTGGGTGCAGAAAGTGGATGGGGAGAATAGGGAGAATGGGTGTGGAAGGCAGGGAGAATGGTTGGGGAAAGTAGGGGAAATGGGTGGGGATAGTAGGGAGAATGGGTGGGGAGAGTAGGAGAAGGTGGGAGAGTAGGAGAATGGGGGGAGAGTAGTCATGGGAAGAATGGGTGGGAGAGAGGGAGAATGGGTGGGGAGAGTAGTCATGGGAAGAATGGGTAGGGAGAGTATAGAGAATTGGTGGGGAGAACAGGGAGAATGGGTGGGGAGAGTAGGGATAATGGGTGGGGAGAGTAGGGATAATGGGTGGGGAGAGTATGGAGAACTGGTGGGGAAGAGTAGGGAGAATGGGTAGGAAGAGTAGGGAGAATGGGTAGGAAGAGTAGGGAGAATGGGTGGGGAGAGTAGACATAGAGAGGAATGGATAGGGAGGAGTAGGGAGAATGGTAGGGGGAGTAGGGAGAATGGGTATGGGGAGTAGGGAGAATGGGTAGGGGGAGTAGAGAGGAGATGGGTGGGGAGAGTAGGCATAGGGAGAATGGGTGGGGAGAGGTAGGGAGAATGGGTAGGGGAGTAGGGAGAATGGGTAGGGAAGAATAACTTAAACGTCACCAGGCATGTACAATCAAAATGTTACCGGCACGGCGCAGTATTCAGTTGCAACAGTCGAGGTCATTCTTCCTTTCCTGAATATTAATGGCCAAACTTTGCCCAGAGAAAATAAAAGTGATGGTAAAGGTCTTTCCTTAACCCTGAGGTCGTAGGGGATCAAATTGGTAGAGACCTTAACATTCCTTCTATATTTATGAGGTGAGGTTGGGAGGAGGTGGATGTGTGTGTGTGGTGTGTGTGTGTTTTGTCGTGTGTGTGTGTGTGTCCTGTGTGTGTGTGTCTTTGTCTGTGCATGTGTGTGTGTGTGAGTGTGTTTGTGTGTGTCTGTGTATGTGTGTGTGTTGTGTTGCACGTCTTTTTTGTGTATGTGTGTGTGTGTGTGTGTTGGAGTAGTGAGTAGTGTGTGTGTGTGTGTGTGTGTGTTGTGTGTGTTGCACATCTATATATGTGTGTGAGTGTGTGCGTGGGGTGTGTGTGTTGTGTGTTGTGTGTGTGTGTGTGTGTGTGTGTTTGTGTGCGTGTGTGTGTGTGTTTGTGTGTGTGGTGTGTATGTGGGGATGTGTGGTGTGTGTTTGTGTGTGAGTGTGAGTTCGTTCGTTCTTTGATTTAACGTCTTTTCACTGTTTAAATGATATTAGACGGTGTGAGTGTGAGTGTGTGTGAGGTGTGTGTGAGAGAGAGAGTGTGAGTGTGTGTGTGTGTGTGTGTGTGTGTGTGTGTGTGTGTGTGTGTGTGTTGTGTGTGTTCTGCACATGTGTGTATGTGTGTGTGTAAGTGTGTATGTGTGTGTGTATTGCACATCTACATGTATATATATTTTGTGTGTGTGTGTGTGTGTGTGTGTGTGTGCACGCGTGTGTGTGTATGTGTTCTGCACGTGTGTCCGTGTGTTCTGCAGTGTGTGGTGTGTGTGTGTGTGTGTGTGTGTGTGTGTGTGTGTGTGTGTGTGTGTGTGTGAGTGTGCAGAAAGATTAGCACTGTTGCCTGGTTTACGAAGACTTACATCGCGATGACTATAGCCACCACGTACACAATATTCATGACCCCATATCATGCAGGAATTTTCAGTAAAATAATCTCCACATCGTCAAAAAGATCTTTGATTTTTCCCTTTTGAAATGTTACTGAAGAAAAACACTACCTAATCACAAAATAAATAAACAAGCAGACAAACATTCAAAGCAAGCCAAATACATAAGAAAAACAGGCAATTTATATACTTTCTAACCCAGAGATCT
Source organism: Monoplex corrugatus (assembly GCA_030674185.1). Taxonomy (NCBI): domain Eukaryota; kingdom Metazoa; phylum Mollusca; class Gastropoda; order Littorinimorpha; family Ranellidae; genus Monoplex; species Monoplex corrugatus. Next base: position 54,017,854 of record CM060309.1, read on the forward strand.
TCTTAGAACATACGTACATGAAAGAGATAAAAGAAGGAAGAAATCTTGTTTTCCCGTTAGAAACTGCAGCAAGAGATGACTAAAATAGTCAAGAGAGGGAGGGTAATCCTATTTCAAACAGCTTTTCCCTTGTGGGGTTGCAGCTCTTTCATAGATCAACAGAAAATGGCAGGGGACACTACTCTAGAGAAGCCGAGAGACAAATCCTTCTTCGTTGTGATCTTTTCTCACAAACAGGATCAGATTACACGCTGAACTTAATGCTGGCTTTCCGTGAAGACATTCTCTCCTTGTTTGACGTTAAAAGCCCCCAGCTCATCATTTCCCTTTTAGTGATAACATTGTCGGCGGTATGGTGAATAGCATCCAAACCAACTTAGGACATTACCATTCAACCGTACCCTAAAAGCTTTTTCGTTTTTCCTTTTTTTGTTTTTGTTTTTGTTTGTTTTTGCTTTGTTTTTGTTTTGTTTTTTGTTGTTGTTTTTTCTTTCGTTTTGGTTTTTTTTTCGTTTTGTTTGTTTGTTTGTTTTTGGTTTTTGCTTTGTTTTGTTTTCGTTTGTTTGTTTTTTGTTTTTTGTTTGTTTTGTTTTGTTGTTGTTGTTGTTTTGTTTGTTGTTTTTTTCAAAATAAAGTCTTGTTCAGTCGTTGTACTTACTTCGTGCAAATTCGTTCATAAAGAGCAGAGAAGTATCCGATGTCTTTTCACTCTTGTGACTTTCAAAATAGACATTTTCAAAATTATGCACATTCACAAACATACACGCATTTTGCGTAATTTTAGTTCAGTCACAGACCTTAAGAAATGTTTCCATTTCTACTTTACTGTGAATTAGATATAACTAATTAATCGTGTTTTCTCTTTACAGGTCCTCATTCTTGACACACAACAAAAAAGCAAAGAAAGAAACCTCCACTACCTCTGCCATCACTAACAACACCTATCATAGCAGTAACGACAACTATGCCAAAAACGACCGCAAACATATTTGAAAATCAAAGGAAAGTGAAACATTTCCCCTGTGTCTTTGTCTTCTGTTTACTTAGTTGTGAGTGATGATGATGATGGTGATGATGATGATGATGATGATATTACCACTACTCCTACTACTACTATTACAATTACTACTACTACTACTGTTACTCCTCCTACTACTACTACTACTACTACTACTACTACTGCTAGCAATAGTAACAATAACAATAATAACGACAATAACAACAATAATAATGATGACGATGATATAATAATGATATTATCGTCATCATCAGTTGTTGTTGTTGTAGTAGTAGTAGTTAGCAGTGTAGTAGTAGTAGTAGTGATGATGATGATGATGATGATGATGATGATGATGATGATGACAAACAGAAACAACGACTTATAGGCACAGACAGAGGCTTCATGGGAGAGGGAGAACAGGTGAAGACTGACATGGTACTGGACAACAAAGGCTGTTTTGAAGTTAGCTTTGAAAGAAGAAAACGTTTGTGTTTGTCGAAGAGACAGGGGAAGGTTGTTCAAATGTGTGTCATTTGTATGCATAGTTGTTTATTTCTTTTGGTTTTTGGTTTGCTTCTTTGTTTTTTGCTCTTTCTGTTTGTTTGCTTGTTTGTTTTATTTGTTTAATTTATTCATCTATTTATTTGTTTGTTTGTTTCTTTGTTTGTTTTGTTTGTCTGTTTGTAGCTGGTTGGTTGGTTTGTTTCAGTTTGTTTTATTTCATTTCATTTCGTTTTATTTCATTTTTTCTGTTTATTTTATTTCATTTTGTTATTTTATCTTACAGCAAAGCAGTCAATCAATGAAAGGACACACGACCTCTCTTCCCGCTTCTTCTAATTCTTCTTATTCCTTCGCGCTGAGCCATAAGAAATAAATGCACAAACTCAAACCTGATACCTTAGCGTCAGCGGCACAACAATGACGGATAGGATGCAGGCAAAAGGAAATCACGTGATTGCGCTTCTGCGCATGACATCCAAGCCCCGCAGTAAATCATCCGACGAGATGGCACCCTTGAGGCCACGCGGCATATCTGCGTGCAGTGCGTGCCAAGAAAAGAACCACGTGCAGTGATCCACCTTGGTTTCAGATAGCCTGCAAGTGGGGGAAGGCAGGTTGGAGAGAGAGAGAGAGGCAGACAGACACACAGACAGACAGCTGTGAGACTGGGGATATGAAAAACGAGTGAGCAACAGGAAAGGAGGCGAATGTGAGAACCGGAACAAAATCTGGAAAGTAAATAATGTCAAAATAGAAGAGGAGGATGTGGAGGGGATGGGGGGGGGGGGGGATGCAGGACGAAGAAGAAGTTGATGATTTGCTGATAGCAGAGCATCGTCGTCTTCTTCTTCTTCTTCTTCTTCTTCTTCTTCTTCTTCTTCTTCTTCTTTTTCTTCTTCTTCTTTCTTCTTCTTCTTCATCTTCTTCTTCTTCTACCACCATCATCATCATCATCATCACATCATTATCATCGCAATCATGCCTGTGTGGTAGATGGTCCATCTCTTTAAAGGTTCAAAAACAAACGTGACTCTCCATACTTATGTCTACAAATACAAATGACGAATTTCTTAAACCATGACCGAGTTGTTCAGTATTAAAAAAAATCGACCCGATTTAAGAAATAAAGCGAATAAAATGCAAGCCATGTCACAGTGCAAGGAGATCATATTATATCCTTTGCAAAGAGATCATATTATAGATCTATATCCTTTGCAAAGAGATCATATTATATATCTTTTGCTAGGAGATCATATTATATCCTTTGCAAGGTGATCATATTATATCTATGTAATGAATATGATGAGTACTGACATAAGTTGGGAGGAAGAAACATTATTAATAGCAACAGTAACAACACTTCTTTCAGTCTTCTGCACTGTTAACCTCCACGTTGCTGCTCTTTTCAACATATCACCAAATCTGTTTTATTCAACAGCAATTCCATCAACAGAGAGTTTCTAGCAACTATCAGAACCGAGTCGGTGTGATGCCACCCACTAAGAAAGGGTCTGCACTGCTGCCTTCTCATTTCTGTAAATGTCTGCATGAAATTATGTGGATGAATGACTGGTTTATCTGGCTGTTTCACTGATACAATATTACGTAAGCTAGACATGTATAAACAACAGCAAATGTTATCAGGCTTTTTTTTTCAAGTGTAGATGTCTGCAACTCTCATTTTAGAATTTCCCTTTCTGAGAAGATAAAATGAAAGAAAAGGAAAGAAGAAACAGAGAGACAGACAGACAGACAGAGAGACAGAGACAGACAGAGAGAAAGAGAGACAGAGATAAAGAGAAAGAGAGACATAGACAGAAACAGAGACAGGCACAGAGACAGAGAGAGACAAACAGAAAGATAGACAGATCCGGATCGTCTTGTTACGTCTATGTCCTCACGTCTATATACAACATAACAGCCATCTTGCCATTTTGTAAAATGATTCTTCTTCTTCTTCTTCTTCTTCTTCTTCTTCTTCTTCTTCTTCTTCTCTTCTTCTTCTTCTTCTTCTTCTCTTCTTCTTCTTTCTTCTTCTTCTTCTTCTATCATCACCATCATCATCATCATATCATCATCATTATCATCGCAATCATCTCCATGCCTGTGTGGTAAATTGTCCATTTCTTTAAAGGTTCAAAAACAAATGTGACTCTCCATACTTATGTCTACAAATTCAAATGATGAATTTCTTAAACCATGACCGAGTTGTTCAGTATTAAAAAAAAATCGACCCGATTTAAGAAATAAAGCGAATAAAATGCAAGCCATGTCACAGTGCAAGGAGATCATATTATATCCTTTGCTAGGAGATCATATTATGTATTCTTTGCAAGGAGATCATATTATATCCTTTGCTAGGAGATCATATTATGTATTCTTTGCAAGGAGATCATAATATTATTATATCTTTTGCTAGGAGATCATAGTATGTCCTTTGCAAGTCCTTTGCAAGGAGATCATATTACATTCTTTGCAAGGTGATCATATTATATCTATGTAATGAATATGATGAGTACTGACATAAGTTGGGAGGAAGAAATATTAATAGCAACAGTAACAACACTTCTTTCAGTCTTCTGCGCTGTTTACCTCCACGTTGCTGCTCTTTTCAACATATCCCCAAATCTGTTTCATTCAACGGCAAATCCATCAACAGAGAGTTTGTAGCAACTATCAGAACCAAGTCGGTGTGATGCCACCCACTAAGAAAGGGTCTGCACTGCTGCCTTCTCATTTCTGTAAATGTCTGCATTAAATTATGTGGGTGAATGACTGGTTTATCTGGCTGTTTCACTGATATAATATTACGTAAGCTAGACATGTATAAACAACAGCAAATGTTATTGTTTTTTTTTCAAGTGTATGTGTCTGCAATTCTCATTTCAGAATTTCCTTTTCTGAGAAGATAAAATGAAAAGCAGGAAAGAAGAGAAGAGACAAAGATGGAGAGAGAGGGGGGGAGGAGACAGACAGACAGACAGATAGGCAGACAGAGACAGAAACATAGACAGAGACAGAGAGACAGAGACAGACAGACAGACGGAAAGACAGATTCGGATCGTCTTGTTACATCTGTGTCCCCACGTCTATATACAACATAACAGCCGTCTTGCCGTTTTGTAAAGGTTTTCTTCTTCTTCTTCTTCTTCTTCTTCTTCTTCTTCTTTTCTTCTTCTTCTTGTTCTTCTTCTTCTTCTTGTTCTTCTTGTTCTTGTTCTTGTTCTTCTTCTTCTTCTTCTTCTTCTTCTTCTTGTTCTTCTTCTTCTTCTTCTTCTCTTCTTCTTCTTCTTCTTCTTCTTCTTCTTCTTCTTCTTCTTCTTTCTTCTTCTTCTTCTTCTTCTTCTTCTTCTTCTTTCTTCTTCTTCTTCTTCTTCTTCTTCTTTTCTTCTTCTTCTTCTTTTCTTCTTCTTCTTCTTCTTTCTTCTTCTTCTTCTTTTCTTTTCTTCTTCTTCTTCTTCTTCTTCTTCTTTCTTCTTCTTCTTCTTCTTCTTCTTCTTCTTCTTTTCTTCTTCTTCTTCTTTTTCTTCTTCTTCTTCTTCTTCTTCTTCTTTTTCTTCTTCTTCTTTTCTTCTTCTTCTTCTTCTTCTTCTTCTTCTTTTCTTCTTCTTCTTTTCTGTTCTTCTTCTTTTTTCTTCTTCTTTCTATTTCTTCTTCTTTTCTTTCTTCTTTTATTCTGTTATTCTTTTCTTATTATTCTTTTTTTCTTGCTTCTTGTTCTTGTTCTTCTTTCTTATTTCTTTTTCTTTTCTTCTTGTTCTTCTTTTCTTTCTTTTCTTCTTCTTCTTCTTCTTCTTCTTCTTTCTTCTTCTTCTTCTTCTTCTTCTTCTTTCTTTTGCAGTTCTTTTCGTCGTTTTCAAAGCTTTGTCATTTAGTCTTTTGGTGCTTTTTAATGTTTGTTTTTTCTGATTATTTCACATACTGGAACTGTTTATGCTTAAGCAAGTTACAATAATGATTGGAGGGACAGATTGATTTCCCGGGCCTCTCCCCTTGAAATCAATTAGCCTTCTGCTCTCTAAAGTCATAAACAAAAAAATTCAGTGGCGCTGCACCTCGGCGACGCGCTCTCAAAGGGGAGAGCAGCCTGAGTGTCACATGGTAAATGCACTGTGACAAAGAAATGAATGAATGAATCTGAACTGCTGTCACAGCAACATGGCGAGAAAATCGTATATATATGTTATTTAATTTACACCCACAAGAAAAGCAAAATTGTGTTGGTATGTCTTGATCACATCGCTTTTAATACTTATCACAACAAATTGTTGGGGTGAAAACAAGAACAAAATGAGAAAGATAGTGTGAAAAGCAATCAAACAACCTTGATAACAACATCAACAACAGCAAGGAAACATAGCTGATTTCAGTGTTAAGTATGGTGCAGAAAATATACAGTAGGAAAAAGACTGCGGAAAAGAATCAAAGTCATAACAAAAGAAGTAACAGCAGCAGCAGCAGCAGACGAAGTTATAATAGTAGTAATAGCAGTCAAAGTGTTAAGCGTTCTTGTTGTTGCTGCTGCTGTTGTTGTTGTTGCTGCTCCTGTTGTTATTGCTGTTGTTGTTGTTGTGCTGCCATTGTTGTTTTGTTCTTGTATGTAAAGGGAGCAGCAACAAATTCAACACAATTAAAACAACCACAATGAAATCAGACGGCAGAAGCACATCGGAAATAGCTGGCAGAATCGGCCAAGCCAAAACAGCATTCAAGAAGATGACAAGCATTCTTACCAACAAATGCCTATCAATTAACATCAGAAAGAGAGTCCTTGAATGTTATATAGAACCAATACTGTTGTACGGATGCGAGGCGTGGACAGTCAGCAAGCAAAGCCAGAGCAGAATCGAGGCAGCCGAGATGTGGTTTCTCAGAAGAATGTTGAGAGTTCCGTGGACAGCAAAGAAAACAAACGAGACAGTCTTGATGGAGGCAGACACAAATAGATCACTCATAAGGAAGATTAGGAAAAGACAAGCAACATTTATAGGCCATTTTATGAGGAAGAGGGATTTGGAGCACCTGGTCACAACGGGAAAGCTGGAGGGAAAGAGAGCACCAGGTAGACCCAGGGAGAGAATGCTGGACGGACTTGCAGAGTGGCTGGGGATGAAGAGGGTGGGGGAGATGCTGGGTGCAACGAGAGATTGAGATGGTTGGAAGTCCATGGTCGCCAACGCCATGCGGCAGGGCACCTGATGATGATGATGATGATGACAATGAAATAAACATCTATCTCTCTCTCCCTCACTCTCTCTCTCTCTTTCTCTCGTTTGTTTGTTTGTTTG
>CM060309.1:54044645-54047145 GCA_030674185.1 Monoplex corrugatus
CCCTGTCTCCTCCTCCCACTCAAACTTCTCGTTTGTGTTGTGCTGCTCCTGTTACTAATGCTGCTACTCAGTTACGTTCTTCCCCCTGTGTCTTCTTCTACTGTCAGACTCCCTGTCTTCATCTCTTTGTTGTTCTCTGTCTCTGTCTCTCTCTGTCTCTCTCTATCTATGTCTCTGTCTCTGTCTCTCTCTCTCTCTCTCTCTCTCTTGTTTCTGTCTGTCTGTCTGTCTCCGTCTCTCTCTCTCTCTCTTTCTCTCTCTGTCTGTCTCTATGTCTTTCTGTCTGTCTCTCATTCTCTCTCTCTCTCTCTCCCTCCCTCTCTCTCTCTCTCTCTCTCTCTCTCTCTCTCTCCTCTTTCTCACTCTCTCACACGTATAGACACACACGCGTACAGACACACACAAAACAAATACACAAACAAACAATGCACACACACACACACACACACACACACACACACACACACGCACGCACGCACACACACACACACACACACACACACACACACACACACACACACACTGACACTGAAACACCGTGTTCTATTCAGTCTGGTCATGGCTGTCAGTGTTAGTGTAATTCTGGTCATGATGCTTACCTCACACCTGTTTTCCTTTAACACAGTAGCCAGAGCAGATCCCACGTACTTGAAACTTTCGACCTCTTTCTGTTTCTGGCCATTCATGTAGATTTCTATATTGTGTTTGTCGATTCCTATGTTCTATATTTCTATATTTAAAAATTTCTGTATTGGCTGGGCAGTTCCAATGACTTTACCCCTTTTAATGCTGATTGCTTTCCCACACATACTTGCATTGTCTACGAATGCGGTTGTTGTGGACTAAGAGTTCATTGTTCGTGCCTTAACCATTCGACTCCCGTATCCTATCCACCAACTGCAAAAACGTAACCCTTTTTACTCCTTCACCCTATCCACCAGCTTCCTGCAGGAATCTGGTGGATAGGGTGAGGGAGTCAAAGAGTGAAGTTTTTGCTTTGGTGGTATTGTCGACAATGCAGGATGCTGGTGGACAGGGTGCGGGAATCAAAGGGTTAAGTGACGTCAGTGTCACTGGCAAAGCACAGAATACAGATGTAATGACACAGATGGAGAAGAGGCTGTAAAGGTCATTGACAGTTTTCTGCGTGCTGTTTGCCACCAGTGTATCAGACAAGAATGGTGACAGCAAGCAGCAGATATATTTGGTATACTACGAATACAACTGGGACCATCTCTCCTAATTTCTTTTAGTCGACTACCGAGGAGAACATCGCTGCACGACTTCTTGTACGGCATCTCGATGACTTCAGTAGGACTCTCCTAGAGAAGTCTTTTCTTATTTGTTGAGTATTCTTATTCTTATTCTTGCTTAAAGTCCAGCTGACTACATAGAACCATATCAAGTCTATACCCATTTCAGTACACACACACACACACTGTTTCAATAGCAAAAAATAGGAACAGAAAAATTAAATACAAATATCAACGCATTCAAGCACATAATCTAAGGAGATGCCCATGGTGTTGACCACTCCGTCCAATTTATTACACAGGGGATTTAAAAAACATACCTGAATACAAATTTAAACTGAGGATATTGAAATGTATACAAAAACAGGCGTAAATAACCAAAAATTCCTTCCGCATAAACTCATTTCCCTAGAGCCAAAAATGCATATAATATATATATATATATATATATATACATATATATATATATATATATATATATATATATATATGTATGTATGTATGTATATATGTATACACCCCATTATCAGTCCTAAGGGAAAGTATGTAAAACTATATTGACGTATGTAAAACTTTATTGAACAGCTAAAGGTGAACAGGTGAATGGACCAGCAAGGCACAAAATGATAGGAAGAAAGGACGGAAACTAAAGGAGAAAGTCAGAAACAAAGAGAGTGACAGAAAAGAGGAAATTTCTAGCACGGAATTTTCAGAAGATGGGGATACTATAAAACTGAAAGAACCCACAGAGGAATTTGTCGAGCAAAAAAATGTTGAGTGATTCAGAGGAAACAAACCAAACCAAAACAAACAAGGATAAAACGAATAAACAATCAAACGAAACACACCCTGATCATTAAGGAGGCAGGCTTTTACAGTGAAATAACATAAAAATCGTCAGTTCTATTAGTTTCCCCTTCTCCTCCAATCTGTCTTTCTTTTCTTTGTTTTGCATTCTGTTACTCAATGCTGCCGCTGCCATGTCTCGTTTTACCTCCATTATTTCCCTGCTGTGCACAATTGTCTTCATCTTTCCTTTGTCTGTCTGTCTATCTGTCAGTCTATTTGTCTGTCACTCAGTCTGTATGTCTGTGTGTACGTGTTTCTCTCTGTGTCTCTCTGTCTGTCTCTTTCTCTCTCTTTCTGTCTGTCTCTGTATTTCTGTTCTCTCTCTGTATTTCTGTTTCTCTGTCTCTGTCTCTGTCTGTCTGTTTCTGTCTCTCTCTCTCTCTGTCTCTCTCTATGTC
>CM060309.1:54072145-54074645 GCA_030674185.1 Monoplex corrugatus
GTGTTTGTGTGTGTCTGTCTGTGTGTGTGTGTGTGTGTATGTGTGTGTGTGTGTGTGTGTGTGTGTGTGTGTGTGTGTGTGTGTGTGTGTGTGTGTGTGTGTGTGTGTGTGTGTGAGAATGCGTAGACATGTGTGTGGGTGTGCGTTTGTGCACGTGCATGTGCTTGTATACGTTTGTATGTATACATTTACAGAGAACTTGCACCTTTTCAGTACTATATATGTTTTGTTTCAGTTTAAGGGAGTGTTATGAAGTCTTCAACATATGCTGGAATTCTCGATTCTTTCTTTTAATTTTAGTCCCCTTTTTTTCCTTTCTAATGTACCTTTAAAAAAAAGACTGAGGGATTATTCCACATTACCCAGGATGAACGTGTGTCTGTCAATGTGTGTACGAGTTTGATTCTTTCTGTTATCAAAATATATTTGCAATACTTTCTCAGTTGTTGGATCTTTACTAAATTTGGTGCAAAGATGTGGACCAATATCGAGTTGCGAACGCATAAGAGTGCAAGTCATAGCGCCAGTGTCAAGATCATGACGACCAATTTTTTTTCATTCATTGCCTTATCGTGTGTTATGTCTTATTAGGTAACATCTGCCCATTCTTGCCTATTTAGGGATTTCTGAGATACATCAAAGCAAAAAGTGTTCTTTAAATTGCGATCAGTTCTGTACATGTATTCAAAACAAAGGAGCGTCAGGGTCAGCGTTATCCTTTTCATCTTGAAGTTTGCGTTTTGAATGAATAGATGTGGGTATGGGTGCGTGGGTGGGTGAGGGAGGATGTGTGGGTGTGTGTGTTTGTGTGTGTGTGTGTGTGTGTGTATGTGTGTGTGTGTGTGTGTGTGTGTGTGTGTGTGCGTGTGCGTGTGTTTGTGTGTGGTGTGTGAGACAGAGAGGGAGAGAGTCAGTCAACCAGTCTGTCTGTCTGTCTGTCTGTCTGTCTGTCCGTCTGTCATGTTTCCGGTCACGGATATGGTCCCACTTGCATTGTTCTGACACCAACATGCAGTTTGCCATTTGTATGCAACCAGAAGGCGTGACTATCATCTGCACTATCGGCATTTTGTCAGACGATGCCAGCATTTCAGACCCAAGTTGGTTTGGTTTTCTAGTTTACTGCCAATAATGTTTCTATTTTGTGGTGATCTATGTTTCGCGAAGACTGCAACGTAGAGTATGAAAGTGCGTGCGTGTGTATTCGAGTGTGTGTGTTGTGTATGTGAATGTGGGTGTGTGAGTGTGTGGGTGTGCACGCGCGCTTGTCTGCGTGTGTGTGTGCGGGCGTGTGTTTCTCTGTGTGTGTGTGTGTATGTGTATGTGTGTGTGTGTGTGTGTGTGTGTGTGTGTGTGTGTGTTTCTGTGTGTATTGTGTGTGTGTGTGTGTCTGTGTTTGTGTGCGCGCGAGCGCTCGCTTTTGTGTGTGTGTGTGTGTGTGTGTGTGTGTGTGTGTGTGTGTGTGTGTGTGTGTGTGTGTGTGTGTGTGTGTGTGTGTGTGTGAGTGTGTGTGTGTGTGTGTGAATGTATGTGTGTGATATTTTTCTTCTTCTGACCTTCTGTTTTCTTAGTATGATCTTATGGAGATTCAGTGGATCCGTGGCCTCATGGTTAAGATTGCCCTCTTGATAATCTGCTAATCAAGAGTTTTGCGATTCTTACTGAAGTTGGGAAAAGATTTTTTTTCTACTGCTTTATTACATGTAAGTAGACATCGAGTACTGGACTCAGTGATATTGTTTTGGAGGAGACGATGAAAGAAGGTCCTGTCCGCTGCATGAATTTAGAACGTGAAAGAATCCACGACACATGTGCTTTCCATGACTTAAGTTTTGTGTTATATTTCATTTAGCAGGTGAACAAATACCACCTTCCAAGGGAACATACTCGAACACACAGAAACACATTCACACACCACGTACACGCACACACACACACACACACACACACACACACACACACACACACACGTACTTGCACACACACACCACGTACTTACAACCACACACACAACCATTCACTCACACACACACACTCACACACACACACACACACACGTACACACACACACACACACAACACAACACAACACAACACACGCGCACACACAGACAAACATAAACACACACACGCCTGTATATCCCTGACCAGGTTGACAATAGAAAGTATTATGAATTTATACGTAGGGTGCGGCCCTGTCACACTGTGTCTTGAAAATCGGAAATGAAACTCCATTACTACAATTCCCATTCTCTATCATCATAACATTGAGACGAATTGCTGCAGGTTCTTTGAACCTTCATGTCCTTCTTTTACAGTGACCGCAGTTTCGATGAGTTTGGAGACGTGCTGGAGAACCAAAACGAGAAGGCTGACATAGGAGCGGTGCAGAAAACTGTACAGGCGAAAAATAATAACTCTCAACATGCAGATGGCCTTTCATAGAGATCAAAACGTAGACGGCATCTTTACGAAAATCGGATTCTAGTCAAGATCAAGT
>CM060309.1:54079645-54082145 GCA_030674185.1 Monoplex corrugatus
TTTTCTTTCTGTGACGTTTTGGAGTTTGGGGTTTATTCAAGAAGGGTTCATCGCATTAGAACAGTTCCATATTCGCTTCATTCAATCCGTAGTTTATCATATGGAAGATTGCTTCAGTTTGCTTAAAAACCAGGAGAGCAGGACCTATGAAACATACAGCTGAATCTTCTTTTCTTTTTTTTTTTTTTCTTTTTGTGGTGTTTATATTTCGGAGTTTATTCAAGAGAGATTCATCGCATTGGAACAGTTCCATTTTCGCTCCATTCAGTCCGCTGTTTACTATCAGGAAGACTGCTTCAGCTTGCATAAAAATCGAGATAGCAGGCTCCATGAAACATGAATCTGATTCTTCCTTTTTTATTATTATTATTTTTTTTTTTTTTGTCTTTTTCTTTTTGTGGTGATAATCATTCGGGGTTCATTCAAGATCATTCAAAGGGATTCTTTACATTGGAACAGGTCCATATTCGCTTCATTCAATCCGCTATTTATCATCAGGAAGACTGCTTCAGTTTGCATACAATCCGGGAGAGCAGCACTTATGAAACACAAAATTGACTCTTCTTTTTTTTTCCTTTTGTGGTGTTTATAATTCGGGGTTTATTCAAGAGGGATTCATCGCATTGGAACAGGTCCATATTCGCTCCATTCTGTCCGCTGTTTACCATCAGGAAGACTGCTTCAGCTTGCATAAAATCCGGGAGAGCAGGACCTATGAAACATAAAAATGACTCTTTCTCTTTTTCTTCTTTTTTCTTTTTTATTTGTCCGCTTATACCATCATGGGTGGCACGGGGAGAAAAATATGACAATAAGCAGCGGGCTGGAAGACCAGAAGAGGACAAATCTCGTGTGATGTCAAGAACCTTTCTATGCCATCCGTCCAGGTCTTCCTTGGTCTGTCTCTCGCTTGAAATCCACGTCTTTTTGTTAAGTGCTTGTTGAGCCAGCTGGTGGGGTTGCTTTCTGGTCAGACGGTAATTCGAAATTGGCGCTTCGGGACACACACACACACACGCACACACGTGCGCGCGCACGCGTGCGCACACACGCACACGCACAGAGAGATAGAGAGAGAAGAGAAAGAATGGGAAGAGAGAGAAAGAGAGAGAGGGAGAGAGAGAGAGAACACCGACACACACAGACACATACATGCACTCTCTCTCTCTCTCTCTCTCTCTCTCTCTCTCTCTCTCTCTCTCTCTCTCTCTCTGAATCTATCTATCTATGTATCTATCTATCTTTCTTTCTTTCCCTCTCTCTCTCTCTTTCCTTCTCTCTCACTCTCTTACTCTCTTTCCCTATCGCTCTCTTCTCTTCTCTCTTCCCCCTCCTCTCTCTATCTATCTATCTCTTCCCCAATTGTTCTGGAAAGTGTTGTTGTTGCCATGTTGCCACATGCCCGAATGTAAACTGAATGCATGACCGCCTATGGATTGGTTGGTTGTCATCCGCATGGTCAGCTTGTGCGGCGGTTTTTATGCTTCCTGCTTCAGGAGAGAGCCCGGTTTGTTTATTAGTGTCGGTGTGTGTGGTGGGGTGTGTGTGTGTGTGTGTGTGTGTGTGTGTGTGTGTGTGTGTAGTTGTGTCTATGTGTCTGTGTGTGTGTTTGTGTGTGTGTGTGTTTGTGTGTGTGTGTGTTTGTGTGTGTGTTTGTGTGTGTGTAAGTGTGTGTGTGTGTGTGCGTAAATGTGTGTGTGTGTGTGCTTCTTGCTTCAGGAGAGAGCTGGTTTGTTTATTAGTGTGTGTGTTTGTGAGTGTGTGTGTGTGTGTGTATGTGTGTGTGTGTGTGTGTGTGTGTGTGTGTGTGTGTGTGTGTGTGTGTGTGTGTGTGTGTATGTCTGTATGTCTGTCTGGCTGGCTGGCCGGCTGTCTGTTTTCTTTCTTTATTGGACACGTTCGGACAGCATACTCATTCTCCTCAGAGCAGGTTTTAGCATTTATGATCTTGCGGAAAGCGCTTCGCTATTTCGGAGGACAGTTTTGTGGTTTGAGAGGATTGTCGCCATTTTATAGGAGATGTTTGCCATGTGTGGACAATTTAGTCGTGCGAGATGCTCGCACAATTTTTTATCACATCTGCAAAGTTTTAAGCCGCAATTTTATTGTTTAATAGAAGACTTTAAATGGCAATCTTATTTTTTATAGAAGACTTTTAAATTTCATTCGTACTGTTTTTTAGAAGACTTTAAATGGCAAATTTCATTGTTTTATAGAAGACTTTCAATGGTTTCGGAGAAGTGTTTGACAATGTTAGGAAAGGTTTTCACAGTTTTGAAGAAAACTCTAAGATACGGTACTGTATGTTTGGGAAACAGCAAAGCGCTTTTGTAACAATATATTTGCGTTTCTAAATAGATGCTTAGAAGTTTAACTATTAAAACATCGAACATTTCTCGTTTTTATAACAAGTTAGTGAAGTGTTTAAAGAAGTTTATGTTTTCACAGTAGAAATTTCCAATTCTGGGAGATTTTTGTTTTTTGTTTTTGTTTTGTTTTT
>CM060309.1:54087145-54109645 GCA_030674185.1 Monoplex corrugatus
GGGAACAGCACTTGTTCAGGTGATCCATGATTTGAATCCGGGCTTCTGACGTCCTAGGTAAATGTTTTAACTAATAGTTTCCAAATTTTACTCTGAGTGTGGGGAGCCCCGTGCTCGTGTGTGTGTGTGTGTGTGTGTGTGTGTGTGTGTGTGTGTGTGTGTGTGTGTGTGTGTGTGTGTGTGTGTGTGTGTGTGTGTGGGTGGGTGGGTGTGTGTGTGTGAGTGTATGTGTGTGTATGTGTGTGTATGTGTGCGTATGTGAGAGAGAGAAAGAGACAGAGAGAGAGAGAGAGAGAGGGCACGTATATAACTGTGTATACATATCATCCCAGCGACGATTTTTTTTCATGCAAGATTCATGAAGCTCTGTATGGCGAGGTTGTTGGACAGTCTCCATCCCATCAATCCGATTATGGAAATAGTCAGTATACTGCCATTCAGATTTCTGTTATTTGTTCCACTCATCTAATTTGCATGCTATTGACCAAAGCTGTTTGCAGGACCCACTGGTTAAAACGTATAATGTTGCCTATGACATACCACGCAGGCGAGCATACGAAATGCTTTTTATTACAACACGAATCCGATTATTTAGTCAGGGTATCAAAAGTGTGATGGATTGTACAGTTGGTCTGTTTTTTCGGTTCATCTATACGAACCAAAATCAATACAGGCAGATGCAATAACGGCAGATAACAGAGGAAGAGTAGGCATATACACGTAGGCAGGCATTCATAGTTACATAAGCAAAGAGAGAGAGAGAAACAGACAGACAGACAGACAGAGACAGACAGACAGACACATACATACATACATACAAACAATACATACAAACAATACATACGTACATGTATGCAATACATACAATACATACATCATGCATACAATACCTACATACAATACATACATACGTACGTACGTACGTACATACATACATAATTACGTACACACAATCTTGTACATACATACATACTACATACATACATACATACATACATACGTACAATACATACATACAATACATACATACATACATACATACATACATACATACATACATACATACAAAGGAGAGCTAGATTCTCTCAACTTTGAAGTAAAGCTTTTTTTTTGTACAGAGAAGAACCCAAGGCCGCAGAACTCTTTACCCATGCAGTGCCTGTGGTGGAACATGTGTCTCCAGGACTGGTCTTGCATCCTATGTGAAGGGGCTGGAGATCGGCATACTTACTCATCCGTCAGATCGACCGGAGATTCCATCCATTCTCATGACCTACATTTTGCCTTTCTGCTTACAGTCTATTTCGCTGAACCTAGATCAATAGAATTAGCAAACTACTTTGAATCAGCAGAAGAGTCGGAATGGAATCTTTCATTTCTTGATTGTTGTTTTGTTAGTTCATTTATTCATTTGTTTGTTTGTTTATTAGTTTGTTCATTTATCTATCTATCTGTTTACTGTTTATTTATTTATCTTTGATCGCACTGGATTTTGTGGATATTTCACGTCACATATTTATCTATTTGTTTGTTTTAGATCACACTGGATTTTGTGGATATTTCACGTCGCATACGGGTCTGTTTTAAAAGTATAATTATTTCTGGTACTTGGAGTCCTCATCTTAAGCCTTTTTTGTATCAAAGAGCTTTTTTGTTGTTGTTGTTGTTGTTCTATTTCATTTTAAAGATAGTGATGATAATGATGACGATTTATACTACTCAAAATAACATAAAAGTATTAGAATCTAAATGGAATTTTAGTGCATTTTCTCTACTTCTCTGAGAGCCTCTGTCCATATACTTGTCATTTTCTTTTTTTACCCCACCATTGGCCTAGAAACATGCTTCCAGAGTCCTGCACCATGCGCTCAGTCGGTATTCAGCTGCCGCCGAGAGATGAAAGTGACAGAATATTTCCTTTGCCCTACAGGTACTGCCGTCCCTCATTCAGCCTGTCAGCTTAGCTGAATGTAATCCGACCCTTAGACACAGTTTAGCAAGAGAGTCGAAGTTTGGGCTAAATGTCCAACATACTGAGCTGCTCCTGGTATAAATCTTTTGTTTTCTTTTTTCTTTTCTTTCTAATTTTAATTCTTTATACTTACTCCAAGCATGGCATCAAATCATTTTTTGAGAAATGTAAAGCTGACATTCAAGTATCTCCCCCTCCCCCATCTATCCTTCTTTAATTAATCGTGTGTCTCCGTTTCTGTGTTTATCATCTTGCATCGCGAGGTCAGGTTCAGTACTCTGTCTGTTTGTCTGTCTGTCTGTCTGTCTGTCTGTCTGTCTGTCTTTCTCTTTTTCCTTCCCTGTATTTTTCTCTGTCTCTTTTTCTTTCTGTTTCTCTGTCTCGCTCTCTCTCTCTTTCCTTCCCTGCATTTTTCTCTGTCTCTCTTTCTTTCTCTCCCTTTTTCTCTGTCTCTGCCTCTCTCTCTCTCTCTCTCTCTCTCCCTCTCTCTCAACCCACCCCATCTCTCTCAACCCACCTCCTCTCTCTGCTATCCATACGTGTGTAGTTCATGGCCTAGCGGTTACAGCACCTACCGATGACCCGAGAAACCCAGGTTCAAATGATGTATGGAACACACAGGGGTTTCTTTCACCCTCTTATTCCTCCATTGATCTTGAATGGTGCTCCAGGTGCTAGTCTTCCGGATGAGACGATAAACCGAGATCCTGAGTGAAGCATGCTCTCAACGCACGTTAAAGATCCGACGACAACAAACCAGTCGCCTTGGCGATGTTTTGTAAGAAATGTTACTGTCATAAGTTCATGGTCATATCGCTTATAGCCCGGCCGACTACTAGAGCCGTTACAGGGCTAACACCCCGTCATTCTCATAAGTGGAAAGTAATACACGCATATAGGAAAAAATAGATGAAAATTTCTCATGATAATTTATCGTGATCAGAAAAAGAAACCAATACAATCAATCTATCTCCATCGTTACTGCTTCCCCCCTCCCCCTATGAGGATAAAACATAAAAGGGCATCAAGAGATTAAACAAGGTCTCTTCTATCTGTAGGTTAAAATTAACACTAGGTTTCTGTTTTTTATAAAGTTTTGTTACGTGTTGTTGTTGGTTTTTTTCTTCTCCCCCCCCCCCCCCCCCCCCACCCAATATCTAGTGCAAGCTTGAAGTGTTTCGTTTCCAATTTCGTATTTCCTTTGCTTCGTTTGGAGTTTCATATGATGTATCTGCACTTGTGTTTCCTGTTTACATCGTCTGGATAAATACAGATAGACGCCGTGGATAAACACAAGCCGTGTCTATCTCGTCGGTCCGCTATTACAAAGTCGTTGTGTGTGTGTGTGTGTGTGTGTGTGTGTGTGTGTGTGTGTGTGTGTGTGTGTGTGCGCGTGCGTGTGTGCGTGCGTGCGTGCGTGTGTGTGTGTGTGTGTGTGTGTATGTGTGTGTGTGAGAGAGAGAGAGAGCGACAGAGAGAGGAGAGAGTGTGTGTGTTTGTGTGAATGTGTGTATGTGTGTGTGTGTGTATCTGTGTGTGTGTGTGTGTGTGTGTGTGTGCGCGTGCGTGTGTGTGTGTGCGCGCGTGCGTGTGCGTGTACGTGTGTATGTTTGTGTGAGAGTGTGTGTGTGTGTGAGTGCATGTGTACGTGCATGTGTATGTGTTTGTGTCTGCGCGCGCGCGTGCGTACACCCGCACCGCGTCCTTTTTGTTCGGTTCTGTTTGTTTTTTTTTCTCATATAAGATCAATGTAAGTCAAAAGTACATAACCAGTTTTATGAGATACGTTGTCAATTAAAGAATCTCTCAATTTCAGAATGACAAACATTCTCTGGTAGGTAACAAAAGAATTTGTTTACATATCATCATTGAGATTGTTAAGACATCTTGCCTGCTAAGTTCTGATTTATTGACAGAAGATAAAACAATGTCGTTAATATCATGGTTGAGTCACCACAGAGAGGCAAGGTAACTTGGCACTATTATCATTTCTCGGATTAACGTACTAGTTTTGATTTTGTGATAAAGACCGGATGTCACAGCTGAATGTTTAATTGAAAGATAAAATGTGAATCATATAAAAACAATGTTACTGAGCACAATTATGCTTCCCGCCGCTTTCAGTGTGCGTTGTTCTCTCGTAGCGGAAGCATCTCTGCGTTCATTTGCGCTTTTCAGCGTTTTCTTTTTTTTTTTTTGGGGGGGGGGGGGGGTTACGTGAAGAAATTTTGTAACCCACGATGTCATCCACAGTAACCCCTGCCCAGCTCCCCATCGTCTCCCTCAAGCCAACCACGACTCTTCATAAAGGTAAAGTACAGTATATTATTTATCATTGTTAAATGTTAGAAAAATTACTTTAATTCTGCATAAAATACCATGTTAATTGATTTTTATATTGATATTTTTGGGGTGTGGAACGGATTAATTGGATTTCCATTATTTTAAATGGGGAAATTCGTTTCGAGATACGAGTTTTTCACGATACGAGCTACGTTATGGAACGAATTCAATTCGTATCCTGAGGCACCACTGTACTATAATTACCGAAGATTAAAGCAAAAGCTGTCAGACCACTGTCTGATTCTTGTCCTGTCTTGATTTTTCTGTGTTCTGGATATTTTGTGTACCAGGTCATTTCTTGGTATAACTCGTACTCCTAAACGTACAGTATGGATGAAACAGCAACAAAATCAACACAATCTCACACCCTGCATCAACCCTGTCAATTGCACCCACTCGGCCATTCACCCACCTATATATCCCGCTCTCAGCTCTGGAGGGGGGGGGGGGGGGCGGTTCTACCAAACAGATAACTGCCCACGGTTTACTCTCTTTGGTTCTACTAACGGCTGCCCCCTACTTCGCAACGGGTCTGAAGTATGGTCTATAATTAGCGATTAGTCAGCAATGTCCTGGGGACACGTTATAATGAACAAGGGGTTTAGGTACTGGGGGAGAATTTCATCTCAAGGGGGGCTAATTCCACCCAGCTTGAGATCAAACAAGAGTGACGGAGGGCCGGAGGGGAGGGAGGGAGAGAGGGAGGCTGCAGCGTATACCACCAACCAGCCTGAAACTTGCAAGTCACGACAGTAGACTGATAAAACTGACTGACTGATTGTGTGGTTTTGCCATGTAGCGTGGTGATTTATGTGAGGGCCAGTTGCGCTGCCTTTCGCCTCTGGCATGCGTCTGATCTACCGCCCTGTGTTAAATGAGGCATGTCTGAGTATCGTCCTTGAGTCTGCTCACCACCTCCATCCTCTCTCTCTCTGTCTGTCTGTCTGTCTGTCTGTCTCTGTCTCTGTCTGTCTCTCTCACTCACTCTCTCTCTCTCATTCTCTCTCTCTGTCCCTCTCTGTATCTATCTATCTCTCTAGCTATCTATCTATCTCGCTCTCTATCTCTGTCTCTCTCTCTTTATCTATCTATCTATCTCTCTTTGTCTCTCTCTCCTCCTCCTCCCCGGTGAATGCCTTTGCCTGGATTCATGAACAGAGAAAACAAAAGTGTTTATTTTGGGTCAGAAAGAAATTCATCATGCCTGTCAATGAATCACCGACATCCCTGGACAATATGCTTAATGCTCAATTTTTTCCTAATGTCGTTTGTGAGGGAATGCTTCACTCTGACCCCAACATGAAGGTGGTAGAAAGTTCATCCCAGGTTACTATGCCAGTGCTACTGTGTCAATGGACGGTAAATCCGCACAGGTAGGCCTACTGTAGTAATATCTGAACTTAAATATACTTTATATTATAGTAATTTAGCTTCTTTCTCACGAAGCAATCTCATGTCTGTGTTCATGTTTTCTGGGATTTTAATATTTTGGTGGGCGCCCCTACCCATACCTTACACCCACCTGTGTTCGTGTGAATACGCTTGTAGCCTTACACAAATAAACCGTTCAGTCATTTATTCTTTCCCTTTTCAACCCACCCACCCTCTCTCTCTCTTCTCTCTCTCTCTCTCTCTCTCCCCTCCCTTTTTTCTTCCACCTCTCTCTTTTTCCTCATCTCCCTAAACACAGATACACAGTCCTGGCATTAAATGAAAATACATACCTCCAAGCAGTAAACCCGATTCGTTTCCTCGTGGAAAAACAGCAAGACCAGGTTATCTACTTATTGAATCATTTTTTCTATCCCCTTCAACGGTTTGATTATTCTTGACAAGTTTCAATATTTTTTTATTGTCTAATACATAAATAATTTCAAGTAGTAATTCAGGTAATATTGAACGACATACTCTCAAATCCATTCCATAATTACAGAAAGATATATTTGGCGAACATTGAAAACGAAGAAACTTTAGAACTAGGTTTACAATACACCCACACTTTAAGCAGATACTTTAATTAACATTGTGGCTCAAAAGAAAACAAGTCGTAATAAAATATTTGGTCATGGTTTAAACTGACATAGGCCTACGGCACAGTCACTTTATTTACCCCTTGACCTTTACGTCTCCTATTCCAAACTTGCATTCACACACACACACACTCACACCTCTACCTCTGATCAATATGAAATAATGTCTTTTTATAAAGAATAATTATATGAAAATAAAAGACTGAGCGCATGGTCAAATCTGTAACAATACAACTAAACATGTTTGATTAACATCTAAGGAAGTATTTAAAAAAAACCGAAAGAACAGTTGTCAAATAAAAAATAGTGAAAAGTAACATAATATTCAGTGAATAAGTTGGTTATTGACACCGTTAAAAAAATGAATCCAAAATAGAACTGAAAGTGCAACATTGTCTTCCACCGGTATTCACTTTTTCCTTTTTTTCAGGACATATGTGAATTCATAATGACGTGATATAATAAATACATGCTTTCTATGTGTTAGATTTGATTTAGTGCGTATTATTCTCATACGTATCCATTCATGAGACTTAACACAAAAGAACAGTATGCACGTACTAAACTTGATCAGGATACATCGAGTTATTCTGAATGAAGTGATTTACGCTGTGCACACGAGCTCGTGTAAGTCGTGTTTTCTATAGGTTGCGTAAAGTAATTAACTGGTTAAACGTAAATGAAATTATCCACGCTATGAACGTAAACTTAACACAGTGCAAATCGTGCTTTCCATTAGATGCGTGCTTCAGGTGTTAAACAAGAATAAAGTGATTCACGTTGTGCACGTAAACTTAACACAATGTAAATCGTACTTTCTATTAGATAGTGTGGTTTACGTGTTAAACGTGAATAAAATAATTCACGTGTAAAACATTGCTCTGTGCGAGCAGCGTTTTGTGTGTGTGTGTGTGTGTGTGTGTGTGTGTGTGTGTGTGTTCCTGTAAGACTCTTGAATGAAATAATGTAATTGCACGCTGTTCACATGCTGAAACTAATTCAATATAGTCTTAGCTATATAGTCTCCTGTCAAAGTCAAGGACGAACCGTGTAATGTTACGCTATTTACACGTAAGAATTGTTTGTGCTCTGTAAATTTGTAGGGTAATGTGATACACGCTTTTCGTGTGATTATCTGAGGATTAGTGCATGCGTTTCTGTTGATTTGTATAAAGTGGACAGCTTAATAAGGACTATAGAAGAATGGGGAAAGCATTCAAAAAATGATTAGCATGCTGATTATAGCCGTTTTATATATAGTGCTTTAAACATAATATAAATCAGTCCATTCTTCTGTAGTGCTATGCTCCAAATCATCAGACTCGCTGCGTATTCTGTATAATCTTTAGTGAAATACGGAGATGTCGAACTTTCAGACGAGTTGATCACACTGTACATGTACTACTATAAATTACTGTGCACAGTCTGCATAATCTGTGGGCGTGCATGTTGGATGTTTCCATATTTCCATAAGCTCCCAGACTCTTGACATGACTTTCAGGATCTATAACAGGAACAGATTGCTGGTATTTTGCATGCGAATACACACAAACAAGTGTTCAGGCACGGGCAGGTCTTCGCACATGTTGAGGAAGGTCGGAAAAATCTCTACTCTTTGATCACCCAGGCGGATCAAACAGGACCATCCAGTTCTGATGTTTACCCACTTAAACTACAGCGTCCGGTATATGTTTTAGAACACCTGTAAGAATTTACTGCTGAGTACATACAGAGAGATTAAAAAAAATTAAAAACAAAAAATCTTACGTTGTGCTCCTGTTTAGATGTGAGCTACGGCAGAGAGATCAAAAGAATTGATAATGCTGTCCTGGTTTTAAGTATGGGCTTAGTCAGACAGATCAAAAGAACTTATAAAACCATCCTCCTAGTTTGGATGTGGGTTTAATGAAGCAGAGAGATCAAAAGAACTTGTCAACAGGACTAACACTGTCTGTCTGTCTGTCTTCTCTCTCTCTCTCTCTCTCTCTCTCTCTTCTCACGCACACACACACACGTGCGCTCGCGCGCGCGCGCACACTTATGTACTGAAAGTTTTAAATTCCTCCCTCTTCTGTATCGACACATGCAGAAACCGAAATACAATCTATTACAAAGACACAACAAAAACCAAAATAACAGTATTTCACTTGGAAAATTTGTTCTCTGTCACAAAAACAAGATCCCAACCAGTCCAATCCTGGTTCTTCACAGTGTGTTTCGGTGTCCATGGGAGTTTCCAATGTCATACAAGCCCGCCATGAGCCACACAAACCCCCAACTGGCCAGAAAAGTCAAATACCACTAACTTAGTCTGCATGTTCTATAATTGCAGTTGCTGACTACATCATCACATTGGTAAGATTGCAGAAAACTCAAATTTTCACATCAAGAACAGTTGGGTTTTTTTGTTTTGTTTTGTTGTTTTTTCATTCAACACGCACCTCGTCAGTTTTAATAGACAACTAAACTCTCATTTGATATGGGTAAAACAAGAACAAAACACTAGTTTTTTTTCATTTCATTCAACATGCACTTTGTCAGCTTGACAGACAATTAAACTATCATTTGATGTCGGTAAAACAGGAACAAAATACTAGAAGTTATCAAACTGATGGGGCGTTTTGGTACTGTTTCAAGATTTTCGCTGAGAACGAATACTCATCTAACAGCCACTAGTCTTGCGTGACTTGAGTCACCCATGCTTTTCAAAGCCATTCCAGCCAGTTCAGATCCCACATACACACATCAAGCTAACTAGTCGAGAGGAAGACCTGTAGGTTTTTTTTTTAACTTTAGGAAAAATTGTTTGCTTTAAGTTTGCATGATTAGAACTACTTAGTGGCAGTTTCCACTTTGCTGAAAACAACGATTTAATGCTCGACAGAAACTTTTTATGTTTGTTTTGATCAAACTTCATGACAGAAACCACTTCTTTATTCGAAACAACGATTAAACACATGGCGGAAACGTCTTTCGGTCAAACGTCATGGCAGATTCCATTTCTTCTTTCAAAACAACGATTTAACGCATGGCGGAAACAGTTCATTCGATCAAACGTCATGGCAGATTCTACTTCTTTGCAAAGAAAACCCCAACTATTTAACACCAGGTGGAAATGTTTCTGTCGGTCAAAGAGGAGCACAGAGACGACGCAAAAGGGCCGTAAATGACAAAAAAACAAACAAACAAAAACGCCGTTTCAGCCATTTCATCGCACTTTGTCTCGCCCGAGAATCTTTTTCCCTGGCAGAGACTCCACTTAAAAGGGATTATTTCTCGATTAGTGTTCTCCATAAACAGGTGATGTAGTGTGACAGGAGCTCTTTGCCTTCTTCGGTCTCCTCAGCTCAATTCCGATTATTTGTGTTTTCTTTTCTGTCCTGTTCGATTCTTCAGTTTTTCGGGTGTAAGAATTAAATGGATATGTGTGTGTGTGTGCTCGCGGGGGGGGGGGGGGGAGGGGGGGCGTGTTTGAGTGCGTGTTTGAAGAACCGTAACCGCTACAACAAATAGGAAGCCTGGAGTTAAAGAAAGCACACACCACACAAGTACGGGGGGGGGGGGGGGGGGGGTCATATCAGGGCTATAAGCATTTGAAAACATACCCGACGCAACACCTCTTTCACTGTGAAAACAAAACCTGGAAAAGAAAATTAAGTACACATATCAATGCACTCGTGCACATGATCTAAGAATATGCCCCTGGTTTGACCATTCCGTTCAATTTATCACCATAGGGGTTAGTTAAAACAAACTTGACAACAAATGTAAACATACCTGACACTAAAACATTAAACTAGCCTAAATGATATAAATATGCTTCTGCACGTTACATTTCTTCAGAGCCAAAAATGCAATTAATATTCTGTTAAGGTCACTGTGGACTGTTACGGTCACTATGCAATAAAGACAGAAAGGACGAGAGAGAGAAATATCCTAAACTGATTTAAGGTAAGCGGCCCCATCTAACGGTGGTGGTAAGAACCGGGCCGTGATCTGTCATAGTCAGTGCGCTGTACTTAAAAATCATAGCAAAGAGACTGCCTCATGGGTCGTAGAGAGAGGATGGTGACCAACAGACAGAGAAGTCGGTTTTAGACTAAAGGCCAGTTTGGGGATAAGGTGAGGATTTCTTAGGCTGTACTCTTATTCTTTTAAGCATGGGGATTTATAAGTCAAAATTGTCCACAAATACTGTGAAGTAAATCTATATTTTTTTTCGTGATCTAAGTCAGAATTTATCTTTGGTTCAACGACAATACATTATTTTTTCCTTGCCAAGCTAATTTCAGCATGTTTGCAACATGGAAGGAAATTATTTTTGACAACATCACGAACACAGGTTTTGAATTCAGTATACCTAGCCTCTTTTCCGCTGTGCAGATGGTAAACTTTCGATTTATATCAGTAACATAGAAGTAAACTCCAGTGGTTCCACCTTGAAATCAGTGAGGCAAGATGAAGACAAATAAAAGCGTCTTGCTGCTACCGTTTCATGAACTGCATTAATGAAAAACACAGATCCCTGAATTCCACTGCCCTTTTGTCACTATGCCAGCCGTGCTGTTCAAAGCTGTTTAACGTCGCAGACATCGAAGTATTTTGTCACTGAAAAAGTAGCAGCAGGCAGTAATGGATTGCTCACGCATTTTGAAGGACTGGTCATACACTTCTTGACCTTTCGTGCTATTCTGTTAAAAAATGAGCACATATTTGAAGGTACCTGGTGATTTTACATGATAAAAGCACGGTTTTTGTTTTGTTGTTGCTGCTGCTGCTGCTGTTGTTGAAGCACGTTTCTAAATATTGTGGTTGGGTTTGGGTTTTCTTGTCAAAAAGGTCTGTACTGTCAAACGATATATACAAGAAACAAGGAAACAAACAAACAACAACAACAACAAAAGCAAGCAACTATTTCATTATAATGCTACCAATTTTGAAGAACAAGGTCTCCCAACAGTGTAAAAATCGCTACTCACAGTTCCGTAGCTTTCGATGGCGTTCTCGCCATCTTCGTCAGCGCTCTAATGCTGTCTGCGTGAATCTCTACTCAGATCTCGCGAACATGGGATGAACCCAGTTCACGAGATCGAATCAGAGAATGGTACACCGGGGGCAGGGTTGTAACGGCCCCGGTCCCTGTTGAGCGGGGGGTTGGTGGCTGCGATGTAGATGGCCTCCTTGACTCCTCGCTGGAACCACTTATTTTCTCTGTCCAGGATGTTGACATTGTCCGCACTGAATTGATGTTTTTCGGCGTGTAGGTGAGCTCCTACTGGAGAAGAGTCCCTCTTGTGTTCTGTTAGTCTCTTCTGAAGGGGGCGTTCAGTTTCACCGACATAATGTTGGTTACAGTCCTGGCAGTCTATTCTGTATATAATGCCAGCTTTGTCGAGTTTGCTGGTTTTGTCCTTGGGGGTGACCAGCTGGCTGCGTATGGTGTTGGAAGGTTTGGAATGTACAGCCACCCCCAGTTTTCTGATCTTTCTGGACAGAGCGTCACTCACACCTCCTACGTATGGGATGGTGATGTGTCCCTTGCGCTGGTGTTGTTTCACTGGCTGTTGGGATGCGGTGTTGGATTTCCTGCCTCCCGGGCTGTTCCAGGCCCACTTTTTGTAGCCCGAGATGGTGAGCACTTTTTTCAGGTGGTTTGTCTCCTTGTCTTTTGCCTCTTGGGTACTGCATATGGTGTTAGCTCTGTGGGTAAGGGTTCGAATCACTCCCAGTTTGTGTTCAAGGGGCTGGTGGCTGTCGAACTGTAAATATTGGTCCGTATGAGTTGGTTTACGGTAGACCGAGAAGGATAGAATGCCATCAGTTCTGGTGATGAGGGTGTCCAGCATGGCTATGGAGTTGTTCTGTTCCACTTCCCTCGTGAATTTGATGGCTGGGTGTTGGTTGTTCAGATGTTCTGTGAACTGTTCGACCAGTTGCTGGGGGAGGATAGTCATGGTGTCGTCTACGTAGCGCCCCCAGTATCGTGGTGGGGAGTGGAAAGAAGCCAATGCTTTCTCTTCAAAATCCTCCATGAACAGGTTGGCTACTATTGGGCTTACTGGGGAGCCCATGGCTGCTCCTTCTTTTTGTTGGTAGAATTCACCTTGGAAGGTGAAGTAGGTGGTGGTGAGGCAGCAGGACAAGAGTTCACATACGTCGTCCACTGTGAGAGATGTACGTTGGTGGAGGGTTTGGTCGTTTTGTAACCTTCGGCGTATGATCTCTATGCTTTCTTTCACTGGTACGCTGGTAAATAGGGCAGAGACATCATATGACACAAGGAGTTCATCATGAGCGAGGGTGTAGTTACTCAGTTTTTCCACTAGGTCAGCACTGTTGTGGATGTGATGATCTGTGTGTCCTACGAGAGGTGATAGGATGTCCGCCACAAATCTAGCCGTCTCATACATGATGGAACCTCTGGATGCGACTATGGGACGGAGGGGGACTTCTTTCTTGTGGACTTTGGGTAGACCATAGAACTTGGGGACGTCGGACACAGTTGGGTATAATTTCCTGTACTGTTCTAATGACAGGCGGTCCGTCTCTTTCAGGCGTTTCAGTGTGTCTTTCAGTTTGTTGGAAAACTTGGAAGTAGGATCTTTCTTGAGGCGTTCATATGTTGTAGTATCTTCCAGAAGTTTGCTTGCCTTCTCATAGTACATGGGTCTAGGCATGATGACTGTGGCACGACCTTTGTCAGCTGGTAGGATCATCGTGGCGTGTTCGTTCTTTAAATCCGCCAGAGCCCGTCTTTGGTCCGGTGTTAAGTTGGATTTCGGTAGTTTGGCCTGTTTCATGATTCTGACACAGTCTGATCTTAAGTGTGTGGCTTCTTCTGAATTAGGGCCAATATACCTGCAAGCTGTTTCAATGCTTGTGATGAGGTCTACCACTGGAAGCTTGTTAGGGGCTACGGCGAAATTTAGTCCTTTCTCTAGTACTTCCTGTTCTATTTCATTGTTTACAGTATGTATACATGCACAGAGACTTGCCCACATACACTCATATCTACACATGCACGTATACAAGAAGAATAAAGACATGTTTGTGCAAAACATAAACGAAATAAACAACTTCTCAGATGCTGAAAGCAGATCTTCCTGGTCGAGATAACAATCAAAATTCATTAAAGTTCTAGACTACCTTCAAGGTTCCGTTTCAAGCGTTTAAGGCTTTCTTTGTTTACGTTAAACACCATAAATATTCATTAGATTATCATTATTATTGTGCTACCATAGTGGCAGTTATCTTTATGTTCCAGCTTCGAAAAACATCTGTTTTATTCCAGTCAACGTGATAAGAATCAATTCATAGCAGAATCCGCTTCGTTTCTCGTAACAACGATTTACCACCAGTTTGAAACCCGTTGCAGTGAGTAAAAGGAGAGCATAGAGACAACACAAAATGGCAGTTAACGACAAAAAAGGCAGCCATTTTAGAGACGTTGTCGTGCTCTCAGGAGAGGGTTTCATGCCACACCACTTTGAAGGAGTCACAGCTGTAGTGATTGGCCTCTAAGCGGGGTGATTTAGTGTGACAGAAGCATGCTTGCTTATTTGCACATTCTGCTCATTTTAATTTCGTTTCTTGCGTTTTGTTTAACTTTTCCTAAGTCTGTGTAGTATTTTTAGGCTCAATAACTGAATGGATATCTCTCTCGCTCTCTCTCTGTCTGTCTGTCTGTCTGTCTGTCTGTCTGTCTGTCTATCTATCTATCTGTCTGTCTGTCTGTCTGCCTATATCTATCTATCTGAATCTATCTGCTTCTCTGTCCTGCAAGATTTGTAAAACAAAAACAAAGACTCAAACAGAATCAAGCATACAAGAGTGAGAAAAATGTTGATTGTTCTTTCCTTTTTCTTTTTTTATTTTATTTATCTTATTTATTTGTTTTATTTCATTTTTTGTGAGACACATTCTCAAACTTCATGTTGAGACAGTGTCAGGCATTACAGCCAAGTGAGATGGGATCAAGTGACAGATGGAGTAGAATGTAACACCGCTACCACTAGAAAAAACAGCACTTTCAATCAGGCAGCGAAAATGCTGATACTATTACCTAGTACAGCGTGTCCTATACTGGACATTGCAACAAAAGACATGCAAGCCAGATTCAATTTGCTAATGAGGTCTCTGTGTGTGAATGAACGAGCGTGCACGCGCGTGCTCAAAAAAAAAAAAAAAAAAAAAAAAGAGGGAGAGGGAGATAGAGAGATAAATAGATAGAGAGAGAGAAAGAGAGAGAGAGAGAGAGAGAGAGAGAGAGAGAGAGAGAGAGAGAGAGAGAGCGTGTGTCTCCATTATTTGAACACAGAAACCCGTTGACCTTTGGGGAGTGGATCCAATAACCTTTGACAGAGTTAAAACTATTGATCTTTCAGACAGTTGTTGATCTTTTGCTCAAATGCTCTGAAGTATATACTAGCTAATCATATATTATAGCATGAAACTAAGTCATTTTATGCAGAAACTTTCTAGAAAGCAAAAATAATTCAGTCTGAATTGTATTTCATTTGTCTTCTGTTCCAGGATTAACTTTGATGAATTATGTGTTCAACAAAACCGCCAAGATGACAAAAATTAAATCTTATGCTATAGATATTCTGCATTTATCATGTCTCTCATCAGGGTGCTTGCAACAGCAGTGCACACAGGGCACAATCAAATTTGAGCAGCGCAGAACAGGTAGCTATTAAACCAAAGAGGGACCACTGGAAGCAGAACCTAAGGTCACAAGACTCGCTCCCATGCAGATCCTGTGGAAGAACAATGTTCCTTCATGACTGTTGTTCTATGCCACATGAAGACTCTTGACTCTCACGAGGTGCTTAAGACCAAAATGCCTACTCGTCCACTGAATCGACGAATTCATAACTTATCAATGGCAGTGCAGAAACTAAACAATCAAAATGATGAGCAGCACTAAAACAAACACCAGCGTGTTCCAGTATCAAATGGGCGAGACAAGGTAGAGCACAAAGATGAGCACGTTCAACTGTTATCTTTTCATGACATGCATAGAGGAACAGACTGACCACCGACTTCCGTTGTCCTTTTTGTCACCAAGTTCACCATGCTGATCAAAGCGGTTTCCAGTCACATCAAATTCCACAGACATCAGAAGAATCAAGTCTTGGAGAGAGGAGCAGCTGGCAGTAATGGGTTGTTCACACACAACGAGAGGCTGGTCACGCACATCGTGACCTGTATGTGCCAGTCATGAAATTTATCAGCGATTAATATTATATTATGGCTGAAGACACAGCAGTGCATTTACTGAACAAACACTCGTTTGTGAGCCCCGATGTGAACAGCAGCACCGTAAGTGGACAGCAATGCACGTTCCTTCGCCGGACCAGACCAGGTTCCAGTCAGAGCATGCCGTCAGCCGATTCCCACCACTGCCCCGTGTCCAAAGCTCAGTGATGTGTGCCAGATGTTCAATGTCACCGTACTTAACGGTGTGTGGGTTGAGGTTCCAAAGCACAAAACGGCTTTGACCCATTTCTCATGGTCTACCTTATGCAGACGAAGCCACGGCAAGCATTCATTCATCGGGTGGGGGGAATGGTGCATTGTTGTGCTTCACTGTAGAAATCATGGTTTCTTTTTAAATATCCCATCTTTGTGGTGGAATTTATAGTCGGTGCATGAATTGCAATATACATGTTTGTGATAAATAGAAGGAGGTACCGAAAAGAAACGCAAAATACTGTATTTGGACTGCTGTATGGATACAGTGCCACTGCTCATGTAGGGGCCCACACTTATATTTTTGTAATTATCGCTGGTTTGTACCTACAAGTATTGCTGTGCTAGTGTTTTTTTGTGTGTGTTTTTGTTCTTGTTCTTGTTGTTTTTGTTTTTTTTTAATATTCTTTTTGTTCTCCTTTCGTTTGTGTTGTGTGTTGCCTTGTTGCTACATGACACAAAAGGAGAGGAATCACCCCATTGTCAGTATTAGTTGT
Source organism: Monoplex corrugatus (assembly GCA_030674185.1). NCBI lineage: Eukaryota > Metazoa > Mollusca > Gastropoda > Littorinimorpha > Ranellidae > Monoplex > Monoplex corrugatus. The sequence goes on from CM060309.1 coordinate 54,103,462, forward strand.
TCACAGAGGATCGTAATACGCTGTGCATGTTTGTTCAGATACATGAACCTACATTCACTGATAAATACTCATGTAAGAAAGCAAGAGAAAAAAAATAGAAGGAAAAGAAAATTCTGGCTGATACTGGTGCATAACGTAGAAATAGAATAAACGCGTTCCCATACATTAAAAGATCTTGAGCCTCATGTGGATCACCAGTTAAAAGTCATATAAAATGAGCGATACCATTCCCTATAGTCTTTCAGTGGTAATTATACTGACACCAATGCCGCTCCTTCTGATTCAGAAAACAGAAATGTATATTTCATTCAAGTCATAACAAGGATTTAGCCCCAGGAAGAAGCCGTTTATTGAGTGAGAGGAGAGCACAGAGACAACACAAAATGGCCATTAATGATAAAAAAAAAAGCAGCCATTATGGAGAAACTCGAAATTTGTTGTGCGTGGGCACCTCAATCTCTCGAGAGTTCTCACTCATGCAATGTTCCACTTTGAGAAATTATTCCTGCAATGATTTTCTAGAGATTGGCCCTTCAGCAGTGTAATTCAATGTGGCAAGATTTCCCCTTCCTTATTTACTGTCTCCTCATTTCAACATTATTACTTGTGGTCGTTTTTTTCTGATTTCTTTCAGGCTGCGATAATTGACACCATCCCCCACCCGCATCTCTCTGCTTTCTTTCTCTCTCTCTTTCTCCCTCCCTCCCTCCCTGTCTGTCTTTATAAGATTAAAAGGAATGTCATAGATACCACATATTTGTGTATTTTTTTATTTGCAGCTTACACATGTGTTGTTGTGAGTGTGAAAATCTTTTATTTACGAGAGTTTCCCGAATTCTTGATTCATATTTGTTATTAAGTGCATACCCGTTCGTGAGGGATATGGACTTAATGAACAAACCATCCCAAGTCTGTCTCTCTTACTGCGACAGCAAAGACAAAAGAGTGGAGTAGATAAAATCGGACAAAGAGAGCGTATGAGACTGTTTATTTGTTTGTTAGTCTATTTATTTATCTGGTTGGTTTTGTTTGTTTTAGTTCGTGATTTGAGGTTTGACAGCATTGTGTATAAAGTACGTGTGTTTTGACGTTATCCTAGCAGACAGCATTATATATAGAGTACGTGTGTTTTGACGTTATCCAAACAGACAGCATTGTGTATAAAGTACGTGTGTTTTGACGTTATCCTAGCAGACAGCATTGTGTATAGAGTACGTGTGTTTTGACGTTATCCTAGCAGACAGCATTATATATAGAGTACGTGTGTTTTGAAGTTATCCTAGCAGATAGCATTATATATAGAGTACGTGACGTTATCCTAGCAGACAGCATTGTGTATAGAGTACGTGTGTTTTGACGTTATCCAAACAGACAGCATTATTGTATAGAGTACTTGTCTTTTGACGCTATCCTAGCAGACAGCATTATGTATAGAGTACGTGTGTTTTGACGCTATCCTAGCAGACAGCATTATGTATAGAGTACGTGTGTTTTGACGCTATCCTAGCAGACAGCATTGTGTATAGAGTACGTGTCTTTTGACGTTATCCTAGCAGACAGCATTGTGTATAGAGTACGTGTGTTTTGACGTTATCCTAGCAGACAGCATTGTGTATAGAGTACGTGTCTTTTGACGCTATCCTAGCAGACAGCATTATGTATAGAGTATGTGTCTTTTGACGCTATCCTAGCAGACAGCATTGTGTATAGAGTACGTGTGTTTTGACGCTATCCTAGCAGACAGCATTATGTATAGAGTATGTGTCTTTTGACGCTATCCTAGCAGACAGCATTGTGTATAGAGTACGTGTGTTTTGACGCTATCCTAGCAGACAGCATTATGTATAGAGTACGTGTGTTTTGACGCTATCCTAGCAGACAGCATTGTGTATAGAGTACGTGTCTTTTGACGTTATCCTAGCAGACAGCATTATATATAGAGTACGTGTCTTTTGACGTTATCCAAGCAGACAGCATTGTGTATAGAGTATGTGTCTTTTGACACTATCCTAGCAGACAGCATTGTGTATAGAGTACGTGTGTTTTGACGTTATCCTAGCAGACAGCATTATATATAGAGTACGTGTGTTTTGACGTTATCCTAGCAGACAGCATTATAATTATATAGAGTACGTGTCTTTTGACGTTATCCTAGCAGACAGCATTATGTATAGAGTACGCGTGTTTTGACGTTATCCTAGCAGACAGCATTATGTATAGAGTACGTGTCTTTTGACGTTATCCTAGCAGACAGCATTGTGTATAGAGTACACGTGTTTTGACGTTATCCTAGCAGACAGCATTATGTATAGAGTACGTGTCTTTTGACGCTATCCTAGCAGACAGCATTGTGTATAGAGTACGTGTCTTTTGACGTTATCCTAGCAGACAGCATTGTGTATAGAGTACGCGTGTTTTGACGTTATCCTAGCAGACAGCATTATGCATAGAGTACGTGTGTTTTGATGCTACCCCAGCGCACAGCATTGTGTATAGAGTACGTGTGTTATGACGTTATCCTAGCAGACAGCATTGTCTATGACGTTATCCTAGTTAGCATTGTGTCTTCTGACGTTATCCTAGTCAACAGCAGTGTGTCTTTTGACGTTATCCTACTTAACAGCATTGTGTCTTCTGACGTTATCCTAACTGTAGTGTAGGCCTATCTTCTGTCGTTATCCTAGCTGACAGCATTGTGTGTTCTGACGTTATGCCAACTAATGGCATTGTCTTTTGACGTTATTCTAGCTAACAGCATTATGTCTTCTGACATTATCCTAGCTGATAGCATTGTCTTTTGACGTTATCCTACTTAACGGTATTGTGTCTTCTGACGTTATCCTAGCTAACAGCATTGTGTCTTCTGACGTTATCCTAGCTGATAGCATTGTCTTTTGACGTTATCCTACTTAACAGTATTGTGTCTTCTGACGTTAGTCTACTGACAAGTATTTGTCTTCTGACGTTATCCTGGCTGATAGCATTGTCTTTTGACGTTATCCTACTTAACGGTATTGTGTCTTCTGACGTTAGTCTACTGACAAGTATTTGTCTTCTGACGTTATCCTGGCTGATAGCATTGTCTTTTGACGTTATCCTACTTAATGGTATTGTGTCTTCTGACGTTAGTCTACTGACAAGTATTTGTCTTCTGACGTTATCCTGGCTGATAGCATTGTCTTTTGACGTTATCCTAGTAGACAACATTGTGTCTGGTACTGCGTTATATACTTAAGTGGCCCCATCTGCCGTTGGTCGCGGGACCCATGTCGTGATCTATCATTGTTTCCATTCTCAGTCACTCAGTACACTGTACTTGCAGTTAAGGTCATAGAAAGACAGATAAAAAGACAGAATGTGGGGGTCGGGGAACTGTGTGGGAAATGAAGTTTTTGCTCGCAGAGTTTGGGCTGAACTTTGTGAAAAGTTGTTAAAAGCAGTTTTCATATTGCTGACTCTAATAATCTGTGGTGTGTGTGTGTGTGTGTGTGTGTGTGTGTGTGTGTGTGTGTGTGTGTGTGTGTGTGTGTGTGTGTGTGTGTGTGTGTGCGTGTGCGTGTGTGTGCACGTCCACGAACGTGTTGTCAGTGCTGTTAATCAGTCCTTTCGAGACACGTCATTTCATTTTATCAAATGTTAGATATGGACTTGGGATTCTGACTGTTCAGCACAACTTTTATCCAGTTTTAGAAATTCTATGTATAATGAATGTCAAACTGTACCAAGAAACTTAAACTTTTGGCGTCAGTTTTTTTTTTTCATGTCAAATTGCCCTTGTATGTTCATATTTTTCCTTTCATGGTTTTGATTCTGACTTTAATTAAAAGATTGTCATGATTTCAAAGATGGTCTGTAAATTTGTTTGTTTATCGACAGAGTTCCATTACCGTTTAGCACATTGACAACAAGGCAAAAGGAAAACAACAACATCAAAACTAAATTTTCCAAATAGAAAACACGTTTTTGTTTGTTTGTTTGTTCACCATGGGACAAGTCAGTAGCATAGAAGCTAATTTTATCATTTACATGAATAAAATAGATCACTATAACTTTTGATATTCAGCGCTCAAAAACTGTTTTTAAGAGATGTTTTTAAATACCAAAACTTTGAAGAACCGCCAAAACAAATGTCACTGCCTGCGTTCAAGCAAACAGGAACCAAAAAAAATCGAAAAAAGAATAAGAACGCATATTTAATACAAGCAGACAAGACAGGCGCAAATTTTTGGTCTACTGGCCTTTGTCAAGCGTACGGTCACAGACAAACACCAGACGCAAAAATTAAGAGAAAAAGACTGAGACTTCCCTGCTGCTCCGTCCAGTGTGAGAAAAGGACTAAACACAGTCCTTTTCTCCTAATTTTTGTATCTGGTGTTTGTTTGTTTGTGATCTTACGCTTGACAAAGGCCAGTTGGCCGAATATTTGCGCCTGTCGTGTCCGGTTGTATTAAATACACGTTCTTATTCTTTTTTTCGTGTTTTTTCTGATATGGCCATTACACTGATTAGGTAAGATGGACCGTCAGATTCACATCTCTCAATACATTTCCTGTCACGTGCACAGAACAAAGAGTCAATCCGTACTTCGGCTCCCCTTTTGTGACCAACTCGGCCGTGCTCTTCAAAGCCATTTCAGCAACATCAAATCCTACAAACATCAGAGGAGTTAGTCGCAAAGAGAGGAAGAGTGACAGGCGATAATGGATTGTTCACACAGTTTGCAGCACTGGTCATGCACTTCCCGACCCGTGCGCATGTGTGTGTGTGTGTGTGTGTGTGTGTGTGTGTGTGTGTGTGTGTGTGTGTGTGTGTGTGTGTGTGTGTGTGTGTGTGTGTGTGCGTGTGTGTGTGTGATCATTTGACGGAATGCTCATAATTTGACCTGGTGACATACTATTTCTGGTACCTTGCTACAAATTTCTGTGGCACTGTGGGTGTACTTCTTATGGGTTAATTCTATTGCTGGCAAATTCTCTCTATCACACGATATGGAAGTCGAAACGCCTCACTTTTAACAATAATTTGCCTACAGAAGACACGTTTGTAACTTATATACAGACACACGCGCGCACACACACACACACACACACACACACACACACACACACACACACACACACACACACACACAACACACACACACAACACACACACACAACAACAACAACACACACACACACACGTACACATGCACGCACGCACGCACATATACCCACACACACGGTCAGAAAGAATGCAAAAATGAACAAAGAAAGGAGAAGAAAAAGAAGAAAAAATCGACGGTTGTTGGTGTTGGTAATGAAAAGAAAAATGTAGCCTAATACACAATCAGACTTTCAAAAACAGATTTGTAATTGGGCAATTCATCAGAAGTCATGACAGAGGAAGGTAAAACTTCAACTATGTGAGCAGGATGCCTTTGTTTATAGGGTTCTGGGCCCGTGCATTTGTTGTCTCGAGTTCAGCCCCAGCCTACATTATAAAAACTGGCCTTTTTGCTGTCCACCCTAAAGACCCAATCAATAAGTTGATATCAGCTTTGTGTTTCACACTCCCATCCTCCAACTCCAAGGCCTTACAAGTGGATAAGATTTTGCATAGACTCAAAAGAGTCTAAAACAAGTGCGACTGCCCACGTTCAAGCAAACAGGAACCAGAAAAAACACGAAAATAGAATCAGAACGCGTATTTAATACAACCAGACAAGACAGGCGCAAATTTTCGGCCAACTGGTGTTTGTCAAGCGCAAACGTAAGATCACACACAACGAATAAACACCACATACAAACATTAGAAGAAAAAGACTAAAACTTCCTTGCTGTTTCGTCCAGTGGGGGAAAAGGACTAAAAGAAGTTATTACCAGATGGAGTACTTATGGAACTTTTCGAGCGCGCTGAATCTCTTTTGAACTAACTTAAAATTACCACACTTCAGACACACTGACCCATCCCTACTTTTATCAGTGTCTGTAATTCCAACATCAGCAGCGATCCTGCACGAAGCCGGTGGATAGGGTGAGGGAGTCAAAGGGTTAAGTTTTTAGAGTTGGTGGGTATAGGGTGCGGGAGTCGGGAGTCAAAGGGTTAAGTTTTTGGAGTGGGTGGGTAGGGTTTCTGGAGTCAAAAGATTCAAATCATTTATAGCAGATTTCACGTGTTTGCTCATGACAGCGACTTTACACAA
>CM060309.1:54119645-54122145 GCA_030674185.1 Monoplex corrugatus
ATGTCTCTTTAATCATGAGCATCAAAACATTCCTACCAATGGGTCGGGCCACCTTTGGTATTTTGAAGGCGAGATCATGACTCATCAAAACCAACGCTTTTCATTGAGTAGTTTCTGTAATCAGCCATCAGCAAATTATTTTCTCGTAGGCCTATGCAGATAGTTCCATTTCATCCAGTGTTTACGATCCGTACATTTGTGATCTCACTGTGAGCAAGAAAGCGTATGTGTGTGTGTGTGTGTGTGTGTGTGTGTGTGTGTGTGTGTGTGTGTGTGTGTGTGTGTGTGTGTGTGTGTGTGTGTGTGTGTGTGTGTGTGTGTGTATGTGTGTGTGTGTGTGTGTATGTGTGTGTGCGCGTGTGTGTGTGTGAGTGTGAGTGTGTGTGTGTGTGTGTGTGTGTGTATGTGTGTTGTGTAAATGGTCTAGAAATATAGCTCCTTCGTACAGCAACGTGGCTCAGTCTGTCAGCAACAGCGGCTGAGAAATGAAAATGGCAGAGTACTTTTTCTTCCCCGCAACTACTGCCATTCCTCATAGAGTCTGTTTTTTTTTCTTAGTGTGATCTGACCCTTAGCCCCAGTAAGCGAACAGAACAAGCTGACTGTCGTTTTACTTCTTAGACTCCCTGTAGGCATTGCATCGGATTCAGTGCGAGAGCAACTTTCTCGTCACTGAAATTGTGGCTGACAACCTTCCGCTCACGTCCCCCCCCCCCCCACCCTCCGTCTCTCTCTGTCTGTCTCTCTCTGTCTCTCTGTCTGTCTGTCTCTCTCTCGCTCTCTCTCTCTCTCTCTCTCTCTCTCTCTCTCTCTCTCTCCTCTCTCTCTCTCTCTCTCTCTCCCATCTGTTTTTCTCAATCTACCTGTGTACTATAATTGTCCTGACGTGAATCCATTAGGTACGTGGACGTGAAGGGTGCCGAAAATCAGAGAATTGTATATCCACCACTAAAAGAAGAACATTTTAGTCCTCTTCTCCCACTTAAAGAAGCAGCAGGGAAGTTTCAGTCTGTTTCTCCTAATTTTGTATTTGGTGTTTGTTTGTGATCTTACATTCATGCTTGACAAAGGCCATTTGGCATAAAATTTGCGCCTGTCTTGTCTTATTGTATTAAATACGCGTTATGATTCTATTTTCGTGTGTTTTTTTTTTTTCCTGGTTCCTGTTTGCTTGAACGCGGGCTGTCGCACTTGTTTTAAAAGAAGAACGTTAAGTTTTCATCTTTATTCATTTTTGTTTCATTCATTTCTGTAGCTGTATAGTTTCAAATAACACATTTTTTTCTCTTGTTTGCATTGTATGGATTAATTGGTTAAATATAGATTTTAAACGTTTCGAATAAATCCAGAACTGTTCTTTTAACGCTGAGTGGGACAGGATAAAAATGTATTTCAGATCATGTCCTAGCTCTCAAAACTGTGACATATATGACGCCTGATCTCGTTTAAGTTGTTTATTGTTCTTATCTCCTCAGGTTCAGTGTGTGTATTGTATGAAGGTGCACAGTTCATTATAAAGATCGCACTGGTATTATGGAGAAAGATCGGGAAAGGAACGACGATCATACAAGGAAATGATTTGTGTGTGTGTGTGGGGGGGGAGGAGGTGGTATATTTCATGTTAAAGTTATCTATATGCATATTTCATGAATGACTGTGTTAATCTGAATGAGTTGATGATTGAACTTGCTTGTTTCATGATTCTATTGAAATGGATGGTGAATGCATATAATTATAACTAAGGATCAGGGAAGGGTAAGTGCTCTGATCTTATTACCTCATTTTTGGTTTTCCTCTACCGCTTCAATGTCTGAGATATACATATATTGATGTTGAGATCCGTTTGGCGCAGTTGTTCAAGGAAGCTGTTGTTGTAAGAACGTCGTGCTGGTCTTTCATGCAGTCTGGCTCCGTGACCATGCGATTACTATCAACAGTAGGGGGCTTAGTAGGCAGTGTCTTTCGTAGGGTGGTTGAGAACAGTCACTGTGAACTCCTTCGAAGTGATTCATCGGTGGTGCAGGGTCTATTCTGGTGGGGTGGCTGTAAACAGCATGGCATTGCTGACTTTCTTTGGTTTCTTGGTACCAGAGCTTTGCATGAACTTAGGGCTGGTGGTGTGTTGATCAGCTGTAACTTAGGGCTGGTGGTGTGTTGATCAGCTGTAACTTAGGGCTGGTGGTTTGTTGATCAGCTGTAACTTAAGGCTGGTGGTGTGTTGATCAGCTGTAACTTAGGGCTGGTGGTGTGTTGATCAGCTGTAACTTAGGGCTGGTGGTTTGTTGATCAGCTGTAACTTAGGGCTGTTGGTGTGTTGATCAGCTGTAACTTAGGGCTGGTGGTGTGTTGATCAGCTGTAACTTAGGGCTGGTGGTGTGTTGATCAGCTGTAACTTAGGGCAGGTGGTTTGTTGATCAGCTGTAACTTAGGGCTGGTGGTGTGTTGATCAGCTGTAACTTAGGGCTGGTGGTGTGTTGATCAGCTGTAACTTAGGGCTGGT
>CM060309.1:54124645-54134645 GCA_030674185.1 Monoplex corrugatus
CTTCTTCTTCTTCTTTTTCTTCTTCTTCTTCTTCTTCTCTCTCTCTTCTCTCTCTCTCTGTCTCTCTCTCTCTGTCTGTCTGTCTCTCTGTCTGTCTCTCTGTCTGTCTGTCTGTCTGTCTGTCTGTCTCTCTCTCTCTCGCTCTCTCTGTCTCCCTCTCCCTCTCTCTCCAAAAGGACATGTTTGGCGATGCTGTCCCTATCATGCACCTTCCTGATGATTTCAGTCTGTCCCCCTCCTACTCATTCTGATTGAACTGTTATTGTTAAAAGTTTTTTTATCACATCATGAAATATGATCTGGATGGCTGTAATGAACAAAGACAGTGACATGAATAAGACAAAACGTGTGGTGAAAATAGAGCTACTGTAGATAAGAAGAACCAAGCAGTAATGGCACGTTTGTTTTCAGTTTCAGTTTCTCATGATGTCGTCTCCGCGCTCGAACTAAATTCCGTATGCACTGATGCCATGTGATGGAAAAGATCCAGAATATCATGGCATAAGCTATTTGCTTCCACATAAATCTTATTGCGTAGCATATGGGTTTTATGTCTATTTTTTTTTATCAATTTGTCGTTGAATCAGTTTAGGCTGTGTTAAACCTCCCACCCCACTCCGTGGGGATGCAGGGGGCTTTTCAGTATAAGAGTTTATAGTATCCTCACCTGGAAATTCTGTGCTAGAAATTTCCTCTTTTCTCTCACACTCTTTGTTTCTGCCTTGTTCCTTTGCTTTCTGTAGTTTCTTCCTATCATTTTCTGTCTTGCTGGTCCATTCACTTGTATGTGTAAGGTAAAGTCTTGCGTACTTTCTCTTAGGATTGATAATTGGGTACATGTCTTAAGTGCATTTTTGGCTCTAAGGAAATGAGATATGAGGAAGCAATTTTAGGTAATTTTGGTCCTGTTTTTACATATGTTTTAGTGTCCTTAGTTATGTTTAAATTTGTATTCAGGTATGTTTTAAATCCCCTGTATGATAAATTGAACGGAGTGGTCAACGCCACGGGTATCTCCTTAGATTATGTGCGCGAATACATTGATATACGTCCTTAATTTTTCTTCTTTTTTTTTCCAGTCGAAGTATTGTGTATGTTTTGAAAGAGGTTATAGCCCTGATATGGCACTACGCAGTCGGCTGGTCTTTAAACAGAAGCAACAGTAAAATAACAGTAGGCTATGTTATAGTAAAACATATCTCTATCTGCAGTGTTAAACAAAAAGGCCCGAGGAAATGGATGAAAAAACGTCAGCCCCTCTCCTGTCCCTTCACAGAATGAATTAGTACATCATGCTTCAAGCAACCATATCACAGAAACCCACCTCTCGATAGCACGACACACATCCCCCACCCGCTTACCTTTGTAGACTTAATCTGAAAGAAGACATTTTGACGAATTGAAATCATTGGCAATCCAACTTAAACAGAGCTGAAATGTGGCATTTTTCGTACATTCCTCTAATAAAAAAGGAGACATCTTTTATCAAAAAGTTAATCATTATTACCTAGGAGAGATATGTGTGTATGTATGTATGTATGTGTGTGTGTGTGTGTGGTGTGTATGTGTGTGTGTGTGTGTGTGTGTGTGTGTGTGTGTGTGTGTGTGTGTATGTGTGTGTGTATGTGTGTGTGTGTCTGTCTGTCTGTCTGTCTGTCTGTGTGTCTTTTTATTACCGAAATGTATCAGCAAGATTTTCTCAGTTGTTTCTAAATTACTTTTACCCAATTTTAGTCAAATGCGCAAGTACAGAGAACAAACTGTCAAACTGTCATAGTCAAAGGGCCAGAAAAAAATTGCCAAAAATTGGGTCCAACGAGGAAGTTGCCTGAGCAGCATTTTTATTAGGAACCTTCAGTGAGATTTAACAATTTAAAGTTTTTGTAACCCTTCCTTTTTGAATGGACTTTTTGCTTGATTGTCTCCTTGATCATTGTTCGTTTTGATCAAGTACAGCCTTATCCATAATTCTCACTATCAGTGTGGGGGTCGTTTTATAGAGAGTCAGCTGTACACTATTTTGAGACAAATTCACAGTACTGGGAATAAGTGCTGTATGTTTTAACCCATTTGCTTGTTGTTGAATGGCTACCTCTTGGTTTTGTGTTTTCTTGTGGTGTACAATCGAAGATTGAAAATACACAACATAAATCATGTTTAGATCGTCTTGCCATCCAGGTGGTTGAGAAATGAATCACAAGCAAGAACCTCCTATTTTTTGATTGCATAAGAGTCTGGCACCATCCCTTGCTTACATCTCTTTCTCCTCGCCCTATCTTGGCTTATACACAAGCCAGAAGCAAAGTACGTGTTTACTGACTGGCACATGACCAGCACATAACCAGCCACAGCCCATAGCCCACAGCCTCCAGCCTGCAGTTGTTTACTGTGTGTAAGGTTGCAGATTCCTGTTCATCTCTTGAGCTGGTGCCAGGCCGTTTGACCGTCACGTATTTCAACAAGCTCGTGAACATCGATACGTTGGATCGTATTCCGTGTCCAGGTGTGTTTGTGTGTCCAGGTGAATTCAACAAGGAGGGAATTAGGATAAGTGTATTTCCATGCAGATGATTTGTTTTCTTTGGCTACGATGTTGGAGAGGTTAGCTGTTTCAGCAACATATATATCAAAGCGAGAAACATAGGCGGCCAGATCTACAATTTCAGTTACAGCTTCAGTTTATCAAGATGGCATTTCCACGCCCTGGAAAAAAATCTATATGCACTAACGCCACCTACGCTATGTGATGGAGAAGATCCAAAATGATCATGACATAATCCATAAACCTGTTCATAAATCCTATGCGCTGGCAAGGTTTTGAAATGTGACCTTGTCAGCAATGTTTCACAAGTCATCTCAGTTACCCAAAAAGTATTGCCAAATCTCAGATTGATGCCATACCTCAGTCCACGAGCAAATACGAACAGAACAAACTGCACAAGCTTGATGTAAACGCAGGGTCGATAAACTGCGATGGTATTACATATAGGCCTTATGTCTGTAGTTTCTCAGACACAGTAATTCATTACAACACATTTTTTGCACATCAAACAGAGTACAGCTTCGTATGAAAAACAATCATCGTAAAGAGTGCCAAAAATGTGATGAGCCACGTCTAAGAAGATCATTCAATTAATTAAGAGTGGTATACTGTACAATTGATAATTTCGTTTATGCAACGAAAACGGCTCCTTACTTTACAAGAAATAAATACACACTGACAAACCGTGAATTTAAATTAAGTACTAGAAACCAAAGGAACATAAATATTAGGAACCGTAGCAAGAAAGAGAGCCAAATACTATAAATAAATACCGCACAAACAATGCACGTGCATATTGCTATGCAACCCTTTTTTCTTTGCAAATTTCCGCATTTTACATTTCTGTTCTGCTAAATAAACAAACCAGTCAGCGACATGGGTATGAGTCTAATGGTTTATCACGATCACATTGGAATGATAAAGTTGATGATGCTTCAAAACGAATAATGGATATTTTCCAAGGCCATTACTTGATAAAGCTATACAATTTCTTTTCTCTCGCTTGTACTTGAAAAATCGACTTATAGAAATGTGTCAATTGTATGCAGTAGCATTCCAATATTTTTAGACAAAGCGGATTAGAGATAGTTGACATGAACCCAGCGAGTCTGTATGTTTGCCCGTGATCAAAATATATCTGCAATTTCATTTTCAGTTTTTCTGAAGATGACGTTCGGTCCTCGGATGATTCTGTATATGCACTAATACCAAATATGTAATAAAATGGACAGATATAAATCGTACTTGACATATGCCATAAGCCTGCGAATAAAATCTATGCCATGGCGAGGTCTTGAAGCTCTACCAATTCATGGATTGTGTTTTGTTGTTGGTTTTATTTTAACCATTTATTTTAAACAATGTGGTTCCGGTCTGCGTATATTTTTGTTAACGTATGAAAGTGGATTATTCAACAGAATTTTGCCAAGGACAGTCTTTGTACTTCCATAACATCTTTTATGTGCGCAAAGTGCCTGCTGCAGAAATGACTACGATTTATCAAATGCCGATCCTTTATCTGCTGATCTGAAGAAAAGTTGATTTATTTAATCAATCATCGGAGTTTGTTGGCCAGCCAGAAATACTAGATCTACATCAAACTTTTAAGAGTCATATAATATTTATATTCTATCTTAAAAATGGTATTCAAATAAATTTTATTCGACAAACTTTCAATCAAATCAAAATCTGGAGTTCTGACTTTGCTCAAGAGGGATTTGTCGCACTCTAACAATTTCATATGCGCTCCACCCAAATCTGCCAGCAATTATCTGACATCTCCTTGAGCCTTTGTAGACACTATGTGATGAGGTCTTGAAATGGGAGAGGAACGAGGCCAATGAGATACTGACATCATCAGATTGATTAGAGTATTAGAATGGGCAGAGAACAAGCCAACTTTTATATTTCCTTCTTTTTCTCTCCCCCCCCCCCCCCCCCCCGTTTTCTACGCACCACAAAAGCTGGCACAGTTGTTTTTTTATAATGCTGTGAAGATGATGACGAATATGAGATGATAATCATAATGCTATGGAGTTCCAGCTAGGACTGAAACTGCGTGACAGGGCTGTACTCTACGCTCACTATCATAATTTATCCTGGCGTCAACCAGGCCTGAGAGATACAGACACCTGCGGTATTGATTAGACGATTTAAGCAACATCTTTAATGACGCATCCGGGAAGTAGATGAGACTCAACTGTGTGGCCCTATTTTTCCCAATGAGCCGATTGGGGCCGAAAAATCGTACGATGATTTTTGAAAAGATTGATGGGGATTCGAATCCTCAACCTTTCGGTCGGTAGTCCGTTGCGCTAACCATTAGACCACGGCGACTGGTAACTTTTATGTTTCAGGGTAGGACTGAACTCAAACCATAAAGTCTGGAGTCCACAGCACTATCAAAAGAGCCAGCCAGCTCGCGTAAAAGACGTGTATTTGAAGAACGTAAAGATAGCGTTAGATGCAATATCAACACGAAGTCCTCTCTGAGAGAGCTGTGAAGATAATTCTTCTAGTGTTATACATTCCTACTCTCAGCAAATGATGAGAACATGTTTTACACTTAAGGTTTTTTGGTCACAGCCCACACACCACGAACACCTGCACATTTTGAAAAAAGGTGATGCACATACACTTATGGTTAAAGGAATCAATTTTATGGCCATGATCAAAAGCACCTACATGTAAAGTAGAATCAAGTCTTCGGTGGATTTGAAAAACAGAAAGAATCAGGAATTAATTCCTGGGCAGATCTGAGTAAGCTTTATTTAGCAATCAACACATGACTACATCTTTAAAAAAAAAAGGCTTCAGTCTAAGAATTGAACTGTGCTGAATGGCACAACCATTTGTAAAAGTCACAGTGACTGGATTATTCTATGACCTATGTTCAGTACATGAAGAGGAAACAAGTACTGAACGGAAAACCAATCTCACCCAGTATCCCATGTTCACCTACTCTTCCGTGTGCGACGCAAAATACATTATTTCCTAACGCGAAGTAAAAGAAATGTTCTTCTATGCTATTAGTAAAGCAGATACAATTATAGATTAGCTTATCAACTAATAATACACATGCTGTTTTTTTCGTCAAAACCACATGTCAGATAACAAAATAATAACAGTAATCAGTCTTCTGCAGCCCCAGGGAAGCTGGAGGCCGGAACACTTCGGGATTGCCAGATAACTCTGTGTATCATCTTCAAATAGCAACCAGGTAGGTGGCATGATTACAGACACCCGCCATACGCAAAGGAAGACTGGTAGTTAGTATGAAGCTGATAGACAGAGATGAGCCAGTGTTTTAACACCACTTTCCTTAGTAAAAGGATAGATAAATCCTACATTAAAACCACTTTGTAAATAAATCCTATATTAGGAGAGCCAGTGTCTTAAAATCACTCAGTAAAAGGATAGATAAATCTTACATTAGGACAAGAACAGTAAACTGACTAAATTCATCCATTCCAGATTGAAATGACCTTGTCTTCCTGCATCTTTCTTCCTCTATCGTTTTGTAAGAAGATTTTTTTTAAGGCAATGAATAAATTCTCAACGATAAAAGACATTTCGAGTGTGTTGTATCTGAACTGATTGTTGTGTAAAGGTTTCTTCTTGGTTTTAAGTTCTGTCATATACAGACTGGCTTTGCAATCAAAGACTCATCTCTCCTACGGAATTATATACACAGATGTAAGCCTGGCTCTTCTCGTTAACCAGCTGGTGTGGTAATAAATTTCGGACCAGATCCTTGGTCTCTGATTGCGCCAGAGTCTAGCATCATTCTTTGCTTACATTTCTCTTTCACTCTGTTCTATCTGTGCTTATACACCAGAAATTAACAGTGTTTATGGTAGCTGAGTGCAGTGTATGGCGGGGTCTAAGTTTCCACACTCTTGTCCATCTCTCGAGCTGGTGCCAGACCCCTTGACTGTCACGTTATTCAACAGGCTCGTAAACATCGCTATTTTCAATGTTTATTTCGTGACCAGGAGTGTTTATGCGTTTTGGTGGGCTTATGGAGAGGTGGGGGTATAGGTTTAGTCTTATGTAGTTACTCTGTTTCTTAAATACTTGGATGTGATATATGTCCATGTAGTGGTAACTGACTTTTTCATTAGATCTATATGTTATAGCATTTCAATGTCTACCCAAATAGAAAACAGGTCAGTAAGTATTGTGTGAACGTGCATATTCAGATCGTTCTTCAGGACATTTTGGTCACGTGTCGATTTAGATGGCTTGAAGGGATTTCGGTGTATAAGCAATAAATTATTAGGATTTTAAATCCACTTAAGTTCAAAGCCCACCTCAGAGAGATAAAAAAAATAAGATACTAGTGCATATCAAACTGAGCCTTATCTTCGAACATGTTTCACAGCAACAAGAGCAGAGTAATTTGTGTGTGTGTGTGTGTGTGTGTGTGTGTGTGTGTGTGTGTGTGTGTGTGTGTGTGTGTGTGTGTGTGTAGTGTGTGGTGTGTGTGTGTGTGTGTATGTGTGTGTGTGTGTGTGTGTGTGCGTGCGTGCGTGCGTGCATGCGTGTGTGTGTGTGTGTGTGTGTGTGTGTGTTTCTGTGTGTGTGTGTTTGTGTGTGTGTCTGTGTGTGTGTACATGTATGTGTGTGGTTTGGATTCTTGTGCTGGGCCTTTGCATTCTAAATGTTATTGCTATTGCTGCTGCTACTGCTGCTGCTGCTTTTGCTGTCTTGAACACGCGCCACGTGAGTCGTTGTAAACTTACTCGGGCTAAGGTTTGTTCAGACGGAGGGCGCTTCTTCTCAGGACTAGACTATCCGCAGGCCGCGCTGAAGGCAGTCAACAGTATGAAGAATATCTATATATATCTTTTTGTATACAGTAGCTGTTTTAGAATGATAAAATCGAGGTCGAGTCGTTCGGATGCTTAACCATTTGACTCCCGAATCCTATATACCAAATGCAAAAACTTAACCCCGTTGACTCCCTCGCCTTATCCACTAGCTTCTTCAGGAAGCTAATGGGTAGGATGAGGGAGTCAAAGGGTTAATTTTTTGCTCTGCCAGCAATGTTAACAATGGGAGAAGATGGGGAACTTGGTGGGGGAGTCAAAGGGTTACAGTGGATTAGGGTACTTTAAGGACTGAAAAATATTGGAAGGGGTAATTATTTCCTTCGAGATGGGGAAAAATTATCTTTTGATGTTTGTAGAGAAGAAACTGGTTCGGATAGGCGATGATGTTATTTTGGTCCAAGATAATTCTTCTTTATGCGTACGTGTCAGATGAACGGCGTGAAAGTTTAAAAATGGTGGTTGATCATAATAACTTGTAAAAGAACGATGGGAATAATCTTGTTTACGATTCACCCAAGGCGCAGGATTTAGATCTACTGGCTTAGGATATCATTTGTTCATGAACTTCTTTTATGTGTGTCATCAAGGGTTCTTTCGGGGATACAATTGACAACTGCAGAGCTGGTTCCTGTGCCAGCACTAATGAGTCCCACAGAGTACAAATCTGTAACAAGATTGAAAACGTTCTCCTGTTCTACTTCGACGAGGTCGCTCACTGTGAAGGACGTTCTGACGCTGTGGATGTGTTGGTTACGTGTGAACATTAAGTTTGTCGTTTTGGCGGCAACCGACGTGAGACAAATTTGGGTTTCTGTGTTCACATCATTTTCAACGTCCAGCGACTTAAAGTTAACTTTGTTTATGCGTCACTCCTGACGTTCAAATACACAAAAATGACTCTCTGTGCATTTCAAAAATTACTGTACATGAGTGTGGGAATGGGAGCGGGACTAGTTTATGATTAAATGTACTGTTGTGTGGCTCAGTTTCGTAATCCTGTGATGTGTGAGTGATGTATTTGAAAGATTGAATGTGAAAGAGACCATGAACACGTGCGTGCTAGACATTTCCACATCTTCGGGACACCTGACACGAAATAAAATAAACCAGCTAATTATTGAGCACATTCATGTCAACATTAAACGAAAGAAGTCGACTTCCTTCAGAAATGTAACAGGTGTGTTATGGATGGATGAGGCATCGCAGAAAACGAGCCTCCATTGAAAGGATTGTTAGTGCTGTGTTCTATTGTTAGATAGATCCCAGCTGTCAGTCATAACATGTTTGATACCTACATGTTCATCACAAACTGCACAACGTGAAGCCTTTTTGCCATTTTCGAAAGGAAGGGAAATGGAAAATACAGAAATGATTCACATATATCATGCATAATAGAATGTCATCGTTTCTGTTTCCAAAGCTTGGGAATAGTTATGATCTGAATGTATCTGAAAAGGTCTGTAGGTCTGAGAATTATTTGCGTACACATTGTAAAAAGGTAAAGCCATTTCTTATAATCACAGTGACTGAATTGTTGCTTGGTCTACTTTTCAACAGGTAAAATTGCAACAGTACGGAATGAAAAATATACCGCCTCTTTCGAGCGTGACTTAAAGCAAAATTAGTTCCAGCTATGGTATCTAAATCATTCTGGTTTATCAGTACAACAGAAACACTTTTAGTCAGGCTTATCAACCAATAATACCCTTGCCGTTTTTGTCAAAACCACACGTCAGATAACAGAGTAGTAAAAGTAATCAGTCTTCAGCAGCCCCAGGAGGCCTGGAGGCCAGAAGACAAGAAAGGTGTAAATCTTCCATGGCACACACGCACACTTGGAGAGCACCAGATAACGCTGTGAAACTGTCTCAAGTGGCAACCAGGTAGGTGGTATGTTTACTAGACACCTTCTGGAGTAGAGATGGGAGTGGATGGAGGGAAAGAGGGACGGAGAGAGTGAAGAGACGCGTAGAGAGGTAGACAGGCAGGCCAAGCTTTAAAATCTGTTTCTTTCTCATATTGTTATTGTTATTTTTGTTTAAAGCTCAGCCGACTGCATAGACCTGTATCACGTCTATAATTGTTTGAAAACACAATACTTCAACGGGAAAAAAGGAAAGAAAATTAAATATACAGATCAATGCATTCGCGCACGTAATCCAAGGAAATGCCCCTGGCGTTGACCACTCCGTCCAATTTATCACACAGGGGATTTAAAACTCATACCTGAATACAAATTTAAACATAACTGATGACACTAAAACATATAAACACGAGCCTAAATTGCCTAATATTGCTTCCACATGTCATATTTCCCTTGAGCCAAAAATGCACTTAGTACGTGTACCCAATTATTAGTCCTAAGAGAAAGTGCGTAAGACTTTATCAAACACGTACATGTGAATGGACCAGCAAGGCAGCAAATGATAGAAAGAAATGACAGAAAACAAAGGTACAGGGCAGAAACAAAGAGAGTGACAGAAAAGAGGACATTTCTAGCACAGAATTTCCAGAAGATAGCTAGGGATACTATCTATACTCACAGATCCTCCGGCATCCCCAAGTGGATTCTTTCTAATAAAATGACAGCAACATCCCTTGTATCGATACATAGTAGTAGCAG
>CM060309.1:54147145-54152145 GCA_030674185.1 Monoplex corrugatus
TATTAAAGTAGCTAAAAATTGCACATCACGTCACTGTTGATGCCTTTTTTTTAAAGTCTTCTCATCATCATCATCATCATCGTTATCATCATAATTATGATAATAATGATGATGACGATAATAAGAATAAGAATAAGAATAAAAATAAGAATAATAATAAGAAGACAACAACAACAATAGCAACAATAATAGTAATCATCATCATCATCATCATATTATCATCATCATCAGCAGCAGCAGCAGCAGCAGAAGCAGCAGCAGCAGAAGCATAAAGATGATGATGATGACAATAATAATATTGATAATAATAACAATAATGATAACAACACAATAATAACAACAGCAACAACATCAATAACAACAATAATGTAATAGTAATGATGATGATGATGATGATGATGATGATGATGATGATGATGATGATGATAATAATAATGATAGTAATAATAATAATAATAATAATAATAATAATAACAATAATAATAATAATAATATAATAATAATAATAATAATTATGATGATGGTGATCATGATGATGATGATGATGGCGGCGGTGGTGGTGGTGGTGGTGGTGGTGGTGATGATGATGATGTTGATGATTATGACGACGATGATGATAATTCGTTTGTGTAGTGCAAACAGACAATGCCAAAGCACGCATGTTACACTTTGCACAGCATACCAGGGGAAATTCTGAAGAAAAAAAAAACAGTCACTGGGAACAAGGAAGTGCGTGTCGACATTCGTGTGTGTGTGTGTGTGTGTGTGTGTGTGTGTGTGTGTGTGTGTGTGTGTGTGTGTGTGTGTGTGTGTGTGTGTGTGTGTGTGTGTGTGTGAGAGAGAGAGAGAGAGAGAAAGAGAGAGAGAGAGAGAGTTTGTATATGTACGTGTATGAGCGTGCGCGCCTGTGTGAGTCTGTGTGTGTATGTCTGTAAGTGTGTTCTGTGTGTGTAAGTCTGTGTGAAAAAGGGACGGATTTATGCCAAGTTACGTACACCAAGTCACACTCGTATAATATTCAGATAAAAAATTTCAATGCAATTATCGAGAATTAAATTCAACAGTGACACCATGCCAGATATCCTGCGCCAGAGCACAGGCGCAAGCACAAGTGGCAGCGGGTCATCAGTGAAGTAAAACTTTTATGGTGCAATTATCTGTGACTGGCAGAAAGAATACGAAACAATGGTTGAGGACAAAGTCCGATATATGCAGGAGAGTCTACAGGAGAGTTAAAAAAAAAAAAAAAAAAAAAAAAGACTTACCTTCAGAACAGCTAAATTTATTGTGATTTCACGTTGGAAAGTGTATCGTTATTCTGTTGAGCCCTTAATAAATGACATACGTAAAACTACTTTCAGTTAATACTTTGTTTTATCAATTATAAGATTATGTTTATTCACATGCAGTTTGTTCCGCGAAACACATGACACTATTAAATAAGAACTCATAAAAATACACAAATAAATAAATGAATAAATGCACAAATAGGTACTCGTAAACTATACAAATAAGTAAATACATACAAATAAATAAGTAAATACATAAACAGCTTCCTTAACGTTGAGTTTAAAAGTTATCGTTCCCTACCATCGGGGCCTAGAACGTTTACACATGGCGCAAACAGAGAATATTATGGAGACCGTGGTATGACGACCGCTCTGCTCTGTAGTTTCTACTTTACTCCCTGGTACATGTTGTATACTTGATACTGCTGACACTGATTATTTCCTATAAGCCACACTGAACTCGTGCCAAAAAGGGATGAGAGGAAGTGGATGAAGTGACAATAAAAAGCGAATTAGATGAGAATATAAACGATCTCGGACTTAGCAGATTTTGCTATCTAATTACAACGTGAAAATCCTCTTTTCATTATACATCGTTTTATCTGCGATGTGGACACTTTACATTAGGATCAGTGTCAGCAATGTCAACAACGTCACCTTTCGTTATCGTCAAGCCATGAAATCAGTGCACGTGCGCGTGGTGTTGCCTGGGTCAAAACAGGTCTTTCTTTACTACAGTCTGATAATCGGAAATTATTTCTTGGGCCTGGTATTAATGACAAGAGCAAAAACGACTTGAAGACCTCCACAGAAGGTCATGGGTTTAAAAAAAAACCCAGAAAACTCTAAGAGATGTTTTTGAGATAGCCCTTCATAAATGTTGCACAAATGTATGGAGAGATTTGGCTTCCTACGATGATTTACAACTTACTTATCACCTGAAATAAGGAAGCATCACCCCCGCCTTTCATCTCCATCTGGTGTAGATTTGTTTAAGTAGGTAATGCCAACGTCCTATCATATTTACTGCTATGTTTATAAATTTACGACTTTGCTCTTGAATTCAAGGTTTAGGATTAAGGTGGCTAATTAAACGCTTCATACAAAGTTGGTGCAAGTATAAAACTGGGTTGGGCAACTTAGCTATCAGAAAATTACTTGGCATCATGAAGACTTTGGAATAGATAGAAATGTAGCATAGTCGGCGGTTGACGAATTTCGGTGAGTAAAATCTTAAGTCTTCCTCGTGGTTCTGGGTGTGTAAAAGTTTCAGTCTATTTCATAAAATCTCTTGCCATTTTCCACAATGAGACCACTTACCTACTATGATATTATTTGAATAGTAAGAAATTCTGGGGAGAGCTGGACAGCAGAAGGTCCTCAGAGGAGAAACCCCAGTCAAGCAAGTGTTTCGGCCCTTAACTCCTAACACTCTAAGGGGGCTGGGCCGCATCCAGGTCATGACTCCTGGATGCCCTTCTGGTGACGCCATTTTTTTCCAAATAGAAATTTGTCCTCCGCCTGGAATCGAACCTGCACATTCCAGGTGATCAAGTGTCTCAAGGCAGCCATCCTTGTGACGGATGTCTTAACCACTTGGCTATTGGTCACCAGCAACACATAGGGGAATTTAAGCCTTTTCGCAATGAGACCAATTAACAATATAATATCATGATGTCGTTTGGAATTGTATCTGTGAAACTTTTTTAAGTGTGTCTATGGTGACCGACGTGACTCGATTCTTATTCATTGCCTAGCCGATTACGACGACCGTATCACGGCTGAAGCACAACGACAACTAAAAAGTTCCATATTCAGGTTAAAACATGGAGAGCCACGTCATCTTATACATTTGGGTAGCTCAAAAATATCAATGTTCAGGTTGAAATATGGGTCACCGCGTCAGATTAGGCATGTGAGTTTGGAGTTCGTTCAACAAGGATTCATCGCACTCGGACAATTTCATATGTGCTCCACCCTAATCCGCTTATAATCATCTGGAAACCTCATTCAGCTGCAGAATAGTAATAATAGTAAAAAATAATGATAACAATAAAAACCAGTAACAACAATAATAACAATAATGACAATGACACTACTACTAGTGCTAACTATTAATAATATTAATAATGATAGTAATAATAGTAATAATAATAATGATAATAATAACAATAATAATAACAATAATAATAATAAATGCATAAGAAATTTTTTTAAAAGATGCACAGGTCTTGAAATGAAGAGAGGAGGAAAGGAGAGATCGGAACCTTTGAAACACTAATCTGACACTACCAGAATGATTGGAATATTAAGGACAGTACACAGACATCTGACTCGGGCTTAGTTCAGCGATAGGTCATCTAGGGCACACTTCTGAGAGATTGTGGCATAATGCTGATAAAATGCGAAATGTCATGCATAGTACATGTAGGTAAATAAATTTAGAAAAGTTCTTTAGTATACGGTACAATTGTATCTTATCTTTAGTGAATGTAGGTCAATACCGTTTTTAAAGTTGTTTGGTATACGTGGTAGTATCAGTGGGGAGAACCAATGAAAAAGGCACATGTAGCACAAGGGGAAGACAAAGAGAGAGAGAGAGAGAGAGAGAGAGAGAGAGAGAGAGAGAGAGAGTGAGAGAGAGCGAGAGAGAGAGAGAGCGAGAGAGAGAGAGAGAGAGAGAGAGCGAGAGAGAGAGAGAGAAAGAGAGAGAGAGAGAGAGAGAAAGGAAGAGAGAGAGAGATGAGTAGAAAAATGTTTTAACTCGTTTACGCATCCAAGTTATGTAAAATATATTCAATGGGGGTAAACACAGTCTTACGTATGTAACACATTGTCTTTTTCTAGTATCTGAAATATCCTGTAAAGTTTTTGACCAAACGTGAAAAACTCAAAACTGGGAATTAATACCAAATAATGAACCACCAACATCAACGATGCAGATAAAAGAATAATAATTACATTTGCTCAAAAAGTTATATAAACAGAAGCCATTCCAAACAGCTTAAATTCCAACAATTCTTGAAAAATCACCATCTTGCGCCTGTATCCCCCTCATCTGATTATAGATCAAAAAAACGGTTGAGCTGCGGGCTTCGTGGGAACACTAAACATGAAGGAGAGTAATTTGGGTGATAGATACCGCAATTCGTGTTGTTTATTTAATATGAAGTGTAAAGGCCTTCTCGCAAACAATTTCTATCTTCATGTGGCGCTTGAGAGGAAGTTGGAGGTTGTTAAAAAAAAAATATATATATATACAAGTCATGCTAATGATCTACCTTTAATGATGACAAACAAACAAACAAACAAACAAAACAAACAGCCAAACAAACAAGAAAAATAACCAAGTCATCATTTAAGTACTCGTTATTTTAGTAGTAAAATATTAAAATCAAGCATTTCCCTCTTACGATAAAACAGATTTTCGTTCAACAAGGATTCATCGCACTCGGACAATTTCATATGTGCTCCACCCTAATCCGCTTATAATCATCTGGAAACCTCATTCAGCTGCAGAATAGTAATAATAGTAAAAAATAATGATAACAATAAAAACCAGTAACAACAATAATAACAATAATGACAATGAGAGCGAGAGAGAGAGAGAGCGAGAGAGAGAGAGAGAGAGAGAGAGCGAGAGAGAGAGAGAGAAAGAGAGAGAGAGAGAGAGAGAAAGGAAGAGAGAGAGAGATGTTTGGCTGTTTGTCT
>CM060309.1:54154645-54157145 GCA_030674185.1 Monoplex corrugatus
TGCGTTGCATGACCCATTCAGACCCAGTCATGATTTATCTTGTTTACAAACCGAATGGCAAGGTGGGGAGATAACAAACCCCGGGACATAGCCACACAATGAGCACCAACCGGGTGCTCTATGCCCTTTATCATAATCTATTTAATATATATATATATATATATATATATATATTTATTTAATATTTGGATTTGGTGGTGTGTTGAAAAACCAAAACGAATGGCAGGAAAGTGACGCAAGTGAAATGGCGCAAAAGCAGATCAGCAAGCATTATCATTACATAATATTTGAGGTACATGCTTATTCAGCTACAGATGGATGTCACAAATCTCCCAAGCAAATCTCTAAGAGACAAAATAGCGATGCTGAGAGAGACCATGAATGGAAAGACAACAGCATCAGCGTCACAGAAATGAAAACCACCGTCGAGTCTCTGTTTTGAGAATTCCAGCTGCATTGCTGTTCCCACCAGTGGTTCCGGCGAGGACGAGACATTATCCGCCGTTTTGCGGACTGGGCACAACAGACTGTCATCATCATCATCATCAGGTGCCCTGCCGCATGGCGTTGGCGATCATGGACTTCCATCTGCCTCTATCTCTCCTTTCCGCTAGCATCTCCCCCACCCTCCTCGACCCAGCCACTTTGCAAGTCCGTCAAGCATTTTCTCCCTGGGTCTACCCGGTGCTCTCTTTCCCTCCAGCTTTTTTCCGTTGTGACCAGGTGCTCCAAATCCCCCTTCCTCATAAAATGGCCTGTAAATGTTGCCTGTCTTTTCCTAATCTTCCTTATGAGTGATCTACTTGTGTCTGCCTCCATCAAGACTGTCTCGTTTGTTTTCTTTGCTGTCCATGGAACCCTCAACATTCTTCTTAGAAACCATATCTAGGCTGCCTCAATCTTGTTTTGGCTTTGTTTGTTGACTGTCCACGCCTCGCATCCGTACAACAGTATTGGTTCTATATAACATTCAAGAACTCTCTTCCTGTATCAACCAAAAAGTGCTTCCAACTTGTACCATCTCGCTGGTGCCCCTGTGGAAAAGCTGACCAGACAGCGTAACACATCCTCCAGGACCGAAAAAGGAGACAGTCTTGAAGGAGGCAGACGCAAGAAGATCATTAGTGAAGAACATTAGGTAAGACAAGCAACATTTGTAGGACATTTTATGAGGAAAGGGGAATTAAAGCACCTGGTCACAACAGGAAAGCTGAAGGGAAAGAGAACACCAGATAGACCCAGGGAGAAAATATTGGACGGACTTGCAGGGTAGCTCAGGACAGAGAGGGTGGGAGATGTACTTGCAGCGACAAGGGATAGATTCGTATGGATGGCTATGATCACCAAAGCCATGCGGCAGAGCAGATGATGATGATGGAAGAGGAGATCTGGCCGACGCCTTTGAGCCTGCGGAAGAATCTGCAAAGACCTATGGATGCGCTACAGAAGACGACCTTTTTCATTGTAGAGACTTAACTCCAAGTGTGACAGCGAACGAGAAGAAGTCGCTAGACACTTTGTCTCTTACACCATCAACCCCCCCCCCCCCCTTCCCCTTGATCCCTGCTGTGACACTAAGCACTACGGATTGTCAGTCCAAGTCATAATAGTGTTTATTTGGTTTTGTTTTAATAGTGTTTTTGTTTTAGTTCTGAAGGATGGACGGGGGAGACACTGCTGCTGCAGTGTGATGATCTTTGTATGTCGGTGGATATCCATTATACAGGGTATTACCATACTTTGGCTTGATAGATCAAGTGCAGAAATGCTTCATCAGGTGGTGGGGATATTGCAGCTGTCACTTACATTCTGGGTGAACTTTTGCATGGATTGAGACAATGTATGTGCCAAGGTGAAAAGCCTTGTGGAAGTATCTAGTGACCAAACGTTGGCATACGAATTCTAAATAATGGCCATCAGGCCTGTCGGAATATAGACAGATTTTGTTGCAGTGGTCACAATAACAGTAGTAATCAACTGTTTTGCACTCTTCTACGTCTCTGAGCAGTAAAGCGATGAGCATGGAATTCATACGTAAAACATGCTCACAGACATTCTGGGGACGGATGTCACAAGCACGTTTCCTCAGGGAAAAGCAATACTGGACCCGTCACAAGGTCACCCGATAGCTTGCTTCCCACCCTGTCAGATCTCTGACCCCTGCAGTGACCCTGGCCGGCTAAGGTTGGTCAGTTCAGGGTCACATTCAGCAGGATGGGTGGCTGACTGCTTTTGAAGCCAAATGCTTGGTATGGTGATCTTGTGAGTCGGACATCCGTCAAACAGAGGATTATTCTACTTTTGTTTGGTACATTAATCGTGAAAATAATTCAAGTTAATGGAAAATTTTCTCATATTTTGCTGATGATACTGGGGATATCACTGTTGTTATCTGCATTCTTAGTTGATTTCTGCCGGACTTAGAAAACGCGATGTATGAAAATAAAATGCCCTGTGGAAGAACCCCACGCCAAAACTTTGGCATAAGAATCCTGCTAGT
>CM060309.1:54162145-54167145 GCA_030674185.1 Monoplex corrugatus
AATATTGTGGCAGTCTTTATATCTTTCCGGGTCTAGTTGACGCCAGGATATGTTATAATTGTAAACGGATGACCAATATTGTGGCAGTCTTTATATCTTTCCGGGTCTAGTTGACGCCAGGATATGTTATAATTGTAAACGGATGACCAATATTGTGGCAGTCTTTATATCTTTTCGGGTCTAGTTGACGCCAGGATATGTTATAATTGTAAACGGATGACCAATATTGTGGGAGTCTATATATATCTTTTCGGGTCTAGTTGACGCCAGGATATGTTATAATTGTAAACGGATGACCAATATTGTGGGAGTCTATATATATCTTTTCGGGTCTAGTTGACGCCAGGATATGTTATAATTGTAAACGGATGACCAATATTGTGGGAGTCTATATATATCTTTTCGGGTCTAGTTGACGCCAGGATATGTTATAATTGTAAACGGATGACCAATATTGTGGGAGTCTATATATATCTTTTCGGGTCTGGTTGACGCCAGGATATGTTATAATTGTAAACGGATGACCAATATTGTGGGAGTCTATATATATCTTTTCGGGTCTAGTTGACGCCAGGATATGTTATAATTGTAAACGGATGACCAATATTGTGGGAGTCTATATATATCTTTTTGGGTCTAGTTGACGCCAGGATATGTTATAATTGTAAACGGATGACCAATATTGTGGGAGTCTATATATATCTTTTCGGGTCTGGTTGACGCCAGGATATATTACAATTGTAAACACATGACCAATATTGTGGGAGTCTATATATATCTTTTCGGGTCTAGTTGACGCCAGGATATGTTATAATTGTAAACGGATGACCAATATTGTGGGAGTCTATATATATCTTTTCGGGTCTAGTTGACGCCAGGATATGTTATAATTGTAAACGGATGACCAATATTGTGGGAGTCTATATATATCTTTTCGGGTCTAGTTGACGCCAGGATATGTTATAATTGTAAACGGATGACCAATATTGTGGGAGTCTATATATATCTTTTCGGGTCTGGTTGACGCCAGGATATGTTACAATTGTAAACGGATGACCAATATTGTGGGAGTCTATATATATCTTTTCGGGTCTGGTTGACGCCAGGATATATTACAATTGTAAACACATGACCAATATAGCGGATGTATATGTATTTTTTCAGGTATGGTTGACGCCAGGATATATCATAATTGTAAACGGATGACCAATATTGCGGGTGTCAACATATCTTGTCGGGTCTGGCTGAAGCCAGGATATATTATAATTGTGAACACATGACCAATATTGCCGGTGTCTATATATATATATATTTCTTTTGGGTCTGGTTGACGCCAGGATATATTATAATTGTGAACACATGACCAATATTGCCGGTGTCTATATATATATATATATATTTCTTTTGGGTCTGGTTGATGCCAGGATGTATTGTAATTGTAAACACATGACCAATATTGCCGGTGTCTGTATATATATATATATTTCTTTTGGGTCTGGTTGATGCCAGGATATAATTGTAATTGTAAACACATGACCAATATTGCCGGTGTCTATATATATATATATATATATATATATATCTTTTGGGTCTGGTTGATGCCAGGATATATTGTAATTGTAAACACATGACCAATATTGCCGGTGTCTGTATATATATATTTCTTTTGGGTCTGGTTGATGCCAGGATATATTATAATTGTGAACACATGACCAATATTGCGGGTGTCAACATATCTTGTCGGGTCTGGTTGACGTCAGGATATATTGTAATTGTAAACGAACATAACGGTCCTGTCCCATAGTATCAATCTATTATGGAATTTTATAGCATCATGATCGTCATCCCCATCATCATGACATCATCGATCATTATAGCATCATGAGAATTATCCCATATTCTGTGGCCCATTATGCCATGGTCTTGTGGTGACCTCAGTTTCCGTTTTCGTCTACCACTTCCATGCCTGGGGTGAATTCATATTGGGGTCTTTGGTGTCACTGGTTCACAGGTGTTGTGACAGGAGGGTTGTGGTGGGGATCTCATTAGCGCGAGATCTCTCAGTCAGTGTACCTCTATGATTTAGTGTTTACTGCTTCAGCTTTTTTTTTTTTTTCATTTATTTATCTTTTTTAGAAGACATTACAGAAGAACGGAATGCAAAATTGATTTAGAACTTGGACGCTTTTAGAAGAAGAAAAAGAAGAATTTGAAGAAGAAGAATTTGAAGAAGAAGAAGAAGAAGAAGAAGAATTTGAAGAAGAAGAAGAATTTGAAGAAGAAGAAGAATTTGAAGAAGAATTTGAAGAAGAAGAAGAATTTGAAGAAGAAGAAGAATTTGAAGAAGAAGAAGAAGAAGAAGAAGAAGAAGAGAAGAAGAAGAAGAAGAAGAAGAAGAAGAAGAAGAAGAAGAAGAAGAAGAAGAAGAAGAAGAAGAAAAAAAAAAAGAAGAAGAAGAAGAAGAAGAAGAATTGCGCGAAGAAGAAGAAGAAGAAAGAAGAAGAAGAAGGAGGAGGAGGAGGAGGAAGAGGAGGAGGAGGAAGAGGAGGAAAGGAGAAGAAGAAAAAGAAGAAGGAGGAGGAGGAGGAGAAGAAGAAGAAGGAGGAGGAGAAGAGGAGGAGAAGGAGAAGAAAAAAGAAGATGGAGGAGGAGGAGGAGGAGGAGAAGAAGAAGAAGAAGAAGAATTGCGAAGAAGAAGAATTGCGAAGAGAAGAAGAAGAAAGAATTGCGAAGAAGAATTGCGAAGAAGAAGAAGAATTGCGAAGAAAAGAAGAATTGCGAAGAAGAAGAAGAAGAAGAAGAAGAATTGCGAAGAAGAAGAAGAAGAAGAAGAATTGCGAAGAAGAAGAAGAAGAAGAAGAAAAAGAGAAAAAAAAAGAAGAAGAAGAAGAAGACGAGGAGGAGGAGGAGGAGAAGAATTGCGAAGAATGCGAAGAATGCGAAGAATGCGAAGAAGAATTGCGAAGAAGAATTGCGAAGAAGAATTTGAAAAGAAGAAGAATTTGAGAAGAAGAAGAAGAATTGAAGAAGAAGAAGAAGAAGAATTTGAAGAAGAAGAAGAAAGAAGAAGAATTTGAAGAAGAAGAAGAAATTGAAGAAGAAGAAGAAATTAAGAAGAAGAAGAAGAAGAAAGAAGAAGAAGAAGAAGAAGAAGAAGAAGAAGAAGAGAAGAAAGAAGAAGAAGAAGAAGAGGAAGAAGAAGAAAGAAGAAGAAGAAGAGAAAAAGAAGAATTGAAAGAAGAAGAAGAAGAAGAAGAAAAGAAGAAGAATGAAGAAGAAGAAGAAGGAAGAAGAAGAAGAATTGCGAAGAAGAAGAAAGAAGAAGAATGAGAAGAAGAAGAAGAAGAAGAAGAAGAATTGAACGATGAAGAAGAAGAAGAAGAAGAAGAAAGAATTTGAAGAGAAGAAGAAAGAAGAAGAATGCGAAGAAGAAGAATGGAAGAAGAAGAAGAAGAAGAAGAATTGAGAGAAGAAGAAGAAGAAGAGAATGAAGAAGAATTTGAAGAAGAGAAGAAGAATGAAGAAGAAGAAGAAGAATTTGAAGAAGAAGAATTTGAAAGAAGAAGAAGAAAGAAGAAGAAGAAGAAGAAGAAGAAGAAGAAGAAGAGAAGAAGAAGAAGAAGAAGAAGAAGAAGAAGAGAAGAAGAAGAAGAAGAAGAATTTGAAGAATTGAGAAGAGAAGAAGAATTGAAGAAGAAGAAGAAGAAGAAGAAGAAGAAGAATTGCGAAGAAGAAGAATGAGAAGAAGAAGAAGAAGAAGAAGAAGAATGGAAGAAAGAAGAAGAAGAGAAGAAGAAGAAGAAGAAGAAGAAGAAGGAAAGAAGAAGAAGAAGAAGAATGCGAAGAAGAAGAAATGCGAAGAAGAAGAAGAGAAGAAGAATTGCGAGAGAAGAAGAAGAAGAAGAAGAATGAAGAAGAATTTGAAGAAGAAGAATGCGAAGAAGAAGAAGAAGAAGAAGAAGAAGAAGAAGAAGAAGAAGAAGAAGAAGAAGAAGAAGAAGAAGAAGAAGAAGAGAAGAAGAAGAAGAAGAAGAAGAGAAGAAGAAGAAGAAGAAGAAGAAGAAGAAGAAGAAGAAGAAGAAGAAGAAGAAGAAGGAAGAGAGAGGAAGGAGAGGAAAAGAGAGAAGAAGAAGAAGAAGAAGAAGAAGAAGAAGAAGAAGGAAGAAGAAGAAGAATGAAGAAGAAGAAGAATTGAAGAAGAAGAAGAAGAATTTGAAAGAAGAAGAAGAAGAATGAAGAAGAAGAAGAAGAAGAAGAAGAAGAAGAAGAAGAAGAAGAAGAAGAAGAAGAAGAAGAAGAAGAAGAAGAAGAAAAGAAGAAGAAGAAGAAAAAGAAGAAGAAGAAGAAAAAAAGAAGAAGAAGAAGAAGAAGAAGAAGAAGAAGAAGAAGAAGAAGAAGGTTGTATTACTACTGGCTTCAGATGTAGGTTAAAGTGACTCATCGTTCATACGACCGATAAAATACGCTTGTTGTCTCATTCATCTACCTGGGTATATTTTAGTTATCTTACTCATTGTTGATAGTGCTGGCACTGTACGCACCTGGGTAAATCTTTTGTTGAATATGTGAATGTCTTGTGTGTGTTTAAATCGTTGATAACTTTGATTCTGCTTTTGATGATGATGATGATGATGATGATGATGATGATGATGATGATGATGATGATGATACTGTTACTGCTGCTTCTACTGCTGCTGCTGCTGATGATGATGACGATAATGATGACACTATTACTACTACTACTACTACCACCACCACCACCACCACCACCACTGTTGCTGCTGCTGCTGCTGCTACTGCTGCTACCAATGATATGATGACGATAATAATAATACTACTAATAACAACAACAATGATAATAATAACAATAAGCATAATCGTAAGAAAATTCATCATACTTGTTATTATTAATGTTGTTGTTATCATTAGTATTAATATTTGTCTTCTGACTTTGTTAAAAATAATTTTATCAGTACATGACAGAAAAGAGCGATCATTGG
>CM060309.1:54179645-54182145 GCA_030674185.1 Monoplex corrugatus
ACGAAAAGACCCGAGAGAAGACTGGGAGATCATGATAAGAGCTGATCAAAATTAATGGTCTGGCCACCTCACCAGGATGCTAATCAACCAGTCAGACCTTCCAGCCTGCAATACAAGATGCCACAGCTTCAGAAGACCACAAGAGAGCTGAATAGTTGGAGTAGCAGACACGCGCACACTTACAACCTGACGCTGTTCGTTCGTTGCTTGATTTAACGTCTTTTCACTATAAGTGATATTAGACGGACCTGACGCTGTCACGTGGTTTCTGTCCAGCTGCAAACTGCCAGCTTCATCTTTCTGTGACTTAACCCTTTGACTCCTGCACCCTATCTATCAACTGCAAAAACTTAACTCTTTGACTCCTGCACCCTATCCACCAACTGCAAAAACTTAACCCTTTGACTCCTGCACCCTATCTACCAACTGCAAAAACTTAACTCTTTGACTCCTGCACCCTATCTACCAACTGCAAAAACTTAACTCTTTGATTCCTTCACCCTATCCATTAGCTTCCTGCTGGTGGACATGGTGCGGGAGTCAAAGGGTTAATCCGAGTAAAAGGTGATGGACAAAGTACAGTGAGTAAATCAAGCCCCACGACAGCGAGTTTGATCATATACCTCATCAGATACTTTCGTTTTTCCTTATTCTTGCCCTGTGTAATCTTTCCTGTGTCTCTGCCTGAAGGAATTTTTTTGGGGTGTGTTTCCAGGCATCAGATGTTGATTTTGTCTTAAACACTTTATTTTCATACACGAGGAAATCAACGTGTTTTTCTTCTCCCTTTATTTTTTTACTAAGTTTATTTTTTTATTCTTTTATAACCATGGCATATAGAGCCTATAATAATTCTTGCTGTTCCTTTTGCTTTTGAATCCCTTATTGTTCTTCTTCAAATGGTTTGGTACTTTCCTCCTGTTATTAATCATGACTTTCGTGATTTACAGCCTAGCTGACCACTAAGACCATCTCAGACATGAAGGCAAATCAAACCGATTAAAATTTCTGTCAATGTCAAAATGAAGCAACACAAGGAAAATGTATAAACTGGCTATGTCGAAACCAAAGGTTCAGTCAACGAGAAACACATCTAGTGATGTACACCACTTGCAGTTTCTAAAGACATGATGATCAAGGAGAGTTTGCCATTCTTCTTCTCTGTGTTTACTAAGAAGCATGACAGTGTGTATTTAAAAAAAAAAAAAGACGGCTAGTGCCCATTCCAAGGGTTTCCACGCCTTCCTTTTTAGACATTTATTCTGAATACCTGCAAACCATACAGCTATAAATGTCTTAAAACCGAACACGGGCCAATGGTCTGAGCACGTACCCACACCGTTTCTGAAGTACCATGACACGAGTTGCTTAATTAGGCCTAACTCCACGCTGACAACCAAGATTTTATCATGGCCGTATCTAAAACACAGTCTGTCACAAAACAAGATAAGATGAGATAAACAAAAGACAAGCGCAAGATCATGTCTCGTGCGCATCTTGTCTTGTTTTGTTAAATCAAATACGTGTTTTGATTCTACTTTGTGTATTTCTGTATTCAGTCTGCTTGAACGCTGGCAGCCATTTTGATATAAATTTCTTATTGCTTTAATTAATGACAGCATTTGATTAATTTTATGTCGTTTCGGTATTACTTCGTTTTCGTATGATGTTTCGTTTTGTATCTGATCTTCATTTTCGTCTCGAGTCTGGTTGAACGAATCCAGTTAGCCGAAAAACTGCACCTGTCTTGTCTTGTCTTTCGCCTGTCTTGTCTTGTCTTGTTGCGTTATATCAAACAGGCACTGTGATTCTATTTTGTGTATTGCTGGTTCCAGTTTTTCTGAACGCCAGATCAAGAAGCAAAACTAAGCTGCCACACAAAGCAGCCAGACAAAGTAGGCAACTAGCTAGACTGAGTAACCAGTCAGAGTGGCCAGTCCAAGCAGCCAGAATACAAGCAGTCAGATCATGCGGCCAAACCCAGTAGCCAGAACGCAAAATGGCCAGACCAAGTAACCAGACCAAGTAATCTGACCAAGTAACCGGACCAAAACACCAGACTACGTAACCAGACCAAATAACTTGACCAAGTAACCAGACCAAATAACTTGACCAAGTAACATGACCAAATAACTTGGACCAATTAATCATACCACGTAACCAGACCAAATAACTTTACCAAGTAACTTGACCAAGCAACCAGGCCAAGTGACCAGATCAAGTAACCAGAACAAGTCACCAGACCACATAACCAGACCAAGTGACCAGACGAAATAACCAGACCAAGTGAACAGACCAAAGTAGCCAGATCAAGTGACCAGACCAAGTATCCAGACCAAGTAACCTGACAAAGTATCCATACCAAGTACCAGACCAAGTAGCCATACCAAGTAACTACACCAAGTACCATACCAAGTAACCACACCAAGTAACCAGACCAAGGAGCCAGACCAAGTGAACAGACCAAGTATCCAGACTAACTAACCTGACATAGATGCCA
>CM060309.1:54187145-54192145 GCA_030674185.1 Monoplex corrugatus
CACATTGGCTTGTACATTACAGTTTATTGCCTTCTACAGAAACTTTACTCGATTATGCTCGAATATGATAAAAAGGATGTATCATATTCACCTTTCTGCGGATCAGTTGACAGACCCAGTGACTCAAGATCCGATATCTTGAGTTCAATCCCAGCCCACAACATTGAAAACTGGCCTGAGCGCTGCCCATCTTAATATTTCCATCATTCTGGTGGTGTCAGCTTAATGATTTTCGTAGGGTCCTCTTCCTCCTTTCCCCATTTCAAGACTTTGCCAGGGCATTGGTTTTGTTGTTGTTGCTGTTGTTTTTGATTTTTTTTTTTGCGTAGGCTTGGGAAGTCTGTCAGATAATTGCTGGCAAATTTGGGTGGAGCGCATATGTAGTTTTCCGAGTGCAGTGAATCCCTCTTGAACAGACGCCAAACTCCAAATTCCTTAAAAGCTGACACACCAACAGTCAGGCCACTGAATTTATTTTTCCTTTTTTTCTCTTTTCCATCAGTGAAAACAATATGCAGATATTGTCAGAAGTTCCTGGGAAAGTTTAGTTTATATATCTTCCTCAAAAAGTGATGACTTTAAAGCGACTTTTGTGGTGGTCCATGTGACCTTGACATAAATGTCAGTCCTTTTTTTTAAATTGTGGTTCTTGTTAATTTCTTAATGGTGTTTGTTTGTTTGTTTGTTTGTTTGTGTTGTTTGTTTTGTGACCTGCAATGACTTTCAAACATTGGCGACATTTAACGGTCTGCATCTTTGACCCAAATTTGGTAAGATCCACATAAAAACAGCTAACAAAAACACACACACACACACACACACACACACACACACACACACACACACATATATAATATATCATATATAATATATATATATATATATATATATATATATGTGTGTGTGTGTGGTGTGTGTGAGAAACATGAGAAATTCGATAAATGGAGCTTGTGAAGAAATCGCTGATGCAGATAGAAAAGTAAAAAAGAACTGGATGACTTAAGAAATTTTGGGCTTGATGGAGGAGAGAAGCAAGGCAAAGAGAAACGAGGAGATATACAGGAAGATAAACAAAGAAACCAGGAATAGGTGCAATGAAGCTAAGGAAACCTGGCTGAAAAGAAAATGCAAGGAAATAGAAGAACGACACAAAACGGATCCTCAGGGTATGTACAGACGAATTGAAGAAATTGTCCACAGGAAAAAATACATGCACATCAACTGGTTGCTTAAAATCGAAAGATGGCACGCTTATCATGGAAAAAGTCAAAATATCAGACAGACGGGGAGAGTACATTAAAGACCTTTTTGAGGTTGACAGAAACGAAGAACACATTATAAAAAAGAACTTTGAAGGACCACCCATAATGAAAGATGAAGTTAGAGCAGCACTGAAAAAGATGAAACCAGGAAAAGCCCCAGGACTAGACAACATTACTACAGAGATGATTGAAGCCCTGGAGGAATTGGTATAAAAAAAATAATAGTCCTCCTAAATGAAATTTACGACACTGGAAAAATCCCCAAAGATATGCCAAAATCAATTTTCATTGCACCTCCAAACAAAACAGGAGCTATAGAATGCGAACTCCATCACGCAATCAGTTTGATGAGTCATGTAATAAAAATCCCGTTAAGAATAATCATGATGAGGACAAGGAATAGAATCAAAAGAGAAATAGCAGAAGAACTGTGTGGATTTCTGGAAGGGAAAGGAACTATTAATGCCATATCCATCCTAAGAACTATCATAGAGAGATCAATCAAGATGAATAAGGATTTGCATTCATGCTTTGTTGATTATACCAAGGCTTTCGATCTGGTAAGACATGAAGAATTGATCAACCAACTGAACAGACTCAATGTTGATGGAAAAGATCTACGAATAATCAGAAATATGTTCTAGGAACAAACAGCTGCAATGAGAAAAGAAAACAATATAAGCTCTTTCCAAAACATCAAAAGAGGAGTCAGACAGGGTTGTTTTGTCACCAGATCTGTTTTCACTTTACAGCGAAAACATCATGAGAAACCGAGAAGAAGACCGGCAGATGATACGCAGATGACACCGTACTAATTACAGAAAATGAAAGGGACCTACAAAACCTTGTGAATATACTATAAATAGAAAGCAAAGGTAAGGGGTTAGAACTAAACAGCAGGAAGAACTGAAGTCATGGTGATCAGTAAAAAACATGAAATCCCCTCATGCAAAATAACAGCAAATTGCACAACCTTGACACAGGTTGATAAGTTTAAATACCTGGGAATGATAATTTCATCAGACGGCAGATGCACATCAGAAATAGCCAGCAGAATCGGCCAAGCCAAAACAACATTCAAGAAGATGAATAGCATTCTTGCCAACAAATGCCTATCAATTAACATCAGGAAGAGAGTTCTTGAATGATATATAGAACCAATACTGTTGTACGGTTGTGAGGCGTGGACAGTCAGCAAGCAAAGCCAGAACAAGATTGAGGCAGCCTAGATGTGATTTCTAAGAAGAATGTTGAGAGTTCCACGGACAGCAAAGAAAACAAACGAGACAGTCTTGATGGAGGCAGACACAAGTAGATCATTCATGAGGAAGATTAGGAAAAGACAGGCAACATTTATAGGCCATTTTATGAGGAAAGAGGATTTGGAGCACCTGGTCACAACGGGAAAGCTGGAGGGAAAGAGAGCACCAGGTAGACCCAGGGAGAAAATACTAGACGGACTTGCAAAGTAGCTAAAGACAAAGAGGGTGGAATAGATGCTTGAGGCAACAAGAGACAGAGACAGATGGAAGTCCATGATCGCCAATGCCATGCGGCAGGGCACCTGATGATGATGATGATATAAATAAATACGCGTGCGTGCGCACAAACAAACACACACACACACACATACACACACACACACACACACACACACGCATGCGCACACACACACACTCACACATACACACACACTCACACATACACACACTCACACACACACACACATACACACACACATACACACCACACACACATACACACTCACATAAACACACGCACACGCACACGCAGACACGCACACATACACACACACACCTACCTCCTTTCCACATGAAACAATCCCACTGGAGGAAAAGAGAGAAAAAATAGGGGGTAGAGAGGTGGATGGGAAAATTAACAAAAGAAAAAGACAAGAAAAAAAAAAGCTGACCTACTCCCGTCCCCAGTATTCGACGTCCTAATTAAACTGGAGGCAGGAAATATACTGACAAGCGGTCCATAAAACTCAGAGTCACTTACCTCAACTAGGCCATGATATGCCAGTGTGATCTTAACAAGGCAAGTTGTTGTTGTTCTTGTTATTGTTGTTGTTTTTCTTCTTCTTCTCCTTCTTCTTCTTCTTCTTCTTCTTCTTCTTCTTCTTCTTCTTCTTCTTCTTCTTCTAATTCTAATCCACATGTGATTCCGTTTTGTGTGTTTGTTTCGTTGTTTGGCCGAGTAGGTAAGCACTGTCAATTTTGGGAACAGAAAGAAAGGAAGGCTGTGGGCCATTAACTGCTGCCCTTGGAAAATAACTTATCAATGTTATTCACTGGCTCTGCCTCTGTCTCTCTGTCTCTGTCTCTGTCTCCTTCGGTCTCTGTCTCTGTCTCTTCTCTCTCTCTCTGTCTCTCTCTGTCTCTCTGTCTCTGTCTGTCTCTCTGTCTATGTCTGTCTGTCTATCCGTTTCTCTCTCTCTCTCTCTCTCTCTCTCTCTCTCTCTCTCCCTCAGAGATATGAAACGATGGTGACTCTAATGGGTTGTGGTGAAATGACCCTTGCCATGGAGAGACTCCCGACAGTCATCTGAGATGTGGTGGCTACAGGATTTCCTGCATGATACAGGCCATTGTGAAAGTGTCATTGCACTGCGGAACAATCGCTTTCACGTTCACGGCAGCGGGATTCTCAAGCGGTACGGAATTCCCGTCATAGGACTGGACTTTTTGCATAGAATGCAGTCATCTTTAAAGCACGGATTGTACCTGTCTGGCATAACTATAGCCAACTGATGTGTTGTATCCGTGCAATTAAAAGATGAAGATCTGATAGCACAGCAAGTCACAAATAAACAACCCAAATATGTCATCACAGCTGGGAAATGTTCGTGAATATGTCAGCTGACCATGTAGTAGTCTGACAATAGACAAAACAGACATGCAATGAAGTGATACGAAAGTGACAAAAATTGTATTCAATTTCAAAACAAACAAACAAACAACAATAACAACATCAAAAGTTGCAATCAATGAGTAAATTTTTGCAAAATAAAAACAACCAGTCAGCAAGGAAGTGAGGAGAGCGACAGTTAATTTTAGCTATGTTAAAATTACCTCACCTGTTTTCATACAAGCAGATCTGTTTCCAAGATTTCTAAATTTAATATCTGCGTTGAAGGATCGATACTATTATAAATCTAATCATTAAGAAGTCATTGAAACTTTAACCATTTATACAACACAAAATACATTCTCTCTCTCTCTCTTTCTCTCTCTCTCTCTCTCTTTCTCTCTCTCTCTCTGTCTCTGTCTCACTCTCTCTCAATCTCTCTCTCACTCCCTCTCTGTCCGTCTGTCTCTTTCTCTTTCTATGTGTATGTATTTGTCTATCTGCCTGTTTGCCTGTCTGTCTGTCAGTCTGCCTCTCTCTCTCTCTCTCTCTTCCTCTCTGTCTGTCTGTCTGTCTCTTTCTCTCTCTCTGTATGTGTCTGTCTGTGTCTGTTTGTCTGTCTGTCTGTCTGTCTGTCTGTCTCTCTGTCTGTCTGTCTGTCTGTCTGTCTCTCTCTCTCTCTCTCTCTCTCTCTCTCTCTCTCTCTCCTTCCCGCTACCCCACTTATTCATATGCACTGAAGTAAGTTTCAGACAATATTAACAGGTGCACTTCAAAAACTATGTGTGTCTGTGTGGGCGAGAGGTA
Source organism: Monoplex corrugatus (assembly GCA_030674185.1). Classification (NCBI taxonomy): domain Eukaryota; kingdom Metazoa; phylum Mollusca; class Gastropoda; order Littorinimorpha; family Ranellidae; genus Monoplex; species Monoplex corrugatus. The sequence continues at coordinate 54,192,086 of CM060309.1, forward strand.
GGGGGAGGGGGAGTCATAACGACATCGACCTTTACAGAAAAATAATGTATCGTAAAAAGT
>CM060309.1:54199645-54204645 GCA_030674185.1 Monoplex corrugatus
CGGAACAAGAGGAAAGACTGGGAGGGGGGTGTATTCGTTATTATCCCTTTTGAGGGTGTCTCTTATTTTGTGTATAAAATTATACCTGCTTCGGGAGCAAAGAGACTTTTCCCATGAAGGACCTACATACCGATAGAGCACTCTTGCAGGGCCACCTAGGACCTTTCTTGCTCCCAAACCCCGAACTTATTGAATGTCATATAGAACCTATAATGTTCTACGGTTGTGAGGCGTGGACAGTCAACAAGCAAAGCCAGAACAAGATTGAGGCAGCCGAAATGTGGTTTCTGAGAAGAATGTTGAGAGTTCTACGGACAGCAAAGAAAACAAACGAGACAGTCTTGATGGAGGCAGACACAAGAACATCAATCATAAGGAGATTAGGAAAAGACAGGCAACATTTATAGGCCATTTTATGAGGAAAGAGGAATTGGAGCATCTGGTCACAACTGGAAAGTTGGAGGGAAAGAGAGCACCAGGTAGACCCAGGGGAAAAACATCGGACGGACTTGCAGAGTGGCTGAGGACAGAAAGGGTGGAAGGTGTGCTTGAGGCAAGAAGGGACAGATGCATACGGAGGGCCATCATCGCCAACGCCATGTGTCAGAGCACTTGATGATTATGACGAAGTCCCGAACAAGTGTGTTGTTGTTGTTGTTGTTGTTGTTGTTTTATTTTACGTAGCGTTGTCTCGCTCAAAGGTTTTTGTGTGGTTTGTATTGTTTCAGACATAATATTTAATTTTGTCGAATGAAAAGTCTTTTTTTGTTGTTGATCTGTTTGTCTTTGACTGACTGCTTGTTTTCACCATTACAAGGGAGGCAATCGTGTTCTCTCGGGGCTGAGGTACGTACCTGAATTTACTCTGCTAAACAATCTGTCTGTCTATCTATCTATCTATCTATCTATCTATCATGCCTGTCTATCTATCTATTTATCTGTCTACCTATCTGTCTATCTGTCTATACATGCATACACACATATATACATATATACATACATATATACATACATACATCCATACATACATGTATGCATGCATGCATAAATACATACATATATAAAATGATGCGTACATGATAACATTAGGAAACATCAAGACGTCCTGCAAAGGAACACTCCCAGTGGGCAGGAATAGGAGATTGGCAGTTACCTTTTTGGCTTTTAGTAAAGCACTTATCTTCGTTACAAAACGTCCATGTATATATCAGGCAAACGTATGAAGACAAACACATCAAACATTTACATGAACCAGAAAACACTCTTTCAATTATCACACGTTATTGCCGGCTTGGAAGCCCACATTAACAGAACATATTCCACTGCAGAGATACAATCGTTGAGTCTATGCTTACTGACACGACATGTCAGCAGTTGTCATCATGATCTCACTCTCACTCTCTTTCACTGTGTGTGTGTGTGTGTGTGTGTGTGTGTGTTGTGTGTGTGTGTGTGTGTGTGTGTGTGTGTGTGTGTGTGTGTGTGTGTGTGTGTGTGTGTGTCTGTCTGTCTCTCTCTCTCTCTCCTTCTCTCTCTCTCTCTCACACACAACCACACACGTCCTCTCTCTCTCTTCTTTTCTTTCTTTTTTCTCTCTCTCTCTCCCTCATTCTCTCTCTCATTCTCTCTCACACGCATCCACACATCCACACACATTCTCTCTCTCTCTGTTTCTGTCTCTGTCTGTCTGTCTCTCTCTCTCTCTCTTTCTCTTTCTTTCTTCTTTTCTTTCTTCCTGTCTCTCTTTCTCTCTCATTGTCTCTCTCATTCTCTCTCACACACATCCACAAATCTACACACGTCCTCTCACTCTCTCTCTTTCTTTCTTCTTTTCTTTCTCCCTCTCTCTCTCCTCTCTCTCTCTCTCTCAGATGAATAGTTGGAGGGAGAGATCAGAGAGGAAAAGAAACTAACTGTAGTTCGCAGTCTCTTCACAAAATAATTAGTTTAAAATTGCCTAAGTGATCGAGGAAATCTTAATACGTGGGTTTATTTGGAACTTTGAGTTTACTCAACGTCCGGGACATTAGCATGCCGGATAACTTCAATTTCTGACCATGGGAGACGAACGATCTGATGATAAAGCCGCACATACGATAACTTGAAGTTTAGATAACTCAAATCAATTTGAGAGAACACAGGTACTTGGATGTCAGCATGTTTTCATACGTCAGGAGGTGCCATTGCTATAAATAACTGGCATTTTTTGTGGATTTTATCAATCTTTGGTCATTGAATGCATCTGTAAGAGGTAATGTTGATTTCGAGCTTGAAAGCTATGGCACGCGCCCACGCAAACACAAACCCTCACACACACACACACACACACACACACACACACACACACACACACACACACACACACACACACACACACACACACACACACACACACACACAGAGACACACACACACACTCACGCACACATGCATACACACACACACACACACACACACACACACACACCACACACTCGCCCACGCACGCATATGCAAACACACATTCGCAAGCACGTACATTCAGACAGATACACGCATAAACACACACACACACACACACACACTCACACACACACACACACACACACACACACACACACACACACACACACACACACACACAAAACACACACAAACGCACACACACACACATGTAACACACACACACACACACACGCGCGCGCGCGCACGCACACAAGCAAGACGCTTGTAAATCATAAGAATAGAGACAAAATCGTTTTGATATTTCAGATGAAGTATTTGATTCATTCTTTGATATCAAAATAGTGCAGACACAATTCTTTTGATTGTTTGTTTGTTTGTTTGCCTGCCATCACACTGTGGTATCTTATGCAGCATTAGATCGGTGGGTTCGAGTTGACAGACCAGCAAAAGGTGTAGCGATGGTCATAGGAAGCAGTGAAAAACATTAATTTACGCCTTTCTCAACGAAAAATATTCAAGGTCAGTTCAGGCATCAGTCATCAACCTTTTATGTTATCCTACACAAACACACACACACACACACACACACACACACACACACACACACACACACACACACACACACACACACACACACACACACACACACACAAAATAATTGATACAATGCCTTCATGATTACTTAAAAATCTTTACAGATGGCTCTGATCTAGATGATGGTAAAGCAGGCGCTGGCTTTCTAATTCCTAAATTTAAAGTAGAAAAGGCTTACTCTTTAGGACAGGGACATTCAATCTTCACTTCTGAATTAGTTGCCATCCTAATGGCACTGAAATATATAGTAGATCTACCCATAACTTTGTTTAGTATCCTATTATGTGTAGATTCGAAATCTGCATTACAATCCTTAAAATGTTGCGAACATAAAGTTCGTTAATATTTGAGATAAAATTTCTAATTCATTGTTTAATAACAAATAATACACAGGTTACTTTTTGTTGGATCCCATCACACTGTGGTATCCTTTTTAACGATCGGGTCGACAGAATAGCAAAAAATGCAGCAATGAATAGGGCTGGCAGTACTAAACTTGATTTACCACTCTCTGAACATGAAATGAATGCTATATTAGAAAACAAAGTAAAAGCGCAATGTGACCTTCGCCCCTTCTCGGTAAATTACCAGGGTTTTACAAGACAAGAGATAACTTTAGCTTACAGATTAACTCTCAATTCACTTCGAACTAAATTTAGTAAAACCATCAAATGTATCTGTGGTGATTTTATAACCTTTTGTGTTGTCAGCGAATGCGACCTTATTTCCCTGAGTCATTTACAATCTTAAAACAGAAACATACTGATTTCACTCTGTATTTACACATTGCTAGACGTTTACTGCACAGTCCTGTAGGTCGTTTCCTTTGATTCAGCCCAATTGTTTTATATCTATAACTCCCACACAGCCCCGAGAAATCCGATGAAGCCTGACTGATATAATGTTCTGATTGTTTTTCTTTTGTTCGTTAATTTGTTTGATGTTACATTAATTGTTACCTTAATTGATACAATGCCTTCATGATTACATAGATTCATTCATTCCTTACGCACATTTTTTTTTCCCCCGTCTAAAAGCACATATGTGAATAGACGTTAAAAGAAATAACGAATAACGAACACACACACACACACACACACACACACACACACACACACACACACACACACACACACACACACCACACACACAATACACAACACATACACTCACACATGCAGATGCATACGCACGCACACACACACGCACAGTCAATGTTGCTTTTACATACATTCATTTAAAAAGTAAAACGTCCCCTAAATTGTTATGTTTTCTTGCTGCTGTTGGTATTGGTGTTGTCGGTGCTGTGGCTGTTGTCACTGTTGTTTTAAAACACCGACGTTTATGAAGCTTGAATTCAACAATAGTGAAGTGAACAGGGGGGGGAACAGATTTGGATTGGGGGCTAATTTTTCGACGTGGCCGAAGCGGCAGTAAGGGGCCCAAGCTCTGTAAACATGGGTGCAGGTGTGCCATCAGTACGTACACACGAAGAACTTTGCTAACAATCCACGCTCCGTCCATATCGCGGAGGAGCTTTCAGGCAACTTCGCCTGTTGTTTTCACCATAAACAAGGTACGAAAAAGATCCCAGGCCGGGCCTTTTTGCTGAGTCCCGGTTTTTGAAGTGGATAGTTATTTCCTCCTTTTTGAGCCCATTTACCTCCCGTTGATCCAGAGTTGCTTCCCTGTCTGATGAGATGCTCGTGCCGGATTGTACCAAGGATAAAGGTCAAGGGTTTGGAGTTGAAGTGGCCTCCCCTACCGATTGGTTTTTCTCTGCTTCGAGTTTTGCCTGTTGATTCACTTTCGTTTTGGTCATAGTGTTCACTCGAGGGTTTTTGATGTTCGTACCAGGTACTGGGCTGGTGTATTCTTTGTACCAAACTGAACCTGTAATTACTTTTTGCTGTTTGCTTTTCTTTCATGTTCAAAACAGATATCGCCAGGTGCAATTGTTT
>CM060309.1:54209645-54212145 GCA_030674185.1 Monoplex corrugatus
CTTTTTCTTTTTCCCGTTTTTATACCAGACCTGTCACGGTAATAGGAGTTTTATGAGAAATCGTGGGCTGATGTGTTATACAGATATACGGTGGGTATATGTCCTCAATTTAGTCTCTGTCTTGACAAAAAAGCAGCCTTTCTTTTGTCGTTTTTGTTTCATTTGTTTGTCTGTTCGTTTTTTCGGGAAAGAGGTGGGGGGTGGGGGTGGGGGGTGTGGGGGACTATTCTTACTTAAAATGTCATTGCGTTCATTTTTATTGTCTTCATTGGAAAACTGGATTATGAACGAGAAATAGAAACAGACTTCAGCTGACCTATTGATGAAAAGAGTGTGTATACACGTGTGTGCAAGCATGTGTGTACGTGTGTGAGTGTGTGTTTGTGCTGTCTGTGTTTATGTGCGTCCCCGCGTACACACAAACACGTGTGTGTGTGTGTGTGTGTGTGTGTGTGTGTGTGTGTGTGTGTGTGTGTGTGTGTGTGTGTGTGTGTGTGCGTGTGTGTGTGTGTGCGGACGCGCGCACGCGCCAGGGCGTGTGTGTGCGTATGCCTGTCTCTGTGTATGAGAGTGTCTTGTGTGTGTGTGTGTGTGTGTGTGTGTGTGTGTGTGTGTGTGTGTGTGTATGTGTGTGTGTGTGTGTGTGTGTGTGTGTGTGTGTGTGTGTGTGTGTGTGTGTGTGTGTGCGGTTGCACGCTCGCGGGCGTGTGTGTGCGTATGCCTGTCTCTGTGTATGAGAGTGTCTTGTGTGTGTGTGTGTGTGTGCGTGTGTGTGTGTGTGTGTGTATGTGTGTGTGTGTTGTGTGTGTGTGCGTGTGTGTGTGTGTGTGTTGTGTGTGTGTGCGTGTGTGTGTGTGTGCGTGCGTGCACGCGTGCGGGCGTGTGTGTGCGTATGCCTGTCTCTGTGTATGAGAGTGTCTTGTGTGTGTGTGTGTGTGTGTGTGTGTGTGTGTGTGTGTGTGGTGTGTGTGTGTGTGTGTGTTGTGTGTGTGTGTGTGCGTTATGCAGACTAGATAGCTCTGTTGATACAACCGTGGATTCAAATTCCGCTGTCTACAGTTCATTCCTAGAACAGATCATAAAAATTGGTCTGTTCTCTGCCCATCTTAATTCTCCAACTATTCCTCTAGTGGTGTGTTTCATAGGTCCTGTTGACTTTCCCCCTCCCCCATCTTCTCCCTCCTCAAGACATTGCAAGCGAGTTGGGGCTTGCGCAGGCTCAAGGAGTCTTCCAAATAGTTCATCACAAATTTTAGGTGGAGCGCATATGAAGCAATCCTAGTGCAATGAACGTCTCTCGGACAAAACTCTCCAAAACTCCAAAGTTCCTGATGGAAACTTACAGTATGTCACAACAGAACATGTGTGAACTTGATAATATGGTTACAGCTTTGTACTCTAAGTATGGTAAAAAAGTGATTTTGGGTGGAGCGGATATGGTACGGTCCGAGTGAGATGAAACCTCTTGGACAAAATTCACCAACCTCCAAAATCCCTGATGGAAACTTACAGTACGTCACAACAGAACATGTCTGAACTTGATAATACGTTTACAACTTCACACGCTAACTATGGTTAAAAAGTGATTTTGGATGGAGCGGATATGCAAGGGTCCTAGTGCGATGATCGTCTTTTGGACAAAACTCCCTAACACTCCAAAGTCCCTGATGGAAACTTACAGTATGTCACAACGGAATATGTCTGAACTTGATAATACGTTTACAACTTTGCACTCTAAGTATGGTAAAAAGTGGATGAGACTCTTTGAAGTTCCAAGAATACGCCAGCTTATCTGTTTTTCTTTTTCTTTCTTTTTGTTTCTTTCTTTTTATTCCTTCTTCTTCTTTTTCCCGTTTTTATACCAGACCTGTCACGGTAATAGGAGTTCTATGAGAAATCGTGGGCTGATAGTGTTATGCAGATATACGGTGGGTATATGTCCTCAATTTAGTCTCTGTCTTGACAAAAAAAGCACCCTTTCTTTTGTCGTTTTTGTTTCGTTTGTTTGTCTGTTCGTTTTTTCAGGAAAGAGGTGGGGGGGTGGGGGGGGTGGGGGGTGGGGGACTATTCTTACTTAAAATGTCATTGCGTTCATTTTTATTGTCTTCATTGGAAAACTGGATTATGAACGAGAAATAGAAACAGACTTCGGCTGACCTATTGATGAAAAGAGTGTGTATACACGTGTGTGCAAGCATGTGTGTACGTGTGTGAGTGGTGTTTGTGCTGTCTGTGTTTATGTGCGTCCCCGCGTACAACACAAACACGTGTGTGTGTGTGTGTGTGTGTGTGTGTGTGTGTGTGTGTGTGTGTGTGTGTGTGTGTGTGTGTGTGTGTGTGTGTGTGTGTGTGTGTGCGTGTGTGTGTGTGTGCGGACGCGCGCACGCGCCAGGGCGTGTGTGTGCGTATGCCTGTCTCTGTGTATGAGAGTGTCTTGTGTGTGGTGTGTGTGTGTGTGTGTGTGTGTATGTGTGTGTGTGTGTGTGTGTGTGTGTGTGTG
>CM060309.1:54217145-54229645 GCA_030674185.1 Monoplex corrugatus
TAATCATGATGCTATGGAGTTCCATTCTGGGTTGGAACTGTGTGACAAGACAGAGTACCTTACGCTTACTTTTATGATATATCCTAGCTGTCAGCCAGGCCTGAGAGATACAGACAACTGCAGAGTTTGGTCAGGATAATTGAACAACACCCTTCATTGACACACTGGTGAAGTGGATAACAATTGACTGTGTGGTTCTAGTCTTCCCAGTGAGACTACAACACACTCAGTTCTGGGTAGAAGCTGGTTGGGGTGGAAAAATCTCACTGTGGTTTGCAAGACTGATGGGATTCGAACGTACAACTTTGCATCTGGTAATCCAAGGTGGTAACCACTGTACCACGGCGACTGGTGTTGGTGTCCTTTTCTTGCCTCCTCGCCTGTGATGATGAAGATATCCTGAAGAAAAGAAAGACATTGCGGTGATACTTCGTGAGATTGGCATGCGTTTAACGAGTGTGCTGACAGACAAATGATGAGCTTGCATCATGTGGAAAGTGCTTGGTTGTGCTTAAGAGCCTTGGTCTGAATGCTAGTGATGTTTGTTCTCATTCTAATACGTTAGTGATTATAACGTAGGCTCTCTCTGTCTCTCTCTCTGTCTCTGTCTCTCTCTCTCTCTGTTTCTCTCTGTCTCTCTCTGTCTCGGTCTCTCTCTCTCTCTCTCTCTCTCTCTCTCTCTGTCTCTCTCTCTCCTTGTTTTGTTTGTCTTCTTCTTGTCTTCATATATGATGTTTTGACAGTTTTCTTAGTGAAGGTTATTCTCTTTTTTTCCCTCTTCTTTTTTTGGTTGATTGGTTTTGTTTTATTTTCTTCATAACCATTTTCATCAACACCTTTTTTCTTTTCTTTTCTTTCAATTTTGTCTTCCTTCAATTTGCAGAAAATGAATGACTGCAGTTCAGGGATGTGATAAACGTTAATCAAAGTATATAACACTCACAAGACCACAAGACAATGCAGCACAATAGTACTGTAAATGTTCTGACTCTTAAACATTTAGCAGAGACAGATCCAAACGAACATAAGATATATCGACTTTTAGCTAGTGACTACAGCACATTGTCGCCAATTTTCTTAAATACAAACAGGAAAGGGATATTATTGATTATCATTACATGTCTTAAACATTTACACTAACGCAAGTGAAAAATGTTGTTCGACCATTACTTCCGTTTTCAACAAGTTGAAAAATATTCCTATTTGGCCATAAAATAGGAAGGCAGATCGTTTCATGAGGAGAAAAAAAATTGCTTCAAATGAAATACACTTGGAGATACATTATCATAAAGAAGATCAATATAAGGTTTCAAAGTTTGAAGACAAAGTCTCTAAAAAAAATCTGGGCTAAGTGGAAAATTTCAAAACAACACATCTCTGCAACCGAGGACTGTAAGCAAAAAGTAAAAAAAAATAGTGTTGATGCCCTGTACCAAGACAGATAGTCTATCACTGACCGCACTCTGATCTCATACATTCTGTTGATTTTTTTTTCCTGTCAGAGGGTTCCCCCATTTCTACCGTATACTTTCCACTCAAGAGCCTCCTGTCAGCAAGCTGTTTGCTTCCATGTCACACAACAACGGGGAGTCAGTAATGGACAGACAGAAGAAGGTTTCAAACTCATCAGCTGGGGGGATCACAGTTAATCTGCACTGATAAGCCCTTGTCGTGGTGAAAGACAACTGACCAACACAGGCGGAGATTGGGAGAGATAAAGAAAGGTCAGTTTGTGTAAACAGACACAAGGTAGCTGGGTACTAGCTACTACAACACTATCACTCATCACAGATCCCTGCGGGGCCTCATCAGCATCCCCTTCTTAAGTTGCTGTTGGACTCCAAGTCCAATTTTCGGCCGCTTTCCGGCCTGTGATTATGTTTACATTTGTTCTCTACATCGTGCTGCATAGCATGTTTACTGCCCGCACAAGAGCTGAACTTAACTTTTATGTGCTGACTTGGGTGAAAATGAAGAAAGAATAAATAACGAAATCTCTCTCTCTCTCTCTCTCTCTCTCTCTCTCTCCCTCTCTCTCTCTCTCTCTCTCTCTCTCTCCCTCTCTCTCTCTCTCTCTCTCTCCCAAGTTTTATAATTGTATGACTAGTCAAGTCGTGGTTAACGTGGCTGTAACGGAATTTTGTTATATTTAGTGTTATTGTTTGTTATTTGGAGATGAAAACCCTCGTCTTCTTTGGGCTTAATGCTTGAAAAGATTACAAATTGTCAAATTGACATATTCTCTCTCTGTCTCTATCTCTCTCTGCCTGTCTTTCTCTGTTTCTCTTTGTCTGTCTCTCTGTCTCTCTCTTTATCCAGGAATGCTTTAATAATCGGTCTTCGTGAGCTTAGGATCATGAAAGTTCCAAACTTGGATTCTAGTTTGTAACCATCTTCGTAGCTATACGAGATATGGCATTTTCATTCAAATGTATGCAGTCCTAGATTTATCTGGAGGGATCCCAATTCTATGAATACTACAATCAATGTAGTAGACAAGCAGAAGAAGTCTGTGCATCGTTCTGTTTGTATCACTGAAGTCTTGCGGAACGATGTTTTTATCTTTCATCCATTTTCCCCCTTTATTCTGGAATCTTGCCGTTTTTGTCCTATAGAGAAACAGAAAACATTTATTTCGTCTGTGGTACCCGATCAGTTACCTTTTACAATACCACTTCTTCTTCTTCTTTCTTTCTTCTTTCTTCTTCTTCTTCTCCTTCTCCTTCTTCTCCTTCTTCTCCTTCTTCTTCTTCTTCTTCTTCTTCTTCTTCTCCTTCTCCTCCTTCTTCTTCTCCTTCTCCTTCATCTTCTTCTTCTCCTTCTTCTTCTTCTTCTTCAGTGTTTTCTCCCAGTTAGCTTTGTATTTCTATCTGATTTTCTATGTCGCTGCATAATGGACCATCATATACATCGCTGGTAAGGTACATTTAATGAATAATACAAACGACATACACCAATGTAATAAATATCCATTCCAATAAATATTGATTTGTTTAAACAATATTCTAATTTTAAAGTAGCATAACAAACATTTATTCAACCAACAGTTCGTGTTGCATGTAGATACATTTTGTTTTGGAAACATTGTCAGGATGAGTAATTCTGTATCTTTCCTACCCTGTCTTACCTCTCTCAAAACAAAACAAAAACTTATGTATTTAACTACCCAGCTTTGTTTTGTCAGATTTTTAAATCCACCCTTCAGAGAATAAACGACAGACAGTTTACATTCATCACTGACATAAAAAATAGATCCATAAAATCGTAGACGGCTGGTGTGGGCGCCAGTGGCACCAGTTACAGCAGGTTACAATAACAGCATGACTCTACAATTTGATTGTCGGCACCAGGCTTGGGGCTCATCACTCCATCTCCGACACATGTGACGTGATGAGGTGAGAGTCATGATCCAACTGTTTACCTCTCTGTCTGTCTATCTGTCTGTCTGTCTGTCTGTCTCTCTCTCTCTCTCTCTTTGTCTCTCTTTGTCTCTGTCTCTCTCTCTCTCTGTCTTTGTCTCTCTCTCTCTGTCTCTGTCTCTCTCATTCTCTGTCTCTCTATCTCTGTCTGTCTGTTTGTGTGTCTGTTTCTGTCTCTGTCTCTATTTCTCTCTGTCTCTTTCTCTATTTCTCTTTTGTCTCTCTCTCTCTCTCTCTCTCTCTCTCTCTCTCTCTCTCTCTCTCCTCTGTCTCACTCTGCCGCTGTCTCTCTCCCCTCTCTCTCCATTCTCTCTCCTTCTCTGTCATTGTCTGGCTCTGTTCGTCTGTCTGTCTGTGTTTATCTCTCTTTCCCTCTTCCTCTTTCTCTCTTTCTGTATCTCTCTCTGTGTCTCTGTGCGTCTGTGTCTGTATCTGAGTCTCTGCCTGCCTACATGCCTGCCTGCCTGTCTGTCTGTCTGTCTGTCTCTCTCTCTCTCTTACAAACACACACACACACACACACATACACACACACACACACACACACACACACACACACACACACACACACACACACACACACACACACACACACACACACACACACACACACACACAACGTGTTTCTAAATTATACATTTACACACACGCATGTTCAGTTTCATATGCACCATTCTCCCATCTACAAAGGGCCAGACAGCTACACACACACACACACACACACACACACACACACACACACACACACACACACACACACACACACACTCACACACACACTCACAGAGAGAGAGGCAGAGACAGAGACACAGAGACAGACAAACAGACAGACAGACAGACAGACAAACAGACAGACAAACAGACAGACAGACGCAGACAGAGACAAACGAAACGTCCATTTTGCAACGGTACATATATTAGCATTTCAACTTCCATATCTGCTGTAGCTATCCTACTTGCCTTAAGACACCAGAATATAGGATACAGCGAAAGAACTAAAAGAGAGGGTTAGATAGATGAAAAGACCAAGAGAGAAAAGACAGAAAAAAAAGCCGATGCCAGTAAACTGCAAAAATTACAATACGCTACGCTTCTGTCCTGTCCAATTTCAACATGAAGAACGTCCTCTTACCCCATTGCTTCATCCTCGTAGGAAATGTGGAGATAAAATGTATCACTATTCCAGCATCAGGCAGTGGTTCTAGATTTTCTATTTTAATAGAATAGAATAGAGCCTATCATATTTATTAGCGGAACCACTTGTAGTTTAGCAGCAAAGGAATGGTTGATGTGTGATAGTGCGTTGATGTGTGCTACAGACATGTATACGCTCCTTGTCTCAACGTTTTCTTCTTCTTCTTTTTCCTCCTTATCATCATTTAACAAATAAAAGGTAAATCCTGTTCAACTTGTTTCTTCACGCATTCTATACTCTGTACTTCCTGTCAGTTTCTGTTGTTGCTTTTTTTAATTCTAGTTTCTTCTATTTTATTTCTGTTTTGCTATGTTTTCGGGTTCGTTTGTTTATTTGTCTGTCCGTCTGTCTGTCTGTCTGTTTCCTTGTTTTTTGATTGTTTGTTTGTTTGTTTTTAATCATCCACTATTTAAAAAAAAGTAAACCGATCAGAGCTGTTGACAGTGACATTGTGTGTATGAAGGTATGTGCGTGTGTTTGCGTATATGTGCATGATTTGCGAGGAAACGCACGTGTGTGTGTATGAATTGCGTATATATATATATATATGTGTGGGGTGTGTGTGTGTGTGTGTGCGCGCGCGCGCGCGTGTGTGTGTTTGTGTGCGTGCGTGTGTGTGTGCATGTGCGCGCGCGCGCTCGCGCGTGTATGTGACGTGTATGTGTGTGTGCGTGTGTGTGTGTGTGTGTGCATGTGTGTGTGCGCGCGCGCACTCGCCCGTGTATGTGTATGTGTGTGTGTGTGTGTGTGTTGTGTGTGTGTGTGTGTGTGTGTGTGTGTGTGTGTGTGTGTGTGTGTGTGTGTGTGTGCAGACAAAAAATGCCGAGATAATGATCTGAGTCTGGATGCATGTAGTGCATACTTACGTTTCACAAATCTGGTGATGTCTTAATGAGTGTTCATGAAGGAAGGGATAAGTTCTGAGTCTCTTTATCTTCATCAAGGTATTGGTTTTATATGTTTGCTGCGTATGAAATGATAATAACTTTATTTTGAGTGTCAGGCGCATTTTAACTTGAGACTATAATCCAGTCTAAGCAACGAACATGAAACAACATTGTTCAGATTAGCTGGAAAAAAATTGAATGTCCACAAAAAGAGAAGGCAAGCAGACAGACATATACAAGGAATTAGAAAGAGCCAGACAGAAAGATAAGCAGAGACAAACGTGCACCCAAGTCAAACAAATTGAATCAATCAATTCCAGTCCCAGATGTGCTATTGAGGTTCTCTGTATTTTGCCAAGAACTAGGAGGTAATGTATTGAAGTGCTAATCAATCTAAACCACAGTCAACAATGACAGGAAACTGGGTTCATCACACCTCTCACGTTCCATAACTCTAGAGGAGACTAGTTGATGTCAGACAACCATGCAGGGCTGGAACAGCTGGCTACAGACGTCTGGTGCTCTACATAAACAAACACAAAAGGAGACGATGCCAGCTATATGGGTTTTATGCTGCTTGATAGCATCCCCGAAGAGACTTACACGCTTTGGGAGTGCTGCTACTGTAGCTCTTGCTTCTTCTGTACCATGTTGTGATGAAGGTAGCCACGAAAGAGAGAACGTAGAAAATCGACCAGTCGCCGTGGTGTAGTGGTTAACGCAACATACTACCTACTGGAAGGTTGTGGGTTCGAATCCCCATCAGTCCATTCAAAAATCATTATGGGATTTCTCGGCTCTAACCTGCTTCTACGCAGAGTTGGGCGTGCTATGGGCTCATTGGGAAGCCTGGGACTACACAGTCGAGTCTCATCCACTTCACAGATGTGTCATTGAGGGTGTCACTCAAATCTTCTGACCCGCACCGCAGGTGTCTGTATCTCTCGGGCCTCGTCGACGCCAGGATATATTATGGTAGTAAGCGTAGAGTACAGCCCTGTCACGTAATCTCAATACTAGATGGAACTTCATGGCATCATCACAGTATTCTTAATTTTTACTTTGCGTGTGTTGCAGCAGCTCATGATATCTTCTTATCTATGCTCTTTGGTGAGGAAAGTTGCAAAGGATGGAAAGGCATCAATTCAGAGATACTACAGGAAGGCTGCTTACTCTTTACTGTAGTGTTGACTGACTGATGAGCGATCAACATACATCACGAAGAAAATTCCTGACCATATCAAAATGGACTTGGGCTGATTGTGGAATGTGTGTGCTCTTATCGTAAACGAGAATGATGAAGACATACTTCAGTTTTATTGTAATTACCTATGTGCCATTGTTAGTATATCGATTAAATTTTCGTCAGTCGTACGCTCTCCCTGCTTCTCTTTTTTCTCCTCGTGAAACTTTTCTTCTTGACAGTGACATTAACAACACATTACTTACATGGAATAACATGCAACTGTAGTCAGAGTTTGAATGAACTTTTGTTAAACCATTTAACACACTCCTTCCACAAGGGGACAACATAGATACACAAAATTACTTAAGATACACAAAGTTATTTAACAATGAACTCTTTAGCACCGATTGAAACAGCTTTTCTTGTGTTTCTTATACCGCCTTTCTATCCAACGTTTCGTGAAATGTGGCCAGCTTTCATTACAGCAGACAAGTAGCAATAGCTGATTCTTCTGAGTTACGGGAATTTCGATGCGAAGAGAAACAAAATCGTTTGGCTTAGTCTGAATCAAAATGACTGCCTGGGTTTGACAATCATAAAAGTATGGAAGACAGAAAAAAAAAACCATTCGGTCAGCAAATTTTAAAGGAGAGCACGCAATTTTTTTTTTTTTTACTATTTTCAGTGGAAAAATGCTTAAATCATAGGACATACAGTACGATTGATTCACGGTTAAAATATAAAAATGAATTGTTTAGAAACAATAGTAGCTTTCGGAAAATTACAACTCATATAAACATCTATCAAGAGTGTTTATGTCATTGTTTATATAATACATTTGAGTTGTTAGAGAAAGAAACGTCTCCCGTTAATGAAAAAAAAAAAAAACAAGAAAAAAAAACCCGCAGCCGCTGTAAAATCGTTGCTGCTGTCCAGACATCAGTGTTACTGTCTATACTCCTGATGGAACTTAAGAGGAACATAGAAAGCATAACATAATTTCTCTGGTTTAAACTTAATCTTTTAAGCCTAGACTCACAGGTTTCAAATGAATTCCTGTCAGAGAGTTGTACCTATTCTGTATCAAGTACCCTCTACAACAAACTCCTTTCAGCAAAGCTAGCACTTTCCATAATCTTAGTATGAAGTGAAGTCAGTACTGGCGACAGGAAAGGATGCAAACTCATTAGCTATGGAGTTCACACTTGCTGTGTACTTATAAACCTCATAATGGTGCAGACAGCTGAACCTTAAGACAGCGAGATAACGAGTGGACAGTTCGTGTAAACACAGACAAATTGCTGGGTACTAACTGCAACAACACTATAGCTGACTCATTCCTGCAAAGCTTTATCGACATCCTTATCTAAGGTTGCTGCTGAACTCGGTTCATATTTTCCTTCGGTTTCCCTCTTGTGGTTATATGTACAAGTGTTGCCTTCATCAAATTGTATGCTTACTACCTGTAAGGAATTAGACCTGTTAAAAGATGATGCTGGATGAAATGAGCAGGATATAGATGACGATAGATTAGCGTTCAAGAACTACTGTCTATGTGGTTTGTTAGTTTTCGTGTACATAATCCATTTTATGTATTTTAGTTGTTTAAAATATAACATTTGTGTCTTTTCCTTGGGTAAAATGTTACTAGGACAAGGCTTCTCAAGGCAAGTTGTTATCAAAAGCTCGTCGTATTTGTAAAGTGATGAATGACACATCGTCTAAGCACAGCTTCAAAGAAGTAATAACTGGACGTAAACTTTCTCAGGGTATTCAAACATCCGGTAAGAGACAGGATGACAGACTTGCAAGTTACTTCTATACAAGTTTTCTGATTATATTTTCCTCCCAGGAATTACCGTCTGATGTTACGCCAGAAAAAGAAAATGTAGAGACACCCCCATTTGATGAAAGCAAAATGTCTGGAAGCCGGATTCAAGTATTTCAAGCCTGATGCGTGCTATGGAGAGAGTGTATTTGTACACTGCATATATGTAATGCGAGTGTTGAGTTGCTGCTGGCCCTAAGTTCCTTTTATCTATTGGATGGGAGAAAAGGAAAAGAAACAAGCAAACGGAACAATACAAAAACAAAGTCATGGAACAGCGTTGAAAGATCTTTCAACAGGAATCAGTTCAAAGAGGTACTCCAAAGCATTCTACACATTCTACACAAACAAATTTCGAACTTACAACTGGTAAAGGAGAACACTGACACTGGCAATACAAAAGCGGCGATCTCTCTGATACATTGCAGGTTTGACTGTGCTGTTGCTTTTACATGTCTTATCCCTACTTCCTGTTTTCTTCTTTATTTCTTCAAGTCCCTTTGCTCGTGGACACAAAGCCAAAAGAAAGGGAGATATTCTTCAGCTGGGTCACCTTGATGCCACTGAAAGAGGTGGGGGGGGGGGGGGGGGCAGGAATGATAAAGGGACATTTTGTTGAAAAATACAAAGAAAGAAGACGAGAAAAATATGCTTTGCTCTACATGGAAAGAAAAGCACGGAATTCAATAACATTACATACGTCGAAAGGAATTACTATTATAATTATGTTGAAAAGATACAAATCATGTCAGCTTGTTGATCTCCGAAAAAGAAGAAGCCATTGAAGCGGGATCTTTTGTAAGCACACAAAACAAATGTACAGTTTACAAAATTAAAAATAAAAATTGGTAACATGTGAAATAACTTCAAGTACTGACAGGCAAAACAAGTTTAATCACTCATTTCAAACATGATGTCAGCAAACAAATTTTCATAGCAGTAAATCCCAAGAAATTGATTATAATATACCGTACACTCACTCCCCAACCTGCTACGCACTCACACATATCATCATCATCTCATCTCATAAACAAGGGCTCCAACATTGCCTGGTTGAAAGAGATCCAGTTGTCTCATAGTCTGGAGTTTTATTGTCTAGCTAGTGCTCACATTCGAGGGTCACTTGCCAGAATAGAACATCTGCCATCTTTATTTCTTTTATAATGCACCATTCTGGCATCGACAGGGGTAAAAACAACAGCGAAATCAAACTTGCAATGTATCAGAGAGATCGTTTGCCAGTGTTCGGTGAGCGGAAGGCCAGGTTTGTCACGTTCTCTTGCTCCAGTATCGCTTTCAGTTTCTCAAGATATTCTGGGCTTGGAATGAATTCCATATACATCAACGCCACTGGTACCACGTTATGGAGAAGATACAAAATGATCATGTCACAAGCCTGAAACCTGCACATAAGCCTCATGAGCTGGCATGGTCCTAAGGTCCTACGTAGCTTATGGTTTTTGTATCTGATATTTGTATCAATCTGTCATTAGAACAACCTTGACAACATTGCCAGAGAAATGCCAGGTTACAGTCACACAGCAAAACAAGGTGAGACCAACTGGCACAGACCTATAGTACATTACGTCAAAACAAACAAACCAAGATGGTGCCAGCTATCTGCGAGTATGCCAAAGCAGCTCATTCAAGAAAGTATTCTAGCAAACAGCCTCCCGTTTATCCAGTTAGAAATCAGTACCTGACCCTGTCCAGGATTGGAGAAGCAGACGCTTAACGCTAAAGCGTTTAAATAAGATGTGCCCTGCTATGTAATTCTAAGGGCCTCGGTATGAATGATGAATGTGCTTAACTACATTTGTAAGGATGACAAAGACACACACTTTCTCCTTCCTCTGAAAGAGAGCATGAGAGAGACTGAGAGAGAGAGAGAGTGAGAGAGAAAGAGAGAGAGAGAGAGAGAGAGTGAGAGAGAAAGAGAGAGAGAGAGAGAGAGAGAGAGAGAGAGAATAAGAACAAGAACAAGAACAAAGGTTTATGTAGTGAGGTGGTGGCATAAGCAATATAATACCCTTTTTTTCAATCCAGCCCTCGCCCATTACTCGATCTATAGCTTCATGGAAATGACAAAATGATGCAAAATTGGAATATCAGAGAGGTAGTTCAGATGAGATCCATCATAATGTGCAAGGGTAATGTACAAGCATTATATAAGCTTTTTTTCTTCCACAGAGAGAGACAGACAGACAGACAGACAGACAGAAAGAGACAGAGAGAGGGACAGAAAGACAGAGACAGAGACAACAATCAGACAGACAAAAAGACAAACAGATGCAGAGAGAGAGAGAGAGAAAACAAAGGGTATCCATAAAAAGACAATCCATAATGGTCTCAGTTACACTTTTTCACATTCATATTAGCCTTTCCTAAAACAGAATTTACAGTAACAGGTAGCCAAGTACCAATACATCATCACACCTCCATGTCCCTACAACTCCACCTGACGACGAGCTGATACGTCATACAACTATGCAGAGAACGAACTGCTCGCACAAAGGTCTGGTGCATTTCGTGGACAAATTATAGGGGAAAAAAAGAAGATGAATTGCACTGTGACAATATCATATACTCTTCATTTAATCTTCCATCTGTTATCTGATAGACTTAATGAGACTGCATAAAAACACGCTGCGCTGGTAAGATCTGAGAGCCGGGCCCCAGTAGCTCAGATGGTTTGAGCGTCGGGTTCACATGCTAATGGTTGTGGGTTCGAATCCCGGGGTGGGCTACATTAAAACTGGGCTTCTCGCTGTCCCATCTTAACATCATTGTTGTTCTGGTGGTGTCAGTGTAGGATTAGATAAGTCCCCCTTCCCCGACTTCCCTGGGACCGTGGATGTCGATGTGAAAACTGAACCAAATCAATTAATCAAATCAGTAAAATCTGAGATGATGGAGAGGATGGATCTGGCTGGGAGAGTTGAGATGAAATGTTTGTGGGCGGATGTAGACCATGTGTCATATTGTTTAAGGGTGGATTTTTGTAATTTGATTGTCTGCGGCGTTGGCGCATTAAATTTGTCCATTTCCACATTTTTGGTCAGGGCTGGTGGATGGGTTTGTGTGTGTGTGTGTGTGTGTGTGTGTGTGTGTGTGTGTGTGTGTGTGTGTGTGTGTGTGTGTGTGTGTGTGTGTGTGTGTGTGTGTGTGTGTCTGTATGTGTCTGTGTTTTGCTTTGTTTTTATTTATTGTTTGTATGTTTTGTTGTTTTTGTTGTTTTGATATTGCAGATACAGAATACACATTTCACAACAATATTGTCTAGCTTGTTTCAATGACAGAGTGGTACAAAGACTTATACTTAGGTAGGAGCTCAAGACCTTGCCAGCCCATAGGGCTTCTGTGAAGTCTTACGGCTTATGTCGTAATCAATTTGGATCTTCTCCATTGCATGGCATCGGTGGCATCCTTGCATATGCAATGTTTTGTGAGCGTGGAGATGCTATCTTCAGAACGTGAAAGTGAAACTGAAACTGTTTGTGAGTCTAGCATGTATTTATTGACAATTGATGAACTTATATCACGTGAAAAGTACTTGGCCGGGACAAAATGGTCTTGGCTGAATGCCAAATGCATTTGTTGTTACTGAGAATGATTAAGATTACGGTGTCTACGCTTTACTGACTTGTGCCAATTCCATTCCTCTTCCTTGAATTTTCTACAGTCCAGCTCATTTGACTTCTTTTCAGCCTTCACTTTCTCCTCTTTTCTGTACTTCCCCTCTTTTACCTGTCTTTAGTTTTCTTTCTTTCTTTTGTTTTAACGTTGGCTCTTCCATTTTCTTGATCTCTTTTTCATTATGTGTTCTGTAAAATATCGATTACATTTTACAATGGTTGGCACGGAAATTTGAGCAAGCATTATTGTGTTGTGTCCGTGCCTTTACTGTTGGAAAATAAAGATTATTCGTTTATTACTTGTTTCTAAAGATTATTCGTTTGTTATTTCTTGCTACACTGTGACATAA
>CM060309.1:54234645-54254645 GCA_030674185.1 Monoplex corrugatus
TAGATAGAAAAATGTTTGATATGTTCTTTATGCCTGGATACCATCAGTAAACTCTAAATGAGGCAGGATGCCTGTGAGAGTTTGGAGCAATGCACATTTCTCTTAGATCGCTTAAGACAATGCAACAGAACACAAAATGGATTTTACTTTTTCGGGCTCTTTTACACAAAAGATAAAAGGGCCATTTACAGTCAGTTTTATCATAATATCTACAACGGTGATAACAGAATGTCTTGAAAATATCAAGTCTTGTTGTATATTTCCATTGTAGATACATTAATATCGATATATAGCCTACATCAGGGTATAATGTGATGGGTAAATTGACCATGAAAATCAAATCTGTTGCTCTGAAAATGGGAGTTCCACTTTTGATATCTGCAATCAATCAGTCTAGTGAAAATGGATATATTCATATAACTCATGATCTAACTCTTTGACACACATTCAAATCCAAGTTTAAATAATCATCAATCTGAAAACCGAGTTCGTCTTGCCCCTATCATCCAAATCATGCAGCATATCAAATACTTTCCTAGACATTTTTTTTACCATTCAAGTCAATTTAAAACCACAAACAAATATTTAAATCTACTGGATACCGGTCTGTCTCACCATAGATTAAGCCACAAGGCATTTGTATTGACACTGAAAAGTTCTTTATGGCAAATATTGACTGATTCTTTTTAACAGTATACTGTATTTATATCAAGACACCGTCACACAAGTTGTTTTACCGCTGGACTCAGTTTTGTATTGTACAACAACAGAACAAACAAACAAACAAAAACAATATAAAAAGCAAGTCTAGGAAAGATATCAATATACATCTGTCATCAGAAATCTGTTCAAAGAGGTACGTACTCAAAATCATTCTACATACGAACGTACGACCACAGCATCCATGCCAAACCAAGGAAGGACAGCATTGAGGCAACAGCTATTCGAGCAGCGTTCTTTCCGATACAGTTGGTTTGATTGTTCGCTTTTCCTGTCTTTTTCCTGCTTCCTTCCTCTCTCGCGTTTGCATATGTGTTCATTGCCAGAGGGACTGAAGTCAGCATTTCGTCCGATGGATTTCCTTTATGGTACCACTGGAATGAGAAAGAAAAGGCGGTGTTTTTTTTTTACTTTTGGTAATTAGAAATACATAGAAGGAATAGAACGTGCTTTGTTCTGGATAGAGTGAGATGTGAGGAAAGTAACTGACGTTACAAAAGATATTTTCAAGCCAACATAAACAGACCTTCTATTCTGAAAACAAACTGGAAACTGATTTCTTATCTAACCGAAAATTTCATTAGCCCAACAGCTTAACTGTTCCTTAAGGCCTTCGGTGAGCAAATGACACACATACAAAATGTTGAAGGGGAACAAAATTCCAGACATACAAATTTGCAATGAAGACAGTCACAAGAAAAGAGCAGAAAACAGGAAACGCCTTCTGTGGGCGTCAGCATGGAAATGTTACAACAGGTTACAATAACAGTGTGACTACAGTTTGAATGATTGTCGGCACCAGGCGTGTGGCTCGTCATTTCATCTTGTGCACACGTAACATGACGACATTAGCCATGACCTGTCTGTTAAATTCTCTGTTTGTTTTTGTCTGTTTTGTCTGTCTGTCTGTCTGTCTCTGTCTCTGTCTTCTGTCTGTCTGTCTGTCTGTCTGTCTCTGCATCCATCCATCCATCCATCCATCTATCTATCTATCTATCTATCCATCTATCTATCTATCTATCTATTTATACTATCTATCTATCTATCCATCTATCTATCTATCTATATATTTATCTATCTATCTCTTCCTCTCTCTCTCTTTTCTCTCTCTCTATCTCTGTCTCTCTCTGCTTCTCTCTCTGTCTGTCTTTTCTCTCTCTCTCTTTTCTCTCTCTCTCTCCTCTCTCTCTCTCTCTCTCTCTCTCTCTCTCACTTCCCCACTTTCTCTCTCAGTCGATCTATGTCAGGTCTGCGTATGACCATCAGTTATCTTTATGTTTAAAGCTTTTATGCAAAACAGCCATTACAATATCTTTTGTTTCCCACTATTCTCTCTCTCCTCTCTCTCTCCCTCTTCTCTCTCCTCTCTCTCTCTCTCTCTCTTCTACATTTATGTTTGTGTGCATATATTGATTGATCTTTATATGTAAAACTGCACGGACCAGCCATAACATAGATACAGTGAAACAGAATGCTTCACTGTCTTCGTATGATAAACTGTTTTAAAATTTCAACTCTCTAAGTTTCACATCTCTCTGATTCCTCTGTCTCTGTCTCTGTCTCTGTCTGTCTGTCTGTCAGTCTGTCTGTCTGTCTGTCTGTCTGTCTCTCTCTCCCCTCTCTTTCTGGCGCAAGAAGCAGTTAAATTGTTTTATTTTTGTGAATCACGAAAGCAGCAGACTTCTGCTTATTTTGTTTTGTGTATTTACGTCTGTGTACAGTAGTAGGCTTTCTGCTAATTTCCTCTAAGTCTTCACAAGATATTGTCCGTAGCCGTTTTATGTTATATTTCAAATTATTGGCTGTTTTTGTTTTCGTCCTTTGTTGTTTTTTTTGTTTGTTTTTTTTGTTTGCTTTTGTTTTTTGTTTGTGTGTGATATTTTCTTTTGCTCATTAGCGTATGTCCAACTTGTCTCTAGATTTTTAAAAAGAATTTTGTCGTCTTGTTTTCTTTTCATTCCTTTCATCGTCGCTTTTGATCGTAGTTTGCTTTTCTCTTTTTTTTTCTTTTTTTTTTGGTATTTTCTATATTCATGTAGCTCTTTTAACGGTCCTTTTCATTCTCTCTCTTTCGATTGTATTTTGCTTTTTTGTTGTTGTATTGTTTACCTTTATGTAGTTCTTTTAACAGTCCTTTTTATTCTCTCTTCACGAGAAATGGAGGATAATTCAGAGCAAGCGTCGTGTTCGCTTTTAGGTAACAGAGAAACAATCCTAGCTGATTATAGACAATTGTATCACACGACAAGATCAATAATTAACTATCGTCAGGCATGTGCTGATGTCCTCCATTCGATATGACAGGTGAATGGGCATTTTTGTCTGAACGCCCAATGTGGGTTTTCTTGTGGGACAAAAGAACAACACTGGAGCCACATGTTCTTCTGCAGGCACTACTAAGAAAGAATTCTAGCGACTCTTGGTTCTGGTTCCCTCTTCTGTTGAATATCAGCTGTACTGTACTGTTCAAACGTGACTGTGCCTTGCACCCATCTGCCGTCGCCAACATATCTTGTTGAGAGTAATATATCCCCAGTTGGTGATGTTGATGCAACAGTTGATGAGACTGGCCTTCAGAGTGTCCTTGTGTCTCTTTAGTGATCTTCCCTGGCCACTGTTCTTTGTTTCGGCTTTCTGTGCATGAGTATCTTTGTAATGCGATTGTCTTCCGCGCGAATACTGTGTCCTGACCTAAAAAGATTGCAATTGATGATAGACACTCAATGCCTGTATATGCAAAAAAATAAAACACTTTATTTACTGTGGACACGGTTGAATCAAATTTTAAAGCCACATCTGCGTCATAATTAAGATTTAATGAATGAACATATAAATGAACATGAACCACTTTTGGACAACAGTGATTACTTATATCAGAAATGTATCAACTCAGTTTGATTTGTTTATCGATTTTTTTTTCAATAATTGAATGTGTAGAACCCATTTTCATGATGGTTCAGTCATATAAAAACACATTGTCTTAAAAGTCTTCCCATGGCAGAGAATGTTCTTTTATTCACAATGATACTGTTGTAATTTTGAAGAAAATCAGAGACAGACAGTTCAGTTCAATTCATTTCAATAAATCCACACTTGCAAATTTATGTATGCACACACTGTACTCCACCACACGTACATCATTTTCACATATGTTCAGAACACTCACATAAATCTTTCTCAAACGTATTGAAATAAAAAGGCACATTCGAAAATAAAAACGCCTCAACAGATCAAATTGTACACAGAATATGGCAACTGTTTATTCAAGTCTTCAATATTCACAATGAATGAAATAAACAAAATTTACACTTCAAGAGTTTTCGAGAAAAGGAGCTAATTTACAAATGTTGTAGAGAGAGCACAGAGATACTCTTAAGGAGGAGTCCTCATTTAAACACCAGCTGAAGAAATTATTCGTATCATAGATATTCGAAAGGAATCATTTCACTGATTACATAAATGTTTCTGCAACAGAATTGTAGTCGTCTTATGTCGATGGATACGTTATTTTCTGCTTACTGATCGGGACGTCTTTGAACCACGGGAATGCCACTACCTTTTGTATCTGCATGCAGACAAGTGTCTTTGATATAATGAGGAATTCTATAGAAAATATCCAGATTTGTTGCAACACATTTACACTTTTTTTCACCAAGAGCTAGAGAGGAGGGATTTTTTTTTTGCTTGGTCATATTTTCCATATCTTTGACTTCTCAAAGTATCAACTAAAGGACATAACTCTTGAGAGTCATGTAGGAATTATCTCCCATGTTGTGAAACTTCTCAAAGTATGTCGGATTCCTACTCGACAATGTTTGAATTGTCTCGCACAATACTCATGTCTTGAATTCCTTTCGCTGAAGTACTCCGAAAGCCAGCCAAGCAACAAATAAGATACTGGAGAACTTTGCTGATGTGGTCACGGGTATGGAATGCTTAAAGGAAGGAATCTGTTTTTAATCACACATGAGAACTGCTGGGAAGTGTCAAGTAGCCGACTTTCAGGTTTCGGATCTTGGGCTGGGCCTGTAGGCGATCTGAAACTCAAGCATAGTGGTATGTTATTTGAAGCATGTGTGTTTGTACGTGTGCGCACTCTTGTGTGTATGTGTGTGTATGTGTGTGTATATGTATGTACGTGTGCGTGTCTGTTGTACGTGTGTATGTGTGTGTGTGTGTGTGTGTGAGTGTGTGTGTGTGTGTGTGTATGTGTGTGTGTGTGTGTATGTGTGTGTGTGTGTGTGTAGGTGTGTGTGTGTGTGTGTGTGTGTGTGTGTGTGTGTGTGTGTGTGTGTGTGTTCGTTCGTTCGTTGCTTGATTTAACGTCTTTTCACTATAAGTGATATTAGACGGGGAAAAATGGCATGGAGGATGAAATAAGGGGGTGTGGGGGTGTGGAGGGGAGAGGGGAACAGAGTAAGGGACGTAAAAAAAAAATTAAAAGGAAGCGGCAAGGTCTTAAGAAAAAGGATATGGATGAACAGAGAAATGAAACTAGAACAACGCTAACATCAATAATGTAAAAGAAAAATCGTCATAAAAACAAAACAAAACAAAACATATTCATAATTATAATAATAATCTTAAAGTAACGCATTAACAGGACTGTGAACCAATGATTCTGAAATTTTAACTAACAAAACTTGATCCGATACTACTTCTTTAAAATGCGTTTCAAGATAGTTTCCTTGTGTAAACGTCTTTGGTAAAAAGGAACGAAGCTTTCTGCAGTAAAACAAACAGTGATACAATGTGAATTGTTCGCCACAAATACATAAAACGTTGTTACAATATTTTGTTTTCAAAGCGTTCAGTTGAATGCGAAAATATGTCATAACAATTAATCTCAAATGATATAACGAGGAATACTGCAAATTTTTACAGATATTTTGAACTGAAAGTTTGATTCTTTTTTGAGACACAAATTTTTCATTTAAATGTTCATGAAATCGAATCCATGATGCTAATTCTAGCGAGTTGCAAGCTTCTTTAACCGAGGTGTTAACATGTAATTCTATGGAATTTTCAGAATGGAGGGCACCGGATTTAGCTGCTCTGTCAACTACGTTGTTGCCATGAAGACCAACATGAGAAGGCACCCAGCATAAATTGATTTCCGAACCATTTATCTTTAAACAATGTATTAGATGATTTGCCTCAATAATTAAGTCAGGTCTTGTGTCTGTATCAAAAGACTGTAAGGCATATAATACAGATTTTGAATCAACAAAGAGAACTACTTTGAATGACACAGGCCGAAGGCTTATTAAATAATGCAACGCTTGAACAACAGCGACCAATTCTGCTGTATATATAGATACATTTGCCCCAATGAAAAAAGACTTTTTAATGTTAAATTTTGGAACATAAAAGGCTGCTCCAGCGCTCTGGTTTGCTAAGACTGACCCATCGGTAAAAATGTGGAGGTGGGTACTGTACTTTTCATCGGTGGGGTGTGTGTGTGTGTGTGTGTGTCTGTGTGTTATTAATTATGTGATTATTTGTGTGAGTGTGAGACTGAGCGTGTGTATAGATTTGTGTGCGGTTGTGTCTGTGTTTTGTGTGCGCGTCTGAGTGTGTGTGTGTGTGTGTGTGTGCGTGGTGTGTGTGCGCGCGCGTGTGTGTGTGTGGTGTGTGCGTTCGTCTGAGTGTGTGCGTGTGATTGAGTGCATAGACGTGTGTGTGTGAGTGTACGCGTGTTGTATGTGGGTGTGCGTGGGGGCGGGGGGGGGGGGAGGGTGTGTGCACGCGTGTGCGCGTGTATGTGTCTGTGTGTGTCACAGATAAAGAAAAAAATATTATTGGAAGTTCATGAGAAACAAGGGGACAGAACCAGCCACAGTGGAAACCAATTCAAAATTAATAATAATAAAAAATAGATAAACAAACAAATAAATAGATAAACAAACAAATAAATAAATAAATAGATAAATAAACAAATAAATAAGATACAAAATAAAGTAAAAAAAAAAAAAAAAAAAGAATAGAAGAAGACAACTGTGGCATGGACAGACAACTTGCAACAGGTGCTGACGTCTCCAGTCGTTTTTTAACATCAGGCGCTGTTGCAACTCATTTCGTCACTGAGGGGTGTTCCTGTCTTCTGAACGTAAGCCACACTCCTCTTTCCATCATTTTTTTGGTCTTGCTCTCTCACTGTGTGTCTTTCTGTTTCTCCGTCAGTCAGTCTGTGTGTCTGTTTGTCTTTCTGTCTCCTGTCTCTGTCTCTGTCTCTCTCTCTCATTTCTCTCATTCTTTCTGTCTCTGTCTCTCTGTCTGTCTGTCAGTCTCTCTCTCTCTCTCTGTCTCTGTCTCTCTCTGTTTCTGTCTGTCAGTCTGTCTGTCTGTCTGTCTCTCCCTTCTACCAAATTCATTATCTCTCTATCTATCTATCTATCTCACACACACACACACACACACACACACACACACACACCACACACACACACACACACACACACACTCTCTCTCTCTCTCTCTCTCTACGTTTCTCTATCTGTCTATCTGTATCTGTCTGTCTCTCTCTGTATCTCTGTATCTTTCTCTCTCCTTTCACCCCAATTTTCCCCTTCTTTCTTTCTGTTTCTCTCTCCCTTACTCCCGCTTTCTCTCTCCTTTCCCACAACATATCCTCTCTCTTTTTTTGTATGTCCTTTTCCTCAGATACTTTCTCTCGCTCTGTCTCTGTCTCTCTGTCTCTGTCTCTTTCTCTGTGTCTCCCTCTCTCTCTCTCTCTCTTCCTCTTCGTCCCTCGCCCCCTCTATGTCTCTGTCTCTGTCCTGTCTGAGAAAGAGAAAGATAAAGAGAGACAGACAGAGAGTCAAAGTCAGAGAGAGAAAGAGAGCGAGAGAGAAAGAGACAGATACAGAGACAGATACAGAGAGACAGATACAGAGACAGATACAGAGAGACAGAGACAGAGAGAGATGCATCTACTGACATTCTTATCATAATGTATAACCCACCATAAAACTGCACAGCTATATACCGTTTAGGCATTTTTCTGTTAATGTTCGAAAACAAAATATACCGACATTTATAGGAAAAACATAAACATAACAAAAGAAAGAAAATTGTTTCTGATGGCATGATCTCTTCAATGCTTCATGATATGAGTTTAAAGCCCTTTTAGTAAATGTATGGCATTACTACATTTATAGGCCATTTTATGAGGAAGGGGGATTTGGAGCACCTGGTCACAACGGGAAAGCTGGAGGGAAAGAGACACCAGGTAGACCCAGGGAGAAAATACTAGACGGACTTGCGGAGTGGCTGAAGACGAGGAGGGTGGAGGAGATGCTTGGGGCAACAAGAGATAGAGACAGATGGAAGTCCATGATCGCCAACGCCATGCGGCAAGGCTCCCGATGATGATGATGATGGCATTACTGACAAGTGTTTAATCATACTTTTGCGTATGCACTCTTATGTAGAGTATGTGCTGCTGTATGATTAAGACTTTTAAAGACAGAGTTGCTTTAAGTACCTCTTATGTATGATGTTGGCAAGGCACCTGATGATGATGAAGATGAATGATGTTAACTCACAAACAAGCATGGAAACCAGATTACTGAAAATACAACAACATTCTGAGTACATCTTTCAGCTGCAACCAACACAAAGACACACTGTATTCCAAAGCTTTCAAGGCACAAGCTACAAAATAAATTTCATCTTCACACCTAGGCAAGGGGGAGCACTGACGCTACCGACACCCAAGCAGCGTTCTTTGTGATAGACTGGAAATGTCGGTTTGCGTTGCTGTTTACATTTTTTTCTTGTCATTTCCGTGCTTCCTTCCTGTCCTCTTGTTTGCTCCTGGGCACAAAGCCAGAACAGATCGGTAACTGACAGGAACGGACGTATTTATCAGCACATAGACGACTTTGGAAGGAAGAGAAGGTACGGACATGAAAAGGTTTTTAATGCTTAGGAAAGATTCACGAGAAGAAGAACACTGTTTGTTCATTTGAAATTATAAATGAGAGAAGTCACGGTATTGCAAGAAAGTGATTTATAAACTTACTCTGTGATTATCGCCGAGACAGTTTTACAACAGCGTCAGGTATTACGGGTTTATTAATACAACTTTTTTTTCTTTTATGTGCGCGAATGCATTTATGTTTGTGCTTATTTTTCGTTTCATTTTTTTCCCTGTTGAAGTATTGTGTATGTTTTAGAACAGTTATACCCTGATATGGATCTACACAGTCGACTGGGCTTAAACAAAAATAACAATATATGTTATTCAAGAGAAGTTCGTTCACACTTCCACACCTGTTCCTTTACTAAAGTCCCTTGGTTATTTACTTCAAAAGATCTGCTTCATGGTTTGAGATTTTGAGGCTTGATATTTGAATTTTCTTTCCATATATTGTTCTCAGTCCACATATAGTTTCCTTTTCGTTTTGTATTTCCTAGCCCTTTCACTTGCATTTATGTGTGCCCTTTATTTCTTTCAGTGGAATCCTAATTGCATTGCAGACAAATATACAACATAGTGCATGATTATCGGTACTGTTTTTACAGAACGATTTATTGTTGTCAACCAGGTGTGAAAGCTCTTCTCTTTTAATGCAAACCTGAGAGTGATTTCTTGTGGAACTCGATGGTTTAACTGTTCCTTCAGAGTGCAGGTGACAGCCATAAAATGTTTGTTTTTTTTCTCCTCCTGAATGTTGCAGGCAACGCGAAATTTTCTACTTACACATCAATGTGGCTTTTTTCATCCACAATTTTGCTGGCAACAAGTCGTTTTTGCTTATCCTTAAATTCTTTATTTTTCATCCAGAATGTTGCAAACAACGTACATTTTTTACCCATCCATGAAGTGCTTTTTTTCTTCAGAATCTGCAGGCAAGGTGTATTTTTGCTTATCCATGCAGTGTATTTTTCATCCTGAATGCTGCAACGAACGCACATTTTTACTTAACCATGAAGCGTTTCTTTTTTTTTCCATCAATAGTTGCAAGTAATGTATATTTTTGCTTACCCATGCTTTGCTGCTATGAATTCTTCTACGTGAGCCAACCTCGTGTTTGTTCACAAGGCCAGTTTATCGTCTGATCTAGATCAACTTCCAGGCAATTATTTTACGTTTAGTGGATGGGGAGAAAAGATTCCTCATCCAGTCATATGTTCATCCTTGGAATTTTCAGAACCTCTGCTTTCCTAGTGCAGCTAGTTCTAACCATTGAATCACCACTCCAGCGTATGTCAGTGCCAATGTCACTCGTTCCATCTCTTTATTTTGTTCCACTCTCTTTCTTTCCAATTTCTTGATAAGGCTTCTTACAATGTTATATTTTTGTTTTATTTTCAGACGTCCTACGCTTCTGTGCAAGTGCTCATTTCTTCTTGTTTGTTTGTTTGTTTATTGTTGTTGTTGTTTTTTTTATCTATTTCTAATTAGTTTATACCGTGATTTTTGTGTACCTTCCTTTCTTTGTTCTATTTTCGTTCTGCCTTTTTTCCTTTCTTTTTCTTTCATATTCTTTTTAACAATGCTCTTCATTGTTCTCTTTGACGGTTGCAGTGATTCATCCTTACTCTGTCATCTATTTCTCATCTATCTCGGTAACAATGTATGGCAGGAATTTCACTACAGTTTTTGGGTGGATTCAGTCACTAAATTTCATGAATTCCTTTCATAATTATGTCCATTCTAGTGGATAGCGATATATTGATAAACTTGAATACACATGATATGGCTGGAAACAGTATCAGTTAAATACTTTATCTAGATCATTTGTGGGTGGTTCGATGGGTGGACTGTTGATTACATGACTGGCTGTTGGTAAATTTGTTTGTTTGAATTTGATTTTAAAATGCATTCAGTCGTTAAAGAGCAGCAATGAAATGAGTCGAATAAAAAGCATATGGCATTTTGCAGTTAAGCAAAACTTGTCAGGAAAATTACGATATACCTGCTATTGTCATTTTCCCTTTTTTACCAATGTTTATTGATGTTACTGGATGATGCATTTCTCATTATTCTTAATTCAGACCAATGTAGGTCTATCTTCTAGAAGGCATACATTATATTTTTCAGGATGAGTCGGTCGTCTACAAATGTTCTTTTGAAACTAATTAACAGAACAGCTTTCGTTATATTTTGACTATCTCTTCGATGTCTTCGTAATCACAAGATTTGATGAATGCCTATTTGAGGATGTCTCTAAAACTCTTGATACAGTAATGTGTTCGTTTCAACGACCTCTGCAAAAGTCAATCGAGCAGCAAGATGTTGAGGAATTTTCCTGAAGTGACCACCACATGGTGAAACATAGTTCAAAGAAGGTTTTTCATACACTTCCTTTTGCCCGAGCATTCTTTGGAAGTGTCGAGTAGCTAGAAGGCAGATTTCGTGTCTTGGGCTGAGTAATTGGGGCTCTGTGGGTGGGCATAGCCTGTGTGTGGTGTGTGAAGTAGCTGTAATATATGGGAAGATAAATGGGAGGGTGTGTGTGTTCGTGTGTGTATGTGTGTATGTGTGTGTGTGTGTGTGTGTCTGTGTGTCTATGTGTCTGTGTCTGTGTGTGTATGTGTGTGTGAGAGTGTGTGTGTGTGTGTGTGTGTGTGTGTGTGTGTGTGTGTGTGTGTGTGTGTGTGTTGTGCGTGTCTGTGTGTTTGTGTGTGAATGTGTGTGTGTGTGTGTGTGTGTGAGTGAGTGTGTGTATGAGTGTGTTTGTGCGTGTGTGCGTGTATGTGTGCGTGTGTGCGTGTGTGCGTGTATGTATGCGTGTGTACGTGTGTGTTTGTGTGGGTGAGAGACAGAGTGTGTTCGTTCGTTCTTTGATTTAACGTCTTTTCACTGTAAGTGATATTAGACGGGAGAGGGGGGAGGGGGAGGGGAGAGGGGAAGAAAAAAAAAAAAAAGTATAAATACAATAAAATGGAGAACGATAGTTGGACGGGTTGGATTGGGGTAGAGGGGAGACAGAGGAAAAAGTCATAAATAGGTGGTAGAATAGTAAAATGGAACGAAATCTTAACTCTAACATTAGTAACAATTAATTGCAACAATGTGAAGGGAAAATTTAACACTAAAACACAAACTGCATAAAGTTAAAGTAATGCATTAACAGGACTGTGAACTAATGATTCTGAAATTTTAACAAGCAAAGATTGATCTGATGTTACTTTTTTGAAATGAGTTTCAGAATAGTTTTCTTGTGTAAACATTTTCGGTAGAAAAGAACGTAGCATTTTGCAATAAAATAAACAGTGAAACAATGTGAACTGGTTGCCGCAAATACACTTGACATTTTTACAATATTTTGTTTTCAATGCGTTTAGCTGAATACGAAAACGAACAGCAACAATCGATCGCAAATGATGCATGGATGAATACTGCATTTTTTTATATAAATTTTGAACGGAAAGTTTTATCACTTGTTGTGACACAAACTGTTCATTGAAATGTTCATGGAATCGAATCCATGAGGCTGATTCGAGCATGTTGCAAGCTTCTTTTACGGAAGTATGAACATGGAATTCTATAGAATTAACAGAATTCTCTGCACCTTGCTTAGCTGCTCTGTCAACTACTTCGTTGCCATGAAGACCAACGTGAGAAGGCACCCAGCATAAACTGATATCTGTACCTTTTATCCTTAAGCAATGTACAAGATGATTTGCCTCAGTAATTAAATCAGGTCTTGTGTCGGCATCAAAAGACCGTAAGGCATATAGTACAGATTTTGAGTCAACAAAGAGAACTACTTTGAAAGACACGGGTTTAAGATTTACCAGATAATGCAATGCTTGTATAATAGCGACTAATTCCGCTGTGAATATAGATATGTTTGCCCCAATGAAAAATGACTTTTTTATTTTAAATTTTGGAACATAAAATGCTGCTCCAGCACATTTATTTTCTAAGACTGAACCATCGGTAAAAATATGAAGGTGGGTACGGTATTTTTCATCGACGTGTTGTCTTGCTGTGGATATCGAAATGTTGACGTTTTCATGTTTCTTAGCGTCTGTATAATCAATATCAAAAGAGGCTTTTTGCATTTCCCATGTAGGGATAGGCGTTGTTGATGGTGTCTCAGCTATTTCATCCATATTTAGGTGAGACTGTTTGACCAAGTCAGATATGTAAGTTGCAACAGTCATTTGTGATGAAATGCTGTTTGCTCGCTTCGGAAAGTCAACATCAGACCTAATTTTAATTTCCTTACTCACAAAATTGTCCGTTTGTGAAGTACTTCTAACGACAAATTTTGATGTCGCTAGCTCACGATAGTTGTTCAGAGGCAGAATTCCAGCAACTTTGTACGTTTCCAGATTAGAGGCGTGAGCAGGGACACCTAGAGCAATTTTAATACTTTTGCAGTCTAAGCTTTGTATCTTCTTTAATAAATATTTTGGTGCACTGAAGAACACTTCTTGTGCATAGGATAATTTAGATCGTACAAGTGCTGTTGACAGATGAATCAGTATGTTTGTATCCATTCCCCAAGGTAATCTGCTTATTATCTTAAGAAAATTTAAGGCTTTTCTTGCTTTTGTTGAAATATAATCAAAATGGACATTCCAGTTTAATTTCGATGTTATAAAGACTCCCAGGAATTTTACAACCTGTTTGTAATGTAACACTTCACCAAGCAATCTGAAAGTAGGCAAGTTACTTAAAGTACCACCAGGATTAAATAGCATCATGTTAGTTTTTTCCGCTGACAACGACAGACCATTTTCTAACATATAGTTTCCAAGATTATCAAGATCAGATTGATACAACTTCCTAATGTAATTCTGCGCTCTTTGTGGAGTTGTCTTTTTTAAAGTAATATTCATCCAAATACATATATCATCAGCGTACTGTACCAAAACAACATGATTTGAGAGTGCTTTAGGAAGATCCTGTATAAGGATATTAAATAAAAGAGGTGCTATCACTGAACCTTGTGGAATTCCCATGTCAAGATTTCGTGAAGTAGAATAACTAGTTCCCACTCGTGCCTGAATTGTTCTATTGGCTAAAAAAGACTTAATGTAATCATACATATTGCCCGATAAACCAATAGATTTCAGCTTGTACAATAAACGCGTATGCCAAACTTGATCGTAAGCTTTTTTCACATCAAAAAAAGTAGCTAAAACACTTTTTCTGCGGGCAAACTGTTGCTTTATCTGAGTTGTAAGTTTAACGAGGTGCTCAACTGTGGATCTCCCTTTTCTAAAACCTGCTTGATTTACTGGAATAACATTATTTTTATCACAGTAATGTACAAGTCTGTTTAAGACCAATCTTTCCATTAGTTTGCTCGTATGGGACGTCAACGCAATAGGTCTGTAACTGTTTTTATTGTTCTTAGGCTTACCTGCTTTTAATATTGGTATAACAATAGACCTTTGCCATATCTGTGGTACAGTTCCACTAACCCAGCATTTATGAAAAATTTTGTGTAAGAAAATAATGCAGTTTTCCGGAAGATGTTTAATCATTTCATTTGAAACTGCATCGACACCTACTGAACTTCTTTTATTGTGTAGAGACAAGATAGTGTTTTTTAGCTCTTGTAAGGTGATTGGAGCATTAAACCAGCGATCATTCTGAGGTATTGGGTCAGTGAAGATAGGGTTGTTAGCTGCCATTTTTCTGTAGTGTTTGCAGGTAGGAGGTAAACCGTCTACTTTACTATTTTCGGCAAAAAGTTCCACAAACGTTTCAGCTTTGTCCATATCGGAAGGAAATTTGTGACACGTGTCAATCATTATTGGACACCTAGGTAAGTTGACTCCATTTTTCATTTGATTCAATTTTGTCCAGACTTTATGGAAATCCCCGAAATCTGAAATTTCTTTTTTGCAGTATGACGCCCAAAAGTTTTTCTTTGATTCAGCGATAATTCTATTACACTGGGTGTTAGCTTTTTTCATCTCCATATGATCTTCGGGTGTTCTGCTTTTGATGTAGATTTTGTATTTCTCTTTTTTATACTGAACTGCTTTCTCACATGCCTCCGTCCACCAAACATTACCCAAACGGTTATTGGACTTAAAGGTTTTGAGTTTCGGGATTGAGAGATCTGCAGCAGCCAGAACTGACTCCTGGAATTTAGTAAACATAATGTCTACATTGTCACTTTCATAATGTTTGTATTCGTGTTTAGCAAGAGCAGTCTGAAACCAGGACCAATCAGCGCGCGTGTAATTATATTTTGGTATAATATCAGGAGTGCTGTCTTTTGTCCTGATATTTTCATTAGTTATCGTTATGATGATAGGTAAGTGATCACTTCCCAAAGTATCTATATGAGTGTCCCAGGTACAGCATGGTACTAATTCTGGTGATATTAGTGACAGATCGATGGCTGTTGCCCGGTGTTTGGAAACATCAGGAATTCTAGTGACACTCCCATCATTCAAAAGGTAAAGAGTGTGTGTATGTATTTATATGCGTGTATGTGTGTGTATATGTGTGTATGTATGATGTGTGTGTGTGTGCGTGTGTGCGCGTGTGTTCGAGTGTTCGTGTGTATGTGTTTGGTTGTGTGTGTATGTGCGTGTGGGTGGAGGAGGGGAGAAGCAGAGAGAGAGCGAGAAAGAGAGAGAGCTACTCAGCGAGAGAGAAGAGAGAGAGACAGTGATAGCGAGAGACAGAGGCAGCGATAGAGAGAGAGAGAGACAATGCCAGAGACAGAAAAAAAGACACAGAGAGAGACACAGAGAGAGAGAGAGAGAGAGAGAGAGAGAGAGAGAAAAAAGAGAGAGAGATAAAAGGAGACAGACAGAGAGATGATGGAGGAGAGGTCAGGCTCTTTGTGGCGAAAATGATGTAAATACACTCGAATTATAGCTTTTTTCCATGTCACTGCTACTGACTTTATTATTTGAACAGAACAAAACAAATGTATCCCATTAAAAGCTGAACAAAAAACAATAAATAGAATGATTGAAGGAGGGAAAACGAAAAACAAATCGTCGCATTAAGAATGTTCCGTTTCTGGCACTATGTTAAACTTTTTTTTCTAGAAAAACAATAAAAACAAGGAAAGGAAAAACGGTGAAAAAATGTCTTGTGATGTTCAAAAATATTGCAACTTCTGCCATTGTGTGAGTTCCTTTTCCGCTTGTCTTAAAACACGACAGAGAATAACACTGTTTGTTTAAATAGACAGCTCATTAACTCATTGGCTTTAACTCATTCGTCAGCATAGGAATGACAGACGGACAAATTAGCTGAGAAGACAGACACAAAAAAGGAGCAAAAAACAGACATCAAACATCTGTAGGCGCCAACAGGAAAAGTAGCAACAGGTTACAATAACAATGTGACTTCACAGTTTGACTGATTGTTGGCCTCAGATTTGTGGCTCGTAAATCTTTTTATTTCATTTTTTGTTTTTTTTTGTTTTTTGTTTTTTGGTCTCTAATACCCTTCCCTGTTAGAGTTGCTTTCGTTCCTTTGAAGAGGGTTTGTTTTTATATTGAAATTAAGTATATTTGCTTCAGCTTTTTTTCCCTTTTATTTCTTTCTCACGTTTTCTTTTTTCTGCCTGTCTTTTTGTTTGTTTGCTTGTTTTTTCTTTTTTTTTTTACAATTTTGTTTTGTTTTGTTTTCTGTCTAGAAAGAAAGAAGTGATTACTTTCATCAACCTTGGTATCCGCTCCTCTGTAGAAAAATTGAGAGCAGGGATCTAGGTTTTGCCTATTCGGTGTAGATGCAGTTCTGTAACGTACTGAGTATAGATAATATCCATTCCAACAGAAACAGTAGAAGAACAACGTGGATTTGTTGACAGGAAAGGAACTGTTAATGCCATGCATATCTTAAGAACTCTAAAAAAGAGATCAGTTGAGTTGAACAAGATTTATATTCATGTTTTGTTGGTTATACCAAGGCTTTTGATCGGGTAAGACGCAAAGAATTGATCAACCAACTGGAAGAACTCAATACTGATGGAAAAGACCAAAGAAGGAATATGCATTGGAAGCAAACAGCATCAATGAGAGTAGAAAAATGATGTAAGCTTTTTTTATCAAAATATCAAAAGAAGGGTTGGACAGGGGTGTGTTCTGCACCAACTTTGTTTTCATGAGAAGCCAACAGGAATGCCATGGGATTAATGTCAGAGGAAAACGACATAACAATCTTCGTTGTGCAGATGACACCGTTCTGATTGCAGAAAATATAAAGACCCACAAAATCCTGTGACTATAACAGAAACAGAAAGCAGAAATAGAGGGCTAGAGCTAAATAGTAAGACGACTGAATTGATGGTAATCAGTGAAAAAAAAACCACCACACCACCACCAACACCACCACCACCACCAACAACAACACAACAATAACAAATCCCATCGTGAGAGAAACAGCAGATGGCACAGCACTGAGACAAGTTGATCAGTTTTAATGTCTGGGAACAGTCATTTTACCAGACGGCAGATGCACATTAGAAATATCCAGCAGAATTGACCAAGCTAAAACAGCATTAAAAAAAATGAGCAGCTGAAAATGTTATTTCTTAGAAGACTGTTAAGAGTTCCATGGACATCACAAGATGCAAACGAGACAGTCTTGAAAGAAGCAAACACAAAACGAACACTAATGAAGATAATCAGGAAGAGACAAGCGTATTTATAGGACATTTTATGAGACCAGAGAATTTGAACAACTGGTCACAACAGAAAATTTACAGAAGCAAAAAGAGCACCAGGTAGACTCAAGAAAAAAATATTTATATAGAAAGTTTTGCAGCGTGGATGGAGACAGAAAGGGTAGGAGATATACTTGCAACGACAAAAGTTAGATTCATATGGAGGGTCATGATCGCCAGCGCCATGCGGCAAGGCACATCATGATAATGATGACTTTCCATTCCAGTGTTTAGTGGCCAGTGATTTAACTTGAATGGGTATGATCCAGTTTTAAATCGCCTGATCAGGTATCAGTTAGATTATTTACTGATGGGTGTATGTAGGCAGACCCAGGGAGAAGATACTGGACGGACTTGCAGGGTGGCTGAAGACAAAGAGGTTGGAAGAGGTGCTTGAGGCAACAAGAGATAGAAACAGATGGAAGGCCATGATCGCCAATGCCATGTGGTAAGGCACCTGATGATGATGACGATGTATGTTTGGGGTATGGATAGGTGATTGATTGAATGGTTTTACAGTGGAATGGCTCTTGAGTTGTTTGTTTTGTTTGTTTGTTTGTTCAGTCAATGTTGCAATTATGTTTAGACAGCTGAGTGTGGCAATTAAGTGTGTGAAATCGAAAGCACATGACTACTGCAGTGTGAAACAATTGTTTAAACACTTAAGATGGACATAAGACGGCTTTTCCAATACCTGTAGAGTTGTTGTTTTTTAAACCGGAGGCCGTAATCCATATTATTCCTAAATTCACAGTGGTGTGGTTCAGTGGTACATTGTGTGTATGTCTGATTTCCTACGATGATTCAATTGTTAAAAAGTCTCTTTGTAAAGATCATTCTTCAGCAGATGTATCACT
The DNA here is from genome assembly GCA_030674185.1 of Monoplex corrugatus. Taxonomy (NCBI): domain Eukaryota; kingdom Metazoa; phylum Mollusca; class Gastropoda; order Littorinimorpha; family Ranellidae; genus Monoplex; species Monoplex corrugatus. Next base: position 54,252,833 of record CM060309.1, read on the forward strand.
TTTATTTTCGAATCGACAGGACAATATACCATCACTATCATAATCATCGACTTCGTCGTCGTCATCATCATCGTCGTCGTCATCGTCATCATCTCCATCATCATCCGTGTCCTCCTCATCCTCATCCTCCTCGTCATTGACATCGTTGTCGTCATCGTCATCGTCGTCGTCGTCATCATCATCGTCGTCGTCGTCGTCGTCGTCTCATCATCATCATCATCATCATCATCATCTCATCATCATCATCATCATCATCATCGTTCTCCTCATCATCCTCATCCTCTTCCGTGTTGTCGTCGTCATCATCATCACCACCATCATCATTATCCACCTCCTCTTCCTCCTCCTCATTATTCTCATTATACTCATACCCATCATTGTTTGGGGTTAGCCATCTCTTCTGTGTCTTTCCCCCTTCACGAGGCATGATGTACACCTACTTGAAAAACTGTCTCTGAAACTCTCGTGTCAGAAGCGGGGTTCGTTTCATCAGCCTCTTCAGAGCCAATTCAGAACAGTCGAGTAGCAAGATGGCAGAGAACTTCCAGCTGAAGTGGTCACGTGGTGAAAAGCTCTCGAGAGAAGGAGATTGCTTTTGACAGGATTCTGTGCCCAAGCTGTGCTAGGAAGTGTGGAATAACTAGCAGGCCGGTTTGGTGTCTTTTGACGTGTGGGTGGTTATGTTTAGCTGTGGTTTAGCAGTATGTGTTGTGAAATAGCTGTATTATGTGGGAAGATAGTTCAGCATGTGTGTGTGTGTGTGTGTGTGTGTGTGTGTGTGTAAGTGTGTGTTGTGTGTGTGTGTGTTATGTGTGTGTGTATATGTGTGTGTGTATGTGTGTTGTATGTAGTGTGTGTATGTGTGATGTGTGTGTGTGTAGTGATGTGTGTGTATGAGTGTGTGTGTGTGAATGCGTGTGTGTATATGTGTATATATATATATATATATATATATATGTACATAATATATATATATATATGTGTGTGTGTGTGTCTGTGTGTGTGTGTGTCTGTGTGTATGTGAGTGTATGTATCATCATCATCATCATCAGGTGCCCTGCCGCATGACGTTGGCGACCATGGACTTCCAACCATCTCTATCTCTCGTTGCCCCCAGCATCTCCCCCACCCTCTTTATCCCCAGCCACTCTGCAAGTCCGTCCAGCATTCTCTCCCTGGGTCTACCTGGTGCTCTCTTTCCCTCCAGCTTTCCCGTTGTGACCAGGTGCTCCAAATCCCCCTTCCTCATAAAATGGCCTATAAATGTTGCTTGTCTTTTCCAAATCTTCCTTATGAGTGATCTATTTGTGTCTGCCTCCATCAAGACTGTCTCGTTTGTTTTCTTTGCTGTCCATGGAACTCTCAACATTCTTCTGAGAAACCACATCTCGGCTGCCTCGATCCTGCTCTGGCTTTGCTTGCTGACTGTCCACGCCTCGCATCCGTACAACAGTATTGGTTCTATATAACATTCAAGGATCTCTTTCTGATGTTAATTGATAGGCATTTGTTGGTAAGAATGCTTGTCATCTTCTTGAATGCTGTTTTGGCTTGGCGATTCTGCCAGCTATTTCCGATGTGCTTCTGCCGTCTGATGAAATGACCGTTCCCAGGTATTTGAACTTATTAACCTGTCTCAAGGTTGTGCCATTTGTTTTACTGGTGAAATTCGGAGGCAAACCTTTTGATATCAACATCATACAGGTGTATGCACCAACATCCGCAAGTACTCAGTGTATGTATATATACATATATATGTATATATAATTATATGTATATATATATATATAATATAATATAATATATTATATAT
>CM060309.1:54259645-54269645 GCA_030674185.1 Monoplex corrugatus
ACTGTCACTTCCAGCATTGCAGAAATGTTCAATGCCGTGAGTGGACACAATACAGCAACACGTGCATCTCCAGTCACATATGAAATGTAACATCTGTAAATTCCTTCGTTTCTGTTCGATCTCTAATCTACATGTATCTTTAGCTCTCTCGCTCTTCTCTCTCTCTCTTTGTCCCTCTGTCTCTGTCTGTCTGTCAGTCTGTCTATTTGTCTGTCTATCTGTCTGTCTATCTGTCTGTCTACCTGACCGTCTGTCTCTCTCTGTGTCCCTCTCTCTCTCTATCCTCACACACACAAAACACACACACACACACACACACACACACACACACACACACACACACACACACACACACACACACACACACACACACACACACACACACACACACACACGTACACACGTTGTATCTGTTTTCTTTCTCGGATATTTTTTGTCAAACTGTCGTGCCTTCTCTAATTTTTGTTTCCATTTATTTCGAAATCTAGTTGCCTGCTACAATATTAGTCATTTCTATTGTGCAGTTATGTCTTTTTTTTTCTTTGCAATCTTTCTGTCCATCGGAAATCAGATACTTTCTTTATCTTTGTTTGTCCTTCATTGTTGTCATAATCGTCGCTTTTATGTGGCTTCTTACCAAATGTTTGCCTTGTTCTGAAATCTTTCACTCCACTTCAAAATGTTCTGCAAGCCGGCCAGTTCTGTTACCACAACTGTGGCCTCTGGCTAGATCTGATGTCTCGAGTTCAATCCCAGCCTGCAGTAATAAAAGCTGGATTGTTTGCTGCCCACCTCAACGCTCTTATCAGCCTGGTGGTGTCAGCTTTTGTTTCTTACGTCTCATTTTCCCCTTTCCGTTTCAAGATCTTCCCAGTGCTTAGGCTTTTTGCCCAGGCTCAAGGTGTCAGCCGATTGATTATTGTCAGTTTGGACGGAGCAGGAAGCTGGTGAATAGGGTGAGCGAATCAAAAGGTTTAAGTTTTTGCTTGGCTAGCATGGCTGACAATGCAGGATACCTGTGGATAGGGTGCAGAAGTCAAAGGGTTAAAAGTGTTGAAGTCGCCTGCCCAAGGGGTTGAACATACAGCCTCTTGCGTTATGAGAATGGCGTTTTCACATGTGAGCTAATGGCGGGATGACTGAATAAAGTGGCTGGTGACGCTCAGTCACGAGGAAGACTGACAAACCGTTCAGAACGAGGTTGTAGATCTCCATAAATTATAGTCAGACTGCCCTTGCTCAGCAACAACAGAATCACTCTCTGGGCCAGGAATGATCTCCATGAATTATAGTGGGACTGTCCTTGCTCGACAACAACAAAAATCACTCCCTTGGCCCTGCGGCTGGAATCTCAGTGGTACAGGAACTCCCGTCAGGGACCAAGGCGCCGTCAAAGAGGCTGCAGTCCTCAACAGAAGTAGGGCATCTAACTTCCCTGGCTCTTCCATAACTCTCCAGTAGATCCCCGTTAAGGAATTGAAAAAGTAAAGAAACGATAAAGCAGAAGTATCAACAAAAACCCTGCCGGCTAGAGGGGGAAAAGCTCCCCTTACGTCCCCTAGCTCTCTCCAATGAACCGTAAATCAGCATAGCTCTATCAGTCTTGGCAAGCAGACAAGTGGAACCGCAGACACTCTTAAGAGGTTCGATGGCAGAACCGGAGTTGGGCATAGTTTTGTTCAAGAGGGATTCGTTACACTCAGACATTTCCTTATCCACTCCACCTAAATCTGTCAGCGATGTCCTGGAAGATTCCCCTCATCTGCTAACAGCTCTTTTCTATACACAGGCAAGGTCTGCACAGCCGTGGCTTAGTGGTTAGTTAAGCGCCGTCAAAGGCTGACACTGGTTCCTGGACAAGATCTCCTGAACAAGACAGAAATTTTGCTCACGGGCCATCCTCTTTTACCACCAGGCATAGAGTGTGGTGGCTTTGGTGCTAGGCTTTCAGATAACAATAATAATAATGATGATGATGATAAGAATAACAACAACAACAATAATAACAGCAACAACAAAAACAACACTACCAACAAAAATAATAAAGATGATGATGATGATGATGATGATGATGATGATGATGATGATGATGATGATGATGATGATGATGAGACGACGACGACGACGACGACGGTCATCATCATCATTATCATCATCATCATCGTCGTCGTCGTCGTCATCAAAGAGATCAAAGAGACTATCCTTTAACCAAAGAGACCATCCTTTGACCAAAAAGACTATCCTCTGACCAAAGAGATTATCCTTTGACCAAAGAGACTATCCTTTGACCAAAGAGACTATCCTGTGACCTAAAGAGACTTTCCTTTGACCAAAAGAGACTATCCTCTGACCAAAGAGACTATCCTTTGACCAAAGAGACTATCCTTTGACCAAAGAGACTTTGTCCCCTTCAACCAAAAGAGATTATCCTTTGTCCAAAGAGACCATCCTTTGACCAAAAGAGACTATCTTTTGACCAAAAGAGACTATCCTTTGACCAAAAGAGACTATCCCAAAGAGACTATACTTTGACCAAAAGAGACTATCCTTTGACCAGATAGACAATACTTTGACCAAAAGAGACTATCCTTTGTCCAAAAGAGACTATCCTTTGACCAAAAGAGACTATCCTTTGACCAAAAGAGACTATCTTTTGACCAAAAGAGACTATCTTTTGACCAAAAGAGACTATCCTTTGACCAGATAGACAATACTTTGACCAAAAGAGACTATCCTTTGACCAAAAGAGACTATCCTTTAACCAAAAGAGACTATCCTTTGACCAAAAGAGACTATCCTTTAACCAAAAGAGACTATCCTTTGACCAAAAGAGACTATCTTTTGACCAAAAGAGACTATCCTTTGACCAAAAGAGACTATCCTTTGACCAAAAGAGACTATCCTTTGACCAAAAGAGACTATCCTTTGACCAAAAGAGACAATACTTTGACCAAAAGAGACTATCCTTTGACCAAAAGAGACTATCTTTTGACCAAAAGAGACAATACTTTGACCAAAAGAGACCATACTTTGACCAAAAGAGACTATCCTTTGACCAAAAGAGACCATACTTTGACCAAAAGAGACTATCCTTTGACCAAAAGAGACTATCTTTTGACCAAAAGAGACCATTCTTTGACCAAAAGAGACCATTCTTTGACCAAAAGAGACTATCCTTTAACCAAAAGAGACTATCCTTTGACCAAAAGAGACCATTCTTTGACCAAAAGAGACTATCCTTTGACCAAAAGAGACTATCCTTTGACCAAAAGAGATTATCTTTTGACCAAAAGAGACTATCCTTTGACCAAACGAGACCATTCTTTGACCAAAGAGGTTAATATCTACGGTATGTACCTTTCTCTTTGTTTTGAACACCAAGCTTCATAGCGGGGCTGGCAGTGGAAAACAAAAAACGGCCACATTTATCACCAGATGTGGCTTGACCATGCAGACAGCGAACAAGAGAAAAAGAAGGAGAAGATGGGAGTCAAGGGGTTGGGTGGTGGTGGAGAGATGTTATTGTTATTGTTGTTGTTCTTTAAAGCCCAGCCGACTGGGTAGAGCCATACATATCAGGGCTATAACCGCTTCAAAACATACAAAACTTAAACAAGAAAAACGAAATGAAAAGAAAATTAAGTACGCATATCAATGCATTAGCGCATATAATGTAAGGACATGCCCCTGCCCAATTTATCGCACAGGAGATTCAAAAATCACACCTGAATACAAAATACAAGCATACCAAAGGGACACAAAAACATATGTGAAAACGGGCATAACTTACCTAAAATTGCTTCCGCATATCTCACCTCATTAGAGCCAAAAATGCACGTAATACATGTACCCAATTATCAATCCTAAGAAAATGTATGTAAGACTTTATCGAACACATACAGGTGAATGGACCAGCAAGGCAGAAAATGATAGGTAGAAATGACAGAAAGCAAAGGAACAAGGCAGAAACAAAGAGACTGTCAGTAAAGAGGAAATTTCTAGCACAAAATTTTCAGAAGGTGGGGATACTATTTATACTAAAAGAGCATCCCCACGGGTGGGGTGGGAGGGGGATTGCAGGACGAGAGAAAAGAAAAGACGGTCCGTAAGCGAGACAGATCAGACGTGATGATCCAGTCTAGTTATTATGAGCAATATGTCTGTGATATCAATATCGGTCGATGCTTTAACTACCGATGCACTGTGTGATCGGATCTTTCAGGTCATGATTGTGATCCGTGCCACTGGCAAAGTCTGAACTAAGATATCTAGAGTAACCAGGACTGCTACCGTCAAGGGCAATGGACTCTTATCTTTCTGATTGTCTGGAAGGGCTGTGGACTTTTATCTTTCTGATTGTCTGGAAGGGAGGTGGACTTATCTTTCCGATTGTCTGGAAGGGCTGTGGACTCTTATCTTTCTGATTGTCAGGAAGGGCTGTGGACTCTTACTTTTGTGATTGTCTGGAAGGGCTGTGGATTCTTATCTTTCTGATTGTCTGGAAGGGCTGTGGACTCTTATCTTTCCTATTGTTTGGAAGGGCTGTGGACTTTTATCTTTCTGGTTGTCTGGAAGGGCTGTGGACTTTTATCTTTCTGATTGTCTGGAAGGGCTGTGGACTTTTATCTTTCTGGTTGTCTGGAAGGGCTGTGGACTCTTTTCTTTCTGATTGTCTGGAAGGGATGTGGACTCTTATCTTTCTGATTGTCTGGAAGAGATGTGGACTTTTATCTTTCTGGTTGTCTGGAAGGGCTGAGGACTTTTATCTTTCTGATTATTTGGAAGGGCTGTGGGCTCTTATCTTTCTGATTGTCTGGAAGGGCTGTGGACTCTTATCTTTCTGATTGTCTGGAAGAGATGTGGACTTTTATCTTTCTGGTTGTCTGGAAGGGCTGAGGACTTTTATCTTTCTGATTATTTGGAAGGGCTGTGGGCTCTTATCTTTCTGATTGTCTGGAAGGGCTGTGGACTCTTATCTTTCTGATTGTCTGGAAGGGCTGTGGACTTTTATCTTTCTGATTGTCTGGAAGGGCTGTGGACTCTTATCTTTCTGAATGTCTGGAAGGGATGTGGACTCTTATCTTTCTGATTGTCTGGAAGGGCTGTGGAATCTATCTTTCTGATTGTTTGGAAGGGCTGTGGACTCTTATCTTTCCTATTGTCTGGAAGGGCTGTGGACTCTTATCTTTCTGATTGTCTGTCTGACTGTTTGTCTTTCTATTTGTTGGTGACAGGGCTGGGTTGATCATATGAAACACACCACACACACACACACACACACACACACACACACACACACACACACACACACACACACACACACTCATCACACACACACACCACACACACACACACACACACACACACACACACACACACACACACACACACACACACACACCGACAGATTGGCACCACAAATGGTTAAGTCAACCTGTACACTAGAACCACACACTGAAATCTAAATAATCATATCTATCAAAAGTGATTTAATATAATTCGGGCCTGGACAGGCGGGATAGTCAGGTGGGTGAGGAGTCGGACTTCAGTCGAAAGGGCTGGGTACGATCCTGCCAGGATATCTTCCGTGCGAAGGGTAAAAGGTAGAGATTTTTCCAATCACCCATGCCAATATGTGTGCAGACCTGTGAATGCCTGAACCCCCTACCATGTTTATAAATAAATGCAAAACATTAGATGTGCACGTTAAAGATACTGCAGGTCCTGTCAGTGTCTGGTAACTTATGGAAATATGAAAACAACTAGTATGCACGCCCACTGAAGATGGATTATGCAGACTGTGTAGCAGCATACCACCTGCACAATGTGTGCAAAACAATGTGCATATACTTTTTAGAGAAAAAAAAATAGAACACTAAAAGAAATCAAGTTTGGTGTTTCTGACATCTCTTAAGGTACAGTATAAAAAGAGAAGATAAATGCGTAATATGGCTGAAGAAAACGAACTGTATTTCTTACTTTGTTTTCTTCACAAAGCCAAGGTGCAGAACACGTTCGATCTCTTAGGAACAGTCTCAATATCAGGATTGTTTTCAGGAGAATGTATTTAAAAGTAAATGATTGTTAATACTTAGCATACTTCCAAGAGATCAACACGTGTTGTGGACCATAGCACTAATCATAGAATACATAAAATGAAACTGATACCACAAATGTGTTGTGATATCGTGATTCGTTTATATTTATATTGAATTTACTAATATCTGCAGCCAATGGAATCATTCTGCTTAGCCTGGGCATGTATATATATATATATATGAAATTTTAGAAATGCTGAGCATTATTACGTCAAAATTATATATGAAACTTTAGAAATACTTAGCATTACTTCGACAAAATTTGTATTTTCAATATACTTAAAGCATTTATGATGCTTTATTTGGTAAGTATGTGCTGCATTCACTGAAATCTGTTTTTGTTGTGTCTACGTGGAACTTCCCCTTCAAGAAAGGGCTGTGGCCTACACTGAATTCATTGTTTGTATTCATAGTCATATTCTTTCTCTTTGTCTGTCTTGCTGGGCATATAGCATTTTTGATACGGCATATCTTTACATCTGCATGATGTATGCATGTCTATATATATATATATATATATATATATATATATATATATATATATATATGTATGTATGTATGTATGTATACACACACACACACACACACATATATATATATATATATATATCTCACGTTGACAGGCAGATTCTCTCTCTCTCTCTCTCTCTCTCTCTCTCTACTCTCTCTCTCTCTATCCATCTATCTATCTATCTCTGTTTTCAATAGCTGTAAGACAGGTCCAGTGGGGCCTAATACCACTATCCTTGAGTAATAAAGTATTCTGAAGTCTGAATCTCTCTCTCTCTCTCTCTCTCTCTCTCTCTCTTTCTCTCCCTCTCTCTCTCTCTCTCTCTCTCTCTCTCTCTCTCTCTATGTCCGTTCCCAACACGGGATTTTGGGGACTTTTGGAAGAGCACACTAAGCATTGATTTCTGAACTACTGGTGCATAAATCAGACGCCCTGTCCAGAAAATGTTACGGTTCAAGTTGTTACAGCGAATTGGTAAAAGCTCCCAGGCGACCAACTTCCCACAAAGTTTTCCTGCAATACTTATGTCTTGGCTCAAATAACACTCAAAAAATTTAAAGGGATGAAGGATAGGAAGAAGAGGGATGGGTGACAGTTAGGGTGGATGAGGAGAAAAGAGATCGTGCTGAGAAAATATGAAAAACGATTCGAAGCGAAAGAAATAAATTGAAGCAAGAGAGGAATCCAGGCAACATTTTCCCTGCAGGGCGACATAGGGGTCAATATGGACGTTTATAACGGGCCGATGTTTGGCAATCGTCATCGTCGGCCCGTTCATATTTTGTACATGGAATTTACGTCGGGCGGATGTGGGTTTGCCGCAATAAGAACGACAACTTTGCCGTCTACGTGACAGTATCGTTGTAGTAGAGACGTCATCACACCACCGTCTGACGACATTCGTTGATCGATGTCTAACTCGTAAAAGGATGGAAAAAGTTAACGAAATGAGAACCTCTTAGCCATACACACACACACATACACACACACACACACACACACACACACACACACACACACACACACACACACACACACACACACACACACACTCCTCCGGTCAATATTTAATAAATTTCCTAAAACTTTTAAACAGAAGATTGAATAAAGGACAGAGGAGGAGTCAAAACAGGAAAAGAAGCCAATCTCAGCGGGCCGGAAAAAAATCGGAGAAAGACTGAAGGACAAGCACGTCAAGGCAGAAAAAGAAAGACTGAGCACGGAAGAAAACAAATATCTCAAACAGAAACAAGAAGAGATCAAAGCAGGAGAAACCAAACATGAATGAGAAGAAAAGAAGCAATTTGAAAAAAGAACCATTCCCAGAAACATGATAATAGATCTATACAGAAAACAACACGGTAAAGTCATTTTAACAATCTGCCCTTTTGTGCAAACATTATTTGAAAAATAAACACTTTCAGATTTTGTTCTTCTCACTATGAGCACGAAGAAGTATTAGTTGAATATTCAAATTTTCATGTGTTTCGAAGAAAGTGGTACACTGCTAATGCAGGGAAAACATATGCTAAATATTGACAGAAGATCCTGAGAAACTACATGTAACCAAGATTATTACAGTGGTAGGCTGAAAAAAATACCAGTTTGAAATATCGACTAGGTAAAACGTAGTCTACGTAGGGCCTCAGGACCTGGCCAGCTCATGGGTTTATGTGCAGGCTTAAGGCACCTGTGACGTCAGTGCATATTGAATTCGTTCCGAGCGCGGAGACGTCATCTTGAGAAACTGAAACTGAAACTGAAATCTGAGAAACTGCCATTCAAAAACCTTTCTTAAGAACACGTTGATTTAAGGCACTATTTTTTATCCCTGTGACCTTAGTCCTGGATCTTTTACCTTCTACACTTACGTCTTGCCGACTCCTCAAAGATCAAGAACTTCGACAACAGTTTGAAAAACCATTCACCTACATAGACTTCAGAGACAACGTGTCCGCCAAACAAAAACTAAAAACTCATCTATGTACGGCCCGAATGCACGTATAAAATAATTCATTTACTCACTATGCATCAACACAGAAACAACCAGAAACATTAAACAGGTAAGCACCCCTCTGTGCACAGAGAGAGAGAGAGAGAGAGAGAGAGGAGAGAGAGAGAGAGAGAGAGAGGGAGAGAGAGAGAGAGAGCCAGCCATTCAGACAGATTGAGAGAGTGACAGAGACATACAGACAGAGAGACATACAGCGAGAAAATACCAACTGTTTACTTAATAAAAATCAATGCCCCTTGCAGAGAGGAAGGGAGAGAGAAAATTCAATTCAGCAACCATTATTAACGAACGCTATGCCGTACTGAACACAGACACAGAGAGAGGGAGAGATAGAGACAGAGAGGGAGAGACAGACAGACAGAGACAGCGATGGAGAGAGAGACAGACAGACAGACAGAGACAGCGATGGAGAGACAGACAGACAGAGACAGAGAGAACAGAGACAGCGATGAAGAGAGAGAGAGAGAGACACAGAGAGAGAGACAGAGACAGAGAGACAGAGAGACACAGAGAGACAGAGAGAGAGAGAGCCACAAACAGAAAAAGTAAACATCGTATCTAAGCATAGTCCCCTCCCCGACCCTGCCATCTCCCTCCTCCACCCCCCCCCCGACCCACTCCCTACCAACCCCACCCTATTCCAGAACCCAGCATCCTCGTCGACTTCACGATATCCCCTTTATCCCGAACCGAACACACTCTCATCATTCTTCTTCACTCAGTCAATCCATTATCAGTAGACGCACACCTATCTGCCAGCAGCCTATTATAATGCAGGTAACTGCTGACATGGACGTAACGAACGATGCGGAGACGTGTGATTTATTGAACTGAACACACTGACCGTCCGGCTGTCGCATCACTTACCGTAATGATAGTGCAAGACTGCAGCGGAAAGTTATGGCATGAATGGTGGGTGGAAGAGAGGGATAAGATAGAGAGCATACTACTCATGCCAAAACTGGACACTCAGATAAGTGAGATATACCGCTCACAAGATAACGAATGCCAGAGAGTCTTAGCATTTCAGCTTCTCCTTGTTAATTAATTCAAAAAGGCGGCGCAGTGTGCCTATTCTTATTCTTATTGATGCTTTGTTGCTTCATACCCGGCCGATTGCGTAGAGCCGTATCAGGGCTATAGCCGTTTCAATACACACACACAGTTCTTCAACAGGAAACAAAAAAGAACGAAAAAAAGTACACATATCAATGCATTCGTGCACATGATCTAAGAACCACTCCGTGCAATTTATCGCACAGGGGATTTAGAAAACATAATCTGAATACAAATTTAAACATAACTAAGGACACTGAAACACACGTAAAATAGACTTAAATTACCTAAAATTGCTTCAGCATATCCGATTTCCCTAGA
>CM060309.1:54274645-54277145 GCA_030674185.1 Monoplex corrugatus
AGAGAGAAAGAGAGAGAGAGAGAGAGAGAGAGAGAGAGAGAGAGAGAGAGAGAGAGAGAGAGAGAGAGCGTGAGTGAGTATGTGTGTCTGAACATGTGTGCAGGCAAGCCTACGTGCTTTCGTGCATGTTCATGGTGAGAGGTGGAAGAAGATTGAAGAGAGAAAAGCAGTGGAAAACATATCCACCAGGGTTTATTGCCTTTTCATGGGGTGTATCTGTGTCCCGTTAGGGCCGGCCACCAGTCACATAAAATATAGCGACTGCCTTAACATTTTATCGATCTGGTCAGCTCGCAGGTCATGGTCGTACGCTTAGGGATCCGTCATGGTAAAACATAAGAACATAAGCGAAGGTATCTAGTTTTACATTAGTTTGTTGGTGGAGTCTCTCTTTGCTGAATTGGGTTAGGGTTGGATCAATGGAAACTGAGTAAAGTAGAACTCCTGAGTACAATAATACTTCCTTGAAAAAAAAAGGGGGGAAGATGAGAACTGCTGATAGATTTTGATACTTGTTGAATATCCATGCTCTCTCTCTCTATCTCTCTTTCTCTCTATTCCTCTCTATGTCTCTAACTATGTCTGTCTCTGTCTGTCTCTATCTCTGTTTCTGTCTCTGTTCCTCTCTCTGTCTCTGTCTGTGTGTCTCTGTCTATCTCTCTCTCTCTGTCTCTCTCTCTCTCTGTCTCTCTCTCTTTCTTTCTCTCTCTCTCTTTCTATCTATCTATCTATCTATCTATCTTATCTATCTATCTGTCTGTTTATCTATCTGTCTATCTATCTATCTATCTATCTTGCTTTCTCTCTTTCCTGCTTTCCCTCTCTCTCCCGTTCCCCTCTCTCCCTCCCTCTTTCTCTTTCCCTCCCACCTCTCTCTCTCTCTCTCTTTTCCCTCCCTCCCTCCCTCTCTCTGTCTCTCTGAACCACACATAAGGAAACACATAATTACAAACACATATCTCAGTTTCATTTTGTCCCTTTTAAGTATATGTATTAATTTTCACAATATGGGTTTCCAGGATTAGATCATAAGAAAACAAAAACAAAAAGAAAAGAAAACAAACAACAAAAAAACAACTACAAACTTGAAGGTCGCTAAGGGAAAGATACAATAGCTTAAAGTAGTGATGATTGATAAATCAATGTTTCGTTTCCCGTTCATTAATCTGGAACGTTGAACCTGAAGCTGAGTGGATGATGACCTGATGAGTCATTCATTCGCCAACTCAGCGCACGCGGATGCAGGTACATGTGTGTCTATGTATGTAAGTGTGTGTATCTGTGTGCATGTGAATGTGTGTGTGTGTTTGTGTGTGTGTTGTGTGTGTGTGTGGGTGGGTGGTGGGAATGTGGTGTGTGTGTCCCTGTGCGTGTTTGCGCGCGTGCCTGTGTAATGCAGTTCATTTGAGTCAGTGTGAATCATTCGTTTGTTAGCCTACTCGTTTGTTATCTGAGGGTGACTTAGTCGGGTTTTTTCTATCCGCTCAAACTATTTTCATTTAAGAAAAAACAAAAATAAAAAAGAAATGTACTGTTAGATTTCAATTACCAACATTTAGATTTCAATCACCAGCATATACTGTTATGTTCCTTATGCGAGCTCTCAGATTCTGGCGATTCTTCAAAATAACATTCGTATTTCGTATACTCTCTCTTTCTCTCTCCTCTCTCCTCTCTCTCTCCTCTCTCTTCTCCCCTCTCTCTCTCTCTCTCTCCCCCCCCTCTCTCTCTCTCTCTCTCTCTCTCCTCTCTCTCTCTCTCTCTCTCTCTCTCTCTGTCATCCCTTCCCCTCTTTCTTTCATAGTTTTTAATATTTAAAATTTTTAATGCTGTACATACATATTTTATAGTCTTCCTGCAGGAAGTAAGTCGATATGGTGAGGGAGTCAAAGGTTTACGTTTTTGCTGTCGGTGGATAGGGTGATGGAGTCAAAGGTTAATTTAAATATTTGATTTCTTTCTCACAATGACTTTATCATGTGATAGTATAATATTCAGGCTCCTATTCTCTCTCTTGATATTTAAATTTGTTTGTCACAATGGGGTTTTGATAGTATAATATTCAGGCTCTATCTCTCGCTTTTGATATTTAAATTTGTTTGTCACAATGGGGTTTGATAGTATAATATTCAGGCTCCTATCTCTCGCTTTTGATATTTAAATTTGTTTGATACAATGGGGGTTACTGTGTGGCAGCGTAATGTTCTGACCGCTCTCCTCAGAAATGCACGACTCTACAGCACACACCACCTCTGCCCTCCAACAGTACCTTTGTTGTTGTTTGTTTGTTTGTTTGTTTGTTTGTTGTTCTTGTTTGGAAGAGCTTTGCTTATTTTTTATGTTTTGTTTTGTTTTTTTGCAGTAATCAGATGTTTTGTATTGTTGTTTTGTTTTGTGTTTTAGTCTGTGTTGATTTTTGTTTACCTACCTACGATAGTGAATTTCTCTTCAAATCTTCGGTATGGACTGTTTTTGTTGTTGTTGTTGTTAATGTTGTTGT
>CM060309.1:54279645-54289645 GCA_030674185.1 Monoplex corrugatus
GTGCGTGTGCTCAGTCGAGTTTGTAGAAAAGCTGTATGCAAGGATGTGTTATTATTGTTGTTATTATTACTATTATTTTTATTTTTGTTATTGTTATTATTGTTATTATTATTATTGTTATTATTATTATTATTATTATCATTATTATTAATATCATTATCATTATCATTGTTGTTGTTGTCTCATAATCATCTAAATCGACATCATCATCATCATTATCTTTGCTATCATCATTATCAGACAGACCAGCGTCAGACTTCATCTGTGCCCTCTGCCGCAGGGACTGTCATTCCCGCGTCGGACTGGCCAGCTACACCCGACGCTGTACCAGAATAAACACCTAGAGCGCAACCCCATAGTCTTCCGAGACTGAAGGATGCCTATAGACATCATTATCAACATCATCATCAGTAGTAGCAGGAGTAGTAGCAGTAGTAGTGGTAAAGACAGACAGGTGTGTGTGAAAGCGAGTGTATGTGCGAGTGATTGTAAGTGTGTGTACGTATGCGTGCGTGAGTCTGCAAACGCGCGTGTATGCGTGTTCTGTACATATTTGTACATGTATATATATGTATTGTGTACCAGTTGGAAGAGGATGTATAGAAGGGGAGGAGAGATACAGGGCTGTATATACGACTCGTAAAACGCAGAATCAAAGAGAATAAAAATATAGAAAGATGTCTTTTCTTTTCTTTTTTTTTTTAAGTATTGAATTATGTCGTTGTCAGTGCCTTCAGTCGATTTTGAAGACACGTCGGACATATTTCAGGACTAGAATAAGGGAAACAACACATATTTCACTGGGAGCATGGCATCAAAAGTTGTTTCCCATAGTTTACCTCGTACGCCTTCAACCGCAGATCTTTTAGCAGTGTCTACGTTCACACAGTCATGCTTACAGAAAATCATTGAAAACAGCTTACACTGCTAACAGTCGAAAACTCCGAGGGCCGGACTCTGGCGTGGAGATCATCAGGAGAGAATGCGTCGCTGTTTCGGGCTCTTCCTCTCTACAGCTTCAATGACGCACCGAGCCCCCTCACCGATGTGAGGTCTCCCTGCCAGTTCGACTGTATGCCTTTGCCATCAACCGTCAGGACTCGCTCCAGGAGGTGTCCTCTCTCTTCAACCAGATCCAATGACTTGCTTTCTCTACGGTCTTCTGTAGAGCTTTTGTCATGGTTTTTCACTTTCTTCGGACCAAGTCCAGCCACTTTCATCCACTTTCTGACGCTATTTGCGATGTAACCTCTGCAGCCGACTTCGACTGGGAAGTGCGTTGCTTTCCATCCCGCCTCCTCGCATTCATCGACAAGAGCCTCGTAGCGATTCTCCTTCCGCTCGTGTGCAGCCCTGATATTGTCTTCGTGGGGCACCATCAGCTCCACAGGGTGCACCTCTCTCTCTTCCTTGCTCCATACCACCAGGTCTGGCTTCTTCGTTGTTGGGATGGGGAAGAATCTCTCGCAGCCCTCAAGGTCTGCGGCTACCTCCCACAGACCACCACACTGGCCATCCGTGGCCTCGTTTGCCTTCTTTCCATCAGGAACCTTGCTTCCTTGCGGTACAAACACGATCTTGCCCAGTCCTTGTTTCTGCGGCTTAAGAGCGTATTTTCCCTCCTCCACCTGCTCCTTCGCCATCTTGGTAAACACCTTGAGCACTTCATTGTGTCTCCAGGTGTATCTATTCAGGGCCAGGTGGCAGTTTGAGAGGATATGCTTCGTGGTTCCTAGTTTGCCGCACCTGCACTTGTCATCTTCCTGGACCTTCCATCTGACTAAGTTCACTGGTGAAGGCAGAACATCATAGGTGGACCGGAGAAGAAAGCTTAACCTCGATGTGTTCCACTCCCAGATCTCACTCCATCCAATTTTTCTTTCCACTACATGCTCCTCCCACCCGGTCACCCGCCCTTGTTGAGCACACTGGATGAGGTGAACTTCTCGCCCTTCAGCCTCATTCTTTCACACCTGCCCTGCTGCAGCTGCTCTTCTGTCTCGTTGGGACATCTTCCTAAAAGGTCTGAAGTCGCCGTTGCCAAGTCCCAACCTGCCCGTCTGTGCTGGACCTACAATGTCGCCATGTTCCAACGAAGAGATGATCTCATCAGCTGCATCCTCCGCATTCCATTTTCTCGCTGTTCTGACTTCTGGCGGGTCGTCGCTGACTTTTTGATCCCTCGACTCCCTCAGCATCATCACAGTCCTGATCTTTCCTGCCTTGTAGATCTCCACGATGGATGCGAGGGGTAGCTGGAGCGCTCCCTTCTGCCTGTACAGGGCTGATGTGTTGGTTGTGCGAGGCAGCCCCAGCCACTTCCTGATGTAGGTGTTACATGTTTTCTCGATCATCTCAACTCTCGACACGGCGACTTCGTACGTTATCAGCGGCCATGCCAGTCGAGGGTAGAGGGCAAACTGTAAACACCATATCTTATACTTTCCTGGCAGTTTTGTTTGGTCAATCGCTTTCAGCCCATCTTTAGCCTGCTTCATGATTTCCACATCCCGACTCCTGTCCGACAGGGTTCCTGCATACCACCGTCCCAAACTTTTCACAGGTTGCTCTTTTACTGTAGGCATCTGTTCTCCTGCGATTGTAAACTTCTGTTGCTTCTGCTTCCCTTTGTGAATAGTCAGGCTTCTAGATTTCTTGGCTTTAAACTTCATCCTGGACCAAGTGATCAGCTCATCCAGCCGAGTCAAAACACCCTGCATTGTGTCCGTATCTCTTGTCAGCAAGGTCACGTCATCCATGAAGGCTTTCTTTGGTGATCTCACCTTTGCTTTTTCCTCAGCGCAGTCTGCAGACCTCAGTAGCATCTCCATCACCAGGATGAACCAGATGACAGATATAGTGCAGCCGGCTGCGATCCCAATCTCCAATCGATGCCACTCAGTTATGAAGTCTTTGGTCGAGAATCGCATCTGGAAGTTACCGGTAGTATTCCTTCATGATGCCTTGCACCTCGTGCGGGATGTAAAAGAAGTCCACTGCTTTCATCAGCAGTTCATGGGGAACGGATCCGTAGGCGTTCGCCAGATCCAACCAAACCACACTTAAGCTTCCTTTGGATTTCTTGGCCTCCTGGATTGCATCCCAGATCGTAAAAGAGTGTTCAATGCATCCTGGGATCCCTGGTATCCCAGCTTACTGCACACTCTCATCCACATAGCCGTTGCTTTGCAGATATGCCACAGTCCTCTTCGCAAGTATTCCCATGAAGATCTTGCACGCCACATTGATGATGGAGATGGGTCGGAACTGCCCTATAATCTCTGCATTCTGTTCCTTTGGTAGGTACACTCCTTCTGCTCTGCACCAACCTTCAGCAAGCTCCTTGTCTTCCACAAAGCTCTTAGCATCTCGAAAAGGGTGTGCCTCAACTCGTCGCTATACTTGAAAACCTTGTAGGACACGCCATCTCCTCCAGGTGCACTTTTGGCTCTTGCTTTTCTGACAAACTCGTCCATTCTTTTTCTCTGATCGGACCAAGCTGGAAGCTCACGCCAGGGGCAGTTGGATGCTTCAGGCCTTTCATGTCTGGCAGCGGCTCATCCCTTTTTGGATCGCTGTACGTCTGCTTAACATGAGTGTCTAGCTCTTCTTTCGTACACTTCAACTTCCCGCTCCGTGCTTCCGTGAACAACTTCTTAGCTGCTCCATATGGATTCTTCATAAATTCCTCACGTGCTCTTCTGCTCTCTTTTCTTCTGGTGCGTCTTCTTTCTTGCCTCTGGAGGTCTCTGCTCTTTTTTTTAAGGTCTTCAAACATGATTCTCAGGCCTTCTTGTTCTTCTGGTGGTGCACTTTTTCTCTGCTTCTGCAAGTCACGTTTCTGTTTTCTCAGTTGTGCTAGCACTCTCTGCCTTCTACTCAATCCCCCTTTCTGCAAAGGTGTTTTCTTCTCTACCTCGCCGCTACCAAATTCTTCCATCGCCGACTCGTAGATAATGTTTGCAAACACGCCCAACATCTCTTTGGCTTCGCCTCCGCTGGAATTCTTCTTGGCTTCTTTCAGTTTCTTTCTGACTTTATCTTCCAGTACCTTGTACTTTGCCTTCTCATTGGCAGCGGGCCACAGTATTCTCGGCTTCCTTGTCCCTGGTCCCTGGGTTTGCTGCTCTGCATCGCTCTGGGTCTGGATGGAAGGAGAGTGGACTGGAGCACTAATCGATCCACTGTGGTTTTCGTCCTGGGATGATTTGCTTCGTGTCTTACGATCTGTCGATCTGCACTGTCTTCTCTCCCTCATACAGACCCTAGCCTGGTGCACCCTCAACCCTCGCCAGGTGCCGAACTTTCTGCAACACTGCTCGCAAGTGAAGCTGCTTTCTTGATGGTCTTGAGTCGCTGTCCTGTCCCTGCCTAGGTCGTTATCCGTTGAATCAATCCTTGTGGATCCATCTTCCGCCCCTCCCTCTCGGTGGATCCTGGGGCTGTCATCTTGATTCGTTGTCCTGTCCATGCCTGGGTCGTTATCCTTTGGGTCAATCCTTGTGGCTCCATTCTCTACTCCCCCCTCTCGGTGGATCCTGGGGCTGTCTTTCCTTGTGGTTGACGTAACTCTTGATTACAGTGGCATGGGTAGTTAGCCCCTGCCACCGCCGGTCTTTCCCGACGTCCTCGGTCTTTCCCGATGTCCAGCAGTCGAAGTCATTTCATCACAATACACACTATATAATGTTTACATGTCTTGTGCTGTTTTCATCTATTGATAATCTCCCTAAATGAATGCCTGCTAAAAATTCACTCACACACAAACACACACACAAACACACACACACACACACACACACACACACACGCACGTATGTACACACACATGCACGCACGTACACACACACACACACACACACACACACACACACACACACACACAACAACACCTGCGCGCACAAGCACCAATCAGTGACGATGATTCAACTTTCACGCTAAATAAATATAAGAAAAGTAAAAGGAAATTATATGTAAACATGTAATGATCTGTAAACAAGTATATTTTATTGATTTCTCTCTACAAAGCAGTACAAAAAATGCGACAACTCACTTACAAATATTTCATCATAGAGTTAACAATCTTTTAATCACAGAATGTCTCATTGTTTCTGAAATAAAAGACGCATCACCCATCGTTACTGTTTTGTCGCTTATTCTAAAGCTTGTGTGTATTTGGGGGAAGTGAAAAGATTTTGACTCATGATCAATGTTTGACATATGCATCACAACTTCGGTTATTTCCTTTTTTTTTTTTTTTTAACATTTTTTGTTGTTGTATACAACAGACTCGAAGAACTTGAAGTGTGGAAAACTAAGTACATCACAGACGTTTCAGTTCACTGAAAACTAACCGTTCCACAGTTGTCTCCATATGTTGAAAATCAACCGTATCATAAATATCTCAATTTCGTGAAAAACAACCGTACGACTGATGTCTCATTCTAGTGAAAAACAACTGTACCACAGATGTCTCATTCTGATGAAAAACAATCCTACGACAACTGTCTCAATTTGGTGAAAAATAACGGTACCACAGATGTCTCATTCTAGTGAAAAGCAACCGTACCACAGATGCCTTAGTCTGATGAAAGACAATCGTACTACAAATGTCTCATTCTGATGAAAAACAGTCGTACTGCAGAAGTCTCATTCCGGTGAAAAACAATCATTCTACAGAAGTCTCATTTAAGTTAAAAATAAACAGTCGTAATACAAATGTCTCATTCTGGTGAAAAACAATCGCACTACAGATGTCTCATTTTGGGGAAAAACAATCCTACGACAAATATCTCAATTATGTGTAAAAAAAATGGTACCACAGATGTCTCAATTTGGTGAAAAATAACTGTACCACAAATGTCTCAATTTGATGAAATATAAAGGTACCTAAGCTGTCTCAATTCGGTGAAAATTAACTGTACCACAAAGGTCTCACTTTGGTGAAAAACAATCCTCTGTCAAATGTCTCAATTTGGTGTAAAAAAAAAAACCGATACCACAGATGTCTCAATTTGGTGAAAATTAACTGTACCACAGATGTCTCATTTTGGTGAAAAACAATCCTACGACAACTGTCTCAATTTGGTGTAAAAAATACTACCACAGATGTCTCAATTCGGTGAAAATTAACTGTACTACAGAAGTCTCATTTTGGTGAAAAACAGTCCTACGACATATTTCTCAATTTGGTGTAAAAAAAAAAAAAACGGTACCATATATGTCTCAATTTGGTGAAAAACAATCGTACGACAGATGTCTCAATTTAATGAAAAATAATCGTATCACAGGTATTTCAATTTGATGAAAAATAACACTACCTCATGTGTCTTATTCTGGTGAAAAACATTCGTAGCACATATGTCTCCATTTCGTGGTATGCAACTGTACCACAGACGTCTCACTCAGGTGAAAAACATTCGTACCACATATATTTCAATTTGGTGAAAAACAACTGTACCACAGATCTCTCATTCTTTTGAAAAAAACGATCACGCTACATATACCCGAATTTGGCAAAAAACAATCGTTTCTATAGATGTTTCAATTTGACGAAAAACAGCTGTACCAGAGATATCTCAATATGTTTAAAGTGGCCTATATACTTATTCTAGGTCACATTTCATGATTACCTATTGTGAAGTTTCCTCGAAACATTTAGTTACATTGTCGAGGAGAAGGCGACTGTATCAAAAATATGTTATTCAGTTGTCGATTGTATCACAAATATCTTAACCAGTCTAGAAAACAAACTATCACATGTCAAAAAACAAAAACAAAAACAAAAAACAGGGTTTGATTGATAAATTGTGGAATAAAATCACAGCAAAAATGAAGTACTAAGCACATTAAAATCTCTTCATCATATCAAAACTCCAGTTTGAAAAAGTTAAGTACTCAGCGTCCGATGCTCATTTTTGTTTATCCTTGTTTCAAAGTTTCTTTGGCTTAAACGCTTTAATAAACCCTAAAGCTCTGATACCTTGTATCAATCCGTTGTTTGATTAATGATTTTGACATTTGATACATGATTTAATTGTTCGTTTACTCAGATCGTGAACACGATCGTGCAGTACTATAGACATTTGTATGACTCAGTCTGGTTTGTTTCATAAAATGCTATTGTTCGCAGCGTTGTACTTATGAATTCATAATCGATACAAATAAAAGAAAAGGACACACACAAAAAATAAATAAACAAACAAAAAGCGAAAAAGATAGGACGGAGCAAAGAAGCAAAAACAGTATGAAAATAGTAGCTTTTTATAAAACGTTTTCATATTTCAACACACAAACTAACAGGAATATGTCATGTGCAAGTATTTGGCCAATGTCTACTTTCAACACGTACACTCTCAATGACTCGATCCACAATGACTCATAAAGCGAACAACAACAAAAACCGGTTATTCGTTCATAAAAGCTCAATACAAAAAAGCACAGTTAGGAGACCGGATCACTGCATATCTTATATGTGAAGCGGACATAAAATAGGCGGTTTTGTTATAAAAGGCTCAATAGAAAGACACTGTACAAATATTTCCGTCATTAGAAAAAATTATGTACAGGCTCTAAAACGCGGTGGGACAAAACAATCATGAAAGCTCTTTTTTTTTTTAAACATGAAAGCTCATTTATCAAAAACATGAAAACTCATTTATGAAAAACATGAAAGCTCATTTTTCAAAAACAATTAAAACGTCACTCAAAAATGTTATAAAGAACGTACTCTGATTCTCTGTAAAATCGCACAGCTGAGGTTTCACAACATAAAACATAATATGTAAGCCAAGGCAGATTTTTTTGTGTGCATAGTTGTCATAGTCTGTCCCTCTTACTGCTTCATACAACAACTAACATCACGTAAACAAATTTATACTGAGACGCGCTAAATTAAAAAGAACACACACAAAAAACAGCTGTTTTAACAAATTTGTATCATAACACTGAACAAAATATGTTTTGTAAACAATTAAGTTGGCTTAACAAAAATGAACTGAAGTGTAACAAAAGAAAAAAAAACAACAATACAGCCCTGTTTTCTCTCTCTTAGGGCTGTGATAATATTTACACATTTACTCTTAATTGGAAAGATCGTCCCTGGCAGTCATTTCCTTCCCACGATGAAGAAACAAAAACAAAAAAACAGCAACAACAGTATGTGATCGCTTCAAATACATGATGATGATGCTAGAGGCACACTGAACATGTACCGCAGCGAATGAGTGACAGGAGACATGGCCGACTACCACTCCTCTGACCACCAAGCTCTGTGGCAACCGACAGGAACTAGAAGAGAAAAAAAAATTAAAACCACGGCCATATTCATTGCGGCGAACGTGAGAAGAAGACGCATGCAAAGTGTATATTTTCGCTATCATACACAAGCATGTAAAATGTTGCAACTACATGTACATGCATGTCAAGTGTTGCAACTATCTGTACATGCATGTTAAGTGTTGCAACTACCTGTAGGCCTACATGCATGTTAAATGCTACAACTACGTATACATGTATACTAAGTGTTGCAACTACCTGTACATGCATGTTAAATGCTACAACTGCGTATACATGTTAAGTGCTACAACTACGTGTACATACATGTTAAGTACTACAACTACGTGTACATACATGTTAAGTGCTACAACTACGTGTACATACATGTTAAGTACTACAACTACGTGTACATACATGTTAAGTACTACAACTACTTGTACATACATGTTAAGTACTACAACTACGTGTACATACATGTTAAGTACTACAACTACGTGTACATACATGTTAAGTACTACAACTACGTGTACATACATGTTAAGTACTACAACTACGTGTACATACATGTTAAGTTTTACAACTACGTGTACATACATGTTAAGTACTACAACTACGTGTACATACATGTTAAGTACTACAACTACGTGTACATACATGTTAAGTACTACAACTACGTGTACATACATGTTAAGTACTACAACTACGTGTACATACATGTTAAGTGCTACAACTACGTGTACATGCATGTTAAGTACTACAACTACATGTACATGCATGTTAAGTACTACAACTACGTGTACATACATGTTAAGTACTACAACTACGTGTACATCATGTTAAGTACTACAACTACGTGTACATGCATGTTAAATGTTACAACTACGTGTACATGCATGTTAAATGTTACAACTACGTGTACATCATGTTAAGTACTACAACTACATGTACATGCATGTTAAGTTTTGCAACAACGTGTAAAAAAAGGGAAAACAAACGAGGTGCAAACAAAAATAAAAACAAGTGTAGAGCTACCTTCGGCCAACGCCAACTTTACCCAAAACATCAAAGAAGACTTCACTCAAGCTTTCTGTCCT
This sequence comes from Monoplex corrugatus, assembly GCA_030674185.1. Lineage (NCBI taxonomy): Eukaryota > Metazoa > Mollusca > Gastropoda > Littorinimorpha > Ranellidae > Monoplex > Monoplex corrugatus. The sequence goes on from CM060309.1 coordinate 54,289,017, forward strand.
TTTTCTTTTTCGTTACTGAAAACGATGTCCATCATCACGATAACGCCTGCACCCCCGATCAGCAGCCAGCCAAACGTCATCATCGTCAAACGAGAATCCAAGAGGTCCACGACGTGATGCCCAGCCAGAATCCAGAGGGGTTCGCTGGGTATTCTAAACATGGACATAGATAGACGATTCGCTCCTGCTCTGGGTTTCTTGCAGTTGGCCAGGCGCAGCTGGTCCTATAGTGCGAACTGCTTTAGGCCTGGTTCCTCCTCCGACCCACAGTGCTCCCGCCACTTCTGCGTAGCCTCCAATGCGCTGATCAAGGAGGTGTTGGTGGTCCTCAGTGCTGCGTCTGAACTGATCGGTACCTCCGGTAAAACCACGTCTGTGATCGCGCTCTCGTCCGTCTCGTCCAGTGATCCTGTCGTTTATCACCGTCATCCAGGACTGCTGGTGTGGTCCTGTGCCTTCTCTTTGGCCTGGTCTTCCTTCTTCTGTTGCCTCAGGCCTATCCGCAGAAGCCGCAGCGGAAGCAGCAACCCTGTGGGTGTACCCAACTAAACTGACAGGGCAGGAAACGGGCCTGTCAAGTGCTTGTGGTTCCCTGCTCTGGTCGTCCAGATCACCTGTGGTCCCGAATG
>CM060309.1:54292145-54299645 GCA_030674185.1 Monoplex corrugatus
CTCTCTCTCTCTCTCTCTCTCTGTACATATGTATGCATGTATGCATGTATGTGTGTATGTATGTATGTATGCATGTATGTATGTATGTATGTATGTGTATGTATGTATGTATGTATGTATGTATGTATGTATGTGCGTGTGTGCTCATGCGTGCGTGAGTGCGTGTGTGTATGTCATGTATGTACGTATATATATATACATATATGTATATGTATATACATGTATATATGATATATTTATATATAATTATATATATATATATATACAGCTATGCATAGATATAGATATAGATACGCTGTGTTACGTAATGTATCCCCAAACCCTGCAGATCGAGGGAAGACCCACTGATGGTTTTGCGACAGGTTTCCTCCATCTCTCCCAGTCCTCAGCCACTCAGTGGGAACTGCTGAAATTCAGGCCTGTCCATTCTTGGATTTTATCTCTCGACTCTTCTTCTGCCATTCTCTCGCCATTCTCTCTCTTTTTTTCCCTGGGACTGTACGTTGTAGGACGATCTTTGAAAGACTGAGTATCTTGTGGTATTTGGGTACCACTTCATTTTTTAAATTTTTTTTTAATTTATTTTTTTTTTTTACTGTAGTCGGGTTTTCAAATGGGCGAAAAGCTTGTTTGATTCTACAGCCTGTAGTGTCTTTAGTAGTATGGTTGATGTATGAGATCATAGAATCTTTCCATAGCACTTCATTTCTACGGGGAAATTGACAGTAACCAGAATAAAATGCTCAGATTCATTGACAGATGTAGAATGACCACGTAGACGGTGGACGAAGGAAGAAGATAATTGAAAAGAAATCTTCAGCAATCTAACAGCAGGCAGCGGAGAAGAAAGAGAAGATCAAAACAGCAGTGAAAAAAAAAAAACAGTTCATGGACAACCCAAAACAAAAGTAAAAAATGAATATGCAGACTTTTTCATCACGTGAAAATGCTGCTGAATAAAGCAGCCGTAGGAGCAGCAATAGCACTACCCCAATACCACAAATGCCACCACCACCACCAATTACATTAACAACAACAACAATAACAAACAAATACAGAACAACAACGAGGGTGAGTTAGTTATCCCAATCGGTGAAACAGAATCCAGAGCACAGCAAACTGCTCCCAACCTTCTCAGCAGGGAAAATTGGATCCGATGTCCCCGGCCTCAAAGCGTGCTCCCACTGTTTCTGACTCTCTTCCTCGTATATTGTGAAGACGATCTTCACCAGAGAGACTTCATAGTTCTCAATAACGTGTAAGGACTGTTCTGCCACTTGTCTGCTTCCCAGATAGTCCTGTAAGATACCAAAAAGTTATCATTAAGGTTTTTGATAAGTAAATGACTATATGTTACTATGGTCATTGAGTTCTTCTTCTTTTATCTATCTGCATGTACCACAATGGGTGTCGCAGGGAGAAAGAGTTTACTGTCAGCGGTGAGCTGGAAAGACTGAAGTGAAAAATCGTCGCGTAGTAAGATGAAGCTTCTTTCGCGTCAACGATCAAGGCCCCTCGGTCAGTCTCTTGCACCCTTTGACTCCCGCACCTCATCCACCAGCTGCAAAACGTTAACCCTTTGGTTTCCTCAAAGGGAACCAAAGAGTTAACTTTTTGCTTTGCTAGCATGGCTGATATGCCGGATGCTGGTGAATAGGTTGCAGGGGTCAAAGGTTAAATCGAGATATCTTTTTGTTACGTGGATGTCGAGCCAGCTACTAAGACTGTATCTGGTAAGATGACCAAGCCACTTAGTTCTTTGTTGATGAACACGACGGCAGACTGATGATGTTCCGAACATTTTTCTGATCTTGGTGTCTCTGATCATGTCCTGTCTGGTCTTGTTGACAGAATTTCTCAAACAGCGTATCTCACAGGTCATAGTTTTGTGCTCTACGAGCTTGGTCAGTGTCCAGGCCTGGCACTGGTATGTTAGAACGGGGATGAAGATGACGCTGATAATCAAGGCAATTGGTTTCCGTAGGGATGTTGGATGTTTCAGGAGATGGGTATATTAACAGATGTCATTATTTGCTTTTTGAAATAAGGTTTTTTAATATCTCTGCCAAATGTTCCATCTTCTGTGAGTGGCAGAGATAAAGTGATATGATCTCATTTTGCTTGATATGTTTGTAACAACAACAACCGAAGCCGCAAAAACAAACAACAACAACGATAATGCAAAAATAATAAACCACCACCACCTCCACCATGATCACCACCACCCTACCACCTCCACCACCACTAACACCAACACCACACCAACACCAACACCACACCAACACACCACCAACATGAACAATAACAATAACCAAACAACCATCACACCACAACGGCTAACAATAAACAGCAACGACGAAAACGCAACAACTATAACGACAGCAGATAATGCAACAAAATCCAACAGCACCACCAAATTTAATCGATTTTAAAAGGATACTTCTAAATGATACTGGTTGTTTGTTTGTTTGTTTGTTTGTTTGTTTGTTTGTTTGTTTGTTTTCCAAATATCTAAATTTCGTGCAGTGAAAGTTCAGAAAGTTCTGCGGACAAACTAAATTTGGAACGTGGAGTTCGAGGTATACTCAAGACGCATTCAATGATTCATTGTACTCGGCGAACTGCATATGCGCTCCACCCAAATAAGCCTGACACTATTTGGCAGACTCCTTAAGCCTACGCAAAATCTTATGCTCTGGCAAGGTCTTGAAATGGTGATGGGGTGGATAGGGACCTATGAAATACTAAGCTGACATCACCAGAATGGCAGAAACAATATGATGGGTAAGGAACAGACCAGTTTGAATGTTACGGGCCGGGACTGAACTCCAGATATCAAATTCTGAATCCACGATTCTGTCAAAATAACCAACCAACTTACGTCAAACTGAGATTTGAGTTACCAATGATAATTTCAAGTTACTATATAAAACTAAAAGAAAAAAAAGAAGCAAGACAGGTTTAAGGGACTCACCACTATTTAGTATTCAGTCACTGACCTTCTGTTCTGAAAGACCACGGTGCTCATGTTAACACTTGCAAGGAACAAGTAATAATAAGCAAAATTCACTTCTTCGTGAAACTTGGCCTTAAACTAACACTTGCACGGAACAAGTAATAACAAGCCAAAATCACTTCTTCGTGAAACTTGGCCTTAAACTAACACTTGCACGGAACAAGCAGTAACGAGCCAAAATCACTTCTTCGTGAAACTGGGCCTTAAACTAACACTTGCACGGAACAAGCAGTAACGAGCCAAAATCACTTCTTCGTGAAACTGGGCCTTAAACTAACACTTGCACGGAACAAGCAGTAACGAGCCAAAATCACTTCTTCCTGAAACTTGGCCTTAAACTAACACTTGCACGGAACAAGCAGTACCGAGCCAAAATCACTTCTTCATGAAACTTGGCCTTAAACTAACACTTGCACGGAACAAGCAGTAACAAGCCAAAATCACTTCTTCGTGAAACTTGGCCTTAAACTAACACTTGCACGGAACAAGCAGTAACAAGCCAAAATCACTTCTTCATGAAACTTGGCCTTAAACTAACACTTGCAAGGAACAAGCAGTAACGAGCCAAAATCACTTCTTCGTGAAACTTGGTCTTAAACTAACACTTGCACGGAACAAGCAGTAACGAGCCAAAATCACTTCTTCGTGAAACTTGGCCTTAAACTAACACTTGCACGGAACAAACAGTAACAAGCCAAAATCACTTCTTCGTGAAACTGGGCCTTAAACTAACACTTGCACGGAACAAGCAGTAACGAGCCAAAATCACTTCTTCGTGAAACTGGGCCTTAAACTAACACTTGCACGGAACAAGCAGTAACGAGCCAAAATCACTTCTTCGTGAAACTTGGCCTTAAACTAACACTTGCACGGAACAAGCAGTAACGAGCCAAAATCACTTCTTCATGAAACTTGGCCTTAAACTAACACTTGCACGGAACAAGCAGTAACGAGCCAAAATCACTTCTTCGTGAAACTTGGCCTTAAACTAACACTTGCACGGAACAAGCAGTAACGAGCCAAAATCACTTCTTCGTGAAACTTGGCCTTAAACTAACACTTGCACGGAACAAGCAGTAACGAGCCAAAATCACTTCTTCGTGAAACTTGGCCTTAAACTAACACTTGCACGGAACAAGCAGTAACAAGCCAAAATCACTTCTTTGTGAAACTTGGCCTTAAACTAACACTTGCACGGAACAAGTAGTAACGAGCCAAAATCACTTCTTCGTGAAACTTGGCCTTAAACTAACACTTGCACGGAACAAGCTGTAACAAGCCAAAATCACTTCTTCGTGAAACTTGGCCTTAAACTAACACTTGCACGGAACAAGTAGTAACGAGCCAAAATCACTTCTTCGTGAAACTTGGCCTTAAACTAACACTTGCACGGAACAAGCAGTAACAAGCCAAAATCACTTCTTCGTGAAACTTGGCCTTAAACTAACACTTGCACGGAACAAGCAGTAACAAGCCAAAATCACTTCTTCGTGAAACTTGGCCTTAAACTAACACTTGCACGGAACAAGCAGTAACGAGCCAAAATCATTTCTTCATGAAACTTGGCCTTAAACTAACACTTGCATGGAACAAGCAGTAACAAGCCAAAATCACTTCTTCATGAAACTTGGCCTTAAACTAACACTTGCACGGAACAAGCAGTAACAAGCCAAAATCACTTCTTCGTGAAACTTGGCCTTAAACTAACACTTGCACGGAACAAGCAGTAACAAGCCAAAATCACTTCTTCGTGAAACTTGACCTAAAACTAACACTTGCACGGAACAAGCAGTAACGAGCCAAAATCACTTCTTCATGAAACTTGACCTTAAACTAACACTTGCACGGAACAAGCAGTAACGAGCCAAAATCACTTCTTCGTGAAACTTGACCTTAAACTAACACTTGCACGGAACAAGCAGTAACGAGCCAAAATCACTTCTTCGTGAAACTTGGCCTTAAACTAACACTTGCACGGAACAAGCAGTAACGAGCCAAAATCACTTCTTCGTGAAACTTGACCTTAAACTAACACTTGCACGGAACAAGCAGTAACGAGCCAAAATCACTTCTTCGTGAAACTTGGCCTTAAACTAACACTTGCACGGAACAAACAGTAACGAGCCAAAATCACTTCTTCGTGAAACTTGGCCTTAAACTAACACTTGCACGGAACAAGCAGTAACGAGCCAAAATCACTTCTTCGTGAAACTTGGCCTTAAACTAACACTTGCACGGAACAAGCAGTAACGAGCCAAAATCACTTCTTCATGAAACTTGGCCTTAAACTAACACTTGCACGGATCAAGCAGTAACAAGCCAAAATCACTTCTTCATGAAACTTGGCCTTAAACTAACACTTGCACGGAACAAGCAGTAACGAGCCAAAATCACTTCTTCATGAAACTTGGCCTTAAACTAACACTTGCACGGAACAAGCAGTAACGAGCCAAAATCACTTCTTCATGAAACTTGGCCTTAAACTAACACTTGCACGGAACAAGCAGTAACGAGCCAAAATCACTTCTTCATGAAACTTGGCCTTAAACTAACACTTGCACGGAACATGCAGTAACGAGCCAAAATCACTTCTTCATGAAACTTGGCCTTAAACGTTTTTTGTGTATCTCATACAAGCCAATATTGTCAAATTAGAATTTCGAGCACGCCAGATGAGTTGTTTTGAAGTCAAATCATTTCATGCTTAAAAAGCCAAATGTGCCACGACATCTTTTTTGTGTGCATGGAAAGTGCCTTGGACAAATTCAGTGTTAAAGAAATGGACAAATTCAGTGGTTAAAGAAATGGACAAATTCAGTGGTTAAAGAAATGAGACAAATTCAGTGGTTAAAGAAATGGACAAATTCAGTGGTTAAAGAAATGGACAAATTCAGTGGTTAAAGAAATGGACAATATCAGTGGTTAAAGAAATGGACAAATTCAGTGGTTAAAGAAATAGACAAATTCAGTGGTTAAAGAAATGACAAATTCAGTGGTTAAAGAAATGGACAATATCAGTGGTTAAAGAAATGGACAAATTCAGTGGTTAAAGAAATGGACAATATCAGTGGTTAAAGAAATGGACAAATTCAGTGGTTAAAGGACACATCTTGTTTGTTTTGTCTGAAAATTAAAATTCAGCTGAAACAATTATGTGTGTGTGTTTGAGCGTTCATACGCGTGCGCGTTTTACAGTAATTACAGAAGACACGTTATGTGATTTCACAGCCTTACTCACCCTTTTGAAATCGCTGATCGTGATTTTCCTGTCCCACAGGTGGAGACCAATTCTGACTTGTTGAAACGGACCTGAAGACCTGGGTCTGACCAGCTGCTTGGCAGTGACCGCCAGGTATATCTGGGGTTCTGGGAGTGACTGGAGGCATACCGTGCACACAATAGCCACAAAACCGCTTAGTTACCACCATCAGCTCTCCGTTCGTAAGAACCAGAAAATAACCAATGTCGTCATGCTCCATGTCTTCCCCATCTGACTGGGACTCTTCTGACTCCAATGCCATCCTGATTGTTTCCATTTTGAGATCATACTCTCTTTTGGAGGGCAGACGCCTGACCACAAGTTCCCCATTCGAACCTTTGTGGATGTGATGGAGTTTGATGTGTTCTTCGGGCACTCCTGGTGGTAGACAATGTGGCAGACGCACATGAACATATTGCTGAAACGTAAAGTCAGGACCAGCATCAAACTCGGCCAGTGGCCCGACCATCATCTCTTCATCTCCCAAGTTTCAAAGCCTGGCGCAGGTGGGACAGGTTGGTGTATGTTGCAGCCGTGATGTCCACGTAGTCACCAACCGGTACAGCGTTTGGTGGGACTTGTAGCTTGACGTCACTGTTGACCAGTGACCATGTCCCTCCAGCAGAGTTAAAACTCCTACGGTCTTGCCAAGAGGTGCAGAAGATAGGTTTGGATCGTAAATTTGTTTTCGACCAGTCCTCTGTTTGAGTCGTTACTGAAGACGAATACGTCGACAGAATGTTCTCTCGGCCAATATTGCTGGACTTCTGAAGCCAGTTCGCGGATACGTCTGTGCTGATCTCGTTGTTCAGTGGGACCTTTATGTGCATAGATACGGAACTACTTGCAGTTGATGCCAAAGACTCTCCACTAGATCTGCGTTGCAACTTTGGAGATCGAACAGTTGGCAGTGAGTCTGATACGCCATAAAATGACACTGATCGTCCATAACTGCAGATGAACGACTGTTTCCGCCTTGTGCCACTGATGTTCTGCCAGCTTCACGTTCGTTAGATTGTGTCCGGGTCTGAACTGCTGATGCTGAGGATACGTTGTCATCATCGGTTGAAATTGAAGAGATGTCAGATACATTTCCTAAAATCAAACTTTCATAGGAATTCTCATGCTGAAACCTGCCTTCAATACAGGAGACAGTGTTAACAGCATTGTTCTGTTCAGGCTGGATTTTGTGCGCTGACCGTTCCCACTTTCAGTATCGTACTTT
>CM060309.1:54302145-54307145 GCA_030674185.1 Monoplex corrugatus
AACAGCGTCTGATAGTATATCGGTTTCTTAATCAAGAAGGAATTAAAAAAAAAAAAAAAAAAACCACGAAAGTAGAATCAGAACGCGTATTTAATACAACCAGACAAGACAGACGTAAATTTTTCGGCCAACAGGCCTTTGTCAAGCGTAAATGTAAGATCACAAACGAGCAAACACCAAATACAAAAATCAGGAGGAAAAGACTGAAACTTCCCTGCTGCTTCATTTTAGTCCTTTTCTCCCACTGGATGAAACAGTGGTGAAGTTTCAGCCTTTTTCTCCAAATTTTTGTATTTGGTGTCTGGTCGTTTGTGAACTTACATTTATGCTTGACAAATGCCAGTTGGCCAAAAAATTTGCGCCTGTCTTGTCTGGTTGTATCAAATACGCTTTCTGATTCTATTTTCGTGTTGCTTTTTTCTAAAAAGGTTCCTGTTTGCTTCAACGCGGGTAGTCGCACTTGTTTTGGATTTCTTAATCAAGAGACAACTAGGAACTTTGCAACTATATGTAAGTTAATATCTTCACCTCAGCACGTCTCACTGTCTCCCTATGCTGTACAATAGTGCCTGATACTCGCTGGATCAGTCCCTCAATTACAAGACAGCAAAGAACTCTGAAAACACATATACTGCTGCCTTCACTCCACCTCATAGTACTGTCTCTCTCTGATGTTACAGTAGTGCCTGACGGTAGATCAGTCCCTTCATCAACAGACAGCAAATTCTCTGTAAACTGTTACTGTTATTTCACCACGTTTCACCATCTCCCTCTATATTGCAACAGGGGTTGATAGTGGATTCTTAACTCAAAAACCACCAACTGCAAACACTTAAGCCTTTGACTCCCTCAGGAAGCTGATGGACAGGGTGAGGGAATCAAAGTGTTAAGTTTTCGCTTTGCTTGCATGGTTGACAATGCAGGATGCTGGAGGACAGGGCGCAGGAGTCAGTGAGTTAAGGGACGACTAAGAACTGTGAGAAAACATATACTGTTACCTTCACTCCACCACTCCTTACTGTCGCCATCTTCTTGTTCCGACAAGTCCACTTCCTCGTCACCTTCGGGGTCTCTAAAAAAGTATTAAAAAATTAGTTATAATGACAATACAAACAGAAATAAAACGTTCATTCAAAACGAAGGAAACGCATATTTAAAAAAAGCCCCTAGAAATGCAAATAATTCGTCGGTTGATTAAGTGAATTCACGTTTCTCTTGAAGCAGACCTGTTATTACGGCTGCTACTATTGTGACTATTTTTGTTGCTATTGTGTTTGGTGTTTCTAAAGAATATGTTTGCTCTCTTTCTCTCTGTCTGTCTGTCTGTCTGTCTGTCTGTCTCTCTCTCTCTCTCTTCTCTGTCTCTCTCTGTCTCTCCGTGTCTCTCTCTGTCTCTTCTCTCTCTGTCTCTCTTCTCTCTTTCTCTTCTCTCTGTCTGTCTGTCTGTCTGTCTGTCTGTCTCTCTCGCTGTCTCTCTCTGTGTCTCCCTCTCTCTGTCTCTCTCTCTCAATGATGATTATGGCAAGCTACGAGTGTGTATATTGGGCATCAGACCTGATCGGGTGGTCTAACTAGATTGAATCTGGGCGCTCCAGAGTCCACCAGAGCCAGTCATCTGAACGTATCTGATCAGACCCATTTTTGTTCCAAACAGACCCAGTTTGACCCAACCAAAATCCAGTCACACTCATTTGACCCTATCGAAGACAGTCACATCCAGAGAGATCGACCAGGCCTGAATATGCCCAATAGGCTTATCACGCCTAGCCAGTCCTGATCAGACCCAATCCAATCAAAACCCGATTCAGACCAGTCTGAAACTGCTTAGGCCCAATCCGAAACGAGTGTGACTGCCCGCGTTCAAGCAAACAGCAACCAGAAAAAAAATATGAAAAAAGAATAAGAACGCGTATTTAATACAACCAGTAAAGACAGGAGAAAAAGACTGAAACTTTCCCGCTGCTCCGTCCAGTGAGAGAAAAAGAATAAACTGACTAAAATCAGTCTTTTTCGCCTAATTTTTTGTATCTGGTGTTTGTTTGTTTGTTTGTGACCTTACGCTTAACAAAGGCCAGTTGATCGAAAATTTGCGCCTGTCTTGTCTGGCTGTATTGAATACGCATTCTTATCATTTTTTTTTTTTTCGTGGGTTTTTTTTTTTCCTGGTTCCTGTTTAGACCCAGCCCAAAGCGGACCCAACAATCGCCAGCCCTGATATGGCTCTAGTAGTCGGCTGGGCTATAAGCAATATGAACTGAACTGAATCAGCGTCAGCCATGGGACCAACCAGACCCCCCCCCCCCCCCATGACATCCAGCTGTAAGCAGACATCTCTAGAACGAACGCTAGTGTTACTTGCCTTGTTTCAATACCAAAAGGTCTCTGAAAACTGGTTGCAACAGAAAAAGCGACAAATGGCGTAGATGACAATCCACGGAAGTGGCCAGTAGGCTGTGTAGTCGTAGCAGTTTTGTCCTGTTGCGTTGGAATATTGCGGACAGCTGCTACTCGTATGTTCAGAGGAATGGGGGTAGCCATGGTAGTAGCAGTGGCGGTGGTGGTGATGGTGGTGGTGGTGGTGAAGCTAGTGGTCCCAAGAGAATAGTTTGCTGGCTTCTTACCACTGGAAATGAAGAATGGACACTTGCACTTAAATCTGTCGTTCATTCCAGACAGTTGATGGCCATAGTTTACATTACACGAGGCAAGTCCTGTTTTCGTGTCAGCGAAATATATATATAAAAAAAAAATCTAAATGGCAGCAGCAATAAATAGTCTAAAATATTGTATGCAACGCTCATATTAATGAATAATAACAAAATTCCGATTTTCGTGAAAGTACTCGTACAATAGAAAATGTTCGCTTCGTGGCGGGTACATCATTTGTTTTGTAGTTCATCTGCAGGATACTTATAAAGCTCGTTGTCTGTATACGCTTTGTTGTTGCTGAATCGATTACAGATAATGAACAATTCACGCTCGCACGCATGCAAGCACACACACACACACACGAGCGCGCGCGCACACACACACACGCGCGCGCGCGCACTCACACACACACACGCACGCACACATACATACACACACACACACACACACACACACACACACACACACACACACACACATACACACACACAGCATTCGTTTTAAAATGTAAGCATTATTACTAGTAATTCTGTGGTACAGAACTTAAGACAGTAACTCACAGTCCCACGTCAACTGCTGGCAGAAGTCAATAAAAGAAAAATGTAATACGTCGGCCATACAACCCGCAACACTAACACAACCCTAATGACAACAATATTACAAAGAAAAAGTCGAGGCCAAAAGAAATCTGGGCGGAAGAACCACCTCCTGTATGAACAACATCATCAACATCAGAGGATCTATGAAGTAGCAAAGTGAAGTCACAACCAGAGTGAACGGATAAGAGTTGTCGTGACGTCTGCTACAGTGGCTACCATCGAACCCAAAGATGCTGACAGGTGAAGTGACAGGTGAGTCGGAACGGCTCCCCTATGCACTGACACCCACTGATGCTAAGTTATGGAGAAGACCTGAAATAATCATGGCATAAGCCGTAAACCTGGACGTAAGTCCTATGCAGACACCAACAGAAACCCTACTTACCTGATGACTGGCTCGGCCTCAGAAACCGATGCTGATGCTGTTTTCAGTGTTCTGCAACGGTTTCCTCTGTAATTCTTTTTCCGACAAAGTCTTGCTATGTAGGACTTTTTCTGCGATCTCCGTTTCCATGTTCTTTCGCTCGCGCTGAGTTCATGCTGCCCAACATCGTTTTCGATATTTTCTGCCTCGTGTAACTTGTTTTTCTTCTTCCACTTTTTCGCTTTGCTGTGTCTGTCCTTTCCTTTGAGTTTCTTTTTGTCTTTCTGAAGTAGTGCTTCCTCGCCGGAGCTTTTACTGTTAGGTCCAGGTTCATTCATGAAGATTCCGGTTGATGTGGCATTCTCTGGCTGGCTGGTTTGGTTGTTGAATGTCGGTGGGAGGTGGTTTTCGTCGTTTTGGTTGAATTGACACGTAGACTTCCAAATGGTCTGAAACACGATACACAGACTGAAAGTACATGCCAACTCTGAGACATTGTGTGTGTGTGTGTGTGTGTGTGTGTGTGTGTGTGATGTGATGGTGGTAGTGGTGGTGGTGTGATGGTGGTGGTGGTAGTGGTGGTGGTGGTGTGATGGTGGTGGTAGTGGTGGTGGTGGTGGTGGTGGTGGTGGTGGTGATGGGGATGGTAGTGATGGTGGTGGTGGTGGTAAGAGATGGTGGTGGTGTGGTGGTGATGGTGGTGTGGTGGGTGGTGGTAGTGGTGGTGGTGGTGGGTGTGTGTGTGTGTGCATGTGTATGTGCTTGTGTGTGTACATGTATGTGTGTGTGTGCGTGTCTCTATGTGTGTGTGTGTGTGTGTGCATGTGTGTATGTGTATGCATGTGTGTGTATGTGTGTGTGTGCCTGTGTACGTATGAGCCCATGTGATTATGTGTATAATGTATGTATACGTGTGTGCATGTGTGTCAGTGTGTGTGTTGTGTGTGTGTGTGTGTGTGTGTGTGTGTGTGTGTGTGGTGTGTGTGTGTGTGTGTGTGTGTGTGGGCGTGGTGGATATGTGTGTCTGCGCGTGTGTGTGTGCGTGCTGTATGTTGCATATGTGCGTGTATGTGTGTGCGTGTGTTCTTTTCAAAACTGAAAGGCCATGTTTAGCGCCAAGCAATAACCACCAGCTAGTTGCCTTCATGCAAACATAGCAACACTGTTCATACAGAACGCAACAGCTCCAGCCCTCTTATCCGAACTGCCGCTACAGTTAATAACTTTCCCTTGTCAGCTCTATAGGAATTCCGAGCAAAAACAGAAATGATTGTCTTGTGAAATGGGACATGTTAGCGAGTCTCGCTTCTTCACCTTCTATCCTTGTATGCTGACAATTTGGGGTTTTTGTTTGTTTTTCGAAGTTTTGTTGTTGTTGTTGTTGTTGT
>CM060309.1:54312145-54314645 GCA_030674185.1 Monoplex corrugatus
ATTGTCCCACTGGACGAAGCAGCGGAGATGTTTCAGTTTTTTTCCTCTTAATTTTTGTATTTGTGTTTGTTCGTTTGTGATCTTACGTTTACGCTTGACAAAGGCCACCTGGCGGAAAATTTGCACCTGTCTTGTCTGGTTGTATTAAATACGCGTTCTTATTCTATTTTGGTGGTTTTTGTTGTTGTTGTTGTTTTCTGGTTCCTGTTTGCTTGAACGCGGGTTGTCGCACTTGTCCTGGATTTTTCATTTGGTTTAAAGCCCTTTGGCAAAATGCCAGAGTTGTTTCCCTTGGACTGCGGGCTGGTCAGCTTTTTCGATAGGGACGTGGACTCAAGATTTCATGTCTCGAGTTCAGTCCTATCCCGCAACATAAAAGTTGGCTTGTTCACTGCCCATTTGAATGCTCCATTCACTCTGGTGGCGTCGGTGTTTCACAGTCTCGTTCTATTCCCCATCTCAAGAACTTCTACAGCGTTTAGAGTGTGAAGCAGGCTCAAGGACGAAGGAGACCCTCATATAGCTGCAGGCAGACTAAGGTGGCGCGCACATAAAACTGTCTTAGTGCGAAGAATCCCTCCTGAGCAAACTCCGAATTTCTTGAATCAGTACTGACTGTTCATAGCTGTACACTGTTAAATCAGAAACAGGCACTGATGCATTTCACTGAAGTGACTAAGCAGCCAGGTCTCCTATGGTTGGGAGGGGGGGGGGGGGCCTACAGCGTCTTGATACTTCTGGCTCCTATGAGCTTCCTAGTGATGAGACCTCGATAGAATGGACTTGTGTTCGGCAAGGGGGTTAGTAAGAACAGCATGGGATCAATACCACTGACAATGTGAAAAAAATGGGACAGCAAGAATGATGAATGAATAAATAAATAAATAAATAAACGAATACATAAATAAGTAAATAAATAATACAGCCAAACCATTCTGTAATCTCCCTTTTTATCAAACAAACAACTAAAACTAATAAAAACACAAGATACATTCGTTTCCAACACAAGCATTTCTCAATCTCATTGCAAATCTTCGTGCAGCTGAGAATCAAACAGTAATCTTGTTTTTGGTGGTTGCGTTAGACAAAGGCACAAAATAAAGCACTCGATAGCATGAGCAGATAGATAGAAGATAGATAGATAAAGAGAGAGAGAAAGAGAGGAGGGGAGAGAAAGAAAAAGAGAGAAAGAAAGAGAGAGAGAGTAGACAGATAGATAATAGATAGATAGATATGATGAATAGACAGACAGACAGATAGACAGATAATAGACAGAGTAGACAGATAGATAGATAGATAGATAGATAGATTGACAGAGAAACAGATAGATAGATAGGCCTATGCATGTGTTGTGACAAGAGTTCAATCAAGTTGTAGGATAATATTGTTAAATCGTAAAACAGAACTAGATCTATGCTCATATGAACTTCAGAAATATGTCTAGATCTATTAGTTGCCAGAGCGAATCAAACAGCTTCAGTTTTGCCAAATCAAGATCATCTTCCATCTCATCAAGGAAAACAAAGCACTGTTGCATGAATGTAAACTTTTCATAAACTTGTTCGACATCTTACACCACCTCAAACGGTGCAATGAATCTTCAAAAGAACGTCGATTTGTGATTCTTTACCTCGTTTTGAAATGGATACCAAAACAGCCGCCATGTTTTCGTACACGTATTAATCATTCTTTACGTCACATACGGCTGGGCTCGTCTTCGGGAGCTGAGACCCAGACGAAAGAAGATCAAGATTTCTCTGAGTCTGGAGTGTATTTGTTTCGAGTTTACTCAAGAGGGTTTCCATATACGCTCCACCCACATTCTGACAGCAATTATCTTAAAGACTTCTGAGCATGCACAAAACCCTTTGCCCTGGCAAGATTTTGAAATGAAGATGAGGGGAAGTGGAGAGGGACCATGACTGTAACACTACGCTGACACCGCCAGAATGAAATGTTAAGATGGGCAGCGAACAGTTCAGGTTTTATTGTCAAAGGCTGAGACTGAAATCGAAACGTCAGATCTTGAGTCCACGGCGCTATCAAAAGAACCAACCAGCCCGCACGGGCAAAAATTGTCATCATCATTATTATCATCTTGTGCCCTGCGGCATGACGTTGGTGATTATGGCCCTCCATACGAATATTTCTTTTGTCGTTGCAAGTACGTCTCCCCCCCCCCCCTCTCTCTCTCTCTCTCTCTTTCCTCAGCGACTCTGCAAGTCCGTCCAATATTTTCTCGCTGGGTCTACTTGGTGCTGTTTTTCCCTCTAGTCTTCCTGTTGTGACCATGACGAAAATTGTTAGGACAACAAGACAGACAGACAAGTTACTCAATGAAAGGGACTATGACTTTATGAGTCAAATTTGGGGATAATCTCCACAAACATCTGAACAAGAATCTTTGGTGACACCTTTTGTTCACTGACTTTCATACAAATTCCTCTCACTATATTGATCGATACTGTCCGACCTCAGAAAGTTCATCCTTAAACGATTC
>CM060309.1:54329645-54332145 GCA_030674185.1 Monoplex corrugatus
TGTATGTGTGTGTACGTGTGTATGCATGTATGCATGCATGTATGTATGCATATATGTGTTCGTTGCTTGATTAACGCTTTTACTATAAGTGTATTTGACGGTGCATATATGTATGTATGTTGCATGTATGTATGTATGTATGTATGTGTGTATGTATGTATGTGTGTATGTGTGTATGTGTATGTATGTATGTATGTAGTATGTATGTATGTATGTATGTATGCATGCATGTATGTATGTATGTATGTATGTATGCATGTATGTATGTATGCATGTATGTATGCATATGCATGTATGTATGTAATGTATGTATGTATGCATGTATGTATGTATGTATAAATAGTTTTATATATATATATTATATATATACATATATACATGTATATATGTCATTGTCGCTAAATATATATATATGTATATATAGTTATATGTATATATATATATATATATATATATATATATATATATATATATATATATCACTGTCAATAAAAAAAAAATTAAAAAATAAATCTTTAAACAAATGTACAATTTGTTGTATTAACATCTTTAAAAAACTGAATAAAACATTATGAAGCGAGGTTTAAAAAACTGAATAAAACGTTTATAAAGCGAGGTTTAAAAAACAAAACAAAAGGAAAATCGTGAAGAATAGGTGGCCTGTTCTGTGTACAGAACATCATCGTTGACGGGGTCAGATGGTCAAATCGCTCATTGTGTGACTGAAGTATGAGTCATAATGCTCAAAATAATTAAATGTTGCTTATAGCTGTTTGTACATAAATATGATATGAAATCCAAAGGAAAGTGACGATCGACATATGAAAAAAATCTCCTTTCCAAAAAAAATTGTTGACAAAAAACAAGAAGAAGAAGAAGAAGAAGAAGAAGAAGAAGATGATGATGATGATGATGATGATGATGATGATGATGATGATGATGATGATGACGATGATGATGTTGAAAGAAAGAAAGAAAGAAAACGAACAGAGGATGGTCTCGATTTAGTTTAACCCTTTGACTCCTGCATCCTGTCCACCAGCATCCTGCATTGTCAACCAAGCTAGCAAAACAAAAACTTAACCCTTTGACTCCATCACCCTATCCACCGGTGAGGGAGTCGAAGAGTTAAGTTTTTGCAATTGGTGGATAGGGTGCGGGAGGTCAAAGGGTTAAAAAAATATGGTCTCGATTCAGCCCCTTACTGCATTCAGGTAGCAAATAGGCCTACCAGTGTACCCTTGCTATACGTCGGCGCGGTCCCCGATTCCCCATTCAACAGACAGGGTCCAGGCAAAGCACTACCCCTACCTCCACCACCCGCCCGCCATTCATGGGTCCACACGATCGACACCGCAACAAAGTCCTCAAACCAGCACTTACAACCAATGCGAGCCGCCAACTGCCTCACGGTAACCGTAACCGTTAAGATTACCCCTTACCCGATCACACAGCCAACCTCCGTCCCCTCCCCCCTCCCTCCCACTCCCTCGATCGCCCTCAAACGTCAACCCACAAGAGCGAAACAACGACACCCCACCGAGGCCTCAACCCACTCACCTCCTCCCTACACCTCTACACTCCATCCGAAAGAATTAATCTCTGCACAAAGTTAAAGGCAATCTCACGTCGCGTCTCACCTCGGTACACTGTTTACCAACGCCACTACGAACAGTTAAAAATATCGCCGGAAATTTCTGTTTGCCACTTTGTTATATTTCAATGGGAGCGCCAGGAAATGATGCAAGCGTAACCTTCTTTTTTTTTCTTTTTTTTTTTGGTCTGTCGGCGGTTCCCCCCCCCCCCCCCCCCCATCTCCTTAACAACAACAACGCACACACAAATACACACACGCGCGCATGCATGCACGCACGTACGTACATACGCACGCGCGATTGGTTTATATCATCTCTCTCTCTCTCTCTCTCTCTCTCTCTCTCTCTCTCTCTCTCTCTCTCTCTCTCTTAGATTTTAAGAAAGCATTTGACCTCTTTGACCAAAGTCTTCAGTCTAAACTTTATGTCTATCTAGATAACCCCCATATCCTTCCTGTCTTCTAGTCGTACCTTAAAGAAAAGGCACAACGTGTATGTGCTCACAATACAATTATTCTCTTCTGAAGGAAGGGTGTCATCTGGTGTACCACAAGGTTCAATCCTAGACCCTCTCTTGTTTTGCATCGATATAATGACCGACCCATACGCATACCATCTTGAACATCATAAGCTTGCTGACGACGCTACTCTGAACACATCAGGGGAAACAGATTTCTGATTTCAAAGAAACAGTACAGCTATGGATAAACCAAGTATCAGAATGGTGTAATGCAAACCATATGCAGATCTTTACTTCTATTCTTTCCGTCCTCTTGTGCGTTAAGAGTCGAGTGGAGATGCAGCTTTCGAACGTGGACCAGATGGGTAGGGTCTGCCATAGCTTGGTTGAGTCTTTCAGTTTTTTCTTTCATACCTTCTATCCATCTTTTCCTATGACGCCCACT
>CM060309.1:54337145-54397145 GCA_030674185.1 Monoplex corrugatus
CAAAAATCACATGAGCTTGTTTTGACATGGGAATGGTAAGGGGACCGATAAAACATTGACACCACCAGAATGAAGGAGGCATGATGATGGGCAGAGCACGAGTCAGTTTTTCTGTCGAGCCCATGTGGGATTTAAGTCGAAATTCGGATCTTGAATCCATGGCTAAGTAAGCCAGCCGGCCTGCACTGTCTTGTCCAAAGGAATAATATAGAGTACATGTTTTATGTGACTTTTTTGTTTATTTACTTCCATTCTGGTTTGCTTTTTGTTTGTGAGTACATGTGTTATGTGATTTTTGTTTTGTTTTGTTTATTTATTTATTTCCATTCTATTTTTTCATATTTGTTTTCTGCTTCTTGTTCATTTATGTATTCATTATTTATGTATTTTCTTTGTACGGACTTTCATTTAATTTCCATCAGAGTGAGTGTGTGTGTGTGTGTGTGTGTGTGGTGTGTGTGTGTGTGTGTGTGTGTGTGTGTGTGTGTGTGTATGTGTGTGTGTGCGTGCGTGCGTGCGTGTATATATATATATATATATATATGTGTGTGTATGTGTGTGTGTGTGTGTGTGTGTGTGTGTGTGTGGTGTGTATTAACAAGATTTACTCAGCTGCGTCTGGATGCATCGTTATCATATTGGGTCAAAGATATAGACTGTTGAAGAGCAACAAATGCATACACGTGGAGTACAGTCAAGGTCACACGGACCATAAAAAAAGTGCTCAAAATAATTCAGACCACAACAAACTTTATGTCGCAAGTTCATCGAGTTAGTCAACTTGCAGATGACAGCTTAACTCTCCATTATTTCGTCATGTAGAAGTGTTAACTATTCAAGAGCATGCGTGATTGTCTCAACGTCCATTATTAGATGGAGACTGTGATGTCATATTTAGCATTTTCTTCATTATGATGTTTCCATACTATTTGGCAATGAAGCCCCGTCCAGACTTGTCTAGTGACTGAGCCATCAGTGCATTGAATAAAATCTTTGGGACTGCAGCTTATTTGTTCCATGGACTGTTTGATTTCTGCATCAGTTTTAGTCTAACTTTTGGCCATTCTTTTGTGGGCCTATGACTGTTTTGCATAGGCCTTTGAAACGATTTGGACATTTTCCCCGACTCGTTTGCGCTTTGAATTCTGTCAGGGGTCACTAAAACATCATGCTGAATGGATTAATCTGACCGTCCCATCCATGATTTTTCACGTTGGAGTCGACTGCCTGTTACTGTTTTACCATATCATGAGGCAAATTTGCGGACTGTCGAATGCCCTGAAATACATCTGTATTTTTTGTCTTACTTTAGGGTCTGTACCTTGACGGCACAGAAAGAAGCTTTCAAGCAGTATAGGCTACCGCATAATTTGCATGGACGTTTTTTTTAAAAACTTATTTTGTTTTTGTTTTTACGTTTGTGGTTCCGAAGATCACTGCATCGCTTCCAATCAGAAAGTCTGGATTTGATCATGCCTTGGTTCCTCCCGCCTAGTACGTAAAGGGTAAAGATTTTTCCCGATTTTTCTGATAAGGCATCAGGCGTAGTAACTCAAACCCCATGCAGGTTAAACATCAGTCCAACAAGTCATGCCAGTGGCCTGTTGCATATAGAAACATGAAAACACCTAGCATGCATGCCCACCAAACTCGGACTATTGCAGACTATGCACTGAGCATAGCAACATACCACCTGCACGATATAGCCTTGGCTATGCAAACACAGCGTGCTCAAACGCATCAGAGATAATGGGCCGTATGTTAAAGCAAAACAAAACAAAACAAAACGAAACAAAGCAAAACAAAACAAACAAAAAAAGAAGAAAACAGAAAAAAACCCAAGGCAAAATAAAAAGAGACCCCCTTCCCTCATTTGAAGGAGAAATTTTCACGTAAACACGTTAATGCTCAAGAGAATGAATAATAGTAAGTAGTTTTAGGTCCTGGTGGATCTTTTTGATTTAAGGTTCAAGGATCATTGCACTCAGAGTGGTAACCTTTGTGCTCATCTTTTTTTTTTTTTTTTTGTCTTATTTTCTACGCCACTTTAGTGGCCACAGAAGCTGGAACAGTTTTTACAATGTAATGAATGATGATGATGTCGATGAGGATGATAATCATGATGCTATGGAATTCCATCTAGGATTGAGACTGCGTGACAGGGCTGTACTGTACACTTACTATCATAATATCCTGGCGTCAACCAGGCCCGAGAAATACAGACACCTGCGGTGTTAGTCAGAACATTTGAGCAACACCCTCAATGACGCATCCGTGAAGTGGATGAGATTCGACTGTGTGGTCCCAGTCTTCCCAATGAGCCAATAGCACGCCCAATTGTGGGTAGCAGCCGGTTAGAGCCGAAAAATCCCACAGTGATTTTTGAAGGTATTGATGGGGATTCGAACCTACAACCTTCCAGTCGGTAGTCCCTTGCGTTAACCACTACACCACGGTGACTTGTGGTCCTGGCGGAAATGTCTTACAGCTTGTTCTCTCTATATTGTGTGGCCAAGCCTATAATCAGTTACACTCAGCGTCTCTGCTTGGTCTCCCCGTGGGGATGCTGGGGACTCTTTCAGTACAAATAATATCCTCACCTTCTGGAAATTCTGTGCTGGAAATTTCCTCTTTTCTCTCACTCTCCTTGTTTCTTCCTTCCTTCTTTGCTGTCTTTCATTTTTGCCTATCATTTTCTGCCTTGTTGGTCGATTCATCTATGTGTCCGATAAAGTCTTACGTATTTTCTGTCACAATTGATAATTGGGAAAATGTATTAAGTGCATTTTTGGCTGTAGGGAAATGAGATATGCGGAAGCAATTTTACGTAATTTAGGCCCGTTTTTACATGTTTTAGTGTCCTTAGTTATGTTCAAATTTGTATTCAGATATGGTTGTTTTTTTAAATACCCTGTGTGATGAATTGGACGGAGAGGTCAACGCCAGGGGGCATCTCCTTAGATTATGTACGCGAACGCATTGGTATGTGTACCTAATTTATTCCCCCCCCCCCTTTTTTTTTTTTTTCCTGTTGAAGTATTGTGTGTTTTGAAACGGTTATAGCCCTGATATGGCTCTATGCAGTCGGCTGGGATTTAAACAAAAACAACAGAAATAACAGAAATATCTGCTTGGCATTGCTGGAAGAAATGGTGTTGTCCAGTGCCTTTGGTTGCCATTTCTGGTCGGACAGGCCATTAATTTTGTTCACGCAACTGTGTTGTCTTCGACAAGAGACTTTGGGGAGATAACCCTGTAAATAAACCTGTGACACAAGTTGTCGGCACATTAATAATGGCGGACGCTTCCTCGTCTGTCTTTCGTGCCGTAGTTTTCATTTCCATGATGATGTTTAGAAAACAACGAGCGATCGGTGACTTGTTTTTTGTAATTATCATTGTGATTGTTAATATACATCTTTGTAGTAGCTTCTCGCTCTGTGAAAACTCGGGGACCATCCCAAAAGTCTGCGCTGAAGGAGAGTGTGTGAACGGAACTTGTGTTTGTTTTCCTGGTTGGTCAGGTACATTCTGTGAACAGTGTAGCGGAAGAATAAGGTAAATAAACAAACCATTTCTTTTTCATTCTCATAACTTTGGTTCGCTTATCAAGAACATTGTTTTGTCTCTCTGTTTCTTGTAAACGTATACAAGCTCTGGCTATGTGGGTCACTGGGTGTGGGGCCCCGGGGGCTGGGGTGAGGATGACCAACCTTGAACCTAGCCAAAGGCCTAATTTTAGGCAAAACATGATCAAGTCGTAGGCCTACTTATGAAGTATTTTCAGGGTGGGGTTGCTATGTGGCAGTCTAAATTTCCATCAGTTGGTAAATTTTTGCTTCTAAAGGATTTTACGTTCAGGGTAACTGTTCCCAGCTGTAGGGCCTAGCTTTTTATCACAATATGAATATCATAGCCTACTTTATAGTTTATTATAATCAAATAGATCTAATTACAGTTCTGAGATGTTAGCATGGGGATCTATGGATATACAGTCTAACTGAGTGATCAGCTCATTTTCATCACAGATTTATGACACTTTTGAACTTTGCATTTAAACAGCATTTTTCAAGACAGCTGATATGACATTGAGAATATAAATTATGTTTCGTGGTATCTTTTGACACAGTGTTTCATTCAGATAATTCCCTCCTGTTACATGTTTACAAAATAATGAAGTGCTGTGATTTTTATACTGATGATTGTCATTACTTAATCAAGGAAGAAAAACCTGTAAAAGTTTTACTGACCATTTTACCTAACCAGTTGTAATTTGCTTGTTGACAACAACAGCAGCAACAACAACGATAATCAGTATCCTTGTCCTCATCTGATTCATTAATATCATTATCAACATCATCATTATGATCATCATCAACATCGTTTCATCACAGTATTTGTATCAGTGCAGAAGTTATTTTCAATGCAAAAATTATTGAAAAGAAGCTTGAAAAATAATAAAAATATATTTGTTTACAGTTTACTGTACAGATATAAGCTTGAACTTGAAAACTATTGGCTTGTCAGTTTTCTGAATAAATACTTTCTGCAAATAAAGTAGGTTAAGTTTGTTTTATGTAACATTACTATACTAACAATCATATTCCTTTTTGACTTTTTAAAGTGTTTTAAACACACACACACACACACACACACACACACACACACACACACACACACACACACACACACACACACACATACACACACCACACACACACACACACAACACAACACAACACACACACACACATACACTTTATATACATATGTATATAAATATATGTATATGTATACATATACATGCAATATATATAATATATATATTATATTTACATATATTGATCAGAACTTTCTGTACAAATTTTTCAATCTTTTTTTCATTTTCAGTCTTGACCAGGAGGAGGGGATAATTTATGATGGGATAGGCACCAGCTACCCAAAGGATAATATGTGTAGCTGGCTGCTAGACACTCACCAGACCACTGGTGACATCCCCATCCGATTTGTCTTCAATGAATTCAAGACTGAGTGTGGATGGGATCATTTCTACATTCATGATGGAGACTCTGTGTTCTCTCCTCTTCTGGCTGCTTACAGGTATGTTGATTATGGTCATTAAACAGTTAGTTGTGGTCATTAAATAATGTTATGTGTATGATGAGAAACCTTTTGAAATTATATATTGTAAATCACTAAATCAGGTATGTGTGAGCTGCATATAGGTATGAAATTATTATAAAACACACACATATATGCACACACGCACGCACGCATGCACGCGACCAAACCAAAAAGAAACCAAAATAATAGGCCTGGATTTGTTATTAATCTGAGTCAGTCAATGAACACTAAGAGTAGACAGTGTTTGATTGATTGATTCTGACACATTCTTATCTTAGTCTCAGTCTCACTGTAAGTTGTAACTGGCATATGGATTGCGAAGCACTGCCTTTTTTGAATTGAACCATAGAACCATCAGAGCTTGACACTGAGACTCAAGGAGAGCCAGATGAAGAGAAGAAAGTTCTAACACACACACACACACACACACACACACACACACACACACACACACACACACACACAACAACACAGTGACACACACACACACACACACAGTGACCACACACACAGAGTAACAATCATGCAGGCATATTGACACAGTATATGCATTGACATAGTCACACACACAGTCACACACACAGTCGCACACACACACACACACACACACACACACACACACACACGCACGCACACACGCGCACACACACACACACACAGCGCACACACACACACACACACACACACACACACACACACAGCACACACAGTAACACTGACTCTAACTCTAAGTCTAACATACAAAATTGCAATAAAAAAAAGTGAAAGTATTGAAACCAACATCAAAAACTAAGACATGGCTGTGTAGTTGAGGCCCTCTGTGCATGTTTTTATGTCATAGATTTTTAATGTTTTTGTACTTACATGCTAATTTTAATTAGTAATTACTGTTACTGTATTATTCATATCAACTAAAAGTATGTGTCATTGCGTTTCTTCAGAATCATAGAATGTGTGAGTAAAATTGAGTTCTTGGATATGTATGTTGTTGAATGTGTGTGTGTGTGTGTGTGTGGTGTGTGTGTGTGTGTGTGTGTGTGGTGTGTGGTGTGTGTGTGTGTGTGTGCAAAATATATGCACATGCTACTTGTCTCCTTTCACATCAATACTTTTTATTTTGCAGTGGCCTGTTGCTTTCCACGGAGGATCATGAACATTTTGAATTCAACGTTCGTCTATCTGGTCGCTATGGATATCTTCACTTTTATAGTGATGCAGCCTACACCATGGCAGGATTCAACATATCATACAAGTTAGTGTTTGAAGAGAAAAGACTTATCTACACACACACACAAAAAAAGGACGACATACTTCATGTAACAGGATGTAAACGGAGACCATGTTAATTTAATTTTAATTGATTATAATATTAATGATTTTTTTGTCCCCATGTTTCTGTTTGTGCTTGTCTTTGCAAGAGAAACAACCATGCTTTCCCTCTCTTTGGTCTATGACAATGTATGGATTTGCTTTGATTTAAACTGTGAAAATAATACAACTGTTCATGTTTTTGTTTTTAGTTTTAAGATTTGTTTTGTTTTAAACCAGGAAAACTCAAAAGTAGAATTGGAATGCATATTTTTGTAATCATACATAAACAAGACAGGTACAAATTTTCCGCCAACTGATTTTTGTCAAGTGTTTACAAAAAAACACAAAGCATAACTGCACAATACTTGGCAGAAGAAATAGTAGACAACTTCCTTTGAGTGGTGTTGAGCAGGCGAACACAGCAGATGTGTCATTTACTTTAGTAACTAGGAAATGTGGGAGACAAATGTATTCTACATTGTAAGAGTGGTCATGCCATATTATTATTAATATTTTGTCGTAAGGAGGGGTAAGTCAAAATATTGGAAATAAAACATACTGAAAATTAACAAAGTATAATGGAAAATTTGAGTGTCTTGTCTTGAGGGAAATCGGTCATATACATAATTTATATGCACATATGGTTGAGTGAATGGAAAATATGAATATGAGAGAAAAGGCTGATGTAAATTATGGATAGTGACTAGTACAAAGAATCAAATCTGACCTTGGAAAAGGAAGACAAAGCACCGTAATCTAACAGCCAAGAGGCGTTAGGGAAAACCAGAGTGCCTGGAGAAAAAAGTGTGCTGTCAGATAACCGAGTATCTGGAGGAAAAAAAATTAGTACTAGTGATATTAATACAAATAATAGACCATGATTTGTTTGTCTGTTTTTAAATACATATAGTTTGTTACAGTTTGTTCATGGTTTGAAAGTGAAGAGTTTGTTCACAGTTTGAGAGTGAAAAGTGCATTCAAAACAACAAACCATGCTGATTGTTCAAGAAAAATTAAGTGGACAAATTATGAGCTGTTGACTTTGTCCCATTCTTTTGCATTTTGACTATGGATTCATTTTTAGTTGTCATGGGTAATATGTCCCTTGATGACATTTATAAAAAGAAAAACACAAAGCTTGATGTGTGTGTGTTTGTATGCATTTATCATAGTATGTGAGCATACTGTACTACTGTAATTTTCTGTCTATAACTAGTATAAGACAACACAGCGCATAAGGTATGCGTGATTTAAAAAAAAAAGAAAAACAATTTGGTTGGACAGAAGGCATGATATGTTGCACATAAATAGACAATAAAAACATAAAAGCAAGAATTTGAACATCACACGTTCTTGCAATCGCGTATGTCAGGTCTTTGAAGTAAAAGACAAGAGGCTGTCACTATGACTGTCACATCAGGTCTGAAAATTCGACTGTAACTAGCATGGAAGTGAAAGTGCAGTGTGCAGCTGTTGTGAGTTGTCTGTTGTAATACTTGTATGAGTTTCGAAAGTCCATATAAGCAAGTGAGTTTTTGTTCATTTCAGCGGTTGGCTTCTGTATTTTCTTTTTTCTATTTTGTGCACAGATAAGGTGCAACCAACCCGTAAGGTGCTGGAGTCAGAATTCAGTAAAGTAGTTGCACCTTGTAGACTGGAAATTACTGTATAACTATAAATGTGCATGTCATGTAAAGGTGTATCAATTTGAGTAATTTACTGTATGTTTCACTTTCACTTTCAGTGTTCATTATTACTGTCAGTAATCTAGTATCAATATCTTCATGCAGTAGTTGGGATTTTTTTTTTTTTTTTAGCTTTTTTTTTTTTTTACTAGAACTAGAAAACCTGTCATTCCAGAACTTTTAAAGAGTAGCTCTGCATCAGTCTATCAAAAGACCTTCATAGTCAGACTGCTGGAGCTATCCAAGGTGTCGGTCTTCACTTTGAGTCTTCTCACTTGTACCAGTTGTTGTTTTAACCCGGATCCTTCTTGCAGAAATCTTTAAAATGTGATTAATGAGTGGTAACTGCGTGGTACAAGATCAAGGTTCCTGGGAAAGACATTGATGAGCATGGAACTGCTGTACACAGAAAGATTAGCATGTGTATGATTGTGTTCTGTTTAGTAGGATTTATTTCAGATCATAGATCAGATTTAGTTATTCTTTTGAAAAGACTTGGTGATGATGCACAGGGATGGAGAGTGCAAACAAACAGACAGGTAAATGGACAAATGAACAAACAAATGTCACTGAAATATATATATATAAAATTTCTTTTATAACAACAAACAGTATGGTGTGAGCACATTCTTCATCTGCCAGAATTATTGTGCTAAATTTAAGCAGCATTTGCAGTGTTGCTAATTGTATCTAGAATAATAGAATCTATTTTTTCAGTGTTTTATTTCAAATGTATTGTTATTTTGATCACTTTTTAACTGCTAAGATTTATCTTGTGAAAATTTACCACATCAGTTTGTCAAGGAGACCATCCTTACCATATCAGTTTGTCAAGGACTGAAGGAGACGTCATATGTCAGAATACTGTTTTTCCCATGACTCTGAAATTGTAGTGGAGTGAGGTGGGTGGGGTGTTGGCAGAGGCCTCAGTTTTTCTCAGGACCGGTAATATGAGGATGGTGCCTATCTCCTTTCTCTTGCTGCTTTAACTTTACCAGTTTTGAAAAAACAACAGCTGGATAGACTGCAATTTGATATGTATGTATGGTTCACCTGCTGTGATTCACGTCCATGCCAACTCATGCAGGCACTTGGAATCTGAAAATGTCAAAGGTCTTTCAGAGCTGCTAGTGTTAATATTTGCTGCTAGTGCTAATATTTGCATGGAACTAGTATGTTAGCAGACAAACTGACTATGACAGTTCTGTACTTTCAGCCAACTTTTCAGAGGTGTGAAGTTATTTCTACCCATACAAAAAGCCACTGTGACATTTGCTCATCATGGGCTGATTAAGCAATCCTACTTGGTTTTAGCATAGAGTCTCCCTCTTCCCCTCCCCCCACTCCCGAGTCTTAGATCCTCTTAAGTTTATACTTTTATGAAAACAGAGCAGCAGGGAAGTTTCAGTCTTTTTCTCAAAATTTTTGTATCTGGTGTTTGTTTGTTTGTAATCTTATGGAAGTTATGCTTGACAAAGGCCAGTTGGCCGAAAATTTGCGCCTGGCTTGTCTTGTTGTATTAAATATGCGTTCGTATTCTTCTTTTGTGTTTTTTCTGGTTTCAGAGTTATATTATCGTAGGTTCTAGACTCACAAGGAGTGTGGCAACTGGAAATAGCCTATTGATTGATTTCTGCACGCTTGTCTTGTGATGTATCCTGGGAGACTGCAGCATAATGTTGTTTGTGAGTCAATGAATGAGCTAGTTGTGTTCATTGTGCTGTGACTGTACACACATTAAATATAAATTGTGTGTGCACTGGAGCAGTCCCCTGATATACTGATGATGTTTGTCAGCATAGAGGAGAGTGATGAAGATATGAATTTTTGTATTGCTGCTGTTGTGGTTGTGCTTTATTTGGAATGCCATTGTGTTATCACAGCTGATATTGGGTGAGGTTATGTTAATTGAACATGGCTATGTGTATAGTGAATAGTGCAGCATTTGATTTAAACCTATGCTTTAAACAGTACTGGAAATTCGTGTGTCGGCAAATGTGTGTATGTATTGATGTGTGCATTTGTACATGTTGTTGGTTTGAGCTGATGTCTATCCATTGAAGCCCTGTTACAAGTGTGACATATCCTAAAACATTCTACATTTTACATTAGCTTTGCACAGAAAATCCCATGACATGAATTTTATTTCATTGCAGTTAGTTTATTCTGATTGTTTTTCTTTAGTTTTGCTGCGGTTTCCATCTTTTTTCATATTTGAAAAACGTGTATTTACAGAATGAATTATTTCCATCAGATTGATTCCTTGAAGTATTTTTGTTTGGCAGATAAAGAAATGTTCTAAATATTGGAATGGTTTCGCGAATTGGAAATGATTTCTTAAATTCTACTTTTTTGTAACCATTGAATTTTAAAGTTCCATGGTCAGAATATACATCTTCAAGTTCAGTTAATAATGAATATAATACTGTTGACTAATACTTAATTCAGTGGGTGTAAGCAGAGTACACTTCTGTCTAGTTTGTACCTATTACATAGTTTTACCTACTTTAACTTAAAGAAAGGTTTGTGTGTGCCCTTTCAACAGGATGTAACCGCTTAAACATTGTTTTCATTCAGCAGCAAGTTGTTGTATGTATAAAATAATGAGTAAAGTTATTTTAAAACAACACAAACAGTACACACCACACATAAGAGCTGTACACATATAGATAATTAAGTAATTTTCATCCATGGAATCCCTTTGAAATAAACAAATCAGACGCAGACAAAAATGTTCTTACACACTACACAATCCAGCTTCATATACGACACTACAGGACTGGGGAAGGCGAAACATCAAGGGAAAGGTGATGTGCACTAATGGCGAAACAACAAGGGAGAGGTGATTTGCATTATCTTTACAGTGCTGACTGTGAAAAGTTCAAATCTATGCTTCTTCACTCTCTTACGACCACAGTGTTATGGAACAACCTTGACCTTTATCTGTCCTCATCAATAATTTGCCTGCCAGTGTCAGATGAAGTGAAATGATAGATTGGTTTCTTTTTTTCCAGGGTTGGAGGTTGCCCCATGAACTGCTCAGGACAAGGGGTATGTGTGGACGGAGTATGCAATTGTGATGGGGGATGGTCAGGGCGTGGGTGTGAGACAGACTTGAATCAGTGTCCCAACAACTGCTCTCAGAATGGCGACTGCTTGAACGGGCGTTGCGATTGTTATCCAGGCCATAGAGGTAATTGCAGACTTTTGTTTTTGTTATTTTAAAGACTTAAGCATGTCTCTGCATATTGCTTCCTCCCACAGAGGCATGTGGCTTTGGAGCAAGAGAATGGGGAGGCATCCATACCCTTCCCAATACAGAACAGAGTGAAACAGGATGCGTTCTAATGCCCATACTCTTGTCCATCCTCTTTATGGCAATGCTGATCAATGTGTTCAGAGACTAAGACAGGGGTGTGTACAACAACTTGAACAAGTCCCACTGAGGTGGAAAACTCTTCAGCCTGTTGAGATTCCAAGCCATAACCAAAGTGCTCAAAGCAGTCTTGCAGGAATTTCTCTGTGCAGATGACTGTACTGGCAGCATACTCCCATGAGTGGTAGTAATGGTTTTCTAGTATTTAAAGTTTATATCAGTATATATGAGTGTGAGGTTGAGCAAAGGATGAGCTGAAACAGAGTGTAAAATTGAATAAAGAGGATTGGTCAGCTGAGACATTTCTGTTTGGAAGAGGACAGCCAGCAGAATGATTTGAACGGGGGTTTGACCAGCACTTGTGGATGCATAAGCGACACTCTGGGCTGGACCACAATGCCCTGTAAAAACTGCTTTCAGTTCTTCAGTATTAGCCGCTGCCAAAATAGGCCAAGATTGAGCGACTTATCGGCACCCTAATGCTTACAGTCCAACAGTAAGTGTAAAGCCAAACATGCATTCAGTTAAAGAATACTACTTTTTGTTTTCTCTTAGCTTTCATCTGTTTGCTTTTCTGTCTGTCTGTCTCTGTGTCTGGGTCTTTCTTTGTCTAACTTTTTCTTCTCTCTCCCCTCCTCTCCATCTCATTTATCTATTGATTCACCAATTTACCATTTCATGTTTTCTTTGTAGGTGAGGACTGCAGTTTAACAAAGAGTGACATCTTGTGGGAGCGAGTGTCGGCAAAGAATGTCCCAAGCGGCCGAGCGTCCCACGTGGCACTGCTTCAGGGTGACCTCATGTGGGTCGTTGGTGGCTACAGCCTGTCCAATACTCAGCAAAACACTCTATTGACGTAAGGGTTTGTTTTTCTGTTGATTTGTTGTGGTGAAATTTTGGTGATGCCTTATTGCAGTGACGTATTTTCTCCAGCCAGAGCAACCGACGTTTCATGCAAAAGATATTTTGCTGTAACAAAATAATGCACTTTTTGAGTATGTCTAAAGAATTAAAACACAGATAGACTGAAACAAAAAAACGAAGGCCTTGAACAATACAAGCAAAAACAAAAATATACTTACTTGACAAATTTTATTACTGAAAGAGAGAGAGAGTGTGTGTGTGTGTGTGTGTGTGCTGTCCTCTACTTTTTAAAAGTTTTGTACAGTGTCATAGATTTCAATCTATTGCTCATGAGGTGTAAATTTTTGTAGTTTCTTTTTGTTGTTGTTGTTGTTGTTTTTTGTTGTTGGTACCAATTTTTATTTTAGAGGTTTTATTTCTATATGACACTTGTCGTTTTCTGTCTGTTTTTTTTTAGCCAGTTTTTCTTTCAGAGGCTTAGCTCGTATACTACATTTGTTTATTTCTTTCTTTCTTTATGTTTTTTTTCTGTTTTTTTTATGCTATCTCTTACAGACTGAAATAGAGGAGGAGCTAAGAAGGGAAAGGGACAGAGTACAGTCCCGATATGGCTGTTAACAGTCAGCAGGGCTATAAACAACACAGATTAAATTGAAAGGACATGGATAAAACTTCTGTTCTGTCTGATATGATATGTGCACCCAGAATATCTCTCTCTGGGCAATATTCGTGACAGTACAAATATCACTCTGGTATTTGTTTTTAAGAAATATTGGATAATCTACTTTTAGAGTACTGATAGTGTTAGTATAACTTTCATAGCTTTCAAAAAGTTTTGATCACTTAAACAGTTAACTCTTTTTGCCTTGACATCATTCAAACAGTGATTTGTGCTACTTCGCTCACTGAGATGGGGTAGCACACCCTGCATGCTCGGTGAGCATGCATGCTGATTGTTTTCAAGTTTCCAATAAGCTTTTGGACATTGATATGATTTTGGATCTCTAATGTGTACATGTCAACTTCAGCATGATTATACGCTTGACGGGGGTTTAAACATGTCAAGTTGTGCACATGTTGACCTAGGAGAAAGCTGAAAAATCTCCATCCTTTTCCTTCAGGCAAAAGGTATTCAGGCAGGATTAAATTCCAGACCTGATTGGAAGCTAACATGTTATCCACTTGGGTTCTATTCCTGTTATGTTCATAATTTTGTTGATAATTTTAGAATGATAATAGTAATGGAGGTTGAATAAGCCATATTTAAAAAAAAAAAAAAGAACTTGGAGCTCACTCACAGTTACGAAATAAACAGCACACATTTCAAGAATAACCCCCCTTTTTCCTTGCCCCCAATTCTTAGAAAATAATTAAATGTCTACTTTTGACCAAAACTATGTCTGGTGCATGAGCAGTGAATTGCAGGAAAAGTGCTGCTAGGAAAATGAGTAATGATGGAAAGCTAGTAATCACTAAGGGAGATAATATTGTTGAAAAATGTCAGCTAAAGCCCCCTTTTCCCTTTTAGCTGCTGAAAGGGGAGGTAATACTGTTGAACGATGTTAACTAAAAGTCCACAGTATTTTTGTTGCTGCATATAAGTTAAAGCATCTTATGTCTGCTGACAGGTACAACCTGGCATATAAGTTAAAGCTAGTTGTCATATAGTCGTGCTGAACGCAGGTACAACCTGGCATATAAGTTAAAGCGTGTTATGTCTGCGTGCAAGGTTATCACAGTACACTGGCATATAAGTTAAAGCGTGTTATGTCTGCTGACAGGTACAACCTGGCATATAAAGTTAAAGCGTGTTATGTCTGCTGACAGGTACAACCTGGCATATAAGTTAAAGCGTGTTATGTCTGCTGCTGAACAGTGTACAGAACCTGGCATATAAGTTAAAGCTGTTATGTCTGCTGACAGGTACAACCTGGCATATAAGTTAAAGCGTGTTATGTCTGCTGACAGGTACAACCTGGCATATAAGTTAAAGCGTGTTATGTCTGCTGACAGGTACAACCTGGCATATAAGTTAAAGCGTGTTATGTCTGCTGACAGGTACAACCTGGCATAAGTTAAAGTTAGTGACAGTCAGTGTTAATGTTGTCTGCTGACAGGTACAACCTGAGCGATTCAACGTGGTCAGAGGTCACAGAAAGTCAGACATCTGATGGTCATCCATGGCCTGTGTATGCTCATTCTGCTGTCATGTTTGAGGTGAGCTGATGGATGTTCTGTACACTGTCTTCGAGCTGGTTCTGTTTTGTGCTAGTCCTGACTCGTGTTGATTTTGTGTCAGGTTGATTATATGTCACATTGATTTTGTGTGATGTTACTGTGTCATGTTGATTCTGTGTCCTGTTAATTCTGTGTCATGTGAAACATGCATCTTGTTTATCGTGTGTTATGGTGATTATGTGTCATGGTGATTATGTGTCATGGTGACTAAGTTAAATCTGTGTCATGTTGGTTCTGTGTCATGTTGATTATGTGTATTGTTGGTTCTGTGTCATGACTTTGCATCATGTTGATTTTGTGTTGTAGTGATTTTGTGACATGTTGGTTCTGTGTCATGTTGATTTTGTGCTGTATTAATTCTGTGTCATTTTGATTTTGTGTTGTGTTGATGCTGTGTTATTTTGATTTTGTGTTGTGTTGATTCTGTGTCATTTTGATTTTGAGTTGTGTTGATGCTAAGCTGCATTGATGTTATGTCATGTCGGTATTGTGTATTCTGGTTTCTAGTTCTCTGTCTTGGTTTTTTTGTTTTATGTTTGTTTTGTCCCATTTTCTATGTCACCTTAATGGTCACAGAAGCTGTTACATTTTAGAATTTTAGTATATGCACATATATACAGCAATATACATTCACAATTTGTTAACACACTCATGTGCCCATCTGGTAGGTTTCACATGTTTTTCTTTGACTTTCAAGACGGACCGTGCTGTGTGTTTGATTATGACTTCATTTTATGGTGTTTGCTATTGGCAGAAAGTTGAGGCCCACTGTACTTCATTTTGTGAATGTGAACAGTCCCGAACTAACTAAAGCCTCTAAGTAGCTGAACTCAGTAGTTAAACGATGAAAGAAAACACAAACACCAAGTATTATCCAATCTCCTCATCAGTCGGGCCAGCTGGTTGCCTGTTCAGTGAAGTCTAATGAGAATGAAAGAGACTTTGTACTTTTTCCTTTCTTTTTGCCATGTGTCCATTTTAACCCCTTAAGTGCCAAAACGTAAATAAAATGCTAAATTGCCTATGCCAAGGAATTTTAAATATTTTGACTTAAATAAAAATCATATCTCTCCATCCAGCCCTGAAAACCCCACAGAACTGTATACTTTCTTGTTCAGTATACTTTACATTACACTAGGAACAGCAGCATTTTCGGTTTGAGGATCGCCAATGCTGGTAATGTCACTCTGACTCCCATCTGGGTCAAGTCCAACTTGGGACATCAGCATCGAAATATCGCCTGCATGCACCAGATTATTGTCTTTTTCATTCTCATCGAGGGAATCAGCAGACTCCAAATCAGAATCACCTCCTCAAGTAATGATTTCTGCAACATTTTCTGTTGTATAAGTTGTTTTTCATACCTGGGTGCTGCTTGGTGACGAAACTTGTTTGTCCGCCATTGTTTACAGTCACTGAATATTAATCAGCTGTAGGGGTCACCTTTCAATTGCACGGGCGGAAAAGACTGTAAATTGTCATGCATACGTAATTAACATCTATTTATAGAGAGAATCCTGAAGTTTCCGTTGATGCCTCCTATGTCACTGAAAGTGTTGGGGTTTTCCAGCTAAAAATAGGGAAAGGTCACTGACTGAATATTTGGTTGGAGGGCACTGGAGGTATAAGTTTCTTCCAACTGAATATTCGGTTGGAAGCAGTTAACAGGTTAATTCTGTGATTGCCACTGAGCTAGAACAGAAAGGGGATAGTTGTCCTTTCTAGCTCTGTGGTTGCTAGCAGCTTACATGGCCTTACCCTTGCCTAGTTCAGCTTAAAGTTTGGTGCTAAACAGCCGTGTAGGTGGTTTGTTCATTTATTCATTGTTTTTATGATTGTTGAATCATTTGCATTCTTTTTACTTTTAGGAAAAGTTGTACGTGTACGGAGGGGTGAGAGACGGGAAAGTAACAGATGAGCTGTGGATGTTCGATGTGACCACTTCCAACTGGACCAGGCTTGCTTCATCTAGTTACCCAGTGTCTGGTCACACTGCCCACGTGGTCAAACGTGCTATGCTGGTTTTCTTCGGTTACAGTCCTGTGTTTGGTTACATGAACCATGTCCAGCAGTTTGACTTTGGTGAGTCTCATGTCAGAGTTTGTGTGTGAGTGGGTGTGGTTGTGGGTATAGGTATGTGGGTGGGTGCGTGTGCTTGTGTGTATACATGTGTGCCTGTTGGTGTATGTGTGCACAGGCCGATTTGAAGATATGTCTGCATGTGTGTATTCATTTCCATGCTTAAATGTGTGTGTGTGTTGTGTGTGTGTGTGTGTGTGTGTGTGTGTGTGTGTGTGTGTGTGTGTGTGTGTGTGTGTGTGTGTGTGTGTGTAGTCATGTTAGCATGTGTATATGTGCATATGTATGTGTGTGTGTATTTGTGTTTTTGCATGTTAGTATTTGTGTGTGTATTGTATGTATGTGTATGTGTGTGTTTTTGCTATTGTGCGAGTGTGTGTGTGTGTGTGTGCGTGTGTGCATGCGTGCGTGCATGTGTGTGTGTGTGTGTATTGTGTGTGTGTGTGTGTGTGTGTGTGTGTGTGTGTGTGTGTGTGTGTGTGTGTGTGTGTGTGTGTGAACACATACTTGATGGTACAATTTCTGTAAAGAAGCATATTTGCATATCAAAGGTGTAGTGAGGGTATCATGTTCATTTGTAAGTAAGTGTGTTTGTAAATGAGCTATCATTAGTACTTAATGCATACTTACTCAACCATTAGTACTTGTAAATGCATAGCTTATACTCAACCATTAGTACTTGTAAATGCATAACTTATACTCAACCATTAGTACCATGTGTATTCAAAAATGAGAATCAAGCATTGGGAAATACATGGTACACAGATATTTCTATTACTTATTTAATGCCATACAGATTCAGGTGAATGGAGCCTTGTGGAGACAACGGGGTCCAATGTGCAGGGCGGCTATGGCCATGCCAGCAGTTATGATGTGGTTAAGGGCAAGATTTACGTCTTTGGTGGCTACCACTCTCACTCGGACTCGACTTCCACCTCGTCCTCTACTTACGACTTGACTGACAAACTGTATGTCTTTGATGTGGACAGGAAGGAATGGTGAGTCTGCCTTATGTGTGTTTGGGGATGGTGATGGTTGAGAGAGGGATAATCAGTGGGGGACTGTGTGTGTCTTTTGTGTGTGGGGGGGGGTGGGGGTGGTTGAGGGGTTTGGTGTAAGTGGATGACTCTGTGTGTGTGTGTGTGTGTGTGTGTGTGTGTGTGTGTGTGTGTGTGTGTGGTGTGTGTGTGTGTGTGTTGTAAAATATACAGGAGAAGGTGTATGTATTGTTGATGTATATGTGTGTGTTTTTCAGTGGTACTGTTTGTATTTTGGAAAAAGTGATGGGGTAAGGGGCTGTTATAATTGGCTAGTAATAAATGTTGAGTATTGCGTTTTGTTTTCTTTTTGTTTCCGTTTCTTTGTTTTCTTTCTTTGCCTCTGTCCATCTCTGTCTCTCTGTCTTTGTGTTTGCCTCTGATTCTTTCTCTGTGTCTCACTTTTTTCTCTCTCGCCCCTTTTCTGTCTCTTTCTTTTTTTCGCTGTCTCTTTTCAACCTTTGATTAAAAGGACTTATTCAGTACCTTCAGAATACGTTTTTTATTTCATTGTGATTCAGCACACTGCGAACATTTTCATATATATTCATCCAAATCTTCCAGTTCATGGAAGACCTTTTCTGACATTGCAAAACCTTAAGCATAGGCATGACCTTGCTTAGCTTATTGTTGTAAAATTTGTGATATTTGTCAAATATGCAGCTGCTTCTCTTTTCTGTGGAATTCCTGATCAGTACAAAAAGGGTGTTGTCAGAATAAGAACACAAACCTCTGACAAAAATGTAAGCTTTTCATAAAGTAATAGAGAAAGCTATGAAGAGTTTGTCAGTGTCATGGTTATATTTAACTCTTTGAAGACGTAATATAGTGGCCTTGCACAACCACTGTGGACGCGATCAACAGGACCTGCCAACCCTTGGTGACGCACGATTTTGGGGGGGTTTCAAAAAAATTCTCAAAAATACAGAATTTACAGCACAAGAACATATTTTATATCAAAATAAAATTCAGTTTACGCTCTTTGAGCTGAAGCTACATACAAGGACAATACATCTATTCTACTTACCTTCCTAGAAGGTGAAATGGGGTAGGGTTTTGGCTCTGGGAAAAAAGTTTTTGATTGCAGCCGACGACAGCAATCCAAAACAAAGTCAGTGAAACATCCATTCTTGACCAGGTAATCCAGAAATCCAGGTAATCACAAGTCCTTGGTATGACCAGAAGATATAAAAGAACAAACACAGCTTTGTTTTCACACAGGTGAAGCAGCAAAGTGATTATGACGATCCTTTGAAGAAGAAGAAGAAGAAGAAGGCCTAAATGTCGCCATTTTGGTGCAAGGACGGTCACTCCGGTTGGTTTGGATAAAGGCAAGAAACTGTGACTAATCGGGATAAAATCAATGCAATGGAAGTAACAAACACTTCAGAAGATACCAAAGAGTGTTCCTATATGTGTAGTTAGTTCCCTTAGACCAGTGACCGGCTTGCATCTATTTTTAAAAACCGCAGCGGAATATCCGCTGTCACGTCTCTAATGGTTTGGCCAGCTGCAGCGGAATGTCCGCTGTCACATCTCTAACAGCCTTGCTGGCTGCAGCGGAATATCCGCTGTCACATCTACGAAGAGTTAAACAGACGCATAATCAGGAATTATGAGCTTGATATATATACTGTGGTAGGTAAACCATAAGGAACAAATGAAAAAGATGACTGGGCTGACTGCAGACTGCCCACCAAATCCTCAGCACCATTCTTCCCAGTCCTGTACTGTGGCAAGACTGAAAACTCAGTTTCCCCATTTTTGGTTTTTCTTGTTTACAGTACCAAGGCTGAAGCCAGATTGTTGTGAAACTAGAGTTCTTATTAAAGAAATTGAAAGAGTTGTAAAAAATCGAGAAATTGGAAAAGGTGTTGTAAGGAATATATTTCCTTTTGCAAAATTTGTCATAAAACCTTTTAATTTTTCTTTTGCAGGCTGACATTGCTAAGCAGTGGTCATCCTAGATACCTTCACTCTATGGTAGTGATGGATGACTACCTTCTGTTGTTTGGAGGCAACACTCACAATGATACTTCTAAGAGCCATGGCACCAAGTGTTTCTCCACAGACCTGATGCTCTATGATATCAGTAAGTGCAAACAGCATAGCGCTTTAGTGGGAGTTTACCAAGTGTCTATCAACAGTCTTGATGCTCTTTGATATCAGCCTGTACAAAAAGTATTGTACTTTATTGAGAGTTTATCATTTTTGTATGGATTTGATGTATTAGCCTGTACTAACAGTATAGTACTTTATTGAGAATTTACTGAATGTTTGTGTACAGACTTAATGCTCTGACATCACTGAGGACAGGCAGTGTGTTTCTTTATTTGTTGGTTTCCTGTTTGGGAAACAGGCAGCGTGTTTCTTTATTTGTTGATTTTCTGTTTGGGAAACAGGCAGCATGTTTCTTTATTTGTTGATTTTCTGTTTGGGAAACAGCAGCATGTTTCTTTATTTGTTGATTTTCTGTTTGGGAAACAGGCAGTGTGTTTCTTTATTTGTTGGTTTCCTGTTTGGGAAACAGGCAGCGTGTTTCTTTATTTGTTGATTTTCTGTTTGGGAAACAGGCAGCATGTTTCTTTATTTGTTGATTTTCTGTTTGGGAAACAGGCAGTGTGTTTCTTTATTTGTTGATTTTCTGTTTGGGAAACAGGCAGTGTGTTTCTTTATTTGTTGGTTTCCTGTTTGGGAAACAGGCAGTGTGTTTCTTTATTTGTTGGTTTCCTGTTTGGGAAACAGGCAGTGTGTTTCTTTATTTGTTGATTTTCTGTTTGGGAAACAGGCAGTGTGTTTCTTTATTTGTTGATTTTCTGTTTGGGAAACAGGCAGCGTGTTTCTTTATTTGTTGATTTTCTGTTTGGGAAACAGGCAGCATGTTTCTTTATTTGTTGATTTTCTGTTTGGGAAACAGGCAGCGTGTTTCTTTATTTGTTGATTTTCTGTTTGGGAAACAGGCAGTGTGTTTCTTTATTTGTTGATTTTCTGTTTGGGAAACAGGCAGCGTGTTTCTTTATTTGTTGATTTTCTGTTTGGGAAACAGGCAGTGTGTTTCTTTATTTGTTGGTTTCCTGTTTGGGAAACAGGCAGTGTGTTTCTTTATTTGTTGGTTTTCTGTTTGGGAAACAGGCAGTGTGTTTCTTTATTTGTTGGTTTCCTGTTTGGGAAACAGGCAGTGTGTTTCTTTATTTGTTGATTTTCTGTTTGGGAAACAGGCAGTGTGTTTCTTTATTTGTTGATTTTCTGTTTGGGAAACAGGCAGTGTGTTTCTTTATTTGTTGGTTTCCTGTTTGGGAAACAGGCAGTGTGTTTCTTTATTTGTTGGTTTTCTGTTTGGGAAACAGGCAGTGTGTTTCTTTATTTGTTGGTTTCCTGTTTGGGAAACAGGCAGTGTGTTTCTTTATTTGTTGGTTTTCTGTTTGGGAAACAGGCAGTGTGTTTCTTTATTTGTTGGTTTCCTGTTTGGGAAACAGGCAGTGTGTTTCTTTATTTGTTGATTTTCTGTTTGGGAAACAGGCAGTGTGTTTCTTTATTTGTTGATTTTCTGTTTGGGAAACAGGCAGTGTGTTTCTTTATATGTTGGTTTTCTGTTTGGGAAACAGGCAGTGTGTTTCTTTATTTGTTGGTTTCCTGTTTGGGAAACAGGCAGTGTGTTTCTTTATTTGTTGGTTTCCTGTTTGGGAAACAGGCAGTGTGTTTCTTTATTTGTTGGTTTCCTGTTTGGGAAACAGGCAGTGTGTTTCTTTATTTGTTGATTTTCTGTTTGGGAAACAGGCAGTGTGTTTCTTTATTTGTTGATTTTCTGTTTGGGAAACAGGCAGTGTGTTTCTTTATTTGTTGGTTTCCTGTTTGGGAAACAGGCAGTGTGTTTCTTTATTTGTTGGTTTCCTGTTTGGGAGAGAGAAAGATAGAAATATAGGTCACAGTATAAATCAAAAGAAAAATAAGCATGGGTCTCCTCATGCTGTGATTGAATTTTGTGTGTAGACATTGTGTGTGTTTGTTTGTGTGTACTCTGTGTGTGTGTGTGTGTGTGTGTGTGTGTGTGGTGTGTGAGTTTATGTGTGTGTGTGTGTATGGTGTGTGTGTGTGTGTGTGTGTGTGTGTGTGTGTGTGTGTGTGTGTGTGTGTATGTGCATACGTACACGTCCGTGTGTATATTCGCATGTGTATGTGTGTGAGAGACAGTGTGTGCATATGTGTACAAGGATTCACTTCATGAATGCCATGTTGTTTCCCAACAGAATGCAATTCCTGGTACAATCTCACTTTCCCCCATCTGAAAAACAGTGCTCGCTATGGCCATTCCATGCAGATGTACAATGGGTAAGTTTGTTTGGTTTTTGTTTTGGTGCTGTTTGCTGTTTTGTGTCTGTCTCTTTTGTTTTGTTATTAGTAATTTTTAACATTCACTTGCCAGCTGCTCCTGTGCAGCTGTGGTAAGATATAAGAATTTCGTACTTCTGGTTATACCACAGCTTGGTTACGCCCAGACCCAAAAGAAGGAGGAAGATAAATATCTTTTCTTTTTGTTGACAAACTTTCCATAGGGGAAGCACCAGATATCAGTAGGTTAATGGCTAAAAGCAGTGGATTAGTAACCATGTCACAGTTTTGTAATAATACTTGAAAAATTGAAGAAGTTTTTCTTCAATGCATTATTGCATATAGGCACTTGCATTTGTGTTAACACCCACCCCACCCCTCTCTTTTTTCTACGCCATCTTAATGGCCATTGAA
Source organism: Monoplex corrugatus (assembly GCA_030674185.1). NCBI lineage: Eukaryota > Metazoa > Mollusca > Gastropoda > Littorinimorpha > Ranellidae > Monoplex > Monoplex corrugatus. Next base: position 54,359,602 of record CM060309.1, read on the forward strand.
GTTAGGATAGTTTTTACAGTGCTATGATGATGATGAGGAGGAGGATAATGATGAGGAATGATAATCACAACACAGTGAAGATGATGATCATGATACTATGGAGTTCCATCTAGGATTGAGACTGCATGACAGACTTGTGTTTTGTTCCGCCAGGTAGGAAAGAGCCAGACGAACAACCAAGGAGAGCTGCATAGAGTCTGACTGGCTTTATTACTACTCACGTTGCATTCGTCAAGGGGAGTTACTTGGTCTATATCAGGGGATCTTACTGTGATGGACATGGGGCTACAAAACGACAGGGTTATCTCGCATTGTACAGTGCATTCAATCTTACATCCCCCTTCCTATAAAAAAAAATTGCCAAGGAAAACATAAAAAGACAAAACAGAAAAAGGAAGAAGAAAACAAAATGTAAGGAAAGGTAGATAAGGCTATTTTCGCTATGTCTCCAGTAGTGGATATAATACTGATGCTAGTACATTGCGATGCGGGCTGGTCGCGCCCTACAGGCACAGCCTGAGTCTTTATTAGGCGTGTCTGGTCACACCTTACAGGTTTAGCTTCTCTGGTGGATTCACGTTTCGGCCGCTCCGGGTCACGTAAGTCTCCATCGGAGGGGTGATGGGAACATCTTGGCAAGGCGTGGGGAGAGGCACTTCAGGAAGTTGCTCTGGAGGTTCGACCTTGCTGGGTTGTACTGTCTTGGGTGGTGGCGTCTGACAAGATTGGCGCAAAAAACGGCGATTCCTCCGGAACTGGTGACCTTCAGGTGTCTGGATGCGGAACGATCTGGGGCTGTCAGTTGGCCCCACAACTGTCGCTGGTTTCCACGTGTCACCCTTGGTTAGTTGTGCGTAGATTTGTTCCCCGTTTTTGAGAGTTGGCAGAGTGTGAGCAGTGCAGTCATAATACTGCTTCTGGTCGGCCTGCAGTTGTTGTCTTCTGGAGATGACTGTGGTTGGGTCAACCGTCGTTGGATCGAGCTGCTGTGCGGCAGTGGGTAGGACGGACCGTAACTGGCGGCCCATTAAAAGTTGCGCTGGGGATTTCAGCCCATCTACCGGGGTACTCCTGTACTCGAGGAGGCTGAGTAGGGGGTTTTTGCCTTCTGCTTTTGCTCTGCTCAGGATGTTCCTCATTGTCTGCACCGATTTCTCAGCGAGACCATTTGACTGGGGATAGCCTGGGCTGCTAGTGGTGTGTTTGAAATCCCAGGTTGATGCAAAGTTGGTGAACTCTTCCGCAGAAAACTGTGGGCCGTTATCACTGATGACGACCTCGGGTATGCCATGTCTGGCAAAGTGGACGGCCAGCCTGCGGATGATGGCACTGGAGGTGGTGCTGGTCAGCTCGTCTACTTCTAGGAAGTGGCTGTAGTAGTCCACAGTGATGAGATACTGCTTGTTGTCCCATGTGAAGAGGTCAGTGGCTACCTTCTGCCATGGACGGGATGGTATTTCATGGGGTATCATGGGTTCTTTGGGATTTGAGGGTCTTGTGGGTGCGCAGATGGGGCAGGCCGCAACTTTGTTATAAATCTGAGTTGTCATGCCGGGCCAGAAGAGGATCTCCCTTGCACGCTGTTGTGTCTTTTCAATCCCAAAGTGCCCTGAATGTATTGTGTCCAGCATTTCGGGGCGTAGAGGGGGAGGGATCAGTATCTTGCTCCCTTTGAAGATTACGCCATCAACTATGGCCAGTTCGTCACGGAAGTTCCAGAAATCAGCGATGCTTTCCTTGCAGTTCTGGCGATATCGGGGCCATCCATCTTGTATGGCACTCTTCAGGTCCTGCATTTGGGGGTCGTTCTGGGTGGCTGCTTGGATTTGTTGCATCTTTCTGTCGGATACAGGCATGTTGGAAATGATAGTGTGGACTTGGACGTCAAGGTCTTTGAGCATTTCGTCTTCTGGCTCTGCTGGCAGATATTTCCTGGACAGTGTGTCTGCCACAGGGATTTCCTTGCCGGGAACATGAATGATCCGGAGGTTGTACTTCTGCAGCTGGAGTAGCATGCGTTGCAACCGGGCTGGTGCTGCGCTGAGAGGTTTCTTTGTAATGCTTTCAAGCGGCTTGTGGTCAGTTTGGACAGTGATTTCATTGCCGTATATGTACTGGTGGAAACGCTTGCACCCAAACAGTATTGCGTACAGTTCCTTCTCTATCTGTGCGTACTGCTGCTCTGATTGACTCAAGCTTTTCGAAGCGAAGGCTATTGGCCTGCCACTTTGGAGGATTACTGCGCCTAACCCATTCTTGCTGGCATCCACTTGTAGTGTGACGGGTTCCCCTGGCTGGAAGAAAGCGAGTACTGGTTGGCTGAGAATGGTTCGCTTCGTCTCTTCGAGGGCTTGTTGTTGTGGCGTATCCCAGGTGAACTCTGCATCTTCTTTGAGAAGGTCCCGGATCGGTTTTGTGAGTTCTGAGAGGTTCGGTGCGAATTTTGCCAGATAGGTGATCATTCCCATGATCGTTTGTAGCTCCTTTTTGTCTGCTGGTGGGGCCATGTCTTGGATTGCCCGTATCTTGGAGGGGTCGGGTTTCAGTCCCTCTGCCGAAATAATATGGCCAAAGTATTTCACTTCTCGTCTCCCCACAATGAGCTTGTCTGGGTTCAGCTTCAGATTTCTTGCAGCGGCCCTGTTGAGTGCTGCTCGCAGGTTCTTGTCATGCTCTTCGATGGTCTTCCCACTGACAATGATGTCGTCAATCAGGGCAGTTACCCCGGGTAGGTCCTCGAAGATTTCGTCCATTTTTCTCTGGAAGTCATCTTGCGAGCTATTGATGCCAAAGGGGAGTCTGTTGAACCTGTAGCGCCCAAATGGGGTGTTAAAGGTGGTAAGGTACGAGGACTGTTCGTCTAGTTGGAGCTGCCAGTATCCTGACTGGGCATCTAATGTGCTGAAGTACTTGGCACCAGCCATTTTGGCAAGCGCATCCTCCAGTGTTGGCATGGGGTAGTGGGGGCGTTTTATCGCAGTGTTCAGGTCTTTGGGATCTAGACAGATTCGTAGTTTTCCGTTGGGTTTTTCTACCACGACGAGCGAGTTTACCCAGTCTGTTGGCTCAGTGACTTTGGTGATGACACCATTGCCCTCCATCTTTGTCAGTTCCTCTTTCAGCTTATTCTTGAGTGCGTGCGGAACGCGCCTTGGTGGGTGGACGATCGGAATGGCGTCTGGCTTGAGATGGAGGGTGATTTTGCCTTCCAGGGAGCCTAGTCCTGAGAACAGTTCCTTGTATTCTTGAAGGATTGACCCTTTGCTAGCTGGAGTGGTGGTAACTGAGAGAATCAGCTTCATGAGTTGGAGTTTCAGGGACGCTTGGAGACCAAGGACTGGTTGGGAAGGGGTGTCAGCAATGTAGAATCTGCCGGTGTACGTGTGCCCTTTGAACGTTCCTGTCAGGTGGCAAAAGCCGGCGAGTTTAATTGGTTGCCCAGTGTAGCCCACTAAGTTGTCTTTGCAAGTCTGCATTGGTGGTGGTTCTGACATCTTGTTGTATGTGGGCAATGGGATGACATTGACTTGTGCCCCAGTGTCTATTTTAAAACGCACTGTATCGTTTGCGTTGATGATGATATCTGCGTAGGCGACGTCCGGAAGATCGGCTGTGCTTGATATCGTGGATACATACAGAGGTGGTTCGCCCTCTTCCTCTTCTTCCACAGTGTGGATTGCCTGTGTGTAGTTCTGCTCTCGTTTCTTGGTCAGGCATACTGTGGCCCAGTGGTTTTTCTTCTTACAGTGATTGCACGTTTGGCCAAAAGCAGGGCACTCTCTTCTCCTGTGTTTTCTTCCACAGTTCCGACAGTCGTTGGCTTCAGGGTGGTTTTGTTGAGGCCTGTTGCCTTGGCCGCGTTGCCACTGTTGCTGGGGCTGTCTGTGCACCGGTGGTTTGCTGATTGCGTCGACATTTTCATTGGTCTTGCTGGCCATAGACCTGTGGTGCTGTCTGGTTGTCTCATGGCAGTTGGCGATATCTATGGCTTTGACCATGGTAAGGTTATCTCCTTCAGTCAGTAGCTTCTCCCGCAGATCCTGGGACGATATGCCTGACACAATCCGGTCCCTGACCATCTCTTCGGGTTTGTCATATGCGCACTCCTTGGCTAGATTTCTGAGGTCCGTTACAAAAGAGTCAAAGGTTTCATCCTGTCGCTGTTTTCTCTCATGAAAAATGTATCGTGCAAATACTGCGTTTTTTCTGGGTTGGAGATGTTCAAACTTGGCGTACAATGTGTTCAGTACTTTGGTTTCCTCGGCTAAAAGGTTCCATGAGTTTAGGATCTCACGTCCTCTGTCTCCCACCCAGATTTGCAGGAATGCAGCTTTTCTCTCCTCTGTATGGCTGTGCAGAGGCCCCAGAAACATCAATTCCGCATGTTGTTTGAAACGCTTCCATTCGGCATGGAGGTTGGTTGCAGACCAATCCATAACCGGATTTTGTTGCTGAGATGCCATGTTTCCTTGTACGTATCACTGAACCACGTATTGCCTATTCTTGTGTGGGGATTGTGTACGTACCACTAAACTACGTGCCAGTCCTCCCGCCGCTTTGAGAGCTTGTGAGAGGGGTCTGCCACGGTACCTGATCTGACGGATTAATGTCCTCAGAATTTACAAGTGATTCGGTAACGTTGTTGGCGGCAAAATGTAAAGGGGTCAACGGATCGGTAATGGGTTTATAGCTCGATGAGCACTTACTTGCTGTAGATTTACTGCTGCATCTATCCCACTTCTGACACCATGTTTTGTTCCGCCAGGTAGGAAAGAGCCAGATGAACAACCAAGGAGAGCTGCATAGAGTCTGACTGGCTTTATTACTACTCACGTTGCATTCGTCAAGGGGAGTTACTTGGTCTATATCAGGGGATCTTACTGTGATGGACATGGGGCTACAAAACGACAGGGTTATCTCGCATTGTACAGTGCATTCAATCTTATAACTTGTATTCAGCGCTTGCTATCATAATAAATTCTGGTGTCAGCCGGGCCCAAGAGATACGTACACCAGCAATGTGTCAGAAAATTAGAGCAATACCCTCAGTGTCGCATCTGTCAAATAGATGAGACTCAGTTGTGTGGTCCCAGACTTCCCAGTGAGCCCACAGCAGGCTTCATCTGTGCAGGAGCTGGCTGGGGCTGAAAAATTCCACAAATATTTTGACTGATGGGGATTCAAAACTACAATCTTACAGTCAGTAGTCCGTTGCACTAACCATACAACACAGTGAAAATAAAAGGACATATTTGTTTAATGATCTTCAAGATTGATGCATGTGTATAATTGTAGGACATGGCATATTTCAAAAAAGTAGTCAGTAGTTTTAAAGAATTGAAAAAAAAATGTTGCTGTGAACATCTGAGAGGGTTGATTTTAAGTTAAAACAACAGAATGCTGAGAACATCCCAGATCAGTAATACAGTGATTGTCAAACATTTCATTTAATTTAGACATCTTTAAGTGTGGAGAATGTTTGCTGCATGGTTTTATGTTGAATCTGTTCCAGTGAATTTTACGTGTTTGGTGGATTCAACAGCATCATGCTCAATGATGTTTTACGCATGGAGTTAGGTAAGTAAAAATTTACATTTCAGTGTGGTCTGGTTTTTTTTCCTTCAGATATGTGAATCTCCAGCAGCAGCAGTCAAAATGTGGAGAACTACATCATATTTTTTATGGCTATTTTTTGTTTTCTGTCTTCTGATTTCTTTGTTCATATCATGGGCCTTTGCCTGCAAGCTTTTTTTATATACTGTTAAACTTAAGTGTAGGTTACATATATTCCATGCTAGCATTTTTCCTTCGCAGAGTGTTCCAGACACAATGTCAGTAGTGAAATTCATGCATTAAGTTTTAGTACATATACATCATTTCATCTGACAAGTGCTACCCCAGTGACTGCAAGCAGTAGAGGACTCGCCTTTGCCACATATGAAAACCTGTTAGATAATGGTGAGGTAAAAAGATATGACCACAGAGGCCAGAAATCGTTTACACAGAGCTTATCAGTATTCCATGAGTTATTATTTCCTGACAAAGGGACATTTTCAAGGAGATCCCATAGTGTTTCCCTGGTAATAGGGTAGCTTTCAGGTTCTTTATCAAATGTACGGAGTGAACAGGTTTTTGAGTGGAAATAAAAACACTTTGACTTTGCCAGCGTTTTGGTATAGAAATGACTTGCATGCATGGTTTTTCTGTTCCCGTGCAGGTGACTGTGCCGGTTTTAGCAATGAATCAGAATGCCTGACAACTGTACCAGGCATGCGGTGTGTGTGGGACCAGGGAAAATGCCAGAAACGTCCAGACACGGCATTGGCCAAGAGTGTCTGTGATGCTGGTGAGTTGTTACTTGACATTGCAGTTGTCTATGAAGAGACATGTCAGGGCTTTTAGACTATCTGAGAGACTAAACAAACAAAATTAGTTTCTATCAAATATGAACTATTTCTCAGCAGATAATAAACAAACAAACAAATAAACAAGTCAGTCGGTTTGGTAACTGAATATACCAGTAGACTCCCAAAACGAATATACACCTGGTTGTGCAGGAGTTGCCAAACCTTTCATGCTGTTTAGGACCTTAGATTAAAAAAAGTATAAAAAAAATAAAACCAAACTTCAAAAATAATTAAAAAAAACAACAATAAACAAGAATGATTACAAGGTAAAAAAAACAAAACCAACAACAAAAAAGAGAAAAAAAGGCAAAGCTAAGCAATGATAGAGATTGGTTGCTGGAATCTATTACTACCAGATGATTGCAGGATATTAACTTAGTGGAGATTTATATATGCATGTTGCTTACAGATTATACAGCATTTCAGGTTATGCATGCACATCATTGCCTTCTAACGAATTTTTCATCATGGACAAGGGGTAACAATCCATGCAAACACTGCTTGTTCTGTTGAATTTCAGCAGCTAATGACTGTGGAAAGCTCTCAGGTTGGTTTAGCCCTTGGACTCCCCCACCCTGTCCACCTGCATCCTGCATTATCAATATACTAGCAAAGCAGAAACTTAACCCTTTGATTCCCTCACTGTGTCCACCAGTTTTCTGCAGTAAGCTGGTGGATAGGGTGCGAGAGTTAAGTGTTAAAACGGTTAAGTGTCAGAAACTGGAGTAAGCTTGAAAGTTCAGTCAGAAAAAATGTTGAGAGATTTTTTTTTTCGTCTGCAAAATTAAACTTTTATGAAAATTTAAATCTTGAATCAATTAACATGCCATCTACTTGATACTTTTGCAGGTGAGTGGAGCATTTGTCCTGGTTATAACTCCTGCACGGCCTGTCACACTGCTTCCTGCACCTGGTGTGGAGAGGGCTGCACAGCCTACAACTGTTCTTCTGATGATCCCGTGAGTGATATAAAGTATTATGTTTGAGAAAAAAATGTTATATACTGGTATGAAGACTTCATTTAAGAAATAAGATATGAAAATGCAAAGAAATATAGTGTGTGTCTGTGTCTGACTGTTTCTCTGTATTTGCATGTGTGTGGTGTGTGTGTGTGTGTGTGTGTGTGTGTGTGTGTGTGTGTGCATTGTGCTTATTGTGTATGTGTTTGTGAGGGGATTGTGTGTGTGTGTGTGTGCATTGTTAATTGTGTATATGTATTTGTGAGTGTGTCATGTGTAAGTGTCTGCATACATATCTATGTGGGTATATGTGTGCTTGTAAACTTCCCACAATCACAAATGAATTAACATTTTACCGTATATAGATAGAGTGTGTTTGATATACAGGCTGTTTTATACACTTGCTTTGTTTTTTTAATTTTTTTAAAGAGACGGTGATGAGTGGTCCACACAATAGCATAGGTAACATAAAGTAAGAAGCAGCATAGCAGACCAATTTCCAGTATAAGTCATTTTGTATATGTTCACCTTTCTCAATGTGGAAGGCCAGCAACAGTACAGAAGAGTGTGAGACGGACGAGGTGGTGGACACTGCGGGTTGTCAGCTCTACCATACTTGTCAGGCCTGTCAGGATGATCTGCGTTGTGTTTGGGAACATACCGCCTGTAAATTCCGTACTGGTGCAGGTGTGTGGTTTGCAGTCCAGTGACATGCATTTGTGGTCGATTTGATTATTTGTGTACATCAGTACACCTGTTTGTTTTATCCGTTTGCCTGTTTGATTAGTTACATGTATCTGTATGCATTCGTTCGTTTGTTTGATTAGTTATATGTATCTGTATGCCTGTTTGTTTTATCTGTTTGTTTGATTATTTATATATATATATATATCTGTATGCCTGTTTTGTATTATCCGTTTGTCTGTTTGATTAGTTACATGTATCTGTATGCCTGTTTGTTTTATCTGTTTATCTGTTTGATTAGTTGTATGTATCTGTATGCCTGTTTGTTTTATCTGTTTATCTGTTTGATTAGTTGTATGTATCTGTATGCCTGTTTGTTTTATCTGTTTATCTGTTTGATTAGTTGTATGTATCTGTATGCCTGTTTTGTTTTATCTGTTTATCTGTTTGATTATTTTTATATATATCTGTATGCCTGTTTGTTTTATCTGTTTATCTGTTTGATTAGTTGTATGTATCTGTATGCCTGTTTTGTTTTATCTGTTTATCTGTTTGATTATTTTTATATATATCTGTGTGCCTGTTTTGTTTTATCTGTTTGATTAGTTGTATGTATCTGTATGCCTGTTTTGTTTTATCTGTTTGTCTTTTTGATTATTTTTATATATATCTGTGTGCCTGTTTTGTTTTATCTGTTTATCTGTTTGTCTTTTTGATTATTTATATATATATCTGTGTGCCTGTTTTGTTTTATGTTTGTCTGTTTGATTAGTTGTATGTATCTGTATGCCTGTTTTGTTTTATCTGTTTGTCTGTTTGATTATATATATATATATATATATATATATATATATATATATATATATATATATATATATCTGCATGCCTGTTTGTTTTACCCATTTGTCTATTTGATTATTTATATATATCTCTATGCATGTTTGTTTTGTCAGTTTGTCTGTACACGATACACATTCTGATATCTTGTCCTTCACAGTACTGGTTTTTGCTTGTTTGTTTGATGTTTAACAATATTGTTATATGTCACCTCTAATTCAGGATGTAAAGATGTTAACCTTTCATAGCTGTTGCACGAGGCTGATGTAAGGCACTCGTATGATTAAAATGTGGTGGTGTTTTTGTCATCAAAGTACTTCTTGTATGATTAAAATGGATTGTAATTTTTGTAATGACGCTTCTTCCTAGATGAATGACATGTAATGATATTTTTATCTCTTAATTGAGGAATTAGTAGTGAGTCAGTAAATGTCTTTTTTGGGGTGGGGGTGGGGTGGAGGGTTTGATACAGAGTATATGCACTTCTGTGTATGAAAAAAAAACCCACAACACCTGTAACTTTTCTTCTAGAGCAGGTGTGTGGGTATGTAATGTTTTGGTAAGTATGTATGGCATATTTAGACACACCACCTCGAAGATTTGCTCAGGAGCAGGTCTGCAGATTGGCATTGTGTTTGGTAAATATATATGATGTATTTAGACGTACCATGTGTAAGAGTTGCTCAGGAGCATGTGTGTCTTAGTGTGCAATTTTTTGTAAATCTGTATGAAGTATTTAGACGCATCACTAGTAAGATTTGCTCAGAAGCAGGTGTGTGGTGGGCAATGTGATGGTAATTGTGTATGTTTTGTGTGTGCACAAGTGGATGGGTGGGAAGTAGCTTAAAGAGATAGGATGTGTATGTGTGCATGTGTGTGTGTGTGCGTTCGTGTGTGTGTGTGTGTGTGTGTGTGTGTGTGTGTGTGTGTGTGTGTGTGTGTGTGTGTGTGTGTGTGTGCCATTTGTATGAATGTATGTGTGTGTGAGTGTGTGGGTGAAGGAGAAATGGAGTAGTGAGGTCTCTTGCCACTTCACTCCCCATTGACCTTATGGGACTAATTTACCTTATAAAGTTGTATTCTGATTTTTTTTTATATGATTTGATGTCTTCTGTTGATCATATGTCTTAAGAAATTATTTTCTATTGTGATAAAAGGGATTCCTTACCGTGGGTGATCAACAAAGTCCAATAAGGGATCCCTCGTTATATATAAAGTATGATGCTGTAGGATATCAGTCTGCATGTGCAAATAGTTTGTCTTGTTTGGACAGCTGCCAATGTGACGGCCAACAGGACAGATCTGATTGCCATGTGCGCCAAAAAACCGTGCACGGTGCACAGCAACTGCCAGATGTGCACACAGAGTAGTTGCATGTGGTGCAGCAACCTGGATCTCTGTATTGACACCAACGCCTATGTGGCCTCCTTCCCATACGGACAGTGCATGGACTGGACCACCAAGAACAGCAAGTGTAACAGTACGTGTCTCTGTGGAATGTTCCTTGTGGCTGATGTTGTGTATGTTTGTGTGTGGGGGTGAGTGAGCTACTGTCCACGTGTGTACTGTATGTGTGTTTTTAGTTACTTAGGTGGTTCTTGTGACTTTCAGGAGTGCTCGTTTGTCATGTTTCTTAACCTCTTAAGTGCCGTATCCGTAAAACTTACGGAGCTCTCGGAGCCTTCTCTAGTGCCTGCATACGTGAAATTTACAGAGGTAGTTTGACGCATGTTTCAGCCTAATGTAAATGGGAGCGAAGCACTGGCTGATGTTGTCAGTCTCAGAGAGGGTTCATAAAAGTGACTAGCTTCCCTTACATGACTTTTTGACCTATGCAACCCTCACCAGATTGGTTTTATTTATCTGAAAAGAGAAACTGGTTTTCAGCAAAATGTTGACACCAGGACTGTCTTGCAATGCTTGCATGTTTTCAGCCTTTGAAAGCATGTGACTTGAGTCAAGAACTTATAAATGACTGTAGGATGATTCAGAAGACAATTCTGACACAAGAAAATGCTGAAAACAGCAGTAGTTACTGGCTGCTGGTATGAAATGTGCACCAGACAGACCCAACATGCAAAGTATTAATCTTTCGAGCTTGTAACACAATGGGTTTGTGTGTACAGGCAATACTGGCAACTAGCCAACACTACAGGGGGGGTGGGGGTGAGGGTTCAGGCAGGCCCACATTGTAGAATTATATAAGCGAGCACTGTCAGTGAGTAGTGTTAGAAGTGGCAAGGGGAAGACTAGGATGATGGAGTGGGGTGAGGGTGGGGTGCGTGCCACGTGCGGGCAGTGGACGACTTGACCGGGTCAAGCCACCCAGTGGACTAGCACACTGTGGCTCTATGCAGCTCAGCTGTCAGTGATATGTCAGCAGGTCAGCCAAAGTCTGAATACTTTTAGATTTCATCAGGAGGGTCATATCTTGTATTTTTTCCTTTGTTTTTTTTTGTTTCTATCGCGAGCGCTTATAAGTTTTTTACGGGAATTTCAACAAAATATCACAAATATGTAATAATTTCAAGAAATATTACATAAATCATCTGAAATTACATTTTAGTCATGCCTAATGCATCATTCTGTGTAATTTCATGCATAGACTTCCATAAATATGGAAGCAACAGTTGTTTTAATGTACATGGTAGCAATGCAACATTTTTTCCCTGGCACATGGAAAACACCTTATGTCAAAAAACGTCGGCACTCAATGGGTTAATGCTGACACCTGCCACCTGAACGCTGATTGTCTCTCAATACAGTTGATCAACAGCATGTTTTCATATGGTAGATCTCAGGAAGCGCCATTAGACAGTAAATGTCATATTACCTTTTAATTGCATGGAATGATAGGTTTGAGTTTCTTGATCGCACTGAAAACAAAGGCAGAAATTATCATTTATTTTCATGCTTACCAGAGTTTTATGTTTCTTCAATATTCTGATATGGGGAAGTTTTACAGTCAAGATCTGAAGCCAGGTTCACTTAAGTAAAAGAAAATTCTTTAAAAGTCGTAAACTATTCTTAACTACGTTTCAAGGTAGGGCTTTATGTTGTGTGTTGGAAGGCATGGATGGCGTTGTCATCAGTTTTGTCCTTATATCCATCTATAACATATGTGTGTGTGTGTGTGTAGCCACAGAGTGTTCAGGCCTCAAGTCCTGCAAAGAATGCCTGTCTAACTCGAGATGTGGCTGGTGTAGTGCGGAGAGCAACAATGGACTGGGCACATGCATGGATGGTGGCATGACGGGATCCATCAAACATCAGCAGCCAGCAGGCTCGTCCACCCCTGCAGGAGGAGTAGGGGGTGGTGGGTCCACCAGCCAGCCAGCCCAGTGCCCAGCTGACCGCTGGTTCTTCACCCAATGTCCATGTAAGTGTCATGTACTTATCAGTCAGAGTGCATGGATGCATAGAATTTATCAGTTGCCATTTTACACCTGCAGGGATACTGGGGACTCTTTCAGTGTAAATATTGTGTCCCCCACCTTCTGAAAAAAAAAAAAAGAATTTTCTTTGGAAAAGGAATTTGCCAGGCTTTTTTGCTGGACTTTATGGGGTTGTGGAGGGAGTGTTCCTGCCTTCCAGTTTCCATAGTTTGGGCTTGAACCTGGCTTGCAAATCTGTGTGTGTGTGTATCCTCCAGTCCAGCCAGCTGTGAATGGAAACCTAATCCTGTTCAGGATTGACGAAGACAAACCATCAGGGAGAGGAGTTTGACCCAAGCTCATTCCATTATGACATTAGGGTTATGCAAGTACCTTTACTTTTAACTATGGGACAACCTGTACCTTTAACTCTTTGGAGACGCGCCCTAAAATGGCTGCTGAAACTTTCGAGACGCACAGTTTTTGGTACTTTTAAAAAAAATTATAGAGAATATCCAACGACAATAAACATATTCTGTAATAAATGTTTTAAAAGGTCATTATGTCTATTTTGTAACTGTGCAGACTGCTTGTTTATGCATGATTTCATTTTTTCTGGTTTACCATTGAAAAAGGCATGCAAATAGCAAAAAAAGAAAAGTTCCGGATGTACACACACATGACTTATCAAACTGCTGCTTGTAATCCATTAACCCTTTCAGTGCCAGAGAAAAACGTAAACATGTGCTTCCCCATTGCCGGGGAATTTTGAGGATTCGAGGGTAATAATTAACAAAAAATTTTAGTGCAAAAACTGTAAGAGATACAACAAAGAAACATAAGTGTTTTTTGAAGGAAAATGAACGAGGATTCTGAATCTGTGCTTATTTTTCTCTTAGCTTGATTGCAAAGACCTGTCCAGGCATTCCAAAGTGGAAATAATTTTTTGTGTTGTCTAAAAAGTAAGTTTCCATCTCTACAGATTGATACCCAACACACTCACAAACAAAAAAACAGCTGAAAATGACTTGTTTGTGGTCAGTTTACATACATAAATGAAAACAAAACATATGACATCATAAAATGTTCATGAAACGATACTAAACCCATGCAGACAAATAAGTAAGTAACCATCCCATCAATGATAGACCTGGTTTCGGTAAACATAAAAGTGATTGTACTAGACACTGAACAGTCAAACTACATGACAGTCAGTGTACTCAGACACTGAACAATCAAACTACATGACACTCATGAATTGGTTCTCTCTGTTCTTCAGGTTCTGCAATCAAAACAAGAGAAAATAAGCCCAGAATCAGAATCCTTATTCAAATAAGTCAATCAGCTCATGCTCATCAGTCAGAAACAGCTTGAAAAAGCATAGCACACGTCACCAGTTCCCACTTTCAATCCTGGATTTCATAAAAATTGAGGAATGTCTGACTGTTGTCCATTTGGAGGCCAACAGATTTTCAGTGAGCGAAACACTTCGCTGATCGCCACGCCCCCTGCCATGCCGTCTAACTGGGGCAGGTTCCTGCACTCTCCCCTTCCATATTTCGGGCCTTGAACCGCTTCAAACTGTGCGTGTATCTCCCATGTCCACCAGCTGCTGATGGTCCAAACTTCGAATCTCGGCTCGGTTGCCAAGACAAACCATCAGGCAGTCGGAGTTGACCCTAAGCTCATTGCCATATAGCACATAGGTTAATGCAGGTACCTTTACTTTTAACCTATGTTGACAACACGATAACTTTCACCATTTAAATCTTTGAACGGCCCTAAATGGAATCGCTGAAACTTTCGGACGCACAGTTTTGGTAGCTTTTCAAAAATTATAGAGTATACCAACATGCGACAATAAAATATTCTTATTTTTAAGGTCAATTACTCTACTTTTATAATTGTAGACACATTTTGTATGTGCATGATTTCATGTGTTGACTGGTTTACACATTGAAAAAAATGCAAAATCGCAAACGCAAGCAGAACGTCCGGATGTACACACACATTTAGTCAACCACTGCGGCTTATAGCACATTAAATATCCACATCACAAAACTGTGCCTAACATGTCACTGGATATACATTCTTCACTGGAAGTCACAATGAGTTCTGCTTTTATGAATATTTTGTCCCAAAAATGATTAAACACAGGCATAGAGTCTTTTGACTCTTCAAATTCCTTTGTTTCGGGTACCGCGAAAACAAGCCAAAATAGAGTTCCTACGGTCAAAGGGAAAGAAATCTATTTAGAAAAATGGTTAAACACTGCTGTCAGTATAATCTCCCTTATTATAGTTTACGAGTAGTCTCGGTAAAAAAAAACATAACATCTCCGCAGCTGTAGCTGCGGAACATCACAGTCGAGACACAGAGCTCTGCAGCTATAGCTGTGGAGCGTTGCCATCGAGTTAACTGTTAACTATCTTGCTTGGCAGATACATATAGGAAATTGTATTAGCAGCGGTGTAGATTGGCTGATGTCGGTTTTCTGTGAACTTGACTGATAGTTTCTTCTGTGACATTTCCTGTGATTAGCTGTTATTTATTTTGTTGTTGTTGTCTTTTTGGAAGGGAAGTAAACACATACTTTTTGAAGGAAATGTCAAGGTGGGGTCTACTACAGTTTTAGTGTAGATCAGATAGTTGAAAGTTGTGGTTGAAGTATTGTGTTACTGGGCTCAGATATGAATCAAGAATAGCGCTCTAGACAGCTTTTGTTAAAAATTTGAGTTGTACGCTGACTATAGAATGGCTGAGTGCGCAGACATGCCATGGGTATGCATGTATTCACGCACCTACATTAGGACTTGAATATGTTTGTTTGAACATACTGACACACGCACAGGTTACGAATGCTTTCAGTAATATGTGGTGTTTGTGTGTGTGATGCATGTATGTGTGTGTGTGTGTTTACATATGCATATATGCTGATGTATGTGTATGTTATGTGTATGTACACAGTGTGCCAGTGTAATGGTCACGCTACATGCCCGGCCAACAGCAGCGTATGTGAATCATGCGCCCTTCCCACCAGAGGGGACCAGTGCCAGTACTGCCAACATTTCTTCTACGGCAGCCCCGTCAATGGGGGAAATTGTTCAGGTACTTTCTCTTTTTTTTTTCTGGAGTGTCTTAAAGTTATAAGGAAATGAATGTTAAGTGAAAACAACTGACAGATTCTAGTACATTGATATTCTTCTGTTAATTAAGAGTAATGCTGTCTTGATTGCATCTCGCGTTATTTGGTCCACACCTCTAGGCATTTTGTTGCTGAAAACAGTATGCTGGTTTTATGAAAAAAGATAACCCTGTTGCTCTATTTCTTTTGATGACTGAAACCTTTTGCAAGTAGTAATCATGGACTGATGGTGATGCATTTGGCGGTCTTAACACTTCTGTAAGCCCTCACTGCTAGCAGGCATTTGATCGTGGAAGCACAGTCACGTGGATGTATGATGAGATCGACACACCAAGTTAGATGATAGCAGATATCACAACAACACTCCTCCATTTGCACTGGTCTCGTCTTTTCTGTGCTACTTTGTAGAACTTCGAACCATTGATGTTGGTGATGTTGTTCATGTTGTTGCAGTACAGTTAGCAGAGTTAGCTCAGTCTGATATCAATAATATTGATACCAGTAGCATATGTTCATAAATCAATATGCAGTTCAGTAGTATATGAACTGCATGTTGTTTTATGAACATAATTCTGTATACTGTTTTGTGAACATACACAGAAGAGGAAGACTATCTGTGTACTAGAATGCTATGATATCAGATGTGTATGATGTCAGTTCAAAAATTCTGTACGGCTACTGATTTTTTTCTCATCATGACACACAGGCATTGTGTTTTGGCTGCTGTTATTGGTATTTCTGATGGTTTTTGTTTTAGGTGCACATTATCAGGGTTAAGTATTTTTTAATCTGTGAAGTATATAACTCTTTTAAATGGTCTTGAGGCTTGTGACACTCTCCTTGTAATCTGATTGCATCTGTGACTCATGCTCGAGCAACAAATTGTGCGTGGGGTCTTTTAATCTTTATGGATGCGGTCTCTAATCTGCTCAGCTTTGAATAGTTAACTCTCTCTTTGCTATTATGCGACGAGATCGCACCCAATCCCTTGCGACGGTTGGTTACTAACATGCGATCTCGTCGCACCCAACCCAGTGCGACTGTTCCGTACTAATATGCGATCTCGTCGCAGGCAACTTAAAATATTCATAGTTCAAAGTTTGATGGTCATGCGTCAATCAAAGTGGGTCAGGATCAGCAACTGACCATTCCTGCGTGCTTTCCTCTGGTTGGCTGGCTATTTTTGGCTTTAGTTTGTCTTTGTGGAGAGGCAGTTGAGAGGCACTGTGGATAAACAATGCGTGGCAGATTTCGTCTGCTGCGGCAAAATGGCGACTCCGTCTTCATCAGCGAGTACTTCGTCTCAAAATGTGCGTACACGACGTTTCACGGCTCAAGAAGTTATTGAACAGCTGACAACAAATGAATCTGATGTTGAGGATTATGAAGATGATTCAGAAAGTGATGGGTGGCTACCAGATAGCGATCACCACGACGCAAGTGTGGGGCATAGCAGTGATACTGAAGCCAGTGATCATGATTCGGCAGACGAGCCCGTTGCAGTTGGACTGGGTCAAATGGCCGACGCAGATCCGACGGAGGATGAATTTCTCCAGTTCCTACTGACAGATTGGAAGGAAGATTTTTCTTTTTTTCCAACACTGCCTGCTTATGGGGATGAGAGAAGTGGCCTTCACATCGACCACATGGATAGCCACGCCCCCTTGGAGGGTGTGAGGGTGCGCAAATCAAACAGCCAGTGCTCCAAATGTGGTGTCGCATTGTGTCAGAAGCCCTTTCAAGGTGGTGGTGATACAAATATCACATGTTTCCAACTTTTCCACACCATCCAAAACTATGTTGATTAGTGAGTGTGTGTGTATGTGTGTGTGTGTATGTGTGTGTGTGTGTGTGTGTGAGAGAGTTGGTGTGTGTGTATATGTGTGTGATGTGTGTGTTGTGTGAGTGTGAGTGTGTGTGTGATGTGTGTGTGTGTGTGTGTGTGTGTGTGTGTGTGTGTGTGTGTGTGTGTGTGTGTGTGTGTGTGAGGGCTACACCCAGTCGTGACAGTGAACTATCAGTGAATCTGAATGTGGTTGCTTATCATTTCTACAATGTGGCTGTTTCCCATGGACATATGAAATCAACATTATGAAATACTGCAGTGTCAAGTGAAAAGTGTGATTGTGTTTATTGGATAAATCACCTTCCACAAACAGCAAAGGAGCAAATTAGTGAGTCATTTTGCACTGATTTTGTCTTTTTAGATTTCTAACCACAGAATTACAAAGTCTCCAATCTGTGTCTTCTAACATCTTTTTTCTTTGTTATTATTACTAACCCTTATAGCAGGCAGTGTGCCTCATTCAAAAGTGTGAGCGAGTGTGAGAATGTGACTTTTCCTATGTCACACCTGACATATAAATGTCAGTGTACACTCTTGTCAGTCTGCATAAACATTTTTCAATGTTATTTCTTGCCATCAGTAATGTTTGTTTTGAGAAAAATCTCTTATCAGAAATTTTTTACTATTTGACCAAAATCTACCCCATTTTTGTGATTTTTGAAAAAAGTGCTTTTTTTTAAAAGCTATCAAAAATCAAACATATTAAATTCCATGCATTGAAACTTTGCCTGGCATTAGTTTGGTATGTTGTGCACATTATCTGAAAATTTTACAGTTCTATCTGTTATAGTTTTGTTTTTACAATTTTTTTTGTAACCTATACAAACGGCCAGTATACAGTGTTTGTGAGGGGAAGAAATTGGCCAGTATAGGGTGTTTGTAAGGGGAAGAAACTTGCCAGTATGGAATGAGTTAACTCATTTTCTTTAATTAACCCATTCAGTGTTTCCGACCGAATATTCGGTCGGAAGAAACGTATGCCTTCAGTGCCACCGACCGAATATTCGGTCGGCGAATTTTCCTATTTTTAGCCAGAAAACCCCAACGCTTTCAGTGACGTATGAGATATCAACAGAAACTTCAGTATTCCCTCTACACATCGATGCTAATGATGTATGTGCGACTTTTACGGTCTTTTCTGCCCGTGCTGTTGAAAAATGTGACCCCATACAGCTGATTACTATTCGGCGAGTGTAAACAATGGCGGACGGACTCGCTTTGATACCGAGCGTCGTTCGGACCCGAAAAACAACTTCTGCAGCAAAAGAAGTTGCAGAAATCATTACTTGTGGAGCTGATTCTGATTTACAGTCTGTCGATAAGAGCGAAAATGACGGTAATTTGGCACATGTAGGCGATATTTTGGTGTTGATGTCCTCGGACTTGACCCAGATACGAGTCGAAGTGACATTATTAGCACTGGAAAAAAAGGAAAAATGTAAAGAAACGCCTGAAACAAATAAAAGAAAGAAAAATCAAGCTTTCCGCACCAACAGCCCCGTTCATTGTTTTTATTCACAGAAAACAGTCTACGTGGATGAAAACTATCAGTTCAGTGGATAATGCCTCCCTTCTCCCACCTACTCACACACTCAATCCAATAATCATACTGTTGATTAAATTTACATGATAAACTTGTACCATCAATTCTTCCTGTAAAAGTATTCCATATTGTGTTAGTAATTTTGAGGCAGAGGTTTCTACAGGATGTTCGTGTGATTTGTGCAGAATGCCAGTGTCACGGTCAGGCAGATTCCTGCAATCATGCTGACGGACAGTGCTACTGTTACACGCGAGGTGTGAAGGGGAGACTCTGTGACAGGTAAACTGCCATCCACATAACTGTATAGACTGTGTCGTACAGTACCATGATTGCCACATAACCACTGTATAGACTGTGTCGTACAGTACCATGATTGCCACATAACCACTGTATAGACTGTGTCGTACAGTACCATGATTGCCACATAACCACTGTATAGACTGTGTCGTACAGTACCATGATTGCCACATAACCACTGTATAGACTGTGACCCTAAGTATCAAGATTGCCACATGGTTGTTGGTCAGGATCTCGGAGTTTGACCAGGCTTGGTTGTACCTGGTGGACAGGTAAGGGGATATTTCTGATCTCTTGGGTGCCTGAACCTGATTTGTATATGTATATGCATATGTAAAACATCAAATACCCTGAAAACCATGTGGATGTTCAATGATGTAAGGAAAGACAAAATACCCAACATACACGCCCCTGAAAATGGAGTATTACTGCCTGTGTTGTGCAGTAAAAAAAAAAGAGCCATAAAAGCTGTCTTCAATGTAAAAGTTCATGAAGGAGTTGCAGCCCCCAATTACTGTAGAAGAAGAATCCTGACATAATAATTGCATAACATTAAACAGTTTTGTGTAGATCACATTTAGTGATTTTTGTTTAGTGATTTTGTTATTATTTTTGTTCATACAAAACACTACTTATTGCTTGAAAACAGTTTTGACAGTTTTGGAACAGTAGTATCTCTTATATTTTACTGATGGTTTTGTATTTTATGTGTGAGAAAATCTTTGTCCGACATACTATTTCATGCAGTATGATATGCATCTTTGTTTTGTTTTTTTAAATGGCTTATTTATTTCATTATTTTGCCTCCGTATGTTTGTTTGTTTGTTTGAATAATTAACATGGTCACTGTGCATTTTTTTCAGGTGTGATGATGTTCACAAATACTTTGGGGATCCAAAGAATGGAGGCACATGCTATTGTAAGTCAGCAGTATTTGTATCTGATTACAAAATAATTATGCATGCTTTTCTTGATTTATCTTTTTCTTTCTTTCATTTTGTAAGATAGTTGCAAACTGCTGCTTACTCATGATTGGAGTTTTCTGAAAGCTGGAATATGGATATCAGACTGCTGAATAACAGAGGCCAAGTTTTTAGTCACAGTTAAAGCAATGCTTGCACTAAATTGAACTGTATTAATTGCACTTGGCACTGCTTTACAAACTGGACATCCCAGCATTTAAAATGAGATGGGCATGTCGTTTGATTCCCGTTTTATTTCTAGATAACATTACACGAAGTAGGGCCTACCTTATATTATTTCTCAGAGTCATGTACATGAGTGTTTTCTCATCAAAAGCACAAAACTTTGGTCATCTGAGACCTAACACAAACATTTTTTTTCTACATTTTTCAAATTCATTTTGTTATTGCTGATTACACAGTACATTAAACATGCTTAATTACAATCAGACCTACTAATGAAATTCTGTGTGTGAATTGTTGCCTGTATTTCTATATTTATTTCACAGTACAGCTCTACTAGCATAGCCTCACACATACACCACACAAACACACACACACACACACATTCACACACACATACACACACACACACACACACACACACACAACACACACACACACACACACACACACACACACACACACACACACACACACATCACACACACACACACACACACACACAACACACCAACACACACACACACACACACACACACACACACACAACACACACACACACACACCACACACACACACACACACACACACACCACAACACACACACACACATACACACACACACACACACACACACACACACATATTATACAGGTGTGAACATGAACAGTTTCTTGTGTATGTGAAGTGTAATACAGTTAATGTGAATTGATTTAGTGAAATTTTGTCTTTATGGTGTGTTTTCAGATCGCCTTTCCACAGACTATCAGTACACTTTTAACTTGTCCAAGAAAGAGGATATCAACTACACTCAAATCAACTTTCTCAGCATTCCAGGATCGGTGGGTGACATGTCTTTTCTTGCTTTCCATTAAGGTTCAGGTTGTCAGGAGTACTTAACATCTGTAGATATGTATACCATAAGGAATGGCTTAACATACATGAAGTGCCTTTAAAGTTGGTACTGTAAAAGAGTTTAAAAGGAAAGCCACATCTTTACACAACCAGATTTAAAATATGTGGATCATCAGTAAAAGCAGGAAAAAATGAAAGAAATGGCTTGACATATATGAAGTGCCTTTAAAGTTCAATACTGTAAAAGATGTTAAAAGGAAAGCCACATCTTTTCACAGCCAGATTTAAAGTTTATGGATCATCAGTAAAAGGGCAAAAAAAATGAATATTTTGTCAAACTGTTGTAGTTTTGATCGTTGAGTACAGGATATTATTATACAAGCAGTATGATGCAGGAAAATCCCATAGTAATTATAAAGTATAAAAAAAAGTATTTGACAACCATACTGTTGAATATTGAATGTTGGTCTGTTTCATGTGGGTGGGTGTGTTTTTTGGTTACCAGGGTGACAGAGATGTGGACTTCACTCTCAACTGTTCAGGCCTGGCCTTGATAAACATCACATTCAAAGCCAGTAAGTATCATACACATTTCTTGCTGTGATGGATGTTTCATTCAGATATTGAAAAGATTCATCTTCTTTTTCTTCATACTCCCTTAACTCTGTGTAAAGTCATTGGGGCGCCGCAACGTGGTCTTCTTGGTGTTGATTTCTATGCCATATATTGTCATCTCTGTGTGAGTGTGTGTGTGTGCGTGCGCGCGCGTGTGTGTGTTTGTGTTTAAATTGCTTTGAGGGACAGTTTATGAACTGAAAATTTTAGTAAATATAAAGTAAGGTATTTACATGGGGTGCCTTTCATATTTGATATTCTTTTTTTTCTTTGGCAGTGTCTATGAATGTCTGGTTTGTGTTGGTCTCTCACTTTACTTCAAGGTTCAAAGAGCAGGGAAAATAGGCATGAGAGAAATCCTTGCTGTTTGTATCTACTACTTACTTTCAAAAGGCTTCAAAATGTATCTCTTTCAGAAACATCTACAAAACAAGAGAGATTTATACTTTTGACATTTCCAAGTCAGGTCATGTTACATCTGATCTATGTTAGTGTTTGTGTGTTGTGTATGTGTGTGTGTGAGTGTGTGTGTGTGTGTGGTGTGTGTGTGTGTGTGTGTGTGTGTGTGTGTGTGTGTGTGTGTGTGTGTGTGTGTGACTTATTCAATTATTTAGGCTATTTGTTTTTTCTCTTTATGAATTCTTTGTAATTAGTGTGGCTGTAACACCTGCTTTTGATTTTATTTTGTTGTCTGTTACTGAGCTTGATAAATATCTAAGATTACTGTCTTAATATACATGTTCCTTTCCCTAGATTAGGCCTCCAAGTGTTATTATATAAGATTTGGTAATGATGCATTTCTATGCAAAGTGTAACAAGCATACTTTTGACATGGATGGTTTACACTATGCAAATGAAGTTCTTCTCGTTCGTCGTCTTGTTTGTCTTCTCATTCTTTTTTGTTGTTGTTATTCTTCTTCTTACCATGGCAATATGATTTTTGTACTGCTTGTTTTGCCAAATTCATTTTGCTAATTTCTCTGTCACTGCAGACAACCAGGCAGAAGAACAGGTGATCGCTAGCAACCATGAATGTGATTATTACCGCACAAAGTTTGAGCACAAGGCTTACTCCTTTGGTGGGGATTCCAACAGTACTTTTTTCGTTTACGTGTTTGCTTTTCGCACACCATTCTGGCTCCAGGTAAGTTGCGTTCTTGTCTATGGATTGCATATTTTTTTTAGAGAAAGAGAGTAGAAAACCAGTCAGAACTAAGGGCAGTTTAGGTATTATATGATCATTTCTTAGTTATCTGTTAACGGATGCAGTTGAAAGGTCCTGGTTTTATCTCTCTAAGCATCACCTAGGCTGGAGTTTTTCAACATGTGTGCAGACTCACCAAGTGCCTAAACCTGTTTTGTGTATATTGATGCAGAATATCCGATATGCATACTCAAAGATCCTGTGAGTCATGTTAAACACAGGCTTTTGGAAAGATGAAAATGCCCAGCATACATGCCCGTCAAAGAAGCGTACTGTACAGCAACACAGTGGAACAACTTGAGCATTGCATGTTCCTGTAAAAGTCTGATCATATATAATGTGCAGTGAGTGCAGTTGAGTTTGAAGATTAGCTTTATAGAGAGATAATATATATTGATTATTGATAAATACAGTCCTGTGAATATTTCACCTTTCACAAAATTTGTTTTGTATGGTTACATTTTGTCCTGCCATTGTGCTTTGTGTGTGTGTGTGTGTGTGTGTGTGTGTGTGTGTGTGTGTGTGTGTGTGTGTGTGTGTGTGTGTGTGTGTGTGTGTGTGTTTGGTTTGGTTTGGTTTATTTATTAGTATGATGTTTTCAGAATTAATCAGATTTGTTTGTTTTTGCAAATGTTAAGGCTTATGAATCAAATTCATGAAATTGCCTATATGTGTGCTTGACCGATGTAGTGATTGGAATTGTTCTCATAGACATGATTATTATTTCATTTGTGATTCTTAGATGTTTTCCATACAGTAGTATTTCTGTACAGCAAAACTAATTGAAATGTGTCAATTTAAAGCTGTTCATATTTTGTAGAAGAATATTTTAAAGTTAATCAAATAAGCTTGCTTTTATTAAGGTGTTCATGGAATTGTTTGTATGATTATTGAAAAAAAAAAGATGATCAGATGATGTGTTGATTATGTTACATTGTTGTTACTTGGTTGGTTGATTATAAACAAAAAATTGATGATCAGATGATGTGTTGATTATGTTACATTGTTGTCACTTTTTGCTTTCAGATATCCTTCTCACAGTTTCCCAAAATAGATCTTGTTCACTTTTTTATTACCTTCTTTAGGTATGTAACAGTTTGTAGATGTCAGAATTATGATACTTGGTATATAAAAAGTCTGCTTGAATTTGGATGCATGCAGGAAATGGCATGTCACTTCTGTTTTGCTGTCTTATGCTTGCTGTGGCTGGTTTGAAAATAAGTTAAAACTATTGAAAACCCTGACTTTGACTGTTGTTTTGAAAATTTTTGTTCTTTCAAAGATTGAAACACTATTTTGAAGCTTGCTGAACTTTATTTCTTCTGCCTTCAGCTACAGCAAGCAAAGCGAAAGAAAGTAGAACAGAAGTTTTACTAATATTAGCATGATGTGTGGGTTGAGTGTGAAACATTTTGCAGGTCCCATATCAGATGGCAGGGGTGATGTTGGTTTTTCACTAGATTTCTAACACCACTGTGCATCTGTGCATGTGCATTGCTGTTGTTTAACATAGAAGAGGGGAAAAAAAGAGCTTCAAGAAGAATATGTAATATAAATAAAGGGTGATGCAGTATAAAAAGGTTGAACAGAACGATCTAGCAGATCTACTTGTTAGTAGCTGCTTGGTAGGTGTATCTAGTTTAAACTGAAACTGAACAGTTGCATCTAACTTTGAGCAGCTACTTTGGACATCGCTGATAAAGAACGATTGCTCATTAAGCCATGCACTATGAGAGATGGCATTTGACCTGCTGAAAGTTTGACACTGAACATGCACGTTAGTTTTGATGATTGTTTATAAGTAGTTCCCATCCCTTCCTGACAACATCCAGTTGTTTCTGCAACTGGTCATGCCTGTTAGAGCCTGTTTGATAGCCTGATTTCTTAATTTCAGATTTCTTTTGCTCAGCCTCGTCACTTAGATCTGCTTGTGTTTTTTATCATTTTCTTTGGGTAAGTTTGTTTTACAGCAGACAAAGCACAGCTTGTTTCTTGTCCTTTTTTCTAGTTTCTTTAATCATCTTTTTGGTGTTAGATTTTGACATTTTCAGCCAGTAATGAATCATATATTGTAGCGGTGTATTTTTGGTTTTTCTTGTGTGTAGTGTTTCTTATTGTTTTTTTTCTTCTTAATAAGTAATTTGCCACTTCAGAAGTATGCCAGATGAAGAAGAATGTTAGGAGAATCATGAAAATTTTATATTATTTGAGATTAGTAAAATGTACAGAATGTTAGATGACAGAAGTTTGCTGCAATACAGGAGAATGTCGGTGAATAGATACAAATTTTCTGTTAAACTTCAAACTTTTAAGTTAGGTCCCTTTGGATTTGTCTAACATCTTGTCAAAAAATACATACATACAAGAAGAAAAATAGGGGAGACTCTCAGAATTGAGGGCATGTCTGCAAAATGGATTTCAGGGTTGAGGAAGAATGAGCCAAATAAGAGGAAATGAGAATCACTAGTGAAAATCCAATTAAAAAAATTTTCTTTTAAACTTTCTAACTTTTTAACTAATAAGATCAGAGCAAGTAATGAAAAAAGGTAAAGATTTGTAGAAACATATTTTTAGCAACTAACATGTATGATTTTTTTTAATAGCCACTTTCTCTTGACGTGTCGGGTGTTTTCTTTTTTCATGTTCCTGTTGGTTGCGTCTTGGATTAGATACATAATGCATGTAGCATGTAGACATCTCGCTTGCTAGAGTCAAATCATTTGCATGTAAATATTACTGTGACTGGTACTGGCCTTACAGCAAAACATTGCTCTGGTGTCCTTCCTTTGTCTCTGTGTCTGTCTGTTGCTGCCTGTTCTGCTTCTTCTTTTGTTTGTCTCTGGGGCTGTCTGTCTGCCTTTCCACCTACCCACTGTCTGTCTTTCTGCCTGCTTTTAGTATGTTTTCTGCTCTCTTTTTCTTTCCCCTGCTTTGCCTTTCATTTCTAAAATGTTTCTGATATTCAGAAAAATATGACTCTTCATTTTGTGAAGCTGAAAATATGTATAGCATCATCCCCCATCGGGAAATGTTGTATAGCATTTACAAAGTCAGATTTTCTTATTGCATGATGTGCATGGGCAAACACATGCATGTATGCATGCAAGCAAACGCGCGTGCGTACACACACACACACACACACACACACACACACACACACACACACACACACACACACACACACACACACACACACACACATACTCACACACACACATGCACACACATGCACACATACACACACTATCTATCTGTCTGTCTGTCCATCTATCTATCTGTCTGTCGTCTGTCTGTCTTTTTATTTATCTGTGTCTGTATATATGTATACATGCATGTATGTATGTGGCTATCTACCTATCTGTCTGTCTGTCTTATATCTATCTATCCTTATCTATCTATCCCTCTATCTGTCTATCTATCTATATCTATCTATCTATCTATCTGTCTGTCTGTCTGTCTGTCGTCTGTGTCTATCTATATCAATATATATATATATATATATATGTATATAGATAGAAGGACTGACAGGTAGATAGATGGATGGCTAGATTAGATTAGAGTAGAGTAGATAGATAGATGGCTAAGCTAAACTCTTTCACTCCCACACACAATCAACCAGCTTCTTAAAATACACCCTTCTTTGGAAACTGGTCTAAAGGGTAAAGGGTATGAAAGGCTTGAGTCAGAGGACAGGGTGAGGAAGTGAAAGGATAGAGGTCTGTTTTGTCACAGACAAAATAATTGTGTCATAAAGTTGTTCTTTCTTTTAACCAAGGTAGTTAACCTTTTCACTCCCACTACCCTGTCCACCAGTTTCCTGCAGGAAGCTGGTGGATAGGGTGTGGAAGTGAAATAGTTAATCAACATTTCTGCTCTTGTGGGGGCTAAAAGTCCATTCACCTAGTAATCTCCACTACCCACCACCCCTTTTTTTGTTTGTTTGTTTAATTGTAGTTTGAGTAATCAGATACACGAGCGAGAACTGATATAAGTTACAGTTTTTGTCGTATTTTACTGTAGTTTGATCGTAACTTGTACTGCCATGTATTGGTTTGACTATCATTATAACGGTCTTTCAGGTTCAGATATTGATTTAGTATTTTGAGTACTAACTGAAGAATGTATCTTTGCTTTCTCTTGTTCAGTGTATGTTATATTGATCGATTTCTTAACCTCTTAAAGCAGAATATTGTTAACATTATGAAATGTGTATCTGATGTCCTTGTCTGGTATGTGAGTAAATTCTGTTGATCAGGAAACTTTTATGTTACCAGGAATTAATGTGGTTCTCATACATTGCTAAGAAATTTCTGTTTGTACTGAAGCATTCATTGAAGATACAAACGAGTAAATTGTTCTCCTGGTGTGTTCCTCTTTTGTGTCTGTATGCCTGTCTTTATCTCTCTGCCTGTGTCACACACTGGCAACATACTATTGCTTGCAAGGTCATTGACATATGTGTTTGATACTGTATGTATATCTCCCCTATCCCCTCCTAAGAGCACATCACGCTATCAGTATAAGTAGTTGATAAAAGAGAAAAGATGACGGCTTTCCCACAACCCTGAACGAGTTGGAATGAAGTGATACAAACCTCATATGCTGTCTGGGCCAGCATTATGAGGGTGGTGCCTATCTTCTCTTCATTACTGCTTTACCTTCCTCAACAGTAAACAGGATGAAGTATCCATTCACAGCTGGGTGGACTGGGAGGCCGTGGGCACGGAGTTTTTCTTGAGCAGGGTTTGTATCTGCAAACCCATGCAATCATTTTGAAAGGCAGGAACTTCATCTCTAATTCAACCAGGCCTTGTATGAACTTGTAGAATTTAAAGAAAAGAACAACACCGGTGACCATGCGGTTCAATCCCAGTCTACAACATTAAAAACTGACCTATTCCTTGCCCATCTTAATGTTTACATCATTCTGGTGGTGTCAACTCAGTGTTTCATAGGTCCCTTTTCCCCACTCACCAGTTCAAGACCCTACTGGCACATAGGGTTTTGCGCAGACTCAGGGAGTATGCCAGATAATTGCTGACAGATTTGGGTGGAGCACATATGGAATTGTCCGAGTGCAGCGAATCCCTCTTGAACAAACTCCAAACTCCAATCTGGTGAACATGCATTAATGATGAATGTTTCAAAACTTGCAGTTGCTTCCTGTCATTGTTGTTGATTGCCGCCGCTTTGTGGAAAATCAAACACAAGTATGACAGCTACAGACGCCGACAGGTCAGTTTGTTGTTCCCTTGCATTTGGTTTGGTGTTGTGTGTCACACACACACACACACACACACACACACACACACACACAACACAACACACACACACACACACACACACACACACACACACACACACACACACACACACACACACACACACACACACACACTCACCAACACACACACACACACACACACCACACACACACACACACACACACACACACACACACACACACAACACACTCTCTCTCTCTCTCTCTCTCTCTCTCTCTCACTGACTACTCACTCACTCACACACACACACACTCACTCACTCACACATGCACACACACACACACACACTCTCTCTCTCTCTCTCTTCTCACTCTCACACACACATACATACACACACACACACACACACACAGAGAAGAGAGAGAGAAAGAGAGAGAGAGAGAGACTCATCCACAGATTGCATTATACCAAAGACATAGACATTACAAATGGACAGACACAGGAACACTTGACTTCCTGGAGAAGCTCAGGAAAAAAAATCTGAACATAAAAACGTTTAATATATGAATGTTACAGCAACTGATGGTGGAGATGCAGCAGATGGCAAGCCGCCCCTTCTCCAGCGTGTGTGTGGACATAGAAAAGAAAACAGACGCAGCTGCCGGAGCTGGTCCGCCAGAGAGAAAGGAGCTCCGGGATCATGTGGACACAGCGCTTCGACGTAGAAAAAAGGTATCTGGCCTTCCTTGTTTGTTTATATATTTATTCATGATTCAGTATGTTTTGTTTTTTTCTGTGTATTTATAGGTTTTGTTGATAGAACCATGGACTCAGTGTTCAGATGTTTCAAGTTGAGTCATAGTCTGCAACATGAAAACTGTCTTTTTAGCTGCTCATCATATTGCTTTCGTAATTCTGGTGGTGCTAGCTTAGTGTTTCTTAGGCTCCTTTCTCACCGCCATTCCCACTCTCATTTCAAGACCTTGCCAGCATACAGAGTTTTGCATAGACTCAAGGAGTCTGCCAGATAATTACTAGCAGTCTTAGAATGAGTTCATATTGAATTGTTCAAGTATGATGAGTTCCTATTGAACAAATCATGAACATATGTATTTCATAGGTCTCTCTGGGAGATATATATCAACTCTTAACTTTGATCTGGTTTGGACTGAGTTTGAGTGGAAAGGTATTCTTAACTTCAAGATACTTTGACTGTAACTTCACAAAACTTTGACCATGTCATTCTTGACTTAAGGATAATTTGACAATGTCATTATTAACTTGAAGATACTTTGATGTTATCATTCTTAACTTCAGGATACTTTGACTGTATCATTCTTAACTTCAGGTTACTTTGACTGTATCATTCCTAACTTCAGGACACTTTGACTGTATCATTCTTAATTTCAAGATACTTTGACCATATTGTTAACTTTCAAGATATGTTGACCATATCATTCTTAACTTCAAGATACTTTGACCATATCACTCTTAACTTCAAGATACTTTGACCATATCACTTTAATATTAGTATGAGCTTCTTTACAGTATTTTGTTTTGTTTATTTTCTGTTTCTGTTTGTATGTTTTTTTCGATGATGATGAAAATAATATTTTGTATTGTTCTATTTTTATTTTTGGCCTGTCTTTATTTTATTGTAGTTTGTGTGCATTGTGTGTGTGTGTGTGTGTGTGTGTGTGTGTGTGTGTGTGTGTGTGTGTGTGTGTGTGTGTGTGTATGTGTGTGTGTGTGCACATTTGACAGAGGTGGTTCTTAATGATGTACTTTTACCAAATTTGTAATTCATAAACAAACCAGCTTCAGATGTGATAGTCAAGTGGGTAAATGACCGACCACCGCTTAGAAAATCCTGGGTGGGCTCATTCTGCCGAGATACTTCTACTTTGTCGTAATGGGTGGAGATTTTTCTAGTCTCCCAGATCAACATGTATGCAAAACTGCCAGTGCCTAAATCCCCATCATGTGTGTACGCATGAAAAATATCAAATCTGCACATTCAAGATCCTGTAATTCATGTCAGTGGCTGGTTTATGGAAACATAAAAATATTCAGCACGCACCTTCAGCAAAGATGCAGACAGAGTAACAGCAGAGTGGAGTGTGGTCAGCTCATCTAACAGCTTGAGTTCTCTGTGCTTCATTAAAAAGTCTGATTGTGTGTAGTGCGCAGTGGTTCCAGATGAGTTTGGAAAAAAATAATCTTAGAAAACGATTTGTAATAATAACAATTTGAAAGGCATGATAACAAATAGTTTTGAACATCATGACAGTAAAATTTATTGACAGTCTAATAATAAATATGGATTTGAACTTGATAACAGTAAAATTTGTGGACATTTTATATAGAATAACTACATGTTGAAAGTGTATCAAACTTATAAGTGTTTCTGTGTGCAGCTTGCAAACAAGCCATC
Organism: Monoplex corrugatus; assembly: GCA_030674185.1. Classification (NCBI taxonomy): domain Eukaryota; kingdom Metazoa; phylum Mollusca; class Gastropoda; order Littorinimorpha; family Ranellidae; genus Monoplex; species Monoplex corrugatus. The sequence goes on from CM060309.1 coordinate 54,390,172, forward strand.
AGCTATAGCAATAGAGCCCTTGTTGGGCAATAAAGCAGCTGTGCTGACACTGCTGGTACAGTTACCATTCGGTGAAAGTGAATACGCGCCTAGCGGTCAGTCAGGCATGGCTGTTGCCAGTGCTTTAGTTTCTATAGGTAAGTACATGTATAAGTTTTGTTACCAGTTCCTGATTGACATGAAGTGTTGATAATTGTAAAAGTGTTGTTTATGATCTGTTATATGTCGTGAATTCTTTACACAGAACCTGGTTCTTAAAATCACCTGTGCTTGTTTCATTGATGGAGTAACACTTTACAGCAACCGGCTGACTGCCATAGTTACATAAAAAATGTAGTTTGATACCATGTAGTTTGATATCATGGACTGATAATAAATGAACAAATTGTGACCCATTCAGAATCATTGATAAGTCACACAGAGTTGCTCTTGAGGCTGAGAAAGCTGATTGCAGTTCAGATGGTGAATATTGGGACTTTTGCTGTTTTAGATGCATAGCTATCTGTTCTTTCATTTCCCATCCATATGTTTTTGAAAAGAATGAAATCCAATGTTAAAGAAGAGAATTTCGCTGCTTGCTTTGCTGTTTTCAATGTCTACGATCATACAATTTTGATAGCTGAAAATAAATACACTGAGAGCACTAAAATTTAGTGAATGCATGAAAATTGCATGTAATATTTTATTTTGTGAAATTGTAAAGTTTTAATAAGTTCGGTGGACATTTACACCTGTCGTTGAGGACTTTCATCAGTTGTACGGTCAAAATCTTAGACACTTTTTTTTTTCTCAAAATGCATAATTTAAATATCATTTATCTATCAGTTTTCAGAGTTGAGAAATATAGTTGGTATTACAAACTGTATCATCTGTTCTTTTTTTCCTGCTATATAAAATTGATATCATGTGAAATGCAACTTTACTTTCACAATGCAATGATGGTGGTAATGAAGATGATAGTGATGAAATAAACATTGTGACGGTGGTGTTCTCCACACTACATTTCACGCTTATTCTCACTGTATATCCTGACACCAACCAGGCTCAAAAGATACAGACCCCTGAAGTGCATGGTATGAGACTTGACTGATTGGTGCCAGTGTTTCCAGTGAACCCATAGCTTGCTCAACTCTGGGTAGGAGCTGGTTTGGGCTGAAAATATTACACGATAATTATTTGGAGTGGTGGAACTTTGAACCCACAACCCCCCACTCAGAAGTCAGTGGCACTAACCCACTTTGCCACATTGATTTGTCTCTATAAAAGAAGATACCTATGTACACTTAAGAATAAATAATTGTTTGATAATTTTTTACTTTTTTGGTACACTGTGAATAAGTTGTTTTAAACTTTTTGACTTTTTTGTACACTTGAAAATATGTTGTTATTCCAATCTTCTTGGTGGTTTTTTTTTTTTTTTTTTTTTTTTTTTAACACTTCAAAGTCAGTTGCTATTTAAAACTTTTTGACTTCTTTTTCTCCCCATCCAGGAACGACAAGGAAACAAAGTTTGGAGCATATCAAAGGAGACAAACCAAAGATTAGGAAAAACCTGCTGCACACGCATCCGGATACAGTGGCTTAGTTGTTGATCAGTTTAGGCTGGACGTCTCTCCCTTTGTCCTGTCGGCAGTATGTGCCTGTCTGCTTGCCCGCAAGGTTATTAGAGACTACGCAGTTCTGGGAACAGAGATGCCTGGAACCCTTTCACTCCATCATGGAATTGTCTGAACGCAGTGAATCTCTCTTGGGCAAGCTCCAAACTCACTCCCTCTCCCTATCCATCAGCTTCCAGCGGTGGATGAGAATTGAATGTGTGTAGTCTTCCTATTGAACTAATAGCACACTCAGCTCTTGGTAGGAAGCTGATGGAAAGTGGATGAGGGAGCGATAGGGTTGACAGTTTCTTGGTGGATAAGGTGAGGGATTTATAGGGTTAAAGTTAGTACTTGTTGAATAGGGTGAGGGAGTTAAAGGGTAACATTTTACTTGGTGGATAGGGTGAGGCAGGGTGTAGATGAGGATGAAATGAAGGGGTGGGGGAGTGTGATAGTTGACTCGATGGCAACACTAGCTGCGGAGATGTTACGGGTTTTTTTTTAACCGAGTCTACTTGATACTATAATAAGGGAGATTATACTGACAGTAGAGTTTAACCATTTTCCTAAGTAGATTTCTTTCCCATTGACCGTAGGAGACTGTTGGAACTCTATTTTTCACTTGTTTTAGCTGTACCCAAAACAAAGGAATTTCGAAGAGTCTAAAGACTATGTCTATATCTAATCATTTTTGGGACAAAATATTCATAAAAGCAGAACTCATAGTGACTTCCAGTGAAGAATGTATATCCTGTGACATGTTAAGTGCAGTTTTGTGACATGGATATTTAATGGATTACACGTAGTAGTTTGATAAGTCATGTGTGTGTACATCCGGAATTTTTTGTTTTTTTTTTTTGCTATTTGCATGCCTTTTTCAATGGTAAACCAGAAAAAAAATGAAAGCATGCATAAACAAGCGGTCTGCACAGTTACAAAGTAGACATAATGACCTTTTAAAACATATATAACAGGATAGGTTTATTATCGTTGGATATTCTCCATAATGTTTTAAAAAGTACCAAAAACTGTGCGTCTCGAGAGTTTCAGCAGCCATTTTAGGGCGCGTCTCCAAAGAGTTAAACATGTTGGAAAAGGTAAAGTAGCGGACAGGATGGAAGTGGGGGATTTGAACATGCTTGTAATTGTCTGGGTTTTAGAGAAAAGGGCAACTGCCAGTGAATTGTAACAAAGATATGAAAAAGGTTCCATAAGCATTCACCTCATTGCTCTTTGACTTCTGATGTAAGTACAAGTATTTATTTTCTTTTTTGTTTGTTTGCATATTTACTATCTAGTTGTCCAAATGATGCTGTGAGCTTGGGGGATTGTTGACACCAGTAGGTTTTCAGCGTTGATTTCAGCTGTTGCATTGTTTTATGTGAAGAAAAAGAAACTGCTGCAGCTTAGCAATAACAATGACATGCAAATGGAGAATAATTATCATACTGTCATTAGTGTGCTTTATTTGCATAAAGTGAATATAACCATGACCGGAGTGACTTTAACTGTTCAGCTGACTGGGTGATACGATTAAGTTTGTACATGGTTGTTTTTGCTTTGTTTTGTGTTTGATTTTGTTTTTGAATGGCGTGAGAGTGTTGAATTGTCAGTCCAAAAACAAGATTTTATTCATATATTTTCTGTGACATTCATATTTTCATATCAGTTGAGGTGTGTGAATAATCTCGGTTTGAGATTGTATGAGAGTGCTGAAGACCTTCTAATAAAAGAATATTATCCCTGATGATCCTTCTGATGAGAGGTACACATGTGAGTGTATGTCATGATTGCCATTCTGATGCTCCAGGAAGCTTGGTTGTTGTGACTATTTTCAAATCTGTCCTTTGTCCTGGCATATATAAACGCCATAAATACTGTGTATATACGTTACATTTGCTCTTTGTATTTTGCCTGTCTGAGTATCGACTATCAGTCAGCATTTGGCCCCGTGCTCGTGTTTATATAAAGGATGACGTAAAGCTTTATGGTGGTTGTTATTGTTGTTTTTCTCTTTTACTTGTTGTTTTTTGATGTCTCTGTCTTTGTTTGGTGTTGGTTGGTTGCATTTTCTGCATCTGTTGAAAATCTTAATTTTTTTTTTTTTTAAGATTGCAGTCACCAAAAGTCCTTAAAAGATTATTGTTGTTGAACAAAAGGAGGTTATGTTGCCATGATTTTAATTTGCATATTTGTCACAATTTTTCTCTTCTCTAACGGTAATTTATTAAGCCAGTTAAAGAACTGAACAATAGTATTATGGTCATCAATGTATTTTCATTTAAAAGATGGATTTGTGGTTCAGTTATACTGTTTTACTTCTGTTAATCTGACACCAAAGCAACTGCGAGTGTTCACAAAATGCTGTCAGAAGTCGCAGTCACTCTCATGTGTTGTCCGTCTTGAGTTGTTGATTTGGTGCTCATTTTTTCCCATCTTTCTTCCATGCTGAAAAATATGTGCATGTCTTGTTTATATAACTTAAAAAGAATAGAGTAAGTTTTCAAATGCAGTATTTGTCATGATTTGGTCCTTTTTAAAATGATAAGGTGGTTGTGTCCTCAACCGTCATTCTCTTCAGCTTTGTTAATCAGAAATTAATTCTGCATAAATAGAGCATAATGATAGGGCATCAATTCTGGCTTTTGTTTCTGGGCACATTATCTTGAAGACTGATCTCTTTTGAATGTATAAGGCTGCAGTCATTTGATTTTATAGGCAAAAATCTACCTTTGTTAAGTTGTAGTGCAAACTATGCCAGTTTCATATTTTCTTGTTTTGGTAATGCACAAAATATATTTGTTTTCTGTTCATCATTTACTACTGTCATTATGATTGTTGTATTGGTGTTACATTGGTTTTGTGTTTGTCATTTGTTACTTTTGTTATTTATTATTGTAGTTGTTACTAGTGTTGATTATTGTTATTGTTGTTATTGTTGCTGCTGCTACTGTTCTTGCTGTTATTATTGTTGCTATTTCTATTATAAATGATGCACAAGAAAAAGAAGAAATGCAGTGTTGATTTCAGACTGTTACACTTGCTAATGAAAATAATCTACTTAGAGTAAGGCTTCCCAGCAAACAGCATTGAAGAAATAAGAGAGACACAATAATTGCTGGATGGATACATGTTTACCTATTGATACATAAAGCTGAAAACATACTTGTCTAAGATGGAAATGGGGAAACATATAGAGGGATACGATTACACTGTCAGGACATTTAGTTCTGCAAACACATTTCACAGAGCAGGAAACAGTGCCACACATAATCCTTACTTTTTAAACTCAGGAAAGATTGAGGCAGCTGAAATGTGGTTTCTAAGAAAAATGTTAAAGAGTTCTATGGACAGCAAAGAAAACAAACGGGAAAGTCTTGAAGAAGGTAGACTCAAAAAGAACATTAATGAAGAAGATTAGGAAAAGACAAGCAACATTTACAGGACATTTTATGAGGCAAGAGAAATTAGAGCAGAAGTCACAACAGGAAAGCTGAATAGAAAAAGAGCACCGGGTAGACCCAGGGAGAAAATATTGGACAGGCTTGTGGAGTGGATGAAGACAGAGAGGGTGGGAGATGTACTTGCAGCCACAAAAGATAGATTGGTTTGAAAGGCCATGATTGCCAATGCATGTGGCAGGGCACATGATGATGATGAAACTCAGGAACATACATTGTGAGCCTGATCTTCAACAGCAAGTTTATTACAGAGCTGCTGACTTGTAAAACTACCTCCTGGATATGTTGATGTCTTCCTGATCTCTCTAGGCCTTTAATCAAGAGCAGACTAGACACTTGGGCTGATCAAAAATCTGTGTGGCATTAGAATTACCTTTCAGTAGGTATGGTCATTTATTTTAAATATAAGATGGTTGTCATATATCATCATCATAGTACAAAACATTAAAAAATATTTCCCTTGTGTCAGGACAGGATGTTTCACTTAGCTGTTTTCAATTGGAAAATGGGAGACTATTAGTATGGCTTGATTATCTTCTAGTAACTTGCTGTGTTTATGTGTTGTTATGATGATGATGATGATGATGATGATGATGATGATGATGATCTTGTGGTTATGTGCTGTGTTCATTTGCTTTTGTACATTTCACTATTAATGGATCAGTATGTAACTGTTAGGATATCTTGCACATCTGAATCATGTTTGAAGCAGTGATGTTGTAGTTATATTGTTGTTTGTCACTACTTTATCTGGGCAACAAACTGATCACGATGCATGAAGAAATGATGTGTTGCAGTATGGAGATGAAATAGGCTTGTACAGCTGTTGTAACATTCCTATGTTTATTGTATGTCCTGGATCAGCATCACTCTTATGGTTTATAATTGTGTGAATGTATTTTTCAGTGGAAGGGTGATTTTTTGAGAACAGATTTTAAATCTGAAGAAAACAATGTCTTATTAATGGTGTGTGTGTGTGTGTGTGCGCGCGCGTGCGTGCGTGCGCGCACATGCGTATGTGTGTGTGTGGTGGGTGGGAGGGTGGATGGGGTGCGCATGTGTGTGTGTGTTCATATATGTGTGTGTGTGTGTGTGTGTGTGTGTATAGAATCAAATGATTGGGAAGAAACAAGAATGAGCTTTTGTCAATGAAACAGCAGTTTAGAATCTTTATCTTTTTTTTTAATATCACTGTGACACTATCATTGATATAACATGATTCTGATATCCGCAATATTTGTAAGTTTTATGTGACTGCAGGGAATCCATGATCACTTTGCATTGCAAATAAGCAAGGGAAAAGGGAAACACTGTCTGATATCACTGAGACTTGTAAGCATTTCTGTTTTGTTCAAATTTAGGAGTCCAAAGAAGGATGAGAGATTTGATGACCAGTTCATTAATTCCTTTCAGACTTTGCCATAATTTGCTTTCCTACTGGCAAACTAAGTAGGTCTGATCTGTTGCAAGTTCTCCAACAAACCTGGATTTATAAGTTATACAGTGCCACCTTTTAACTCACTCGCTACGTACAATTATGCCCCTTGCCATTCCCCTGATACGCGCCATTTGTATAGGTCATGAGAAAAATTCTCATACAAACAAATGAAAACAGAGAGTTTTAAAATTTGGCAGGTCATATATTAAAAGATTGGTGTACAAAATGCTGAAATCTCAACTGTTTAACCCTCATGATTGCTGAGTAATGGTACAAGTAAAAGTAGAGACATTTTTAGGTGAAAATGTCTTACAAAATACAGTCAGGTTAATATATCAGTTCCTACAGTCACATTTTGAATGAAATCTCATCAAATCCAACGTGCATACACTCCACATGCACTGAAGAAAGAGATCGTGTTGAACAGCGCTGAGTTGTTGAGTATTGTTCAGCCATTTGCTTTTCCGTCGTCTGCTT
>CM060309.1:54402145-54412145 GCA_030674185.1 Monoplex corrugatus
TCAGTGCGGCGCTGTAACCAAATGAACTAACAAGCCTTGAAATGGAATGAATAAACAATACAGCACTTGCTGCTTGGTTTGCTGGTTAGCTTTTAGTCTCCTTATAGGACCAAAAGAAAACTATACAGATTGTGAGTAACTTCTGTTTCAATAGAATACATAGTTTTATTTAAAGGTCTGTTTTAATTTTTGTTGGTCGTTGATAATTTGCCGCAGAGGTTTTTGTGAGGAGTATAATTTCTGTCTTTCTGCTACTGTCTAACATTTCTACAGGCTCATATTTTTTGTTATCCAGATTGGCACAACTCTGAGAATTGTCATTATGATATGACATCTGTCATATTTGATGTTTTAGGGCAGTAAGTGATATTGGCCATGTTATTAGTAAAAGTTCATTAAAAAAAATTCTGCTTGTTTGTCCATTTCTTTTTTTTTTCATATATCACTTGAAACGTCCAACTTAGTAAAATTTTGTGTATGAAGATTAGCATCAGGTGGATGTAATCTGTATGTTTTATTACATAAAATAACAAGTAAATGGCCGATAATATTCAGATGACATAATAGTGTGTACATTAAACAGAAGATATAAACTCTTTACGTTCTTTATGTCATAACAGAAGCCGAATTTTCAATTTTCGCATGTTGCTATTTTTATCTGTAAATTTGCCAGCCATATCATATGAAACCGGAGAATTTATTCTTAATCAAAATGAACTGTCCACATTTCTGCGTTGATAGATTTTACAATCTGTGATGATACATCGTACAAAACATGTATACCTCAAGTATCCTTGAAGGCCTTCAGTGTTCTCACTGGTAGCCTAAATATTTCATGCATAGTGTGAATCAGTGGTGTTGGTTTCAGTAGGCAGAGAAATACTTTGGGAGGCACTACATTTTGTTGTGTTGTGTGTGTGATGATAATAATTGAAGAGGATGGTTTTGCTGATGCTTGCAAGGTCTGTTTCCCTTTGGTTTAGTTGTGAATAAACACTGCAAAACAAATTGATGTTGGATATTTGTATTGTGTGTGTGTGTGTGTGTGTGTGTGTGTGTGTGTGTGTGTGTGTGTGTGTGTGTGTGTGTGTGTGTAGTCTTTGCAGCTTTTATATTTACCTGATGTGTGGTGTGTGTTTGTTTGAGTGAGTGAGTGTGTGTGTGTGTGTGTGTGTGTGTATGTAAGAGAGAGAGGGAGGGAGGGAGAGAGAGAGAGAAGTAATTCACTCTATACAGATTTCTCATTTTATGGATGAGTTGTAAAGTTTTGTGAACACTTGGTCAAACAGTTAAAACCTAGTTAAGGCCAGACAGTTTGTGCATGAAAATTAAAAACAAATTAAACCAAAGAACGAGAAATATGCCTACCTGCCCCTCTCTCAGCTCACACACATCCACTGAAACAAGCAGCAACAACAACAAAACAAAACAAAAACCCCACAAAGACAGATAAACAAACAAAACGAAAACAATACAAAGCAAAACAGGGTGGGTGGATGGGAAGAGAAAAACAAACAAAACGAAGGAACATATAAGGTGTTCAAGCCATACTAAAATTGTCTGTTTCTACAAGACGACCAAATGTCTTTTGTCACGTACGTCTTGAAAAAAACTAATGAGAAATAAATTTTTGTGGAACATTTTGACAATGGAAAAAAAGAAAATTGAAAACAACAACAACAACAACCACACCAAAATAATAGTTTTTTTTTTTTTATCCCCCTCACCTCTTTCTCTCATTATATGTATGTGCATGTATTGTGCGTGATTGCATTTGCACGCGCATACACTGTACATGTATACATTCGCATTCCACATGCACTTACTTTTGTGCAACAACAAACACCATTCAGAAACCAAGACAGAAAGCAGATTCGTGTTTTCTTTTACTTATTTATTTTGTTTCACTCCACCAAGCTTGTACAAAGTTAAAACAGTAAACTATATATACCAGGTGACATCTCTTCGTAACTTATGGCGACTCGGTTTCACACTATAATCCTTTTTTGTGTTTGTTGTAAAATCTCCTTTAAAAAAAAAACCTTGGCTCCTGCACCCTGTCCGCCAGCAGACAGCATTGCCAAAGTATGCTAGCAAAGCAAAAACTTAACCCTTTGATTTCCTCACCGTCTCCACCAGCTTCCTGCTGGAAGCTGGTGGAGAGGGTGAGGGAGTCAAAGAGTTAAGTTTCTGCAGTTGGTGGATAGGGTGCAGGGCGTCAGAGGATTAAGGCATACACTGACAGAAATCTACTCTGTTCAATAATATCCCTCCTTCTTAGAACCAAGGAGGCCGCCTGTGCTAAAGAGTCCAGCAGAAGTCCCAGCAGAGGCTGAAGCCGCAGCAGATGCTCCCGCTCCCGCACCTAGGTCAAAGCCTAAATGAGAATCCAAACCAATACCTGCCCCTGAAGCAGCTGCCGCTGAAGCTGCAGCGGATGCTCCCAGACCAAAATCGAGGCCAAGTCCTGCATCCAGTCCAGCGCCAGACGAAGAGCTGGAGGAGGAACCAGCGCCGGCCAGCCCCAGGAGAGTGTCTAGATCAGAGCCACCACCCAACCCTACTCCAGCCGAAGAGGAAGCAGAAGCAGAGGCAGAGGCTGAGGCCGAAGCGCTGGCCAGGGCATCTACACGCGCCTGAGCGCTAGCCATAGCCTGAACGGCTACCTGAGCTTGTGCCTGAGCTCGTGCAACAGCCTGAGCCGCGACAGACACCTGCGCCTGAGCTGAGGCACGAGCTTCCGCGCGCGCTTTGGCAATAGCGGAAGCCACAGCTCTGACTGAAGCAGATGCCGCAGAGCGGATTGAGGCAGCGGCGGAAGCGCTAGCAGACGCAAAAGCAGACGCCTGAGCGCGAACGCGAGAGACAGACGCGCGTGCAGAAGCACGAGCTCTGGCGAAAGCAGAGGCCATAGCACGGAAGCGATTCTCCGCGGTGCGCATGGCTCCTACCGAAGCTTGGGCGGTGGCCACGGCAGAGGCGTAAGAACGACGAGCGACCGACACCTGGGCTGAAGCCTCCGCACGTGCAGAAGCCATGGCTGAAGACACCCTAGACATGACCTGGGCGCGGGCGGTAGCCACGGCCTTGGCCTCCGCTTCGCCGACGGCTCCCTGAGCGTTTGAGAGCGCCGCCACAGAAGCAGAGGCTTGGGCCTGGGCTCTGGCGTAGGCTGATCTTGCAGTTTCCAGTTCATCCACTGCCGATACCAGAACTGACGCCGACGCTGAGGCTGAGGCGGAAGCACCCTGTGGAGAAAAATAAATTAGACAATGAAGAAGAGCATATACAAACTCAAACGCACGCCTATGCACACATTTACACACGCATGCACGTATACCTGTGCGCGTGGACACATGTCTGCTTACACAAAATCAAAAATATAAATGCACACACGCTCAGTGCCTTTTCAGTATTATGGCAAAAAGCGAAAAAAAAAAAAAAAAAAAAGCGGAAAAAAGGATGATGAAAAAGAAAAGAAAAAGGTACTAACAAATATCGCGGCAATAATGTTAATGAGATAAACATTAAATATTTCTTTGACATTAAAAGTTTCTTTGGAATTTGTGCACTTTATGCTTTTGGTTATTTGTTCGTTGTTTTGGATTTGTTTGCTTATTTTGGGAATCTGTGGTTGAAGTTGTTTTATACCCTGTTAAGGACAAGCCAGTGGCATCATCACAAAGCTCCCAACCCTAGCAAGAAAATTGAACGATCTACACCTGATTTGATTAAGTCTTCGCTAGGTCATAGGGTTTTCAGTGCGATCTTGCTCTGTTGCGCTCTCATCCTGCCTACCTGCTTTTGAGCTTGAAATGCTTCACATGTTGTTGACGTTCTTTTAATGTGCATATCTGATGTTCTGAATGTGCATATTTGATAATCCGAAATGCCTGCCTGATAATCCAAAATGCTGTCCTGATAGTCTGAAATGCCTACCTGATAGTCTGAAATGCCTGCCTGATAGTCTGAAATGCCTGCCTGATAGTCTGAAATGCCTGCCTGATCGTCTGAAGTGCCTGCCTGATAGTAGTTCCCAGGTAGGACCGTACCCAGACGTTCTGATTGGAAGTATGACCTCTTACCATCTGATCATCGCGCCTGCTAGATCACAGTGTCGTATCCAGTAGGAAATGCTTCTCTCTTTGTCTCTGTGTATGTCTCTCTCTGTCTCTCTTTGTCTCTGTGTGTGTCTCTCTGTGTCTCTCTTTGTCTCTATTTGTGTGTCTCTCTGTCTCTCTTTGTTTCTGTGTGTGTCTCTCTGTGTCTCTCTTTGTCTCTGTGTGTGTCTCTCTCTGTCTCCCTCTCCCTGCGTTCTTTGTCTCTGTGTGTGTCTGTCTCTGTCTTTCTCTCTCCCTGCGTTCTTTGTCTCTCTGTGTGTGTCTCTCTGTCTCTCTTTGTCTCTGTGTGTGTCTCTCTCTGTCTCTCTCTCTCCCTGCGTTCTTTGTCTCTGTGTGTGTCTCTCTGTCTCTCTCTCCCTGCGTTCTTTGTCTCTGTGTGTGTCTCTCTCTGTCTCTCTCTCCCTGCGTTCTTTGTCTCTGTGTGTGTCTCTCTCTGTCTCTCAATTTCTCGGTCTGTCTGTCTGTCTGTCTCTCACTTACTCTCATGTACTCACTCTCACTCACTCACTCTCAGCCTATCTGTCTGTCTCTTTCTCCCTCTGTCTCCCCCCCCCCCCCTCTCTCTCTCTGTCTCCCCCAGTCGCACACATTTTTTAATAATAGTAAGAGCCTCGACGGGTACGGTGGTGAAGTGGGTAACCCAAACGTAGGACTTCCAATGGGAAGATCCTAGGTTCGATCCTCTTAGACACGTCCGCCTGTTCTGTGAAAAGTGGAGAATTTGCCAATCTTACTGGTCAATATGTGTGCAGACCTGCCAGTGGCTAAAACCTTTTCGTGTGTATACGCATGCAGAATAGCAAACATGCACGTCGGTTTCGGTTTCAGTTTCTCAAGAAAGAGCGTGTCCGCGCTCGGATTAGATTCCATTTGCACGGACTCCAATGATGCCTTGTGGTGGATAAGATCCAATATGTATGTAAAAATCCTGTAAGTCATGTCAGTCGCTGGCTTAGGGAAACACGAAAATACTCAGCATGCACATCCACCGAAAACAGAGTACGCAGACTGTGCAGCAAAACAGCATCTGCACAGTGTGGCATAAAAAAACAAACAAACAAACAAACAAAAAAACCAAAAATACAACGAGCGCACACATATCTGAGAAAAATCGGAACAATATATATATATAGATGCATCAATAAATGTACAGATAAATGAATGAATGAATGATCCAATGAATGAATGAATGAACCAATGAATGAACGAATGAATGAGTGAATGGACGAATGAATGAATGGACGAATGAATGAATAAATAGATAAATTCATATAAGAATGGACAAAACACTGATACTTTCTGGGACAACTTTTTTTTCATAGACTGCTACATCTGGTTACCATCTATCGTGTGGAGTCATGCACACACGCACACATTCTCCCCGTGGGGATGCCGGGGACTCTTTTAGTATAAATAGCATCCCCACCTTTTGGAAATTCTGTGCTGCTTTGTTCCTTTGCTTTCTGTCGTTTGTACCTATCCTTTTCTGCCTTACTGGTCCTTTCACTTGTATGTGTTCGTTAATTACTCTTCCGTTCTTTCTCTGAAGAGTGATAATTGCGTGAATTTTGGCTCTAGGGAAATGAAATAAGCGGAAGGAATTTCAGATTAATCTAGGCCCGTTTTTGTGAAAGTTTTAGTGTCCTTAGTTATGTTTACATTTGTATTCAGGTACGAGTATATTTTTAAATCCCCTGTGTGATATATTGGACGTAGTGGTCAACGCCGAGGGCATCTGCTCAGATTGGGTGCACGAATGCATTGACATGTGTACTTAATTTTCTTCTCTTGTCTTGTCTTTTTTCTTTTTGTCTTTTTTACTTTTTCCTATTAAAGTATCATGTATGTTTAGAAACGGGTTATGGCCCTGATATGGCTCAACGCAGTCGGCTGGGCTTTAAACAAAAATAACAGTAACAGTAACAGTGGAAATCCAAAACAAGTGTGACTGCCCGCGTTCAAGCAAACAGGAACCAGAAAAACACAACAACAACAACAACAACAAAAAAGAATAAGAACGCGTATTTAATACAAGACAAGACAGGCACAAATTTTCGGCAAACTGGCCTTTGTCAAGTGTAAGATCACAAACAAACAAACACCAGGTACAAGAATTAGGAGAAAAAGACTGAAACTTCCCTGCTGTTCCTTTTCTCACACTGGAAGGAGCAGCAAGGAAGTTTCAGTCTTTTCCTCCTAATTCTTGTACCTGGTGTTTGTTTGTGATATTACGCTTGACAAAGGCCAGTTGGCCGAAAATGTGCGCCTGTCTTGTCTTGTTGTATTAAGTAACAGTGGAGTTATGCATGCACCACAACCACACTCGCTCACCAATATACTGCTGAGGAAAGCATCGTTGGCCGACGCGCCAGCAGAGGCGGCAGCAGCGGCGCTGGCAGCGGCGCCGGACCCTGCCCCTAGGTGGCACCAAAGTCCAAGCTCTTAGATCCCGCGCTCCCGGAAGCAGCAGCAGAGGCAGCAGCAGCACCGCCAGTAGAACCGCCGGCGCCATCAGACTTCAGGCCACCGAAGTGAAGAGTGATCCCTCCTCCACCACCACCGCCATTGCTACCATAGTCATGGTCGTCGTCGTCGTCGGAACTGAAGGTGTAGTCTGACACTGCACAAACACACAGAGGCACACGTTCACATTTACAGGGACGTGCGAGCGTGCACAAACAGGTACGCAGGCTCGCACGCGTGTGCGCACGCACGCACATACACATACAAACAAACGCATACACACATACACGCACGCAGCACCAATACGTACGCATACATATATAACGTATGCACACACAGACACACACACATATACACACTCATACACATAAATACGCACACTGATATACACTGACACAGCATTGTGAAAAACTGTCCAAGATTTTGTGGCCTGCCGTGCCTTGATCTTATTATGGTGACCTCAGTTTGAAGAATTTCGCCGGGAACACACACACACACACACACACACACACACACACACACACACACACACACACACACACACACACACACACACACACCTCTCTTCTCTCTCTCTCTCTCTCCTCCTCCCTCCCTCCCTATTCCCTCTCTCTCTCTCTCTTTCTCTCTCTGTGTCTCTGACGTCGAACAGTAATAATGAGACAAAGAAGGATAATGGTAAAACACACGTGATGGCTATGCATTGAAAAATGAAAATAAAACGCAGTATCGTAACAACAAACAAAAGAAAACAAACGAGACAGTCTTGATGGAGGAAGACAAAGTAGATCACTATAAGGAAAATTAGGAAAAGAAAGGCAAGATTTACAGGCCATTTTATGAGGAAGGGGGATTTGGAGCACCTGGTCACAACGGGAAAGCTGGAGGGAAAGAGAGCACCAGGTAGACCCAGGGAGAGAATGCTGGACGGGCTTGCAGAGTGGCTGGGGACGAGGAGGGTGGGGGGGGATGCTAGGGGCAACGAGAGATAGAGATGGATGGAAGTCCATGGTCGCCAACGCCATGCGGCAGGGCACCTGATGATGAGATGATCGTAACAACAAAGCAAAGAATCGAAAGAAAGAAATACAGAATAATGATGATGATGATGATGATGATGAATGATGAGATCGCTATATAATATAATAATAATAAATAATCATAATAAATAATGATAAATAATCATAATAAATAAATAACAATCACAACAATAATAATAATAATTAAATAATAATAATAATGATGCAATAATATGATAATAATAATGATGATAATAATAATGATGACAATAATAATAATAAAAGAAAATAATGATAAACAATCTGAAATTGTTAAAGTAATGCGATGAATAGTAAAACCAAAAACAGGAATCGTAACAATTTGTTTTGCTTGTGAAATCAAAAAACTAAAGAATAGGATTGTAATGATGAGATCCTGGAATATCGGCGATAATCATAACAGTGAATCATATAGGTTACTTGTAATGATATAAAATTTATGTAATGCATAGAATCATATCATGGTTCTAAGTTATGAGTGTGCAGTCTCAATCATAATACAGAGACTCGTAGTTCACATGAAGTATGATGTTTACACTTAACACTTTCAACTGAACCATAACCTGTGAAATCATAATGAAACACGGAACCTTGATGATAAGTAAAACAAAATCATGTCGATTAACTGTGGAACCGTGAAACCAAAGGGTGGAATTGCAATACTAAAATACAAAAACATAATGATAATTGGAATGATAAAATACGGAAACGTATTGATAAAACAATGTTGTAGATTTAACAGGTGGGGATTGTAGCGATAAATGAGCAATAACACTCACGAAAAGCTTTCGCGTTCACGGCACAGAAGATGCCGAAAAGACAGAGGAGAACCTTCATCTTGATGCTGAAAACACACACACACACACATACACACACACACACACACACAACACATACATCACACACACACACACACACACACACACACACACACACACACACACACACACACACACACACACACACACACACACACACACACACACACTACTCGCTATCAACATTTTCATAATACCAACATTAACATAAAAAAGATGATCGAAATTTGGAATTCTTAGAAAAGAAAAGCTACTTTCCCACATCCATTTCATCACAGAGAGAGAGAGAGAGAGAGAGAGAGAGAGAGAGAGAGAGAGAGAAGAGAGAGAGAGAGAGAGAGAGAGAGAGAGAGAGGGAGGAGGGAGGGAGGGAGATTTAATCATGAGCTGAACTGCTCACGTGAAGTAAATAAACGAGCAAAAATTAGCAAATAAATACGTAAATAGATAAAGATCAACAAAACGGGTTTAACATGATAACACAAACTCTAAAATTTGGTTATTTCGTTTCTCTTCTGAAAGTAGACTGATCGTAAAATGACAATAAGTATCCAGAAATAAGAGCAACAAAACTTTAAGAACTTGGACAAGAGCTTACTTTTTAAATGAAGGCATTTTTCGGGCAAAAGGAACCACAGGAAATGTTAAACCAGCACAACACAGTCGAGAACAGCGCAGACCAACGAAATATATTCCATACCCTGCCTTCTTTTCCTCTGGCATGACCGTAACACAGCAGAAACCTCAAAATATAAGACAGTGGCTATCATGATAGCCTTTTTATCGATCAGCAGACGATGTTTGATCATTGGGGATGTCAATTTAGTTTTGAGGTGCTTCAGTCGCATATGGAATATAGAAAACACACACACACACACACACACACACACACACACACACACACACACACATATATCTATATATTATATACTTATAATATCACACACACACACACACACACACACTACACACAATATATATATATACATACTGCTGTGACGGTTTATTGATCGGAGATATACGCTGGAAATGAATTGTCATAAATTGCACAATAACTCTTATAGTTTACCTGTGTGAGAGAGCATATAACAGTAACAAACAAACAAAAAAACAAACAAACAAAACCCCACAGTATTTTGCTCACTAAGCCCACGCCCCTTTCTTTTGTTTTGTTCAGTTACTGGTCATCATCATCTACAAAGAAAAACACAAAAGTAAATAACAAGAAGAAATGAAAATCAAAACTACATGTAAACTAAGTGGACTGGACTGGACTGTCTGGATTGATTGACAAGACTAACTAACTAACTAACTAACTAACTAACTAACTAATTAACTAACTAACTAACTAATTAACTAACTAACTAATATCCTGAAAGAAAGACTCTAGATCATTAGGATGATACTGATTGTTGTCAGTGTCGTAATCGTTTTCTGTAATGATTACATAACTAAAAGCTTTGAGTGAAAAAATAAGCGCGTAAACGCAAATAAAGCAAAACAAAACAAATGGAATCAAATAAACAAAATCATGTCATTT
>CM060309.1:54417145-54439645 GCA_030674185.1 Monoplex corrugatus
TAATGCATCACCATCGTCATGTATGACAGTCATGTGCCCTGCTCACCAACCAATCATCTGACCTGTCGGTGATGAAGCTGTTCAAGAGGGTGGAGAGAAGGAGAGGGGAAAAGGGGGGGGGGGGAGGGGAGGAGCTATATATACGTCCATCCATCTTACTGCCCATACCTGTCAGAACAATACATTGATGTTATTGGGATTGTTGTCAAAATCTTGTGTCAGATTCAACTCAAGCACACACAAGTATGCTCGTCTCAGTCTATTCGTTGTTAAAATTAACGATTGGGGGTATCAAGTCGCACTGACATATAAAGCAGCTTGTAATCTTATTTTATCAAAGAAGCTCGCACACAATACAGAAGCTTACAGTTTGAATTACGAAGCAAATACACAGAGACAATAAAATGATTTGCAATTTAAATTATTACACAAATATAAACACACAGTCAAATAACTATAACCAAGCAAGCATACAAACAAGCAAACAAGCAACCAATCAACAAAACAAACAAACAAACAACATATACAACAAACAAACAAACAAACAAGCAAACAAACAAACAAACAAACTAACAAACAAACCAGCCAAATAACTTATCAAACAAAACGCGCGCACACTGGCTGCAAGCATGCACGCCAAGCGTGCACACCCACACACAGATATTAACAAGCATATACTTTACACACACACATCATCATCATCGTCACCACCACCATCACCACCACCACCACCACCACCATCATCATCATCATCATCATCATCATCATCATCATCATCATCATCATCATCATCAATCATGTTAATAATAGAAAGAACAACAACAATAATAGTAACATCAACACCAACAATAAGACCACCACCACCACAACCACTACTACTATTACTACTACTACTACTATTACAACTTCTACTACTTCTACTACTACAACTTCTACTGATGATTCCAATGATTATGATGATAATGATAATGATGATGGTGATGTCGATCACGACGATAATGACAAAAACAACAACAACAATAATGATAACAACAACAATAACAATAATAATAATGATGATGAGATGATCATGATGAAGATGATGATAAAACAACCCCAAAATGTAGATGTTCCTGAACGAATTTATCTATCTACCACTTTACTCTTGTGGCCCCATGGCTCAGTGGTCAGAGTGGCACGCTGATAATGCAATGGTCGTGGGTTCGAACCTGGTGCGATGCACAAGTTTTAACTCTTTTGACAGAGCCATAGGCTCAAGATCTCAAGTTCAATTCCACCCTGAACTACACACACACACACACACACACACACACACACACACACACACACACACACACACACACACACACACACACACACACACTCACACAACAACAACAACAACAACAACAACATCAACAACATCAACAACTGAACTTTGAATGCATCAATCTTTCTGTTAGTGTCAGTTTAGAGTTTTATAGCCCCAATCCTTTCCATACCCTTCATTCCACCCACTTCCCCATTTCAAGACCTTGCCCGCACAGCGCATATGTACGAGTAGTTGTTCGAGTGTGATGAATCCGTCTTGATAAACTCGAAATTCCAATTCCACTTGAATGGCTATGTGCAGGAAAAGACTACCCTTTGAAAATGTCAAACTGTGTTCCGTCCCTTGGCTACCAGGTCGCGTCGGTCTCCCAGGCAGACGACACAATTGCAAATCCGGGACACTGAGACTAGTGAGAGTGCCAGAAGGAGTTGTCTGCGAGGTGGAAAGTGTGGATTTTTTGGATCATTTGAAGTACATCATCTTTGGTGTAACGTGCTCAGAAGCGGATCGATCATGAGTGAGGTTAGTAACATTTTTTTCCCAGTGTTTACTGATTCAGTTACGTAAACATCATTAATTTCCCCCCGAAACAAAGATATAACAAACATCGTTGTGAAAATTCAGTTCTGTGACGTTGAGACGATAAACTGGATTTATTTTTATTCATAATGTTTATTACTTATTAAATACGCTGGTTTTATTCATTTGTTTAGTTAAGCAATCAAGTGCAATTTTTTAAAGTTATCTTTGAGGTGTGTTGTCAGTATTATTACTAATTATGGTTGAAAGAAAACTGATTTTGTTTGACAGTAAACTTAAGTAAAAGTTTTAAGATTAAGAGAGTTTTACCCCACTACCAAGTATCGTGTGTCAATTATAAAGACCACGTTAAATTATGGCAAATAACATTTAGTACAAATACATTGAAATGAATAATTTAAATGAACACCAGAAAGGAACTATTGCCAAAGCAACTTTATGGGACAAAAATGGAATTCATATCATCAAGTTTCAAAAAGAATAAAAAGAAAAAGAAAAGAAAAAAGAAGACCCCTAAGGAATAGGCCAGTGTCAAAAATCGAATGGGGAGTTTCTAGAAACTTCGTTATCTCAAAGCTCTAGTAGAAGACTCAGTGTAGCTATGGAGTCCAGTTGGCAAAGCCATTGTATCATGGCCCGACTGTCCAAGCATTTGACAATGAAAGTTTACCCTGTCAGACAGTCACTGTTGTCACTGTCATTGTCTGGAACTCTTGTTTGCCTGGCATTCATGAACTGTCTGTGGCTTGTTACGTCGCCGGACAATGGGCCACTCCAGGTTCAGTCTGACGAAGTGACACAATAATTACGCCATGCCTTGTATGCTGTGGGACATGCTGTCGCTTGAAGACTTGTTAGTTTTGGCTTTAGCGAGAGAGATAAGCCTTAGTACTGTAGGTATGAGCGTCTGAACTATGGGCATTGTTCTTATGCTGTCGGCCTGTCTTTTCTTTTTTCTTTCTTTCTTTCTTTTTGTTGTTGTTGTTATTGTTGCTTGTTTGTTTATTTGTTACCCTTCGAGTTTGTTTTCAAGAACAAAGACTTAGAATCAGACAGAATCATGCAAATATGCACACACGTTGTACTTGCATGTTCACACGTGCAAATATGTTCTTATGCACGGTACATACATACACATACATGCGCATATGTACTCACGCATGAACACACACATACGCATACATGAATATACCCAAGTACATATCTACACCCATGCGGGTGCACCCGCGCACACGCCGGGCTATTCGAATACACACACTCATGCACGTGCACACACACACACACACACACACACACACACACACACACACACACACACACACACACACACACACACACACACACACACAGTGAGTGTGTGTGTGTGTGTGTGTGTGTGTGTGTGTGTGTGTGTGAGAGAGAGAGAGAGAGAGAGAGAGAGAGAGAGAGAGAGAGAGAGAGAGATTTACCTGATTGTCCACAAATATGTGATCCGACTGGTAGTTGTGATTTCAGAAAATGATGAAAAACAAGGTGTACTTTTTTTTAGTATTGTAACCCCAAATGATATTTTTCTTTTTCTCTTTTTGCCTTTCAAGGAAAATACCTAACTTTTAAATGACATGACGCAACAGTTCAACATATTTGCACATTGATTTCTTGGCCATCTATTGAAGAATTTTCATTTATTTAATTTCAGTTACATATATTTTTCTGCACAATACAGACTTTTAGCATCGCGTGTTTGAAATGTACCAACCATCTCTTGGAGTCGTACGAAACTAATCACCTTTTATCTCTTTCTATAGATATCATCTGTATATTTGTAACAGTGGATTTCTCTTGCAGTGTCTATTTCTCTGTCTTTCACTCTGAATGTACGTGCGTGTGTGTGTGTGTGTCTCTCTCTCTCTTTGTTTATCTCTCTGTACGATTAGAAAAAAGGTAGATAACGAATTTTCTGTCTTACTTGATGTAATTCAATGTAACATAAGGTCCGTCTTAATGGTACTAAATGAAATGATTTCATGATGTACACTTGTTTTTTTCGATACAGGAGAAGAAAGAGAGGGCGGTATTCAGCGATGGCGCCTTTAAGGCTTTGGAAGACGAGTTCCAGCAGGTAAACCTATCCGCATTGCAGGACTAAACTGTCTATGGTTTTACCTGAGAAAGTGTATTGAGACAATACACTGTAAAGGAATGCTGAACACTGTTCTACAATGCAACAGAGTAGAACACAAAGAAAAAAACAAAAAATGTAATGCAATGAAATGCAACATAAAAGAACACAACATAATACAATGCAATGACAATTTACCATGCAATATCATGCAATACCATGCAATACAATACAATACAATACAATACAATACAATACGACCTGACGATACACAACGCAACACAACACAACACAACAACATAACACAACACAATTCAGCACAATGCAATACAACGCAACACAACACAACACAACACAACACAACACAACACAACACAACACAACACAACACAACACAACACAACACAACACAACACAACACAACACAACACAACACATACAGTGCAGTACAGTATACGATACGACGCAACATCAACATATGTAGGCCTACGATACAATATCTATCTATCTATCTATCTATCTATCTATCTATCTATCTATCTATATCTATCTGTTTGTCTTGTCTGTCTGTCTGTCTATCTATCCATCTATCTGTCTGTCTGTCTGTCTCTCTATCTATCTATCTGTCTGTCTGTCTGTCTATCTATCTATCTATCTGTCTGTCTGTCTGTTTCTATCTACCTATCCACCTATCTACCTATCCATATGTCTAGCTATCTATCTATCTATCTATCTATCTATCTATCTATCTATCTATCTATCTATCTATCCATCTGTCCATCTATCTATCTATCCATCCATCTATCCATCCATCTATCTATCTATCTTTCTTATTATCTAGCTGTCTATCTATATGAATACGTATGTATGTATGTATGTATGTATGTATGTATTGTATGTATGTTATGTATGTAAGTATGTATGTATGTATGTATGTATGTATGTATGTACGTATGCATGTATGTATGTATATATGCATGTATGTATGTATGTATGTATGTATGTATGTATGTATGTATGTACACACACATAAACATGTATATATATATGTGTACATATATATATACATATATATATGTACATATATATATATATATATATATATATATATATTATATATATACATATATATACATATATATATATTATATACGACAACAGTAACCACAGTGTAGTTCGATATGATATATAGCACGATACGATTCGACACTTCACGATATAACGAATGCAGAGCAGCTCAGAACAAGACAATTTGCTGGCAGATTTTCCTCTGCTCTGTTATGTATTGTCCAGTATATGTGACATTTGTGCCTGCTGCTGTAATCATTGTGTAAGCTATGTAAGCCTACCAAATAGAAAGAGAGAGAGAGAGAGAATGTGTGTGTGTGTTTGTGTGTGTGTGTGTGTGTGTGTGTGTGTGTGTGTGTGTGTGTTTGTGTGTGTGTGTGTGTGTGTGTGTGTGATTTATGTGTGTGCGTCCGTGTGTATGTGTGCGTGTGTGTGTGGGTACTTGCTTATGAGCGCATTCACTCTTGCGCATTGTGCAAATGTATGTATACTTAGTTATTTTCTTTGCATGTTTATCTTAAACCACAAACCTGTTATTTTTTATTCCCTGCAAAACAAACACCACACTCACAAACCCATGCACACTAAACCCACAACCAAGTTCATCTCACTCACGCGCTACTGATCATACTTTTTATCACCAGACTCTCAACCAGCTCATGGGGGACCAAAGCCTGGAGAAGTTTCGGATAGAGTACGAAAAACTGTACAAAGCCTTGACAAAGTCCCACGCCAGTGAGAGACGTCTCATGAACAGATGTCGAGACCTTCATGCCGAAATTGTCGCCAACTCCGCCAAAGTGGCAACAGCCCTGAAACTATCTGAGGAAGACCAGCAGACTATTACCACACTGAAAACGGTAAGTCAACTTTGAACAGCTTAGGGGCTGTCCTGTGTCTGTCAGTGACTTTAAAGAAAAGGACTGACTAACCACTGCTGATAATTGCTGTAGTCAGTGGTACGTACAATCTATGTCGTTTCTATTAATTTCTCTGCCGAAGAAAAAAAGCAAGCAAGCAAGCAAGCAAGCGTCCAACCAAGCATCCAACCAACCAACCAACCAACCAACAAAGCAACCACCAACTAACCAACCAACCAACCAACCAAGCATCCAACCAACCAATCAATCAACCAACCAACCAACCAACCAACCAACCAACTAACCAACCAACCAATCAACCAACCAATCAATCAATCAACCAACCAACCAACTAACCAACCAACCAACCAACCAACCACAACCAACCAACCAACCAACCAACATACAAACAAACAAACAAACCAAAGAAGAAGAATTTCACCACTTAATCCCGTACATCATAACAAGATACCCTTTTTTAAACTGAATTTCATATGTTTCGTTAAATACAGTTCAGATAAGACATGAAAATGAATATTCTTAACCTGCAAAATAGTTTCGAGAGACAGATTATCGCATCAAGCTATGTACTGTGCCTTGATAATCAAATCGACGTGTAGGATGGCTCATTTTGTTGTTAAAACTAGGGACTCAAAAGTTCTGAGTCAAAATATCTCCCGGCCCGCATAACCAATATTAATCAAATCGTTGCATATCTTGATGTATCCTTCATGCTCCTGGTGTCAGCTTAGTGTTTCATTGATCCTTTTTCCAGAGCATAGATTTTTCTGCAGGCTTAAAAAGTCTGCCAGGTAATTATTGGCAGGATAGGGAGGAGCACGTATGGAATCATCCGAGAGCGTTGAATCCCAAATGAACAAAATTTATATCTGTTCTAATTCCATTGGCAATGCCAGTACGCGACATGCGTAAAATGGTGTTCTGCGGGGCTGGAGTAGTTAGTCCTTTTCTTCAAGATCTGTATAAACCTACATATCTCACTGAGTCAATAACTGACTGAAGGTTTGATTTTAAGTCTAGTGATGTAGCCGAATATCATATTGACCCATTATCGATTGTTTGCAAACTCTCATCTACCATAACCGAGCCAAAGAAAAACAGTTTTGAATCAGACTACAGTGTCTCATTGTTTCTCTTTCACTCAGGGAGGAGGTAAAACAAACTCCCTAAGTTTGGCTGTTCAGTGTTTGTGCTGTCTTGTGTTATGAAGACGTGGTTCAAATTGGACGAGAGACGAGCTCGTCTGTCCGGGTTTGTACATGTGATGACCACAAGTGATCGGATAGATTGTGATCTAACTAGTGCAATGTTAATTTAAAGTGAAACAAAACAAACCCCTGATCTTTTGGTATCCCCATTATTCTTCTTTTCCTCTTTCATCATTATCATCATCATCATTACTACTACTACTACTACTACGACTACTACTACTACTACTACTATTATTATCATCACCATCGTTATAATCATGCTTGTTACACTTATCATCATCATCATCATCATCATCATCATCACACTGTATTACTATCATTATTGTATAATCATCATCATCATTACTATTATTGTTATTATCATAATTTTTATTGCTGTTGTTGTTATCATTACGATGATTATTATCAACAAATCATAGCTTTTGTTATTAACATTTTGCGATCAACTGACCGATGCGTTTCGTCGTTATTTCATATCCATGGCTGATTACCACTTTGAGGCGGTAAACCTCTCAACTGATTCAGTTTTCCTCATTATTTAATCGATCGATTGTCGGTAACTTTTGTTTCAATAGGAAACAACACTGACCATCTTGCCCCCGAATTTATTGAATGGGTCAGTCAAGGAGTAAACTGGTCTTACTGATTGATCGATTGATTAGTCGATCGTGTGTGTATTTGTGTGTGTGCTTATGTGTGTGCTTACGTGTGTGTGAGTGTGCGTGTGTGTGTGTGTGTGTGTGTGTGTGTGTGTGTGTGTGTGTGTGTGTTGTGTGTGTGTGTGTGTGTGTGTGTTATTGTGTGTGTGTGTTATTGTGTGTAATATTTTTGTGTGTGAAAAGCAGACTGTAGAAATGGCTTGATCACCTTGTTGTTTTTGTTTTTTTTCATGTCTCTTTCTTTGTGGTTTCTTGTTCTTTACTCTGGTGATAACTTTAAAAAAAAGGAAAGTACTGTTTGACTCAAGCTCTATAATATCCCAAACCCCTACACTCACCCATACTCGTATCGCCGGTAGCAAACATGAAACTCATCTGAGCAAGATGGTCGCTGTTGAACAAATTCACCTTCAGCGTCTCTACTTTCAGGAGCTGGAGAAGACGTGGAAACTGGTGGACGCAGCCCACGAGAAAGAGACACGGTCCAGGGAGGTAATCCAGTCCCTGAAAAAGGAGATCACCAACCTCAGCACTCTCGTGGAGCAAGGGGTGGGACTCAAGCCGGGCCAGGAAACCAAGTCTGTCTTGTTTGTGACTGTGTTTGGGAGAGGAGGGGGGGGGGGGGGGGGCTGAAGTAGGAAACAATAATCAAACAAAGAAAAAGTAATGAAGAAACCAAAAACAAAAAACAAAAACAAAAAACAAAAACAAAAGAGAGAAACGTAACATAATTAATGCCACAGAGATGCCCGAAGATAGTCATATGCAGGCATGTGTGCTTGTGCGCGCACTGACACACGCGCATACATAGACACACACTCGCACACGCATACACGCACACACACATACATACACATACATATACTCAAACACATACATACAGAGAAACACATACACATACACACATACACACTCACACACACATACACACACACACACACACACACACACACACACACACACACACACACACACACACACACACACACACACCCTACATTTCCATTGATGCTGATGCTGACGATGTGTGAAATCATCACACACACACACTAGTAGTAGGCCTCCTTCGGTCATGACTGACCATGGACAAAGTACATCCGTTTTAAT
This sequence comes from Monoplex corrugatus, assembly GCA_030674185.1. Lineage (NCBI taxonomy): Eukaryota > Metazoa > Mollusca > Gastropoda > Littorinimorpha > Ranellidae > Monoplex > Monoplex corrugatus. The sequence goes on from CM060309.1 coordinate 54,426,025, forward strand.
GTCTAGATGGGCTGTCTGCTTGGTCCAAGCAGCGTCGCCTGTGACTGTACAGACCAATGCGAGAGAGGCAGTCTCTGTCGCAGCGGTCGCATGTGTATGCTGATGCTGGTCTGTTGGCTGTCATCCCTTTTCTGCGAACTCGCTTTTCTGCTGCAGCAGCTGACAGTTTGTCCTCACCAATCCGCAGCTGTTTCTTGAGAGTAGTTCTCCAGCTGTTGCGGTTGTCTGCGAGGTCCTCCCAGGACTCAGTGTTGATCTCAAGCGCCTTCATGTCACGCTTGCAAACGTCTTTGTATCTCAGCTGTGGGCGGCCAATGTTTCTCTGCCCTGTGGCAAGCTCACCATAAAGGATGTCTTTTGGGATGCGACCATCTTCCATGCGGCGAACGTGGCCCAACCAGCGCAGCCGACGCTGTCTCAGCATGGTATGCATGGTTGGGAGGCCAGCGCAGGTTAGGACTTCGGTGTTGGTCACCTTGTCTTGCCAGGAAATGCCAAGTATGCGCCGTAGGCTTCTCAGGTGGAAGGTATTGAGCCTTTTCTCCTGATGAGCATGCGTGGTCCACGCCTCGCTGCCATACAACAAGGTGCTGAGGACACAGGCGTTGTATACCGCCATCTTTGTCTTTGTGGTCAGCTTGGGATTTGTCCACACCCTTTGTGTGAGGCGGGCTAGTGTTGTGGCTGCCTTCCCGATCCTCTTGTCGACCTCTGTGTCAAGGGAGAGGTTATCGGTGATGGTGGACCCAAGATATGTGAATTGATGGATGGCTTCAAGCTCGTAGTCATCAATGGTGATGGCTGGTGGAGATGGCGTGTCTTGGCCCAGGACGTTTGTCTTCTTAAGACTGATGGTCAGACCAAAATCTTTGCAGGCCTGGGAGAAGCGGTCCATTAGTGACTGCAATCCCGCTGAGTATGGGTCACAACTGCGGCATCGTCGGCAAATAGCATGTCTCTGATGAGGGCTTCACGGACCTTTGTCCTTGCTCTGAGGCGGGCGAGGTTGAAGAGCCTGCCATCTGATCTGGTCCGCAGGTGGATCCCTTCTTGCGCTGTGCTGAACGCATGCCTCAGGAGGAGAGCGAAGAAGATTCCAAAGAGGGTTGGGGCCAGGACGCAGCCTTGTTTCACACCGCTGCGTACGTCGAAGGGCTTGGAGAGGTTTCCGTTGAACTGCACCATTCCTTTCATGTTTGAGTGGAAGGACTCAATTAAGCTGTGCAGTTTGGGGGGGCAGCCGATTTTTCGGAGAGCCCTGAAAAGGCCATCTCTGCTGACTAGGTCAAAGGCCTTGGTGAGGTCAATGAATGCCACATACAGGGGTATCCGCTGCTCTCTGCACTTCTCTTGGATTTGGCGAAGGGAGAAGACCATGTCTACCGTGGATCTCTCTGCTCGAAAACCACACTGTGATTCCGGGTAGACGCGTTCAGCCAGTTTCTGCAGGCGGATTAGGAGGACCCGAGCATAGACTTTGCCAACAATGCTGAGGAGCGAGATACCTCTGTAGTTGTTGCAGTCGCTCCTTTCGCCCTTGTTTTTGTACAGGGTGACGATCTTGACGTCCCTCATGTCCTGTGGTACAGCTCCCTCATTCCAACACTGACAGAGAACTGCGTGCAAAGGGTGCAGAAGAGAAGTCTTGCAGTGCTTGATGAGGTCTGGGGGAATTCCGTCGTTGCCAGGTGCCTTCCCTGATGCCAGGCTATCAATGGCCTTGCTGAGTTCGTCCGCAGTTGGCTCTGCGTCAAGTTCTTCCATTACCGGCATGCACTTGATGGCATCGAGGGTTAAGGGGGACACCATGTTCTGTGTGGAGTAGAGGTCGGAGTAGTGTTCCGCCCATCTTTCCATCTGTTGGCTAGGATTGCTGATTACTTCCCCAGTGGAGGATTTGAGGGGGGCTATCTTGCTCTGTGTTGGTCCCAGTGCCTTCTTGATGCCATCATACATTCCTCGGATGTTGCCTCTTTCAGCAGCACTCTGTATCTCTTCGCTGAGCTCTGTCCAGTACTCGTTTGCGCAGCGCCTGGCGTTAAGCTGAACCTTACTTCTGGCAGCCCTGAGGATTTGCAGGTTCTTCTCACTGGGTGACCGCTTATACTTGGTGAGTGCGGCACGCTTGGCCTCAACAGTGGGCGTTATCTCTGATGATTTGGCCTCAAACCAGTCGTGGGACTTCACAGTTTTCTTCCGAAAGGTGGCCATAGCAATGCGGTGCATGTTGTCACGTAGCGTTTCCCATCTCTCAGTGGCAAAGTCTCTGGGCTGCAATGCATTGTATTCTCTCTGAAAGGCCTCTGCGAACTGTTCTACAAGATCTGCTGAGACATCTTGCTGACGTCAATGCGAGGGTTCCCTTGTTTCTTTGAGCAGTGGAACTTCTTTGGTTGTAGCCTGATCTTGCAACATACCAGAGAGTGGTCTGTGTCGCAGTCTGCGCTGTGATAAGAGCGAGTGTGGAGAACGTTTTTGATAGCGGCACGTCTTACTAGGATCAAATCCAGTTGGTGCCAATGTTTTGAGCGGGGATGCCTCCAGGAGACTTTGTGCTGAGGCTTCGTCTTGAAGAAGGAGTTGGCGATGCACAGTTTATGGCAGGCGCAAAACTCAAGCAGTCGCTGTCCATTCTCATTCATTTTCCCCACTCCAAAGGAACCGAGGCAGAAGGGCCATGAGTCATTGTCTGCACCCACTCTGGCGTTGAAGTCGCCCAGGAGAACAAGTTGCTCTGTCCTGGGGATGTTCCTTATGGTTGATGCAAGATTTTCGTAGAACTCATCCTTGGTGTCTGGAGAGGCGGACAGAGTTGGGGCATAAACGCTGATGAGAGTGACATAGCCTTCGGTGGTGTTGAGGCGGAGAGTCAAGAGTCGTTCTGAACCGCCGCTGCCTGGTTCAATCATGTTCAGCAGGCTGTTCCTTACTGCAAAGCCTACTCCGTGCTCTCTTGGGGCATCAGAACTCTTTCCTTGCCAGAAGAAGGTGTAGTCCCTTTCCTTTAGTGTTCCTGAGTCAGCCAGCCGTGTTTCCTGCAGAGTGGCAATGTCCACATTGAGCCTCTTTAGTTCGCTGTTTATGACGGCGGTTTTTCTGGCGTCGCTGATGTCTTGCAGATCTTGGGAGAGCCCAGGCATCATTGTTCGGACATTCCAACAGCCCAGTTTCACTGCTGATCCTTTAAACACATACATACATACACACATATAATGTATATGTATGTGTATTTATTGCATAGACATACATACGTGTGTGTGTATGTGTGTGTGAGTGTAAAGAGAGAGAGAGAGAGAGAGAGAGAGAGAGAGTAATTTTTTTCTGACACAAACACAACAGTAACGGGAACTCAGAAGTATCAGACGTCAGAATATCTTTGTTGTTGAAGACCATCTGACCTGTTACCGTTTTACACACCAATCTCTTCCCTCTTTCTCTATTCTCTTTATTCTGTATTTCCTGTGTCTCTTGTATTTAATACTTTTAATTCTCTTGCATAATCATACTTTTTATTTTGAAATAAGTAGATAAACAAGGGTAGATAAGTAAACTGGCCCATTTGCTAATATCTATACCATTTGGAAATAAAGATTCAGTCATGCCTTTCGTTTCATTTTTCATTTAATTTCATTTCATTTCGTTTTATTTCAGTTCAGTTCAGTTCAGTTCAGTTCAGTTCAGTTCCCTCTCATATGTGTTTACTCGTGCGCACACATACACGTGAACAAGAGCAAGAATAGCACTAACAGGCAACAACGATAACTTCCTTTCCTTTCGTCGCAGCATGAATGAGCTGCTGAAGACCAAAGAGATGCTGCTAAAGGAGAGGGATGGACATCTACAGGAGATTAGTAACCTACGCGAACAAATCAACGAGTTCACCGACAAGATGACCGACCTTGACCAGACGAAGGCTGATGCTGAAAAAAAGTTAGAACAAGTTAGTATTGTTTTTCACCACAAAAATGGTTTTTCTCCATATTTTGAAGTGATGGTTTGGGTTTTCTCACTATTTAAACTATTAAACTCACGCCAGAAATACAACAAATCAAACAAGCAAAATAAAGATGGTAATAATGATAATAATGAGCAGTATCTACAAGACTTTTTTTTTCAAACTTTGTTTTTGTATTTCATACCTTTTTGTAAGGGGCAATGGCCTAAATGTATAAATCATCTGGTTACTGAAGTTTGAAGTTTGAAGTTTGAAGTTTGAAATCTGAACTCTCTCTCTGTCTGTCTGTCTGTCTGTCTGTCTGTCTGTCTGTCTGTGACGGTCTGCCTCTGCCTGTCTCCCTCTCTCTCCCCCTTCCTCTCTCTCTGTTTTTCTCTGTGTCTCTATGTCTGTCTCTGTGTCTCTGTTTTTATCTCTGTATCTCTGTCTGTCTCTCTCTGTCTGTGTCTGTTTATCTGACTATCTGTCTGTCTGTCTCACTCTTCCCCCTCTCTCCCTGTGTCTTTCTCCTTACGAACCTGCGTATTCAATACTACTCAATATCCCTTTGATGTTTTTGTGCCAGTATAGATTATTTGTATTAAGATAAAATTTGTCTACGAGTATTGAGTATTATAGTGTATTCTGATCAGTGTAGATCTTCCAAAGGCGACGACTGGATGTAAAAAACAACAACAACAAAACAGAGAGAGAGAGAAGAGAGAGGAGAGAGAGAGAGAGAGAGAGAGAGAGAGAGAGAGAGAGAGAGAGAGAGAGAGAACACTCACCCATTAATGTGCTTATGCCATTACCCTAAAAATATGTTGTCGTTCTTGTTCTTCTCTCTCCTTTATTTAATTTTATGATTTTTATATAATTTTCACGTCAGCTGGAGAAGAACGTCCAGGAGCGTGACTGCGAGATGCAGCGTGAGATACGGAAGAGGGACAAGACGGAGCGTGCCCTGAAGCAGGCACGTGCTGACTTGGACGCCAGGGTCTCCGAGATCAAATCCCTCAAGAGTCACTTACAGCTGGCCAGGGACGAGCTACAGCAACAGGAGAAACTGGTCAAAGAAGAGAAGGTATGAGGGTTTTTTTTCGATTTCTTTTTGTAGAGAAAGTCCACTGAAGGGTACCTGTATTTCTGCATTTAATTTTTGTACGTTTTGTCTGTATTTCTGTCTCTATTACCTCTCTATGATTTATTTATTATTATGATTTTTTGGGGGTCAGTGTTTCGATTTTCCTGGGATGCGTCTATACACGTTATTTTTGTTCACGTTTTGCAGGCGGCATACCGCTGCATAGTCTGCATACCCCCCCCCGTGGAGATACAGGGGCTCTTTCAGTATAAGTAGTATCCCCATCTTCTAGAAATTGTGTGCCAGAAATTTCCTCTTTTCTGTCACTCTCTTTTTTCTGTAGTTTTTCTTCCTATCATTTTTTGCCTTTCTGGTCCATTCACCTGTGTGTTCGATAAAGTCTCATGTACTTTTTCTCAGGATTGATAATTGGGTACATGTATTAAGTGCATTTTTGGCTCTAGGAAAATGAGATATGTGGAAGCAATTTTAGGTATTTATGCCCGTTTTTATATATGTTTTAGTATCCTTATTTAAGTTTAAATTTGTATTCAGATATGTTTTTTTAATCCCTTGTGCGAGAAATTGGACGGAGTAGTCAACACCAGGGGTATGTCCTTAGATTATGTGCGCGAATGCATTGATATGCGTACTTAATTTTCTTTCTTTTTTTTCCTGTTGAAGTATTGTGTATGTATTGAAATGGTTATAGCCCTGATATGGCTTTACGTAGTCGGCTGGACTTTAACAAAAATAACAGTAACAGTAGTAGTCTGTATACCCCAGACACTGACATAACTTACAGGACCTATATTTCTGGATTTAAACCGAGAAACAGACCATGGAAAACCTGAATCGATGGCGTGAAAGGGGAGGGACTTTGACATAACACGGCATGTCTCCTCCTCAGGCTTTCCACCCCGCTGCTGATCGTCAGCTCTATGTCACCGTAATACCCAGGATTGTACATAATAAAAGAAAAAAACAAATGTATAGCAACAGTGGGGCAAAACTGGCAGGTCCACACAACTGCGTTCTTTGTCTTGCTTCGTACGTGCATGTTCTTCAGAGAAAGCAAGATTGTTAGTAAAGTTTACCCCCTCCCCCCTTTTTTTTTTTAATTTCGTCTAATTTTGTTGTCATTTCTTTCTTTTTTTGTTGTTTCTTTCTTCTTCTTCTTCTCTCATTTCTCCTTTTCGTTTTCATTTTTGTTGTTGTTGAGATTAGCACAGAAAGTTAATTCCTTTCAAAGTACCGACTTTATACAATAAACACAAGTGTTATGCAAACACTGTTCGTTTATTTGGCAAAAAGTCAAAATACACATAAATGTTTTTAACATCACGTTACAAGAAGAAATCGATTGAGACGTTGAGACATTTTTATTTTCCTGGTTAAAACAGTGTACTTATCTATTTATTTGTGTGGTTAGTTATGCGAGTGCGTGGGAATATATGTAAGTATAAGTATATTCTTAGAGATAAAATTTTATCTATTATCTTTAGTTCTGTTTATTTGTTTATTCGTGTATTTATTATATTTCATCAGGTGTTTAACGAGCGTGTGATGAAAGATGCAGAAGTAGCCACTCAGCGCTGTGAGAAGGCCAAGGCTGAGCTGGAACAACAGTTCACCATAGCGGATAACATGGCTGCTGAGAACCAGATCCGTGCTGCTAAACTCAAGGTATTTGTTTCGTTTTCTTCTACCTTGTAGTAGATTAGTCAGGACGGTTTCTTTTTTGGTGGGAGGTCAAGGTTTCGTCGTCCGTTGAGCCGCCATCCAAGGGAAGTCACTCCTCCTTTCTCATGAACAACAATTATGGAGTGTCTATTGTAGGCGCATACGTCACAGTATTTATGTTGGTATTTGTATTCATATGATTCAAAAAAGTTGTCATGACTGACAGTGGGTGTGAATATCTGGCAGAGACGTTATAAATAGAAACGTCTGTGAGTTCTGGCCGCTGTCTCCAGGGAAAGCCCGTTCCCAACCTTTTCATTTTTTCCTCCGGTTAGTTCACTTGGTCAGAGCATCATGCTGGACAACACAGAAAAGCAGGAAATCTGAAACAAGTTCAAAGAAACAAGAACGAGAAAATTACGAAACTAGAAGCAGAACACGTATTGAATATAACAAGGCAAGACAGGCGGAAATTGTCGGTCGCCTGACCTTTGTCAAGCGTAAGCGTAAGACGACAGCAACAACAACAAATAATAGGGTGTTGGGCTTGACCACGGCATTTGTGATATCTCAGGCGGAGCACAGTCTTTTTGGTTTGGTTTGGTTTGGTTTGGTTTCTTTCGTTTCGATTTGATTCGATTCGTTTTGGTTCGTTTCGGTTCGAATCGAATCGATTCTATTCTATTCGATTCGATTCGTTATGTTTCGTTTTGTTTTATTTGTCCGGCTGGCTGGCTCTCGTCGTTGAGCCATGGGCTCAAGATCTGATGTCTTAAGTAAAATTGCAGTCCGAATATTAAAAAAATGGCTTACGTTCGCGGCCCATCCTAATGCTGCAAAAGTCATTTTGATGATACCAGTTTAGTGTTGTATGGGTCCTGTGTTCCCCGTCCCTCCCCATTCCAATACCTTGCCAGCACATGGGATATTGCGCGGGCTGAATGAATCTGCCAGATGATGGATTGCAGATTGGGTGGATCGCATATGGAATTATCCGATGTGCGGGGCAGGCTGCCCAGGGGAGGGGGCGGGGCTGGGTGGGGTGGGGGAGAGCTCTTATGTTTTCTCTTGGTCCGGTGGCTGGGCTGGGCCTTGTTGGTGCGTATTGTGGCTGCCATGGGGATTGTCATCTCCCCACCTTGCCATCTGGTTTGTGACCGGAGTAGCTGGTTATCGTGGCTGGGTTCGGATGGGTCATGCGGCACATTGACAGCCCCCTCTCCCTTTGTTGATTGAAATGATTATCGAGTGGTGTCGAGCACTTGGGAGGTGAGTGTCCAGAGAGTGGCGAGGTATTGGTGCTCCGGGTCCCATCCGCACCATCGGGGTGTTTCTTGTTAATAACTACTATCGTTCCGACAGTCACATACTCTGTCTTCCTCTACTTGAAAGACATGTCCATCAGTGATTCCTCCCCCCCCCCCCCACACCCTCTTTACATGCCCACGTCTTTGTCCTACTCCTCTCTGTCCTCTCCCTTCCGGTGTGAGAAGTTTTGTCATTGTGAGTGAATGCATTAGTGAATGATGTGAATAATAAAGAGTGTACGCTTTGGTTTGATTTGTAAATCAAAGATTTGGCGCTTTATGAATGTCATCACCATTATTATTATTATCATGTACACAATCCATCTCCATCGTCCACGCTTTGGTTTGATTTGTATGTCAAGATTAATTTTGGTGTTTTATGAATGTCATTACCATTATCATCATTATTATTATGTACACAATCCATCTATGTCAAGATTAATTTTGGTGTTTTATGAATGTCATTACCATTATCATCATTATTATTATGTACACAATCCATCTCCATCGTCTTTTCATGATGATGTTGTTCAAGACTGTGTTGACTGTGTGAGGTGATTAGTTCATTGTTGGAGATGATACTTTGGGCCAGAAGATTCCATGAGTTGTCGGAGTTTCTTTGCATAGAAAGTTGATAGCTTGGTAAGGTCGCTGATGATGGTGATAATGGTTGGAGTTGTGTGTGTGTGTGTGTGTGTGTGTGTGTGTGTGTGTGTGTGTGTGTGTGTGTGTGTGTGTGTGTTTTGTGTTTGTTTTGTGTGTGTGTGTGTGTGTGTTGTGTGTGTTTGTGTGTGTGTGTGTTTTGTGTTTTGTGTGTGTGTGTTGTGTTGTGTGTGTGTGTTGTGTTTCTCTGTGTGTTTGTGCGTGTATGTGAGTGTGTGCGTGTATGTGTGTGTATGTGTGTGTGCGTGTGTGTGTTTGTGTGTATGTGTTTGTGTTTGTGTGTGTGTTTGTGTGTTGTGTGTGTGTCTGTGTGTGGTGTGTGTGTGTGTGTCTGTGCGTTCGTGCACGCATGTGTGTGTGTGTGTGTGTGTGTGTGTGTGTATGTATGTGTGTGTATGTATGTGTTTATGTGTATGTGTGTGAGTGTATGTGTGTATGTTTGTGTGTGTTTGTGTATGCGTGTGAGTGTGTGTGTGTATGTGTGCGCATGTGTACATGTGTATGAGTGTGTTTGTGTGTGTGTGTGTGTGTGTTTGTGTTTGTGTGTTTTGTGTGTGTGTGTGTTGTGTTTGTGTTTGTGTGTGTTTGTTGTGTTTTGTGTGTGTGTTTGTGTATGTGTGTGCGTCTGTTTGTCTGTATTTCTGTGTGTGTGTGTGTGTGTGTGTATGTTGTGTGTGGGTTGTGTGGTGCTGCGTGCGTGCGTGTGTGTGTGTATGTATATGGTGTGTGTGTGTCCGTGTATATGTGTGTGTGTATGTATGTATTTGTGTGTGTTTGTGTGTGTGTGTGTGTGTGTGTTTTACCAGCAAAAAGAAGAGGAGGTGAATGCGCTGAAGTCCGAGACACAGAAATTAAGCAAACTGAAGGAGACGATGCAACGCAAACTGCGACTTGTGGAGGACCAGAAAGTCCAGACTGACTCCGAGAATGAAACACTTCGTAACCAGCTGACAGGCATGGACAAAGGTGGGCATACTATTCATAGTTGTTTATCAATTCATTAAACCTTTAGGCTGATATTGATTTCATACCAAAAAGCGATGGCCAAGAAATGTTAAGCTGTGACTGCACTGCATGACACACAACTTTTTGATATCCGAACCAGATCACAGCCCCGATTTCGTTTTCATTCCGAAGTAGCCCACATCGCCAGGGATTCCGTAGGCGCCATCAGTATCAAGACATTATGTGGCAAATGTTGTTTAATTGTTTGAACTGAGCGTAAGTATTTGGTGTGGTAAAACACGACAAGGTCTAACGTACCTTTCCATGCTGTTAAACATTGTACTGTATGGCACCTGTTCTTTTGGGGATTTCTCCATAATTGTGAAGTCTGTATTGAACAGAAAATAACCTTCGCTTCAAGGAGACACAAACAAAGAAAGAAAATCCCAATAACAGCCAAAAATGAATAAACATATAAATGTCATGAACAGATACATGAATAAGAAAAACACATAATATTAAAGTTGTAGCCTATATCCATTCAGACCAACTATTCGTATTCAACATTGTCACTCTGTCACTCATTTTGTCTGTCTACCTATCTGTCTGCCTCTGTCTCTGTCTGTCTGTGTGTGTCTCTCTTTCTTAACACACACACACCACACACCACACACACACACACACACACACACACACCACACACCTCTCTCTCTCTCTCTCTCTGTCTTTGTCCTCTGTCTCTGTCTCAAAACACATACACACACATACGCCAAACAAACAAGCAAACAGACCAATCGTTCACGACTGGAAATAATGAAGTTTTGTGCAGATTGTGCTGTTATGGGATAATCTGTCATTATTGCTGTGTAAATATGTTTGAATTACTGACGTAAAGACAGATACTGATCATTGATCACGTGTGAATACAGAATTGGATGCTGCAAAGAAGCAAATTGCCTCAGACAACAAAACTACCGAGAGCCTGATACGTGAGCGAGATATCTTAAACAAGGTGAACGTATACGTGTCCGTCATCTAATTTCGTATATCATTTCCTGTGCGCATCTTCATGTCTGTCAGTCTGTTTCTCTCTTGCTGTATGTCTTTCATTCCTTCCTTTCTTATTTAGAAAAGAATCTGCCTATTTCAGTACCGTGTTTGTAGAATAAGGACGGACGGATGTATGGAAATATGAACTAATGTATGAGTGAATAAATGAATCAATGAGTTGGTCAGAGAATGAATGAACCTTTAATTTTCTGTCTGTATACAGGTGTGAGTACCATGATAATGTCAAAACGTGAAAACACAGAATTCTCCAGAAGCCAAATATTAACATGTAAAGGGTGAAGCGAGTGAACGAACAAATGAAGGAATGAATGGATGGATGATGAATGCCTGTATGAATGAATAAATAAGTCGAGAAATAAATGAACAAAGGAACAAACGAATGAAAGAACAAATAAAAATGAACGGCTAGATGAATGGATAAAAGAATGCACGAGTGAGTGAGTGAATGAATGAATGAATGAACTGATGAATAAACAAATTAATGCATGAGTGAATCAATCAACAGTTAAAAGAACAAACGAATGAACAAAAGATTGAATAGACGAATGGGTAAACTAATATAAGCTGAAACAGAATAAAGAAAGATCGAATAAAGACGGAACAGGCCATTTAATAAACAAACAAAAATCTAAAACAAACAAAGAAAGACCAAACTACTTTTTCAAGCTTACTTCCATCCTCAGTACTTAGAATACTAACAATCCTTTCATTCTTCATCAATCCACAGTATCTGAAATTTTCAACAATCTCTTAATGCTTGCAGAACATGACCAATTTTCAACAATCTCTTAATACTTGCAGAACATGACCAATTTTCAACAATCTCTTAATACTTGCAGAACATGACCAATTTTCAACAATCTCTTAATACTTGCAGAACATGACCAATTTTCAACAATCTCTTAATACTTGCAGAACATGACCAATTTTCAACAATCTGTTAATGCTTGCCGAACATGACCAATTTTCAACAATCTGTTAATGCTCGCAGAACATGGACCAATTTTCAATAATTTATCAATACTTGCAAAACGTGACCAATTTTTAACAATTTATTGATGCTTGCAGAACATGACCAATTTTCAACAATCTCTTAGTGCTTGCAGAACATGACCAATTTTCAGCAATCGATTTATGCTTGCAGAACGTGAAGAAGGCGACAGTGACCACAGAGAGGCAGATGCACCTGGTGATGCTGCACGAGCTGAGCAAGAAGAACCTGGAGCAGGAGGTCACGAACTACAAGGAGGAGGCACAGAAACAGCGTAAGATCATCTACCAGCTAGAGAAGGAACGAGACCGCTACATCAACGAGGCCAGCGACCTCACACAGAAGGTAGCTTGTTGTCTTTTTCTGTACCTTTTCTTTTTAATTTATTACTTTTTGTGGTATTTAGAAACTTAGTACTTTTTATGGCAGTTAGAAACTTAAAATCTTTTGAGCAAAAAATGAGAATAACGTCCTTTGTTTCACTGCGTTCTAAATTTGAAGTATCTTTCTTTCGCCGTATTTATGTGTTTACTTATGTCTCATTCTTTAGGCCATGTCGTTGATATAAGTGACAGTACTGTAATTTTGAACATACCTGTCTTGTCAACTACTCCAGTCACAATAAGACGGGAATATTCGACACCATTGTCACATACGACCTGTCTGGATCAAAGGTTCTGGAGTTAACACAGTCAAAGACAAATAAACTCCAGACTTTCATCAATAAGTGTTTGAAAGACATCGTAGACATCAGATAGCCAGGAACATGCCAACTTATTGATAACCAGATTCCCATAAGCATGGACATAAAACACGAAACAAAAAAACAAACTAACTAAAACCCCAAACGGAAATTGGGCTTGATCGTAAACACTCTGCGTAAACTTCCAACCAACATCACAGGACACTGACTGGAGTGGAACTCCCAAGAGAACTAGGTTAGTGTGCACACCAAAATAGACGTGAAGAAGGTGAATGAACAAGGAGATGAAGACAATTGGATGGACATGGGCCCAGCTAAAGAGAGCAGCCCAGAACAGAATCCGCTTGAGGAGTACTGTTGCGGCGCTATGCCCTCCTCCAAGAGGTCTTCAAGAATAAGGCATCTATCTTGTGACCCACACACATGGTCATCTCCGATTTGTGATATGACCACGTAATCACTTTCAGTCACATGGTCTAGTTCTGACCTATGCTTCAGTGATGTTGTCTGAGCTTACATATTATTTTCTCCAAAATGCCATAATTCTTCTGCTGTCGTAATCAATAGGATAGAGTCGTATTTTTAAAAACAATATTAAAACTTGAAACCATTCAAAAACAAGGTACACAAGTAGGCTTCTACTTTCATTTTTTTAGAATAGTTTTTATATAATTTTATCGTTTCTTTCTTCCCTTTATGTTTTTTTTTTTCTTTTTCTTTTCTTTCTTTTTTGTCCCTTTATTTTATTTTGCATAGGTTGGAAGGCCTCCTTATGTGGTATACCACGATATGAATAAACTTTTTTCCTCGCCTAAAAGATTTTTTTTCGTTCGAAGGCTGCAACTCTCATGTGCACTCAAATATATGAAGGATGTTTTTGTTTCTTTATAATAGGACATTTTTTACTCCGTCATTAATGCAGTCATACTCCGTTTTCGGGGTGGGGTGAGATGATATACTGGGTGTGTCTGTGTTTCCATAAGTTATCGAACACTAACATAGCTTACAGGATCTTTAACGCGCGTATTTGATGGTATACACAAGGAAGAAGGTCCGAGCAATGGCAGGTCTGCACACATTTGACTTTTCGTAGAATGTGAAAATCTCTACCCTTTACCCATCATATGGTACCCAAGGAGGTTCGATCCTAGACCTTCCAAGTAGAAGAATAGTGTCCAGACCACTCGATTATACTGTCCGTGGAATAAATAGATAATTAGTTTAATCCTCAGATCGTCGT
>CM060309.1:54447145-54449645 GCA_030674185.1 Monoplex corrugatus
CCATAAGAAGGAAATTACTTGTGTACCTTAAAAGGCTTTTTTTTTCAAGTTGAGTTACAAATATTCTGAATACTACCATATAGAGTACCATATATATTTCCTGTTGATCGAGATCTTGATTTTTAAACTTTCTGTTTAACGTGCCATACAACAGCATTCTTGAAATAATAGGATCTCCTAACATGTCATAGTTGATCTGCTTGCCTTTGTTGTGTTAGCAGTGACATCAGTTTGTTTGTTGTAGTGGAAATTAGGGTGAAATGGAACGCAACGGAAGGTAGCGTCTTATTCTCCATGCGAAGTGAAAGAAATGAATGAGATATTTGATTTCAAAGATAAGGTCCGACCTGACCTTATGGTTTGAACATTTTATAGCATGGAACAAAGATTTAGAAACAAAATAAAATAACATTTGATGAATGGTGGCTGTAGGGAAATCAATTAAAGAGGCTATAAAGTCATTAAAATGGCTAAAAGTTCAGCTGTACAGCTTGACTTAATCTGACCAAGGTAATATGACATTTCGGTCTTCAGTTCTGGTATAAGGAATGCGGCATCACTTTTGCCATCTGTTTGTGGAATGTATGGCTTCGCTGTTAAAGCACCTGCCTAGCATCCCCCCCGCGGGGATGCCGGGGGGTCTTTCACTATAAATGGTATCCCCGCCTTCTGGAAATTCTATGCTAGAAATTTCCTCTTTTCTGTCACTCTCTTTGTTTCTGCCTTGTTCCTTTGCTTTCTGTCACTTCTTCCTATCATTTTCTGTCTTGCTGGTCCACTCATTGTACTGTGGGTGTTTGATAAAGTCTTACGTACTTTTTTTAGGACTGGTATGTGGATACATGTATTAAGTGCATTTTTGGCTCTGGGGAAAATGAGATATACGGAAGCAATTTTACGCAATTCAGGCCCGTTAGTTATGTTTAAATTTGTATTCAGGTATGTTTTTAAGTCCCATGTGCGATAAACTGGATGGAGTGGTCAACGCTAGGGGCATATCCTTAAATTATATGCGCAAATGCATTTATGTGTGTACTTAATTTTTTTTCCTTTTTTTTTTCCTGTTGATGTATTCTGTATGTTTTGAAACGGTTATAGCCCTGATGTGGCTCTACGTAGTCGGCTGGGCTCCAAACTAAAATAACAATGACAGTAACCTGTCTAGGACGCCAGAAACCCGGGTTCGAATCCCGGATCAGACAGGGATTTTTCTCCCTTATACGCTAGATCAGTGGTGGTCCATGTGGTAATCTTTTGTTTGGAACGATAAATCGAAATGCTGTGTGCAGCACGCATTCAGTGCACGGTAACAAAGCAGTCATCTTCGGGATACTTTTTGTAGAAAAATAAGATTTTATAGTTTTAAACAGAAATACGTACACGCATACAGAAAAGTAAACAGGAAAACAATTGATGATGCTAATTGTTTAATACATGTATGTTTAAAAAAAACGTTGACTAATCTGTGACCATCCTTAAATGACATGGAAAATTTTCTTCTGTGTGCATTCGTAGGTAGACAACAGTAAGTTTATATTGCTATCCTTTGTTAAATCTGTGTGATCAGTATCAAAAGTATAAACGGTGGAGTTCCCAGTCTGATGTAAGAGTGACAATTAGTGTTTCTACAACATTCCTGCCCACAGTCAGCCCACAGCTTTGGATGATGTCAGATATATGTGTAGCTACAGCAGTGTGGGAAACTCTTTTTGAGAAATCTTTATCTGATTTGCGTTTGAGTTCTGACTGTGTGTGCATGTCTGTACATGCGTGTGCTTGTGCTTGTACCTGTGTACATGCGTGTGTGTGCGTGCCTGTGTATGTGTGTGTGTGTTTATGTACGTGTGTGTGCGTGTACGTGTGTGTGAGTGCTTGTGTGTGAGCGTGTGTATGTGCAAATGCGTGTGTGTGCGTGCGTGTGTGTATACGAGTCCGTGTGTGTGTGTGTGTGTGTGTGTGTGTGTGTGTGTGTGTGTGTGTGTGTACGAATGTGTATGTGTGTGTACGAATGTGTATGTGTGTGTACGAATGTGTGTGTGCGGGTGTGTGTGTGGGTGTGTGTGCATGTATGTGTGTGTGTATATGTGACTGTGTGTGTATATGTGTGTCTGTGCGTGTGTGTACATGTATGTGTGTGTATGTGACTGTGTGTGTATATGTGCGTGCGTCTGTATGCGTGTGTACGAATGTTGTGTGTGTACGAATATGTGTGTGTGTGTGTAAGAATTTTGTGCGCGTGTGTGTGTGTACGTGCGTGCGTGTGTGTGTGTGTGTATGTGTGTGAATATGTGCGTGTGTGTGAATGTGTGTGCATGTGTACCTGTGTGTGTACAGATCCAGCTGCAAAAGGTGAGGCAACAGGTGGAAGAGGGCAAGGCCTACCTGCAAGCACAGGAGGCTGAGGTGCACAAACTGCTGCAAGTCATTCAAGAGTCTGATGCCGCACGCCTGCAACAGAAGAAAGAGATGGACCAGGTGAGCAGTAGGTGACAGGCCACCG
>CM060309.1:54454645-54457145 GCA_030674185.1 Monoplex corrugatus
ACGAAAAGAAGAATCACTAGTTCAAACTGACACTGTCACTAACCTTCCCCTTTGACCAGAAGGATCAAACAGCTTACATATTACAGTAATGTCATCCCTGTGAAGCGAAGCAAGAGGAGACATCATCATCATGTGCCCTGCAGCATGGCATTGGCGATAATGACCCTCCGTGTATGAATCTATCCCTTGTCGCTTCAAGTACATCTCTCATCGTGTCTGTCTTCATCCACTGCGCAAATCAGTCAAATATTTTCTCCCCGATTCAAGAAGAGACATGGCCGATTACAACTCCTTTGACCACCAAGCTACATGGCAGCTGGGGGAAAATGGTCACATTCATCGTCAGATGTGGCCTAATCATGTGGAAGGCGAACAAAAGAAAAGGTTTGGGATTTTTAAAAGCTGCTCCATGTTCTGCTCTGTTTCAGTGTATTGACCCCTGGACTGCTTATTCCGGCTCTCCATCATAGCAGCAAACCGGAGTTAATTCAGGCGAAAGGAGGTCGTCCATAGAATCTAAGTATATCAAGCTGCCGTAAGGTCACACAGCAAAGGTGACCCTCTGCTACCGGATCACTTTGAAGCAGAGATGTAAAGTCTGTTCTGATCTAGAATACGTTGGACGCCATGTACTTACGATGATAAGTATTGAGATCTTAGAGCCGTATTGATTAGGAAAAGACAAGCAACACGTAAAGGACATTGTTTGAGGCAAGAGAAATTACAGCACCTAGTCACAACAGGAAAGCTGGAGGGAAAAAGAGCACCAGGTAGACCCAGGGAGTAAATATTGGACGGATTTGCGCAGTGGCTGAAGACAGAGAGAGTGGGAGAAGTACTTGCAGCGACAAAAGATAGATTCACATGGAGGGCCATGGTTGCCAACTATCGCTTAGGGAGTCTGCCAGATAATTGCTGGCATATTTGGGCGGAGCACGTATGGATTTTTCCGAGTGCGATGAATCCCTCTTGAAAAAAGTCCAAATTCCCTACTATTTTTTTAGTGTTTTTGCCAGTACACCATTAGTTACATCTGACAACGAATGGTTGTTAAATTGAATTACTTGCATGTGTATAAAGACAGGAGGTGATCATCACCAACCAACAGCTGCTGAAGGAACGTGCCAAATGCAGAGCACTTGAAGAGGAGATGGAGAATCCCATGAACATCCACCGCTGGAGGAACCTAGAGGTCTGATACTACATATTCTTTTGTTCACTTTGGTACTTGCATTTCATATAATCAACAGAAACGTCACTTGTGGTTTTGTGAAGTGCTCAGGGCTCTTGCAGGATGAGGAGCTGTAGAAATAGGTATTAAATCTTTTAAAGATAAGTTTTAAGTTTTTTGTTTGCTTATTTGTTCTTGTATTTTAAAGAAAGTACGACAAATATATACATGTCTACACTCAGAGTACCATCATTATGGTATAATGACAAACGTTTTAAAAAAGAAAAGAAAGTAAGACGGCCAAACTAACAACACGGTCTTTAACGTTGGTAAAAGATGAAGCTTTTACTAGCGTTAAAGAGCGTATAGTTAGATCACTTTTCAGTCGTCTAAGTTCAAAGAACGCCATAGGTCCTGATGGTATCTTTGGAAGATTGGCTTAATACCTATGCCTCTCAACTTTCTTATCTCTTAACGAGTTCGTTTTACGAGCTGTCTCAGAGAAAGTATTGTACCACAGCCATAAGAAAAACTGCCTTCATCTGTCCTCTTAGTTTCAGTTTCTCAGGATGACGTCTCCGCGCTCGGAATGAATTCCATATGCACTGACGTCACAGGTGCCATGTGATGGTGCTCATGGCACAGACCTTAAAGCCTGAACGTACACCCATGAGCTGGCCAGGTCATGAGGTCCTACCTAGCCTATGTTTTACCTAGTCTACATAATTTTTATACTAGTACTGTGTCAGTCTGTCATTTGTACAATCTTGGTTACATGTAAATGACATGAGTATCTGTTTATCTTGTCTTCAAAGAAAAGAACAGAAAAATCAAATAAAAACGATAAAAAACGAAACCCAGGTTGTCTGAACGATTTCCGCCTAGGTGCTCTCACCCCAATTGCTATGAAATATTTGGATAGAATCATCCTTTGTACACTTTTTAAAGAAACCACATAACATCTAGACCCATTCCAGTTTTCGTAAAAGCAATACAGATATACAGACGATGCAACACACACGCTGATATCATGCATATGCACATCTGGAAAAAACTGCTTTGCACGATTGTTGTCTACTGTTTTCTCTTCAACTTTTAATACCATTCAGCCATAGCTTATGGCAGCCAAGCTTCGGCAGATGAATGTAACAGGCTTGTTCTATGAATACTACATTTCCCGGTATAACGAACCCAGTCATTAGATACAAAACTGCACTTTCCTCCCCTAGAAATGTTTCAGCTAGCATTGTTATTTTCCATAGTTCTATTTACAATCTATACAAATGAATGGAAAGGCAGCATCTCTACTGTTTAATCAAATACTCTGAT
>CM060309.1:54467145-54479645 GCA_030674185.1 Monoplex corrugatus
CACACACACACACACACACACACACACACACACGCACGCACACACGGCTAAAATGGGGAGAAAGAATAAAAGCAATGGAAAATTATAGAGAGCACATTATATACAATTATATATTACAATGTGATTCCCCTCCGAGTGGAGACAGGCTGCAGAGGGGATTGAGTGAGGTCAGGATTTTATGCAGAGGAGAAAAGGTGAGTTTTGAGAGTGGACTTGAAGGAGACAAAAGTAGGTTGCTGACGGACAGAGAGAGGAAGTTTGTTCCAGGAAAGTGGACCAGAAACAGAGAAGGCTCGTGGACCATAGGTATTGAGCTTAGTGCGTGGAAAGCGAAAAGTCAGAGGATCGGAGGCAGAGCGGAGGGTACGTGAGGGAAGATAGATCTCAAGTAGGCTTGACAGGTAATCGGGGGCTGCGTTATTGAGGCTTTTGTAGCACATGGTGTCTAGTTTGTACTGCATTTGATACAGGGAGCCAGTGAAGTTGTGCCAGGAGAGGAGATATGTGGTCAGCTTTTTTATTTTTTAGTACAAGGCGTGCAGCATTGTTTTGAATGCGCTGCAGGATGTGAATGGTGGAGGCAGGAAGACCAGACAGGAGTGAATTGCAATAGTCAATGCGAGACATTATGAAGGAGAGAATGAGTTTTGCAGTTGTTTCAACAGAGAGATTCTTCCTGATCAGGCTTATACGATGGAGGTGATAGTAGCAAGATCTGGCAGTTTGAGAAACAAAGTTGTTCATGGAGAGTGTAGAGTCAATGCAGACACCAAGGTTTTTAGCTGAATCAGAAATTGGGACTGATGTGTTACATAATGGGAGAGAAAGAGGAGGCAGCTGAGAAAGTTTCTGACGGGTGCCAATGAGGATAGCTTCTGTCTTGTCATCATTAAGCTGAAGTTTGTTGAACGTCATCCAGTTCTTAATGTCCGAGTAACACTCAGTGGTGCGAGTCAAGAGGCGCTGTATATTGTCTGGTGTGTCACTGTCTAGACGTTGGGTGTCATCAGCATAGAAGTGGTGTTTTATAGAGTGGGAGTTGATGATGGTAGACAGGGGGGAGGTGTAAAGAGTAAAAAGAACAGGGCCAAGGACAGATCCTTGTGGAACACCACAGGTCAGGTATGCAGGTTGAGAGTAAGTGCCATTAATGAGAACAGTTTGTTTTCTGTTTGATAGATATGAAGTGAACCAGGAGAGAGCAATGTCAGAGATGCTAAAAGTATGATGAAGTCTAGAAAGGAGAATACCATGATCAATGGTATCAAAGGCTGCAGACAGATCAAGGAGTGTGAGGAGAGAGACTTTGCCAGTATCAGTTGCAAGGAGGAGATTGTTGAGAATGTGTAGCAGGGCAGTTTCAGTGCTATGGCACTGGCGGTAGGCTGACTGGAAAGGATTGAGGAGATTGTTGGCAGACAGGTGAGAGTTCAGCTGAGGACAACTTTTTCGATGAGTTTTGACAAGAAAGAGAGATTAGAGATAGGCTGGTAATTTTTCAGTTCATGTGTGTGTGTGTGTATACATATATACACACATATCTATAAACATATCTACGTATCTACACACACCATATATATAAGCTACGCACAAAAAGTTAAGGATCACTATGAGAAAACAGGTGCGTAATAAACTCAGTTTGCTACTGTTATTTATTTCTCAGTCGAGCCAAATTGTTATGAATTCTTGTTCAGCTGTAAGTGGGCGATGTTGTGTTAGTGCGAAAATTGCACGGGATTCTCTACTACTGAGCTTGGCGCAAACGGAAAAGCGGAAACTTGCGAAAAAGGACCTTGTTTTGGACCGTTCTGCCTGAACACATTGCACAAGCCAGATGGAAAAACCATTATGCACGTACAAGCACTGCTGTTTATGTGTGAGATGCTGTCTCTTGCTTGGCTTTATAAGAAGACATTCCACCAGTAGTAGGCCTGATCTGACAATGCCTCCACGACGAAAATTGAGCGAGTTTGAGAGGGGACGAGCTGTTGCATGGTTCCAAGATGGTGTTCCCAAGCGAGAAGTGGCCAGGCGACTTCAGGTGTCCATCTCGGTCATTGTCAGACTGATTCAACGCTTCACAGCCACTGGGAGGGTCCATGAAAGACGCAGATCTGGTCGACCGAAGAAGACAAACCCACGTGAAGATCGTCTCATTGAACGACAAGCCCTGCAGACAAGAACAGCCTCTTCCAGCATCATTCGAAGGCAGCTGAGGGTGGCTACTAACATCAACATCAGTCAGCAGACCATACGGAACCGCCTTCATGGGTTTAACCTCCGTTCTCGTCGCCCAGCTGTACGGCCACGCTTAACTCCAGCCCATAGGGCAGCACGACGCGCCTTCTGCAGACGTCACATGAGGTGGACACGTCAGCAATGGTCCCAGGTCCTGTTCAGTGATGAATCACGCTTCACCATGAACCACAACGACGGCTGACTGAGGGTCTGGAGGCGCCCAGGGCAACGCTTTATTGACACCACTGTCCAAGAAAAGGTGGCCTTTGGTGGAGGTTCTGTAATGGTCTGGGGGGCCTTCAGCTTTCACCACAGAAACACCTTGTATCATGTACAGGGTAACCTGACTGGCCTCCGATACCGGGATGAGATCCTTCGACCGCTGGCTGTGCCTACACTGCAGCAGATGGGACCGACGGCTGTCTACCAGGATGACAACGCTCGCCCCAACAGGGCAAGGGTGGTCAACGACTTCCTGCAGCAGTCTGGAGTCAACAGAATGGAGTGGCCAGCATGCAGTCCCGATCTCAACCCGATTGAGAACCTCTGGGATGAGCTGGATCGCAAAGTGAGGAGCAACCACCCCCCTCCCAGGGATGCCCAACACCTCTACCAGATGCTGCAGGCTGAGTGGCAGGCGCTTCCACAGAGGATCTTCACCAACCTGGTCAACTCGATGAGGACTCGCTGCGTCGAGTGCCAGAACAGCCATGGCGGTTACACGCCTTACTGAACTTTTGGGAGCATCAGAATGCCCTGTCTTGTGATTTCAATGACTTTGGGCAATCAAATTTCGATACGTACCCACTTTGATCAATTGTACACACCAAACGATTGCTCGAAATTGAAGGCAATTGTGTATCGTTATCACTAAAGCATGGAATTAAATGTTTGCCAAACTTCAACGCATTGGCTTTCTTATTTTGAAAGTTATGAATTTTTGTGCAAGTGATCCTTAACTTTTTGTGCGTAGTTTATATAGGCCCCCCTACATATGTACATATATTTATATAGACATACATACATACATACAAATATTGAATTCAGTTGGAGAAATCATTTGTATCCTTATTGTTTTCCCGCATCTGGTCAGTTATTTCATGTTCTATAGCCGTTTTATTTGTCCCCAGGGAAAAAGAACGCGCTTTGGCAGAGGTAAGGGGACCATCTCATCAGCCACAGATGGTGGATAAACCGCGGTTTACTGGAGGAGGGTTCAATTTAAATTCTACCAAAGCGGCTGTTTAATTAAAACAGACGTACTCAAGCAACGCTGCGAATGTTTTGAACTCTTTGTTACTGGTCTTGGTATTGGTGTCGATGTCTGTGTTTGTATTGGCGTTTGTGTTAGTGTTTGTGTATGTTGGTTTTGATGTTGTGTTGTGTCGTGCTGTGCTGTGCTGTGCTGTGTGTAGGATGTGTGTGCATGTGTATGTGAGTGAGTGTGTGTGTGCGTGTGTGGTGGTGTGTGTGTGTGTGGTGTGTGTGTGTGTGTGTGTGTGTGTGTGTGTGTGTGTGTGTGTGTGGTGTGTGTGTGCACGCGTGCGCGTACGTTGTGTTGTTTTGTGTTGTATTGTGGTGTGTGTGTGTGTGTGTGTGTGTGTGTGTGTGGTGGTCTTTGATTTAATGTCTATTCACTAAAGTGATTTTAGACCATAAAAAAAAAACATAAGGAGAAAAAAGGAAACTTGGAAATGGTTAATCTTCAGGAAGAAGAAATGAACAAAAAAACAAAACAAAAACAAAACAAAACAAACAAAAAAAACCCACAACTGTGCCGAAGACGAGAAAGAAAATTCACAAATGACATTATCATAATGAACGATTGAAACAGTAAAATTATCTAACCATAACGTTCATTGAACATGAGAAGTAACGGCGCATTAAAGATAATTCGCTATAGGACTTTTTGACAGGCTAACAAAAAATTCATATGTTAAGGATGGTGTGTGTGTGTGTGTGTGTGTGTGTGTGTGTGTGTGTGTGTGTGTGTGTGTGTGTGTGTGTGTGTGTGTGTGTGTGTGTGTGCGTGTGGTGTTGTTAGTGTTATGTGTGTATGTGAATTTGCAATGCGCGCGCGCATGTGTATATTTGTGTGTGTGTGCGCACATGCATGAGTGTGCGCACACGTGTGTGTGTGTGTGTGGTGTTAGTGTTATGTGTGTATGTGAATTTGCAATGCGCGCGCGCATGTGTATATTTGTGTGTGTGTGCGCACACGTGCGTGAGTGTGTGCGTGTGCACTGTTGTGTGTGCGTGTGCGTATGCGTGTGTATGCGTGTGCGCGCGCGTGTGTGTGTGTGCCCGCGCGCGTACGCGAGTATGTGGGCGTGTGTGAATTCTTTGTAAAAAAATGAGTCGTACTTGCTTTGTTTACTTCATTTTTCAAGCACTTTTCCTGCATTCATCTTGTGAATGTCGATTTTGTGGAAAATAAGAACAGTTGAAAATTATGCCTAGCCTACATTTCGTGTTTTCGATTTTTGTTCGCTGTGATCATGCATACATATTTGTTTCTGTGAATAATTTGCTTATATGTATATTTTTTGGTATTTCATGCAGTTGTGTGCTTGTTTATATTTTTAAGACTCGTCGTTTTTACCTTGTAAGATAGCAGAAGTACTTTTGTTTTGATCAGTAACGTATATGATAAAAAATATGTCTTGTACACGTCCCAGCTGATTATTTTCAAACTAGAATTACGAGAGAGAGAGAGAGAGAGAGAGAGAGAGAGAGAGAGAGAGAGAGAGAGAGAGAGAGAGAGAGAGAGAGAGAGAGAGCTTGATGTATATGTGATATGTTCATATCAGTTTACATTTATCTGATCTCGGCTGTTTTAGGTTTTCAGTCTGGATGCCTCTGTGATACTTTTACTTCAACTTTTCCTTTATCTGTGATGGTATTTTAAGCTGACTTGTCCTTGCAGAACCTTTCATCTTCCTCCTCCTCCCCTATTGCCTTCGTGCCTTTTTGTCGCTCTTTCACGGAAAATAATTCCTTTTCGAGCAAGTATTGTAATACTGTGATAGTGGCCTACTTTGCAAGACTGATTCGATGCACATGAATCAAACAGACATGAAACAAACCGACGGCTTGTTTGAAAATGGGAGAGTGAAAAGAGTGGTTGTTGAAACAGCGAGTTTTCTTCACAGCTCACTCACGCTGTCAAAGTGTGTGATTTATTTAAGAGCGCATGTATAAATGTATGAACGTATCACCAAAATATGATCGAAAAAAAAAACCATTCCAGAAATCCTTTTGTAACATTTCTTATGCTGTAGAATTGTATGGCTTTAAAACTACTCTGTTGCTTTCAACATATACAATCCAATCATTTGTCTCGTGATTTTTCCCCCCGTTGTGTATTTATCATGTTTGTCTCAAGTACGTATTTTTGTAGAACAAAGCAGTTATTTATGTTGTGATTTTAGCTTGTTGTGTATTTATCATGTTTCCTCTAGCACGACGTTTTTATATGTATTCATCAGATAAAACAATATGAGCTCCATTCAGATTTGCCAACAGTTGTTTTAAACAGAGAAAGAAAATAAATTTTTAAAAAAAACAAACAACAAACAAAACAAAAACAAAAAAACAAAAAACAAACAAATAAACAAACTAACGAAACAAACAACAAACAAACAAACAAACACACAACAACAAACAACTGCAATCACTATATCAGATAATCAAACAATGTCAATGGTCTGTTGTGTATCATAAGTTCAGATTTGATTATCTCTGCGATAATCGTTTATAATGTTTATGAATTGATCTCGTTGACCGTAATCATAAAGTATCAAATGTTTGTACATTTTTTATCCTCCTTGCCCGATAATCGGTGTTGAAAATAGTATGTATGAAATGTGCACACATACATACACGTACACACACATTAGCACGCACACACGCACATACACAGACAAAGCTTGCGTCTGCATACACACTGTCTCTGTCTGTCTGTCTCTCACTCTCACTCTCTCTCTCTGTCTGTCTGTCTCTCTTTCTTTCTATCTCTAGTCCTCTCTCTTTTTCCCTTCTCTCTCTCTCTCTCTCTCTTTCTCCGTTCTCTCTCTATCTCTAGTCTCTCTCTCTCCGTTCTCTCTCTATCTCTAGTCTCTCTCTCTCCCTCCTCACACACACGCGCGCACACAAATACGCATTGAGGGAGAAGGAGACGGAGAAAGAGAGAGAGAGAGAGAAGAGAGAGAGAGAAGAGAGAAAGAGAGAGAAAGAGAAAGAGACAGAGCGACAGAGAGAAGAGAGACGCCCGCACACAAATTTGTAACCAAACTGTGATCGATAAAAAGCGTTCAGAATTAACTTGTTATATAGTTTTATTTATGCTGTACAATACTATGACTCGAAAATTTAGATATGCTCCTTTAGTTGTGTACAAATTCTTTTTTTCATGTTTTTTGCCCCTTTGTATACTTATCATAAACACGATAAGTTATCATGTTTATGATAAATGTTTGCCCCTTTGCATATATATCATGTTTATGATTAATTTTTGCCCATTTGTATACTTACCATGTTTTTGATAAATTTTGCCCGTTTGTATACTTATCAAGTTTATGATGAATCTTTTTTACACCTTTCAGTATTTATCATGTTTATGATAAATTTTTGCCCCTTTGTAAATCTATCATGTTTATGCTAATTTTGCGCCCGTTTGTATATCTATCATGTTTATGATGTATTTGGAACTATGATATTGATTTGTGTACTTGTGTGTGTGTATGTGTGTATGTGCGTGCGTGCGTGTGTGTGTGCGTGCATGCGTGTGTGTGTGTGTGTGTGTGTGTGCGAGCGCGCGTGCGAGCCTATGTGTGTATGTGTGTGTGTGAGATGTGCGTATGGCAATGCGTGTGTATGTATGTGTGTCTGTATGCATGTGTATGTATTTGTGTGTGTGTGTGGTGTGTGTGTGTTGTGTGTGTGTGTGTGTGTGTGTGTGTGTGTGTGTGTGTGTGTGTGTGTGATTATTCTCTGCGTCTTGTAAGTGTGTATTGCGCAATGAGATCAGATCAGTTTGGAGAATAACTCTGTACGAAACTTGCCATACAATTGATATCATAAACAATATCTATCTCGTTTTGCATGCTACAATTTTGCCTTTAAGCCGATATAACAAGATATCAATATGAGACGATCTAAGACCTATAACATGCCTAGATGTTACTGAATAAATTTTGTACCATTACATTGACTAGAAAATCGCTGCCCTGCTTATTTCAATGAGTGAAAGTGTTTTTGATCGAAGTTAGCGGACACTTGTGTGTAATTCTAAGGACAATTGCAGAGGTTCCAATTTTTCAGCTTGGTGAAGAAGAAACACACGAGAGTGCTGGATGAGACCCAGAACATCAATGCTTCTCCACTCTCAGGACAATCACTTCTAAAATCTCGACGCCACATGGGAGCCATTTTACCGTGCAAAGGGGGTGTGTCCGTGTGCTGTCATCAGTTACCGGTACCTTGTTTACAAACCAAATGGAAAAGTGGTGAGATGACAAACCCCGGGACATAGCTACACAAGGCTCACCAACCAGGTCCAGTTTTTCATTGAAGTCAGCGGTCATATGTACATATGAACACTTGCAGAAGTTCCGCTTTTCACCTTGCTTTTAAAAGGGAATGTAAAACTTATACAGCGAATCTCTGGTGGAAGCGGAAGGCTTTATAGGTTAGCCTTCACAATTAACCTTGGAACAAGCTTATGTGATATGTGTGCTGTAGAGAGGTTCCGTAACCATAACTTGTTTGTGTGTAGAGGGGTTCTGTAACTCTAACCCTAACCCAAACTTCTGTGACTTGCGCGTGTGAAGAGATATTCTGTGATTCTAACCCTAACTCAAACTTATATGACTTGCCCGTGTGTAGAGAGATATGTCTGTAAGATTCTTAACTCTAACCTCAAACTTATGTGACTGTGGTGTGTAGAGAGGTCCTGTAACTCTAAATCTAACCCAAACTTATGTGACTTGTGCGTGTGAAGAGAGATTCTGTAACTCTAATCCTTACCCAAACTTATGTGACCTGTGGTGTGCAGAGAGATTCTGTAACTCTAACCCTAACCAACTTATGTGACTTGTGGGTGTGTAGAGAGGTTCTGCAGCTGTAACCCTAACCCAAACTTACGTGACTTGTGGGTGTATAGAAAGATTCTTTAGCTCTAACCCTAACCCAAGCTTACGTGACTTGTGGGTGTGTAGAAAGATTCTGTAGCTCTAACCCTAACCCAAACTTATCTGACTTGTGGGTGTGAAGAGAGATTCTGTAACTCTAACCCTGACCCAAACTTATGTGACTTGTGGGTGTGTAGAAAGATTCTGTAAGCTCTAACCCTAACCCAAACTTATGTGACTTGTGGGTGTGAAGAGAGATTCTGTAACTCTAACCCTAACCCAAACTTACGTGACTTGTGGGTGTGTAGAAAGATTCTATAGCTCCAACCCTAACCCAAACTTATGTGACTTGTGCGTGTGAAGAGAGTTTCTGTCAGTTAGGTATATCAGTAAACACCAGCCGCCGTGATTTAGTGGTTAGCGCAAGGAACTACCGACTGGAAGGCTGTGGGTTCGAATCAATATCAATCCATTCAAAATCTTTGTGGTATGGGATTTTCCGGCTCCAACCGACTTCTAAGCAGGGTTGAGCGCGCTATGTACTTCTTTGGCAAGGCTAGGACGACATAGTTGCGTCTCATCCACTTCTTGGATGCATCATTGAGGATGTTGCTCAAATCCTCAGACCGACACTGTCGGTGTCTGCCTCTCTCGGGCCTGGTTGACGCCAGGATACATCGTGATAAAAATATTAGAGTAAAGCCTTGTCATGCAGTCTTGAACTCTAGATGGAATTCCATAGCTTCGTGTTGCTCATCTTCATCGTCATCATCATTCCAATTCATCCATCATCATCATCATCATCATCATTCATCGCATTGAAAAAAACTGTCCCAATTTCTTTGGCATTAAGGTGGCGTAGAAAATGGGATAAAACAAACAACAACAACAAAAAACGGTGAACACAAAAGCACTGCCTAAGTGTCATTATCCTGAAAAAAAGAAGAAACTACGCTAAGCTGCACCCTTGAGCAGTTGCCCTGCAACTGTGTGTAAGTGGTGCTGAACTGGGAAGCTTTTGATCAATGGCAGTGATAATAATGATGAAGATGATGATAATGATGATGATAATGTGATCAATTGGATGGAGTGGTCAACGCCAGAGGCTTCTCCTTGAATTGTGTGCGCGAACGCACTGGTATGTGTACTAAGTTTTCTTTTCCTTTTTTTTCCTGTTGAAGAATAGTGTATGTTTGAAAATGGTTATAGCCCTGATATGGCTCTACGCAGTCAGCTGGGCTTTAAGCAAAAATACCAATAACAGTAACAGATGATGATGATAATGATGATTATGATGATGGTGATAATAATAATAATAGTAATGATAATAATAATAATGGTAACAATGATAACAATAACAATAATAATGATGATAATGATATAATATAATAATAATAATAATAATAATAATAATAATAATAATAATAATAACCTTACTGTGATTATGAACTTATCTGAAAAAAATTATCGAGATCACTTACTTCTTATAGTGAATGTAGCACGAAATGCGTCAGAAGAACGCAAAAAAGATCAAAGGTATGATTTTACTTTTTCATTTTCAATTTCACTGAAAATGGAGAATTAAGATCTTTCTCGTTTAAATGAAGTCTTCAGTACTCTCAGAATACAATTATATCGCCAATACAATGGATATACTTCTTTTTGTCAATGGTTCTCTGTCTCTCTGTCTGTCTCTCTGTCTGTTTCTCTGTCTCTGTCTGTCTCTGTCTTTCTCTGTTTGTCTGTCTGTGTCTGTCTTTGTCTCTGTTTGTGTGTCTGTCTGTCTCTGTCTTTTTCTGTCTCTGCCTGCCTGTCTGTCTGTCTTTCTCTGTCTTGTCTGTCTTCTCTGTCTCTCTGTTTGTTTTATCTCTCTGTCTGTCTTGTATTGTCTGTCTGTCTCTGTCTCTGTCTCTCTGCCTCTGTCTGTCTGTCTGTCTCTCTCTAATTAAATATAAGTATCTTCCTTGGTAAAAAATGACACCTTCAGCATACTCTGAACATGTGTCGTCGATATAAAAGATATCATTGTAATTATTCTGATATTTATTCATCTTCTTGCCAAAAATATGGCACCTTTAGTATTCTGTGAATATACATCGTCGATATAAAAGATGGTCCCACTTCTTTTTACAGTCACTCAAACTGAGTATGAATATCTTCCTTGTAAAAATGACGTCTTCTATGACTATTTTCCTTGTAAAAATGACGTCTTCTATGGCTATTTTCCTTGTAAAAATGACGTCTTCAATATTTTCTGAATATACGTTGCTAATATCAAAGATATCCCTTGAATTGCTTAGTCAATACTATAACAGTATTCAGACCATTATCCGCAGTCCACTAGACCTAAAAGGCGAACAGATGACATACTTACTGGCCGGGAATACTTGTGTTTTGTCGGTGAAATCTTTTTTTTTTTGTGTGTGGGGGGGGGGGGGGGACGATTTTCTCTACTTTTTCTTCTGAGAATCGTAAAAGGACTGCCTCATATTTTACCTTTGTGAGAATGACAAAGGCTATGCACTTTACCAAAAATAAAACTGTATGAATAAAAAAATTTTAAAAGTCGGACACCTTGTGAAGTGGATAAGACGTCAGCTTCCTGTTCGAATGTTTTGTTAGATCAATTTTAGGTCCACACCACACACACACACACACACACACACACACACACACACGTGCGCGCTCACACACGCACACTTATACACAACACCACATTACACACACACACTTTTACACACACTAACACACACATCCTACAAACACACACACACACACACACACACACACACACACACACACACACACACACACACACACACACCCCACGTTATCTCTTCCTCTCTTTGTCCTATCACTGAGCATGTAAAAAATGGAATGCGCCTTTTGCTTCACTGTGAAAACGATAGAGTTTGGAGTTTTATTCAACGAATTCATCGCGCTCGCACAGTTCTATATCCGCTCCACTCAATCTGCCATCTGCTTTCTGGCAGACCCTTCGAGCTCATGAAAAACCATGTGCGCTGATGAGGTCTTGAAATGAAGGGGTGGTGGGCCGGTAGATGGGGTGAGTGTGTCTGGAGGGTGGGAAGGGGAACATGACCTATTTTAAATACTAAGCGCACAGCACCAGAATGATTGGAGCATTATGATGGGCTGCGAAAGGGCTCATTTTTATGTTGTGGGCTGGGATTAGACTCCAGACATCAGAATCCACGGCTTTAGTACAAAATCCAGCCAGCATGCTAACAAAAATTTCGAAGTGAAAGTTAGACAGACATTATGGATGGATATATAAGGTAGACCCAGGGAGAGAATATTGGACGGACTTGCAGGGTGGCTGAGGGCAGAGAGGGTGGGAGATGTATTTCCACCGACAAGGGACTGATTCGTATGGAGGGTCATGATCGCCAACGCCAAGCGGTAGGGCACACGAAGGTAAACTGCGAATTCAGCCAGATTTGCCAAGCCGAATAAGCAGTACCGGACTAAGTGGCAATGGTTTCTGTCAGGATGGGGCAGGAAAGGCCACATTTAGAAAATACTCTACAGACTCACGTCCTGTGACGGAATCGTTCTTCTTCTTGTTGTTGTTGTTGTTGTTCGTCCTTCGTTGTCAAGGGAGAGTAGTGGCAGAATGGTTCAGACGTTCGTCTGCCAATAACTAAACTCGAGGTTCCGGGGTTTGCTCTCCGTAGAGGCCTCGACTTTTCTCCTCAGTTTGACCGGAAAATCGAACTGAACGTCTAGTCTTTCGGAAGGGGATGAAAAACGACTCGGACCTGTGTGCCTTTGGCTGCGCACGCTAAAGATCCCACGGTACAGTAGTTGAAAATCGTGAAGAGCAGGGCATTGCTTGGCTGTCTTGGTAAAAAAAAAAACCGTCGAAGAA
This sequence comes from Monoplex corrugatus, assembly GCA_030674185.1. Classification (NCBI taxonomy): domain Eukaryota; kingdom Metazoa; phylum Mollusca; class Gastropoda; order Littorinimorpha; family Ranellidae; genus Monoplex; species Monoplex corrugatus. The sequence continues at coordinate 54,479,407 of CM060309.1, forward strand.
TAGGTTTATTTCCCAGATCCCACCCTTGAAGACCAGTTAGCCTTCTTACCTTTCTGAAATCATCTGAAGTCTTGTCGAAGAAGACCACGACTTCAATTTTGACTGGAGGATTGACGATTGTGGGTCGGAGGTGGCTGGTGAGGCCAGTCCGGGCAGGAAGGCTCACCCACACGTAGGGCAAACGTGGGTTGGTGCAGCTGTAGTATGGGAGGTCGCTAGCGCCTTGCCTGCTTCTTGTT
>CM060309.1:54484645-54502145 GCA_030674185.1 Monoplex corrugatus
GAAGAAGTGAATCACCCAGTTTTAAGAGCAAAAGTGAAGAGAGGGAGAGAGACAGAGAGAGAGAGAGAGAGAGAGACAGACAGACAGACAGACAGACAGAGGCAGACAGACAGAGACGGAGACAGAGACAGAGACAGAACATGTGAATGATCCAGTTTTGAGAAAAAATGTACAACCTTGAACACAAGACAGTCAATCGAAAAGTGACAGCATTCACTTCAGAAAGAAAAAGAAAAAAGAAAAAGAGCGAGCAAGGAAAGAAAAGAAAAACAACCCAAACGGTAAATGTTACAGTAACGAAAGAAAAAAAAATACAGATACAGAAAAATAAAAGAAAAAAGAAAAAAAGAGAAAGAAAGTATCAAGGGCCGTAAAAGAAAGCACCTTTGTACACGAAATACAACATTTAAGTGGGGATTCAAATTGCAAACTATTTCAGTTAAGAATACAGTAGAACTACAGGGAAATAAAACAAAATACTGTTGTTGAGTTTTTGTCCCAGCATCATTTGACTGTTTCACTGGGGTTCCTTTTATTGCCTTTCTTTGAAATCAGACCAGTGTTTCTAAAGATTGATAGACAAGGAAAAGAAAAAGATAAACAAAGAACAGAAAAACAAAATGTCACCAGCAACACAAAAATCGTGTCTCTTAAAACGTTAGTATTTGCGAGTCGTCAATGCGCCAGACGACCAAATTTGGTCTCGCTCCATCCGTAACAGCACAGAAATCTTTGTAAGCTATTTTGTTCACAGACACACGCACAAGCCTCCTGTCAATAGGTAACTTCTTAAAATGGATCTGTTTGTTCTATTTGTAATTGATCTAATATTTCGCAGCCGATGGGGTGGGTGGGTGTTGAGGCAACAGAGGAATTTGAAAAGAGAAGTCTGCACACAATCACGTTATCGTTTCTCTCTCTCTCTCTCTCTCTCTCTCTCTCTCTCTCTCTCTCTCTCTCTCTCTCTATCTCTCTCTCTCTCTCTTTCTCTCTCTCTCTCTTTCTGTCTGGCTGTGTGTCTGTTGGCTGTCTGTCTGTCTGTCTGCCTGTCTCTCCCGTTCTTTCTATCTGTCTGTCTGTAAGTCTTTCTGTCTGTCTTCTCTCTTTCTCTCTCTTTATCTATCTATCTGTCTGTCTGCCTGTCTGTCTCTCTGTCCAGCAGTCTGTCTGTCTGTCTGTCTCTGTCTCTATGTCTGTCTCTGTCTCTGTCTCTGTCTCTCTCTCTCCTATTTCCTGTGATCTAAAACTATATAGCATTTATGTTGTCAGAGTAATTGCTTGATGAATCGTTGAATAATTCTTAACACGAAGAACACGCCTATTCTTTACATTTCATTTCTCTCTCTTCCCCAGCCTGGAGATGGAGACAAATCGTTCCACCCTTTGTATTCGTCTTGTGAAAATATTGATACTCAATTGCATTTTCCATTTCATTGTGAAGGTTTAAAATGCTTACAAGCAAATGCATTGGAAGATATTGACAAGACAGTAGTCCAGATGATATTGTTTATGGATGCGTGAGTACACACGCACATACACACACACACACACGAATTCCTACGCCAAGATGGCGGCTTTCTAACAGAACGTCTTCAGAGAGGAATCGTCTAGGCTGAAAATGACACGGTCCAAACGTTGTGTCATCAAAGAAAAAGTAAAGAAAACCACCCGTGGGACAGACAACACCAGGGCAGAGACATCACCACCTTCAGAGACCCCAGAAGTCGAAGAACATCAAAAAGAACAGACCTCCGGTCGCACCCTTTCACCATCCAGGAGTCAGCCACACATCGCACAGCTACAATCAAGATCATCATGTGGCTGCCGCTGTCAAGAGGCGGTAAGGGAGATAGACATTTTAAACAACACCATTCAAGAAATGTCTAAACAAATCCACATTCTCACAACCATGCTACATTCAGACAGAAAACTTTTATTGGAAAACAATACAACGTTTAAAAGAGCTGCGCGACGTCAATAAGTGCACCAAACTTACGACCACCGTTGCGTGCCAGACGGATTCCGCAGTCCACGGTGACTTCACCACCATGTCACCGATGGACAAATTCTCCACCTACGCGGAATGCGCAGCTCAACCCCCCAAACTGGAAGATCGGGCGAGGACACAAAATGGCAGGAGAAATGTCGTCAATCATAGACCAGACGTCTCCACAAAACCTAACCGTGACGTACAAAACTGCGCTATCGTCAACACGTTCCAGACCACAATCAAATGTTCTTCCCCGTGTCCTTATCGTTCACGACTCAGTCCTCAATAAGGTGGATGGAAAAAGACTGGGCTCTTCATACGGTTTTCAGGTGGCCACGAGAAAGATCCATACCATCGAGGACTGTAAGATTGCAATTGAAAAATCAAAAGAAGAGCTGACACCTGAACCTGACTGTGTAGTTTTACATGTGGGGATCACAGATTTAAAAACAAAGGAGCCCACTGAATGTAGCACAACTCTTGACACCTGTGTGAAAACTATCAACACCCAATTTCCAAAAGCCAGGGTAGTTTTAAGTCAGGTAGCTCCTGTGAGGGACAAACACCTAAACGCTAAAAGAGAGCTCCTAAATGCCCTAACAAAAGTGCGACTTCTTAAAGCAGCGAGTGTCGAATACGTCAACAATGACAATCTTCAAACTATCAGTCACACTCAAGTCAGCCAGGACGACGTCCATCCAACCATCAGAGGGGCGAGCGTTCTGGCCAGAAACTTAGGGAGGCAAATCCATCAGCTTTTCTGGGAAAAACCGAGGAGGAGATCAAACCGACAACGACATCAACAAAGACCCGGCTTTCAATCTCCGTTTTTCTTCTCTCCTTGGTCATTTTAGATTCAGCCCAGATTCAGTTTCTCTTCGTTCAGTTCTCAGCTATATTGTTTTAATTAATTATTTTCTTGTTCACATACTTCATTTTTATCCTATTTGTACCTTTTAATTCAAAGTTAAATGAAATCTATATAAACTTACCATATTGTTCTAAAGTTATTCAACCGTTCCTCATGAAGACGTGTGTAGTAAGTGATATCAACATTTTTCAGTGGAACGCACGTTCCATTGTTAAAAACATCTCATATTTGAGTAACTATCTCTCTTCTAAAAACGTCCATGTCATGCTCCTACAATCGCTGAATACCATCAAAACCAAATTACCTAAAATATCCGGTTTTTATTATCCACCAATATGTGACTCTGTAAATGACGGTGGCCGTATACAAACAGCTATATACATTCGTGAAGGACTGAACTATTGTGAACGATCATCGCCAGTACCTAAATCTACCGCATTTATTTCATCATGTGCAATCATTATAAAATTTTCCTCATCGTTAGTTGTGAATATGGCCTCTGTATACTTACCAAGAGGCCCAGACTCTATGAACACTGAATGGTTAAAACACTTTCAAGATCAGGACGACAAGTGGATAATTGGAGGTGATTTTAATGCACATGCCCCATTTTGGGAAAAGTATTGTACAAACATAACAAGCAACAGATTGATTGAAAATATTGTAGATTCCAATTTATATTTACTTAACAACGGACACGTTACCCGGATCCCCGATATACCAACCCACAGACCCACAGCTATCGACCTTACTTTAATCTCACCATCCCTAGCCCCAAACGCCACATGGCAAACAGAGGATGACTTGTTGGGATCAGATCACATCCCCATACGTCTTACCCTAAACCATACTACAGAAATAGACGCCATACCACAAGATAGTTTACCCAAGTTTAATTATAAAAACGCTGACTGGATCAGTTTTAAGGCAATCCTTGAAAAGACAAGAACAGATCTATCTGAAGCAATGAACATAAACGAAACGTACGAAGTTTTCTGTAACTCACTCTTAAGGGCTGCTAACATTTCAATTCCAAAACTTACAGTGTCAAAAATAGGAAAACATCATGGAAATGTCTGGTGGAATGAGGACTGTCAAAAGGCAGTGAACGAAAAGAAAGAAAAATACAAAATTTATTTAGCAAACAGGTCACCTGAAAATCATACAGCGATGAAAAGTGCCAACATTAAGTGTAACAGAATCATAGAGCAAGCCAAAGAACAACACTGGACATCTTTTTGTAAATGTGAAGTAAATAACCACAAAGACACGATAAAGATTTGGGAAAAACTAAAATTAATGAAAAACGGGATTAAGTTGCCATCAATTCCAGTAAAGCTAGAAAATAACCCTATTCCTAGCTCATTGGAAAAAGCAGAAGCTTTTGCAGACGTGTTTGCTGAGGCCTGTCGTGTAGAAGGACTCCCTGTCTCTGATAGAAATTATAGGGAACGAGATGAAAAGAAAGATGTATATAAGGACCCTGCCTCTGACAATACTCACTACATAAATGCATCACTCACACTTCAAGAATTAAAAGATGCCATTCAGTCCCTTCCAAGTAAAAAAAACGTCAGTTGGACTAGATGCAATTTCCAATGAGATGCTGAAAAATTACCAGAAAATTTTATAATCTTGCTACATGACATATTTCAAAAATGCTGGAATAGTGGGATAATGCCTAACAACTGGAAAGAAACAATAGTGGTTCCTGTATTAAAACCAGGTAAATGTAATACCGATTTGAAAAACTACAGGCCAATTGCATTAACATCACATGTATGTAAACTAATGGAGAAAATAATCTTAAAGAGACTGATGCACTATTGTGAAAAGAATAAAATAATACCAGTAAATCAGGCAGGATTTCGAAAAGGCAGGTCACCAGTAGAGATCCTAACAAAGCTAACTACTAATATAAAACAACAATTTGCAAGACGTCAATGTGTTTTAGCTACATTTTTTGATATAACGAAAGCATACGATCAAGTGTGGCACTCCCGATTGTTATTCAAATTTAAAAGTATTGGGCTGACAGGTCACATTTTTGGCTATGTTAAGTGTTTCTTAGAAAATAGAGTATTTCAAACGAGGATTGAAAATGTATATTCCACGAAACGAATTCTTCAAATGGGTATCCCTCAGGGATCCGTTATAGCTCCCCTTCTTTTCATGATATTAATGCATGACTTACCCAGTAAAGTATCTAAGCATGTAGTTTTAGCTCAATATGCTGACGATTTATGCATGTGGATGCAGGTAAATATGAAAAAGAAAACTCCTTTGCGCTGTATCAATTATACACGCAAGTGCTACCAATTAGAACTTGATAAAATAGCGCGATACATGGTAGAAAATGGGTTACATCTACCCCTGGAAAAAACAAAAATAGTTTTATTTAATAATGGAGCTAACCCAGTAAATATTCCCACTTTCAAACTGGGAGATACTCTTCTTCAGTTTAACGAGTCGATTAAATTCTTAGGAGTTTTCCTTACAGCAAAATTATCTTGGAATCAGCATATTGAATACGTATTAACCAAAGCTCAAAAAAGTTTAAATTTCATAAAAATAGTTCGCAAACAGACATGGGGTCAAGATTCATCAACACTTGTTCATCTTTGTAAATCGCTTGTTAGATCTAAATTAACCTATGCTCAAGAAATCTTCTTCAGTGCACCGAAACACTTACTAAAAAAACTGCAGAGCATAGATTGTAAAGGTTTCAAACTTGCACTGGGTCTTCCAATGCATGCTTCCTGTCTTCGGACATATAATGAAATCAAACTGTTGCCACTTGATGAGCAAAGGAAAGTCGCTTCTACTAAATTTTTGTTAAGAAACACTACCGTAGAAAACATCTCAGAAACAGAAATTAAACTGAGATCAGATACCGACTTTCCAAAACGAGCTAAATCAATATCTTCACAGGTCACACTTGCAACATACACATCTGACGTCATGAAAGGCTCAGGAATTGATCTAGACGTAGATCCTGTATCTATACGACCTTCCTTTTCGCCAGTACCCAGTTGGGAACTCCAAAGAGCACGATTTGACGTACACCACACTAATTTAAAAAAAGGAGACAATATAAACTTACTGGCAAGTCAGGTTAAATGTCATATAAACGACGTATATTCTGATCATTTGAAAATTTACACTGATGGGTCAGTAATTGAAAGAAAAGCAGGCTCAGCGTTTTTAATACCTGCTCTCAAAATTGAAAAATCTTTCTACATAGGACTTGATAAATCTATCTTTACAGCTGAACTCTTTGCAATATTAATGGCTTTAAACTTTCTGATAAGTCTTCCTAGGACAATTTTTCAGATACTTCTTTGCGTTGATTCAAAATCAGTACTTCAGGCTCTTGAATTATCAAAATTACAAACAAGATCAGAAATGATTCTGGAAATAAGTCACTTGATTCATAATTTATCTTTAAGAGGCACTGATATCACTTTCTGCTGGATACCTTCTCATAGTTCTTTTAGTTATAATAATAAAGTTGACAGGGCTGCCAAACGGGGAGCTAATAACTCACCAGATTCAAACAATATCCAGCTTTCTCTCTCGTTGCACGAGAATTACACTTTAGTGGACAACTACGTCTGGAAGCAGTTCCAATTAAAACAGAAAAAGTATGATAAATGTCACATGAATTTTGAAGTTAGCAAAATACTTAAGCAGCTTCATGCCAGCAGAACTATACAGTCCCTTATGTACAGATGGAAACTTGATGCATTCAAAACAAAATATACCAATAACATAGTGTGTCTGTGTGGAAAGAAGATAACACATAGTCATATTCTTTCTTGCGTTAGGGTAAAACGACATATTCCAACACTATCTGTGAGTACAGTTTCTGACATATTTGCCTCATCATCATTACTGTATGAATTTTTTGTTAGCCTGTCAAAAAGTCCTATAGCGAATTACCTTTAAAATGTTATTTGACTTGTTCATTGTTGTGGTTAGTCAATTATTAGTTTTACTTTTTATTCATTTCTTCCGGATATTTACTAATTTTGTTTGTCACTATGTCAGTTTGTTTGTTTAAATCGATAATTATGGTAACATTATTTGTTAGTTTTACCTTCCCCTCTTCAAAACAGTTGTTTTCTGGATCATCTTTTCTCAAAATCAAAATTGACAATTTTCAAATATCTTCTTCACTCCTCCTCTATCACTCCCCCCCCCCCTTTTTTTTTTTTTTTTTTTTTTGGTCTAAAATCACTTTAGTGAATAGACATTAAATCAAAGACCACCACCACACACACACACACACACACACACACACACACACACACACACACACACACACACACACACACACACAGGCTCTCTCAAACATATTGTCACTATCAGACAAAATCGAACGATTAGAACTACTACTCACCAGTCATATCGGAGCAATGGGCTTTGAGACGGGGTTGCCGAACGAAACTAAGGCAGTCTGTGTGTCCATTGGCACGCAGACTGTCTCTTCACATTCACGGCCAACTCCGTCCCCGCAGCTCAAGAACACAACTACAGTTAAGAACACAACTACAAATCAAACATCCGCCGTGAGAAAGCTGCAAATAACGTCCAAAACGGCAGCAAGCGAAAATAAAACTAAAAAAAATAACAGCAAGGGAAATCATTCACAGACGTCAAAACCTACATTTGACGTCAACTCAAAAAATGACACCAAAGAAAAGGAAATCTCGTCACCAGATCTGCACGACTCGACTCTGAACGGTGTAGATAATAAAAGACTGGGATCATCGTATGGCTTCATCGCAAAAGCGAGGACATCACACAAAATTAGTGAATGAAGAAATGCCTAACTGAGGAACAATTGACTTCCAATCCAGTGGACTGCATTCTACTTCACAGTGGTGTCAACGATCTGAAAACGACTGATCCAAAAACAGCAAGTGACAATTTCATAAAGATTGTGGAAGAAGCTATAACCATGCACCCAAACTGCAAAATTGTCATCAGCAAGGTTACACCCATGAAAGACAAGGCCCTTCGGATAAAAAGGGATCTTTTTAACGCCCTTGTCACCTCTGCGCTACATGGACATAGCAATGTATCTTTCATCGGAAACGACAATCTCAATACCAAACGCAAAGATCTTTTCAGAGATACTATTCATCCTAGCTCTCATGGCTCTTCCATCTTAGCCAAAAACATCGGTAACCACGTTAGAAATCTCTTTTGGAAAAGGCCAAAACCACACCGACACCGACACCGTCCTCTTCACTACACAAAACATCCACCCACCACCAGTTTTGACCGTTATTACCCTACAGCGCCGTCTATGACTTTTCGCTCGTATCGGCCGTGGTGGGATCAACAGGACTTTCAACATCAAAATTATTTTAATGTACTAAAAAATCATGTGTGGTAACCACTTCGTGTCGATCGTTTCCTGTGACAGCACCAGATGTGTAAGATGACAGCAGAAACTATTTATACAAAGCTGTTCCTGATTTGAGTAACGTTTGCCATTTCCTTTCTCATATAGTTGTTTTTATTTTAGGCCTACTTTGTTGTATAATTATATTAAAGAACTATATGATTTAAGACACTGTTGATCAACTGCTAGGAATTCGCGCTTTTACTTAAAAGTTTTATTGTTACTGTTCTTTTCAACTCCTGGTGTTTACTTATTTCTTTTTTTTCCCCTGTTAATTATTCACTTGTCTTTTTTAACGATTTTCGACATTTTCTGAACATTTACTTGTATTAACAAACTTGCCATTATCTAATAACTCCATCCATACTACCTGCACTGCTCTACGCCAGTTTGATCGATCATGATAAATAAGTGTACAAACCTTAAAGTAAATATACTTCAGTGGAACACTCGTTCCATTGTTAAAAATATTCATTACCTCAGTAACTATCTCTCTTCTACAAATTTCCAGGTCTTACTTTTACAGTCGCTGAATACCGACTAAAAGGATTTGCCCAAATTTCAGGGTTTTATTACCCACCCATCTACAGCTCTGTAAATGATGGTAGCCGAATATTTACTGCAATATATGTTCGTGAAGGACTGAACTTTTGTGAAACAAAATCTCTAGTGCCAAGGTCTACTGCTTTTATTTCGTCATGTGCTGCTACTATAAAATTTTCCTCATCATTAGTCCTAAATATGGCCTCTGTCTATATACCAAGAGGCCCAGATTCTGAGAACACAGAATGGCTGAGACATTTTGAAGATCACCACGATAAATGGATCATTGGAGGTGACTTCAACGCGCATGCTCCGTTTTGGGAAAGGGACTGTACTCATATAACCAGTAACAGGTTCATCGATAACCTTGTGGACTCAAATTTATGTCTACTTAATGATGGACGTGTTACCCGTATCTCTGACATTGCATCCCATCGACCCACAGCGATAGATCTAACTTTAGTGTCACCATCACTAGCGATAAACGCCACATGGAAAACAGCTGTAGACTCTTTAGGATCAGATCATATCCCCATAATTCTCAGCCTAAACCATAGACCTGAAACAGAAAATAACTCACAAGATAGCATAATATCACATAAAAGTTTACCACGATTTAATTATAAAGAAGCAGATTGTAGATTATTATAATTGTATTTGACATCTTTATAGAGGACTGCTTATGCTAACAAAGATGACCGTACATGAGCGTACATTTTGCTGAACTTGGCTGGAAAAGATGCCATTGAGAAAGAAAAGACATTCACTTATGCTGCTGAAGTGAAGAACGACGATGGTGTAGTCACACAAGCTGCAGAAAAGCGCGAAAGCGTCGCTGTCCTGAAGACAAAATTTCGTGAGTTCTGCAATCCACTGACGAACATTATTATCGAGAGACACAATTTCAACACACGATTCCAGCAAGCTGGTGAGCCAATGCAAAACTTCATCACAGCATTGAAGATTTTGGCCGACACCTGTGAATATGGAACGTTAAAAGACTCACTCATTCGAGACCGAATCGTCTGTGGAGTCACGTCAGATGCTCTCCGAAAACAGCTTCTGAAGGAAAAGGCGCTAGATCTCCACAAAACAATCCAGATCTGTCAAATCCACGAAGCTGCGGAGAAGCACACCGTCCAAGTATCAGAGGATCACGAAGTCAACGCCATCTCACAGAAGAAGAAGTTCAACGCTCCTCCCAACAAATCTTGTCGCTATTGTGGTCACTCGCATGTAGCAAAGAAAGAGGAGTGTCCAGCCTATGGCAAGAAATGTTCGTCATGCTCAAAGATGCACCACTTTGCAAAAGTCTGCAAATCAACACCACGACGGCGGTTGGGAGCACCGTCAATGCAATTGGTGGAGACAACTCTGATGAGGGTGGAGAACCAACTGAAGACTGGGAGCTACACGCACTCACCCAGGAGCCACGTCGCAATGAAAAACACTGCACAGCAAGAATCAATGGAGGCGATTTGAAACTAAAGGTTGATACTGGTGCCAAATGCAATGTTCTGCACTCTACGAGCTCAAGAAGGTCCAAGCAAGAGAGACCATCAACAAAACCAAAGCCATCAACCTCGTCGCATACGGGGGAGAGCGATTCTCGACACTAGGAAGTGTGGACCTTCTCTGCAAGATTGGCGACCGCAAAGAAACGTTGACCTTTCAGGTCATTGATAGGCAAGCCACACCCATCCTTGGTCTCAATGATGCACTTCGACTCCGTCTCATTCAGCTAGACAAGACTGTCTATGAAGTAAATGAAGCGTCTGAGGACACCTCCAGAGAAAACATTTTGAAGGACTACCCAGAACTTTTCAATGACACACTTGGGACATTGCCTCCAAAATACGTCATGCGCGTTGATCCCAGCGTCACACCAGTTGTCAAACCAGCAAGAAAAGTCCCTCAGGCCATGGAAAAGAAGGTCAAGATTGAGCTTGAAAACATGGTGAAGCGAGGCGTCATAGTGCGAGAGACAGAGCCGACAGAGTGGGTGTCACAGATGGTGGCAGCAAGGAAGAAAAATGGTGACGTCCGGATCTGTTTAGACCCAAAAAGTTTAAACACCGCTCTCCAACGCCCGCACTTCCCAATGCGCACCGCCGACGACGTAGCATCTAGAATCGGCAACGCGAAATGTTTCAGCACTTTGGATGCAAAGAACGGATTTTGGCAAATCCGGATGGATGAGGAGTCTTCCAAGCGAACTACTTTCAGCACACCGTTTGGGCGATACAGATTCCTGCGCATGCCGTTTGGCATTAATACGGCAAGTGAGGTCTTCCAGGAAGCCACGGAGAGGCTATTCGAGGGATATCCATGTGCCATCATCGTAGATGATATCCTCGTCTGGGGCTCCACCGACGAGGAGCATGATGCAAATCTCAAGAAGATTCTGGAGCGAACACGGCAGATCGGGCTGAAGCTGAACCTCAGTAAATGCAAGTTCAGAATGAAAAGCGTCACTTTCGTCGGCCATAAGTTCACTGAGGATGGTCTGAAGCCAGATACGGAGAAAACAGACGCAATCCGGGAGATGCCTACACCTGAGAACTAGGCAGCTCTTCAGAGATTCCTTGGCATGACAAACTACCTAAACAAGTTCATCCAGAACTACAGCGAGAAAACAGCAGTTTTGCGAGAACTGCTACGTAATGACATTCTTTGGAGCTGGACTGACGCCCACCAGCAAGCTTTCAACAGACTCAAAGATGACCTCATGAATCCTCCTGTCCTGAAGTTCTTTAACCCTGCGAAACCCGTCGTCTTGTCTGTAGACTCATCCAAGAGTGGACTGGGTGCCGCATGCCTGCAAGAGGATGCTCCAGTGGCCTACGCATCACGAGCCTTATCTGACTGCGAGACAAGGTATGCGCAAATTGAAAAGGAGCTCCTGGCTGCTGTATTCGCCTGCAGGAAGTTTCATGACTTTGTCTATGGTCGAAAAGTGACCATAGAGACTGACCACAAGCCTTTGATCACCATCGTGAAGAAGTCACTGATTGCTGCCCCTGCTCGTCTCCAACGCATGCTTTTACAGCTGCAACGCTACAACCTTGATTTCGTCTACAAAAAGGGCAAAGAGTTGTACCTTGCTGACACGCTGTCCAGAGCGTTTCCCAATGATCCAGCTGAAGAGGAGGAGTTTGACTGCGACGTCATGACAGTTCTCTCCATATCGCGGCGAGAATGACTGAACTCCAGAAAGAGACTTTGGCTGACCCGACCATGCAGAAGCTTGCAAAGCTCATCAAAGATGGATGGCCTGACTGATGTGAAATGCTTCTTCCCATTCAGAGACGAGTTGGTGATTGAGAATGACGTCGTCATGAAAGGACAGAAAGCGGTGGTTCCGAAAGCCTTGAGGTCCACCTACATCGCCGTTCTCCACAAGGGTCACATGGGAGCAGAACGCACCAGACTGCTTGCAAGCGACATCGTGTTTTGGCCCAAGATGCGTCAAGACGTTGAAGACGCAGTTTCCCAATGCTCAGCCTGCAACAGCTGCAAGGCCCATCTGCAGAAACAGCCCCTCATGAACCACCCTGTCCCTGAGCTCCCTTGGTCCAGCCTCGCAGCCGACATATTTGACTGGAATGGCAAGCAATACCTGGTTGTTGTCGATTCCTACTCTGGCTGGTTCGAGATGGACATGATCAACAAGATGACTTCAAACATGGTGATCCTGAAGATGAAGCGGCACTTTGCGTCTCATGGCATTCCAGAAAAGCTGATGACAGACAATGGCACACAATTCGCCAGTCGTGAGTTCAAACAGTTCGCACAAGAGTGGAACTTCGTGCACATCACCAGTAGTCCCCACTACCCCAGATCCAATGGCTTGGCAGAAAACGCCGTCAAGCAAGCCAAACAGCTATTGGAAAAGAGCGAGAAGGACGGATCAGACGTGTACCTTGGTTTGCTGAATCTTCGCAACACGCCACGTGATGACATGGGCTCACCTTCGCAGCGCCTCAACTCAAGACGTATGCGCGCGACACTGCCCACTTCAACAAAACTTCTCCAACCCAAAACTGTGAGCACGCGCAAAGTCTCCAACCAGTTGAAGAAGTCCAGGCAGCAGCAGAAACAATATCATGACAGATCAGCGAGAGATCTACGTCCTTTGAAACAGGGTGAAGTCGTGCGGATGCAGATTGACAAAGGCTTCAAGAAACTTGCAGTAGTGAAGTCAGCACGCCACTCGCCAAGATCGTACGTCGTCACTGCAGATGGCGCTGACTACGTGCGCAACAGACGTCACCTTCTCCCCGTCGAGGAGCCCAAACCATAGGTTCCGCAAGCCCTCAGCACGCTACCTCGTGACAATCTTGGAGGTCCAGGTAGTGTGCGACCCCCATTCCCTGCACCCTTTAAACAGCAGCCAGCCTCGTCGCCGCCTCCCGCTGCTGTCGTTACCCGCCCCTTGTCTGCCCCCACTCCTCTCACCCCTCAGTTTGCCAATGTGCCACGAAGCAGGTTCACCCCAGTGCAGCTGTTCCCCTCCCCAGCACCTCCCGCTCCAACCTGTTCCATGCCTCGTCCAGCCGGTGCCACCAACAAGACACCAGGTCCAATCGCGCACACGACACCGGGTTCTGTGCCGGCCACTACACCGGGTACCCCACCAGCCAAGCTTTCAGGTCCAGCACCGACCGCCTTGCAGCCCCAGCCCGTGGTGACCCGTGCCGGTAGAGTTGTGAAGCCCAACCCCAAATACTTTGACTAAGTGATGTCGGGCCATCTACCAGTGCTTGATGTGACATTTTGCTGTTTATTCTTTGGTTATTTATAATTTTTCTCTTGCAGGAAGGAAGATGAACATGAAAAGAAATCAAGACATTTGCGTGAATGTTTTTCAAAAAAAAAAAAAAAAAAAAATTTGTTTGAATTTTTTTGTTTGCATTATTTCTTTTGGCTCTAAGGAAGCACTTTGGACAGTAAATCGTTTTCATTCAACTTGCTCAACTTAGCTAAAAAAAAAAAAAAAAAAAAAAAAAAAAAATCTTGAGAAGGAAGATGTAGATTATTATAATTGTATATGTACGACTTACGTAAATGAAGCTGAATTATGACGTCACTCAGATAGATACGTAATGACGCTTCCGGGACGCTGATGTCGGAATGAGCAACTGAACAAGAAACCAAGAAAACAAGAAGTCGAGTCAAGATTGTTTTTATTGTGTGACTGGCACTTCTTCACAGACTGGACTAGATTTTAAAGCAATCCTTCATAATACAAAAACAGATCTACCTGATACCACCAAACATAGACAACTTGTATACATTTTTCTGTGACTCACTTTTAAGTGCTGCCAACATTTCTATCCCAAAAATAAGGGCATCAAATACAGGAAAACATCGCGGAAATGTTTGGTGGAATAAGGATTGTGAAAAAGCAGTTAACGAAAAAAGAAAAAGCTTTAAAACATACATAAACAATAAGACACCGGAAAATCATAGAGCGATGAAAAGTGCCAACATAAAATGTAATAGAATCATAGAACAAGCCAAAGAGCTGTATTGGACAACATTTTGTAAATCTGAAATAAATAATCACAAAGACATGCATAAAATTTGGGAGAAACTAAAAATTATGAAAAATGGGATCAGTTTGCCGTCATTTCCGATAAAGCTAGCCAATAGTCCTTTCCCAAGCTCGTTGGAAAAGGCAGAAGCTTTTGCAGATTAATTTGCTGAAGTCTGCCATAATGACGGCCTTCCTGTTTCCAGTCAAAATCATAGGGAACGAGAAGAAAAGACAGAGGTTTATAACGACCCTGCCCCAGATAATACACACTACATGAACGCATCAATTACACTTCAAGAATTAAAAGATGCCATTAAGTCTATCCCAAACAAAAAAGCGTCAGTAGGATTAGATGCCATTTCTAATCAGATGCTGAAAAATTTACCCGAAAATTTTGTAATTTTGCTATATACTATCTTTAAAAAATGTTGGAATAGTAGCAAAATGCCGGACTCTTGGAAACGGACAATAGTGGTTCCTATACTAAAAGCGGGTAAATGTAGTACTGATCTGAAAAACTATAGGCCAATTGCACTAACATCCCACGTCTGTAAACTGATGGAGAAAATTATTGTACACCGGTTGTTGCACTATTGTGAAAAGAATAACATTATACCTGTCAATCAGGCTGGTTTTCGAAAAGGCAGGTCAACAGTGGAACTCTTAACTAAATTAACCACTGACATAAAGCGACAATTTGCAAGACGTAAATGTGTATTGGCCACATTTTTTAATATAACCAAAGCATACGACCAAGTGTGGCACTCCCGATTATTATTTAAATTAAAAAGCATAGGACTAACAGGTCGCGTCTATAATTATGTGAAGTGTCTGTTGGAAAACCGAGTAATTCAAACCAGGATTGGAAACGTGTATTCAACAAAACGAACCCTTCAAATGGGTATCCCACAGGGATCAGTTATAGCACCTCTCCTTTTTATGATACTAATGAATGATTTACCAAGTAGAATATCTAAAGATGTCATATTAGTCCAGTATGCTGATGATCTATGCATGTGGATGCCGGTAAACATGAAGAAGAAAACTCCTTCTCGTAGTATCAACTATACACGCAAACTTTATCAATTAGAACTTCACAAAACAGCACAATACATGGCAGAAAATGGGCTCCATCTATCTACGGAGAAGACAAAGATAATTTTATTTAATAGTGGGTCTAACCCGCACAAAATGCCCACCTTTAAACTAGGAGATACTGTTCTTCAGAATAACCAAACCATTAAATTCTTAGGTGTTTTCTTTACAGCAAAATTATCATGGAATCTGCATATCGACTACTTGCTCACAAAAGCCCAAAAGAGTCTAAATATTTTGAAAATAGTGTGCAAGCAACCATGGGGACATAATCCATCAACACTTGTACATCTATGTAAATCTCTCATTAGATCTAAACTAACAAGTAACATATGCCAAAGAAATATTCTTTAGTGCACCTAGACACTTACTACAAAAACTACAAAGTATAGAATGCAAAAGTTTTAAATTTGCGCTTGGTCTTCCGATGCATGCTTCCAACCTCCGTACATACGGTGAAATTGATACGTTGCCGCTTGATGAACAAAGGAAAATCGTCTCTACCAAATTTCTGCTAAGAAATACCACCATTGAAAATGTTTTGAGACCTGATATAAATTTAAGATCAGACATAGATTTTCCAAAACGAGCTAAATCAATATCTTCACAAGCCACACTTGCAACGTATACATACGACATCATGAATGGTTCTGGAACTGATTTAAAAGCGGATCCTATATCTATAAGACCTTCTTTTTCTCCAGTACCCAGTTGGGAACTCTTAAGAGCAAACTTTGACATACACCACACTGATTTAAAGAAAGAAGATAATATCAACTTATTAGTCGAGTTAAATGTCATATTGAACACTTTTATCCCAATCATTTAAAAATCTACACAGATGGCTCATTAATTGAGAAAATAGCAGGTTCTGCGTTTCTAATACCAGCTCTTAAAATAGAGAAATCTTTCCATATAGGACCCAACAAATCAATATTTACAGCTGAACTCTTTGCAATAATGATGGCTTTGAATTACTTAGTAAATTATCCTCGAAATATATCACAAATCCTTTTCTGCGTTGATTCTAAATCAGTGCTTCAGGCTCTTGAATTAATGAAATTAGACACTAGATCTGAAATGGTAATAGAAATTAGCCATTTAATTCATTTCTTATCCTTAAGAGGAACTGATCTTACTTTTTGTTGGATACCATCTCATTGTTCGTTTCATCATAACGATGTGGTTGACAGGGCTGCCAAACGAGGAGCTAAGGGTTCACCAGAATCAAACAACATAAAGCTTTCACCCTCTTTAAATGAATCTTGTAATTTAGTGGACGCCTATGTTTGGAAACTGTTTCAAGATAATCAGAAAAAGTACAATACTAATAGCATGGATTTTAAAATCAGCAAAATCAGTAAACAGCCTACTACAAATAGATCTATACAGTCCCTTATGTATAGGTGGAAACTCGATGCATTCAAAACAAATTACACCAGAAATATTGCCTGTCTTTGTGGACAGAAAATAACTACCAGTCATTTACTTTCTTGCATTAGTATAAAGCGATACATTCCGATACTTTCTACTCACACAATTTCCGACATATTTGAATCATCATTATTGACATACGAATTTTTCGTTAGCCTATCTAAAAGTCCAATAGTTCAATATTTATAATTTCGTTCATCTTCCTGTTCATAGTTACAGTTAGCTAGTTTATTGTTATATTTGTTGTAGTATGCTACTTCATTTGTTATGTTTATGCTTCCCTCCGACATTTGCATTGTCCTTGCTTCTTATTTGTTTTTCACATGGTTTCAGCCCGAACATGTTTTTGATGCTCGAGTGGGCTAAAAGTAATATGAATTTAAACTTGAACATCCTTTTTTTTTTAATTGTATTTATTTATTTATTTATTTATTTATTTAAAAAACAAACAAACAAGATTGACTACACATAAACAACTGCATTTACCCTTCCTATTTCTACTCCCCTTCCCAACATCGCTCTTTTTTTTTTTTTTTCATTTGTTCATTTTTATATTTATTTTGTTTATCTTTTATTCATCATTTATTTATCATTATTATCATTGTTATCAATTAT
>CM060309.1:54504645-54509645 GCA_030674185.1 Monoplex corrugatus
TGAGAAAAAAGTATTTGTTTTGCGAACACAAATAATTTTGTAATTTCAAAAGGCTTACGTGTACTCTCCGTTCGTTATGTAAGGTTTAAAATCCTCCCACTCGCAGTGTGCTTGAGACCGAGCTATAAAAATTCTATCTAAAAAAAGCCTTTAAATGCCGTATTTCCCTCCCCTGACCGGCTGTGCTCCAAAAGCGGGAAGGAAATGGTGATTCGATTACGGTTGTGTACTTCTCTGCCGTTTACGTAATTTTTATGTATACCTCGCTATACAAGCTAGGGCCTAGGTGTAAAGCAGGTTTCGAACTCATAAGAGTACCTTATAAGAACATTCTGAATAGAAACTAGAAAAAAAGGGGAAAAAGGATAAGAACGCGTATTTGAAACAAGACAGGCAAAAAAACAAAAAAACAAGAAAACAAAATTAGCCAGCTGACCTTCGTCAAAGAAAAAACAAACAAATCAAAAAAACAAGACAACACAAAAAGGAATTTACAAGATTTAAGACAGAAACAACAGATCAGAAAACTTCCTTGATGTTTCACTGAGCGTTGAGCTGGAGAAGCATTCTAAATTATAAGATTGTTTTTGAATGTTTTCACGAGAATATCTATAAAATATTCATACTTTTAAAATTCAGGATGCGTCTAAAAGATCAGAATGTGTTGTGCACCTGAGCCCTGAGGTCTATTACATTTACCTCTCAAAACAGTGTCAGCTGTATCAACTCCCACCTTCTTCTTCTTCCCTCTTCTTCTTCTTCTTCTCTCTCTCTCTCTCCCTCTCTCTCTCTTTCTCTCTCTCTGTCTTTCTCTCTCTCTCTCTCTTTTTCTCTCTCTCTCTGTTCTCTCTCTCTCTCTCTCTCTCTCTCCCTCTCGCTCTTTTCCTCCTCACCGTTCTGTCTGTCTGCCCGCCTGTTTGTCTATTTATCTGTCTACACACATACGCACAAACGCACACATACAACGCACACGTCTGCATATACACACTTCCGGTCGATATAAAACTATTTCCTCCTTTCTTTTCGAAAAGTAACTAAGCACAGTAACTTGAAAAGGGGGAGGGGAGGGGGTGGAGGAGAGAATTTCGAAAATGAACGCAACCATAAGTACAAGATACAAGATGAAACGAAAACTTAAGTCATAGACGTTGTTTTTCACATCGAGAACACGATACTTTTAATGTAAGTACCGTTATATCGTTATATGTAGTGTAAGGATCGTTATTATCTTTATATGTAATGTAAGTATCGTTATTATCTTTATATGTAATGTAAGGATCGTTATATCTTTATATGTAATGCAAGGATCGTTATATCTTTATATGTAATGTAAGGATCGTTATATCTTTATATGTAATGTAAGGATCGTGATATCTTTATATGTAGTGTAAGGATCATTATATCTTTATATGTAATGTAAGGATCGTGATATCTTTATAGGTAATGTAAGGATCGTTATATCTTTATATGTAATGTAAGGATCGTGATATCTTTATAGGTAATGTAAGGATCGTTATATCTTTATATGTAATGTAAGGATCGTTATATCTTTATATGTAGTGTAAGTATCGTTATATCTTTATATGTAATGTAAGTATCGTTATATCTTTATATGTAGTGTAAAGATCGTTATATCTTTATATGTAGTGTAAGGATCGTTATATCTTTATATGTAATGTAAGGATCGTTATATCTTTATATGTAGTGTAAGGATCGTTATTATCTTTATATGTAATGTAAGTATCGTTATATCTTTATATGTAATGTAAGGATCGTTACTATCTTTATATGTAATGTAAGTATCGTTATATCTTTATATGTAATGTAAGGATCGTTATATCTTTATATGTAATGTAAGTATCGTTATTATCTTTATATGTAATGTAAGTATCGTTATATCTTTATATGTAATGTAAGTATCGTTATATCTTTATATGTAATGTAAGAATCGTTATATCTTTATATGTAATGTAAGAATCGTGATATCTTTATAAGTAATGTAAGTATCGTTATATCTTTATATATAATGTAAGTATCGTTATATATTTATATGTAATGTAAGGATCGTTATATCTTTATGTTTAATGTAAGTATCGTTATATCTTTATAAGTAATGTAAGGATCGTTATATCTTTATATGTAATGTAAGGATCGTGATATCTTTATATGTAATGTAAGGATCGTGATATCTTTATAAGTAATGTAAGTATCGTTATATCTTTATATGTAATGTAAGGATCGTTATATCTTTGTATGTAATGTAAGGATCGTTATCTCTTTATATGTAATGTAAGTATCGTTATATCTTTATATGTAATGTAAGAATCGTTATATCTTTATATGTAATGTAAGGATCGTTATATCTTTATATGTAATGTAAGAATCGTTATATCTTTATATGTAATGTAAGAATCGTTATATCTTTATATGTAATGTAAGAATCGTTATATCTTTATATGTAATGTAAGGATCGTTATATCTTTATATGTAATGTAAAGATCGTTATATCTTTATATTTAATGTAAGGATCGTTATATCTTTATATGTAATGTAAGGATCGTTATCTCTTTATATGTAATATAAGGATCGTTATATCTTTATATGTAATGTAAGGATCGTTATCTCTTTATATGTAATGTAAGGATCGTTATCTCTTTATATGTAATGTAAGGATCGTTATATCTTTATATGTAATGTAAGGATCGTTATATCTTTATATGTAATGTAAGGATCACTATATCTTTATATGTAATGTAAGGATCGTTATATCTTTATAAGTAATGTAAGGATCGTTATATCTTTATAAGTAATGTAAGGATCGTTATATCTTTATATGTAGTGTAAGGATCGTTATACCTTTATATGTAATGTAAGAATCGTTATATCTTTATATGTAATGTATGAATCGTTATATCTTTATATGTAATGTAAGAATCGTTATATCTTTATATGTAATGTAAGGATCGTTATATCTTTATATGTAATGTAAAGATCGTTATATCTTTATATTTAATGTAAGGATCGTTATATCTTTATATGTAATGTAAGGATCGTTATCTCTTTATATGTAATGTAAGGATCGTTATATCTTTATATGTAATGTAAGGATCGTTATCTCTTTATATGTAATGTAAGGATCGTTATCTCTTGATATGTAATGTAAGGATCGTTATATCTTTATATGTAATGTAAGGATCGTTATATCTTTATATGTAATGTAAGGATCATTATATCTTTATATGTAATGTAAGGATCGTTATATCTTTATAAGTAATGTAAGGATCGTTATATCTTTATAAGTAATGTAAGGATCGTTATATCTTTATATGTAGTGTAAGGATCGTTATATCTTTATATGTAATGTAAGGATCGTTATCTCTTTATATGTAATGTAAGGATCGTTATCTCTTTATATTTAATGTAAGGATCGTTATCTGTTTATATGTAATGTAAGGATCGTTATATCTTTATATGTAATGTAAGGATCGTTATATCTTTATATGTAATGTAAGGATCGTTATATCTTTATATGTAGTGTAAGGATCGTGATATCTTTATATGTAGTGTAAGGATCGTTATATCTTTATATGTAGTGTAAGGATCGTGATATCTTTATATGTAGTGTAAGGATCGTTATCTCTTTATATGTAATATAAGGATCGTTATATCTTTATATGTAGTGTAAATATCGTTATATCTTTATAGATAATGCAAGGATCGTTATGTCTTTATGTGTAATGTAAGGATCGTTGTATCTTTATATGTAGTGTAAGGATCGTTTTGAGAAATTCGATACATGAAGCTTGTGAAGAAATCCCTAAGGCAGATAGAAAAGCAAAAAAGAGCTGGATGACTAATGAAATTCTGGGCTTGATGGAGGAAAGGAAGAGGGCAAAGAGAAACGAGGAGATATACAGGAAGATAAACAAAGAAATCAGGTATAGGTGCAATAAAGCTAAGGAAGCTTGGTTGAACACAAAATGCAAAGAGATAGAAAACCGACACAAAATGGATCCTCAGGGTATGTACAGACGAATTGAAGAAATTGTCCACAGGAAAAATACATGCACATCAACTGGTTGCTTAAAATCGAAAGATGGCACGCTTATCGTGGAAAAAGACAAAATACTGGACAGATGGGGAGAGTACATTAAAGATCTTTTTGAGGATGACAGAAACGAAGAACACATTATAAAAAAGAAATTTGAAGGACCACCCATAATGAAAAATGAAGTTAGAGCAGAACTGAAAAAGATGAAACCAGGAAAAGCCCCAGGACTAGACAACATTACTACAGAGATGATTGAAGCCCTGGAGGAATTTGGCATAGAAAAAATAACATTCTATAGCCCCTGTCTTCTTTGGAAGTGCAATGAAAATTGATTTTGACTTCCAAAGAAGACAGGGGCTATAGAATGCGAACTCCATCGCACAATCAGTTTAGATGAGTCATGTAACAAAAATCCTGTTAAGAATAATCATGATGAGGACAAGGAATAGAATCAAAAGAGAAATAACGGAAGAACAGTGTGGATTTGTGGAAGGGAAAGGAACTATTAATGCCATATACATCCTAAGAATTATCATAGAGAGGGCAATTGAGATGAATAAGGATTTGTATTTATGCTTCGTTGACTATACCAAGGCTTTCGATTGGGTACGACATGAAGAATTCATCAGCCAACTGGAGAGACTCAGTGTTGATGGAAAAGATCTACGAATAATCAGGAATATGTACTGGGAACAAACAGCTGCAATGACAATAGAAAACAATATAAGCTCATTCCAAAACATCAAAACAGGAGTCAGACAGGGTTGTGTTTTGTCACCAGATCTGTTTTCACTTTACAGCGAAAACATCATGAGAAACCTAGAAGAAGACCCTGGATTAAAGGTTGGAGGGAAAATGATAAACAACATTCGATACGCAGATGACACCGTGCTAATTGCAGAAAATGAAATGGACCTACAAAACCTTGTAAATATACTAGAAATAGAAA
>CM060309.1:54519645-54524645 GCA_030674185.1 Monoplex corrugatus
GAGGATGGATGTGTGGGAAGGGAAGGTGGAGGTGATAAGATGCGTGGAGAGAGAAAGGGCCAGTTCGCTTCTTGCTGCAGGTGGTGAAGAGGAGGTGAGGATGAGCTGTCTATATCATGTCATCTTGCCATGGTACACTGCCTTCTACTGAGTTGAGGTATTCCAACAGGTAGTCTCGCTGGGATTTTGCACGTTGTGTTGCATAATTCCCCTTGGCCTTCTGTGTGAGATCAGGCAGCTGGCTGGAACTTCTCCAACTTCCTGGGATTACTTCATGGGTGTCAGGGGCCTCTTGGTCCAAAATGGTGTTGTCTGTATGCCTGTTGCTAGTGTTCCTCAAGAGGTTGTGCAGACAGAGACAGGCCATGACAATGATGCACACTCTGTCTGGTCTTTGTGGCATAGTTGTCAGGAGACACCTGAATCGGCTGGCCAACAGTCCAAATGCATTTTCGACCACCCTTCTTGCTCTGGAAATTCTGTAGTTGTAGATCCTCTGTTCTCTTGTCATGTTTCTCTTGGGGATGGGCTTCATCAACCAGGTCCTCAGTGGAAAAGCCTCATCTGCTACAATGAAGTATGACACATCTGTGTGACGATCAGGCAAAGACTCTGCTGGAGGCACTCCAATTTTGTTATTTTCCATAAGTTTTTTCAAATCACTTTCTGCAAAAATACCACCATCAGATCCTGCTCCAGTGGCACCAACATTGACATAGATGAATTTGTAATTGGCATCCACAAGTGCCAAGAGGACTATGGAGTAGAACCCTTTGTAGTTGAAGTAAAGGGATCCAGAGTTAGAAGGACATCTGATAGCCACATGTTTCCCATCCAAAGCTCCAATGCAATGTGGTAGATTCCACTTGCTTTCAAATTCTTCTGCAATGGCCATCCACCGGTCTGTGGTTGTAGGTAGAGCAAGGACTTCATCACAGTGTGCATCAATGATGGCTTGACAGACTCCGGGGATGAAATTACAGATAGTGTTGCAGGCCACCCTGAAGCCATACTGTAGAGATCTGTAACTATTTCCTGTTGCCAGGTATCGAAGAGTGACAGCTAGCTTGATGCCAGGTTCCAGTGACTGCCTCCAGAAAGTGTTTGCCTTGTGGATGGTGGGGCCAATTTTCTCCAGTAGTTCTTGGAAAAACTCTGGAGAAACTCTGAGGAAGTTCCTGAAGGATGCCACATCTTCAACTTGCAGTTCAACCATCAGGTTCTCAAACTGTCCATACAGGGGTCTTCTTATGAGCCATGGTCTAACCCAACAGGTCCTTCTCCTCCTCCTCTTCTCCTCTTCTTGCACCAGCACAACAGCAAGGGCACCATATGTATACATGAAGTACGCATCCATCGTTTGTGTCATAATGAGACATGAAACATTTTGGCCCCCTCTTTATATATTATAACATTGCACGCCGACTAACATGGCGACGGGTCGGCAAGATGGTCAGCATAGTCGGCGAGTTTGTCGGCGTGTGAAATTTTACTCGGCCGCTACGTTTCTTGGCTCTGCAAGCGGTCAGGATTCAAACTAATTGCTCGGCGAGACGCTCGGCGAGATGCTCGGCGAGATGCTCGCCGTCCTAATTTATTGCTCGGCGAGCGTCTGCCCGAGTGCTCGCCGACACAATAATGTCAACAGTCATGGCCAGATGCTCGTCACGATTGAACCCGAATTTGCCTTTTTCTTATCGGGAATTGCTCGTTGACACTTTTCCTGTATGTGTGAACACCACATAAGCGTAGAGTACAGCCCTGTCACGCAGTCTCAACCCTGAATGGAACTCCAAAGCATCAAGATTATCACCCTCATCGTCATCATCATCATTGTATTGTAAAAACTGTTCCAGCTTCTGTGGCATCAAGGTGGCGTAGAAAATGGAACTAAAAAAGAAAAGAAGAAGAAGAAAAAAATACTGAGCACAAAGTTAACCTCCCTGAGTACAATGATGCTATAAAAAATCTTTCGGCGGAGATTAACAGGCATCTGCGATTTATATAAACTACATTTAGATTTGGTGTCTTTGAAAAAAAAAGTTCGCATCTTTCGATACAAACAAGGTAAACAGCATTGATTTATCATGCCCGCTGTGCCATTAATCACGAGAGGATGAAGTTCTCTTGTTTTGAAATGTATTCTATTGAATAATGTTCATGTTAGACTTATTGCAATGAAATATTATCGACAACCATGTTTGTTTCGATTCTCGTTTATTAATGACATCGATCGACGAAAACATCACACGTAACTAGGTATTTTATTTATGTAAAGCTTTTCAGCTAAGAAAAACTGCATAACGTAATTTGTTTGATGTCGTTTGCAACGATTATTATATTTGTATACGTTTTGTTCCGCCCCTCCTTAAAGTTGTGAATAACGTATCTGATTCCGAATTGAAATTTGTCATATTTTTTTACGTTCCTATTTTTTTTTCTCGGTTGTGTGTTATACACGTTGTTTTGGCCACACTGGGAAGGCAGTATGGTGCTGCACAGTCTGTATACTTCTTCTTCGGGGGGGGGGGGGGGGGGGGGGCTTAATTACTGGTTATTTTCATGTTTCCATGTTCCAGCCGCTAACATGACTTACCGGATCTTTAAGATGCATGTTTGGTATTCTGCATGCATTCATACACGACGGGAAGTAAACACAACACTTGAGAAAGAGGTTATAGCCTCACATGAGATGGCTCAGAAAAGCCGCAGGAAAAAACAAAAAACAACCCCCTCAAACAAACATACATACAAACAAACAACAAACAAACAAACAAACAAACAAACATAAGACAAACAGAAAAACAAACAAACAAAAGACAACAAACATGCAGACAAACAAACAAACAAAAACCCAGAAGAGACATGGATAGACACGAGGAGATCTATGAAATGGTTGGAACAACATCTGTCAGCCATTTGTACTTTGGTTTCAATTCGAAAAACGGTTAACTCTACCTACTCTTTTCTCACACGGCGCTATATAAACAGAGTGGTGTACACACTCGTCTTTTACAGCATGACTGCATTAAATTAAAGCTTCATTAATATGGCAAAACCAAGGAAGCTTAATGGCATCGTCTCATCGTCGGGAGACATGTTGCGCTGTAATAGATTTAGTTTGCATCGGTGTGTGAGTTTACATTATTTCAGGATGGTGCTTTTAGAAAAAAGGAAAAAAACACGTTTTCATGAAGATGATTTTGTTGGAGTTTAAAACATGGTGTCTATGATTTTATTACAGCATGAAATAAGTCAATATCTACCACCATTATTTGTCAAAGAAAACTGTCTGTTTCTCAGCATATGACAAATTCTTTGTTTGTTTCTCAGCAGCAAACAGGTATTTAAAAATATTGTGTAATTAACTTCATAAAACAGTCGGTACACTTAGGTTTTGTTCCTTGGACAACCATTATCATATCTCTGTCTGTCTGGCTGTCTGTCTGTCTATGTCTCTCTGCGTCTCTCGCTCTCTCTCTCTCTCGCGCTGTTTTTTTTTTTTTTTCTCATTTTTATAATTCATTTTAATTTCTATTTCTCAAGTTTCAAGTAATACCGTTCGCTTTTATGTTTGAGTATTTGTACCATTTGTGCAAAAGAGCAAGCACTAGCTATAAGACTGATCTGGTGCGACATAATGCTACTCTCCTTCAGTAATTGTATGTTTTCGCGTTTCAATTTTTTGTTCCACCCCCCTCCTCTCTCTCTCTTTCGCCTTCACGCTTGTGTACACATACACGTGTAATTGCGCGCGCACACGCACAAGCTCATGCGCATTGTTTACATGAATGCACGCACCTAAGCATGTACATGCACATGTGCACACAGACACATATACCCTTACAAATACACACACAAACACACTCATACACACTTACACACACATACATACATACATAAACATACACATACTGACATGCTCACACACATGCACACACACACTCACACACACTTACACACACATACATACATACATAAACATACACATACTGACATGCACACACACATGCACACACACACTCACACACACTTACACGCACACATGCACACGTATATGTAAACATAATGACACTCACACACGCATACACATACGCGCGCGCGCGCTCGCACACACACACACACACACACACACACACACGTACACACACACACAGAGCACACTATATACACACACCATAATGTCACGGGACACATTTTATTATCAAGATTCACCAAAACACGAATTTCTCAGTAACAATGCACAATGTACAGAACATTAGTACACAACTTGATTACATTTCTTGCCAAAAGTGTACACACAACGCATATTTATTCAGGATATATTTACACAGACTTTGACTCATCTTTTGTTTCTTGGACAACCATTAACCTCTCTGTCTGTCTGTCTCTGTCTGTCCGTCTGTCTGTCTCTGTCTGTCTGTCTGTCTGTCTGTCTCTGTCTGTGCCTCTGTCTCTCTCTCTCTGAGCTGAGTGACAATACGATATATAAAGACAGGTTGAATTTCAACCGTCATCATTATTGTCGTCGTTGACGTCATCATCATCATCATCATTGTTATCGTCGTCGTTGTCGGCGTCGTCATTGTCGTCGTCGTCCTCCTCCTCCTCATCGTCGTCGTCGTCGTCATCATCATCATCATCATCATTATCATCATCCCCTTCCTCCTCCTCCTCATCATCATTATGACTGGATCACAGTGAAATGCTACAAACAAAACATTTATACATACATGTATACACAAAAGCAAAACAGTGCCACTGACGTGAGACGCTTTACAAAGACAAAATATTTACAGTTAAGCGCTTTGGACATGATCAGTGACTCCTGTACTGTACAGAGCATTGTATACACAAGATAATAATGTGAAAATAGATAACTACATCAAATGTCAGGCAGGGGGGTGGGGAGGGGGGCTTTTAATTCTGTTGTTATTGATTCCTCCATTGCAAATCGATCAATTATGAGAATTCTTTGCATGTTACATAACAACTGTTAA
>CM060309.1:54529645-54532145 GCA_030674185.1 Monoplex corrugatus
TTGTGTTTGTTGTGTTTGTATTGCAGTTTTTTTTTAGCGCAACGAGCATTCTCTGACGTGGACTGTTTGGGCGGTATAAATGGATGTATCATCATCATCATCATCATCATCATCATCATCACCATCATCATCATCATCATCATCATCATCATCATCATCATCATCATCATCATCATCATCATCTCATATCATCATCATTGTTATTATTATTAATGTTGTTGTTATCATATGTCATCATCATCATCATTATGATCATCATTATCATCATCATCATCATCATTAACAAACAACAATCGCTCACACTCGCGAAACTAATCAGTTAACTAACCTGCTAGCAGAACTGTGTCTGGAAAAGACAGAGCCACGAGAAGACTCGTTCCTCCTGCCCGTGAGCAGCCTCCAGAAGGCCTCCTGGAACTTGGACGAGATGAGCGAGTAGATGACGGGGTTCCCTGCCGAGTTCACGTACATTAGGAGCCGGCAGATCCATATGAGGTTGTAGTACCGTTCTGGACCCATGCCCTTGATTTGAACGTCCGGGGTGAAGATTTGCCAGATGATGACACACCTCACAGGCATCAGGGAGATGAAGAAGAGGACCACTATGCCTACCAGCATCTTGATCACGTTCTTCCTGGTGCGGTGGGTGTTCAAGGCGACAACATCGTTCACCTGGAAACAAAACGTACATGTGCGTCAGTAATGTCTCGAAATGGAGTGGGGAAAGAGGAGAACAATACATGTGTATATGAATATTAAGAGATGACTGAGCCCCATCAGCATGTTTTCAATATATCCAGATAAACAGCGAACAGGCCAGTTTCTATTTTGTGGGCCAGGATTGAATTCAGAGATTTCAGATCTTGAGCCCATGGCTTTGTTAACAGTACATAGTGCCAATCAACACACATCAAAGAGATGGACATTTCTGGGGGGAAATTTGCTCAAACCAACGTTGCTGCTCACCTTGCAATTCAGAATAATCAATATTACTCAAACAAAATCGAAAATCCTAGTTCGTCTCTCTCTCTCTCTCTTTCGCTCCCTCTCTGTCTCTGTCTGTCCTTGTCTCTGTCTCTCTGTCTGTCTGTCTGTCTGTTTGTCTCTGTCTCTCTGTGTGTCCCTCTCTGTCCCTCTCTGTGTGTCTCTTTCTCTGTCTCTTTGTCTCTCTGTGTCTCTCTTTCTGTCTCTCTCTCTGTCTCTCTCCATCTCTCTGTGTCTCACTTTCTCTCTCCCTCTGTGTCTCTCTGTCTCATTCTGTCTCTGTCTGCCTGTCTGTCTCTTCTCTCTCTCTCTCTCTCCCTCTCTTTTTTCTATCTATGTCTCTCTCTGTCTTTTTGTCTCTATGTCTCTCTCTGTGCCTGTCTTTCTGTCTCTCTCTCTCTCTGTTTCTCTCTGCCATTGTCTCTCTGCCTCTCTCTCTCTCTCTGTCTCTCTTTCTATCTCTCCCTGTCTCTTTCTGTCTCTGCCTGTCTCTTTCTGTCTCTTTCTGTCTCTCTCTCTCCTCTCTCTCTCTCTCTCTCTCTCTCTCTCTCTCTTTGTTTTCAGCCCCTTACCCGTCTGATCCTGAGCGATGTACCAGAGGATTTGAGGCAGGCGATGATGCGGGAGTAGAGAATCAGCAACAACAGCATGGGCAGAGAAAAGGAGACGAACATCCCTATAATGTAGGTGAAATGCCAGCTTTCCTTTACGCTCGTCGCACACACCTCACATGGAGTACCTGCATCAATAATGAAAAAAACAACCTTTTCTTACATGACCGAATGAAGGAAGAAAGGAATGGGGAAAAAGGGAAAAAAAACAGGAAGAAAGGAAAGAATGAATGAATCGGGCAAAGAAAGTGCAACAACAACAACATTACAAGAGTGAAGAATGAGGTAAACATCGTTGTAACTGACTAGATATTCATATATGCTTGACACCACCATATATATATACCCACTCACACACATACACACACGCACATATACACACACGCATATACACACACTACACACACACACACACACACACACACACACACACACACACACGCACACTACACACACACACACACACACACACACCACACACACACACACACACACACACACACACACAACACACACACACACACACACACACACATACACACACACACACATTCTCCCTCCCCCACCAGCCCCTAGCCTTCTCACCACTTACATGTAAGCAAGCACACACACACACACACACACATGTATGGAAACTCACCATCAAAAAAAAAAGTCGGCTGAAGATGGGTCATGACGACAAAAGGGACGGAAGTCAGGGCGGCGAAGGTCCACACGCACGGCAGCACTTTCAAAGGTCTGGGTCGGTGGCACATGGCCAGTTTCCTCATGGGCCGACAGATGGCGTAGTAACGCTCCACAGTGATGGCCAGAATGATCAGCGTAGAAGCGTGAAGCACAGTGTGTTCCAGGAATGGCACCATCTTGCCTGTGTTTTGGGGAAAGAAAAAAAAAAAAGATAATGA
>CM060309.1:54537145-54597145 GCA_030674185.1 Monoplex corrugatus
ATAGACATTAACTAGGCAATAACAATATTTCTAATTTGAAATATTTTGTGCAAGTGCATAACACTCGAGAGAAAGAAAGAGACAGAGAGAGAGAGGGAGGAAGGGAGGGAGGGAGGAAAGAGGTGGGATGTTGAGGAAGTGATCTGTTTGGTTTTGTGTAATGTAAAAGTCCGCCTCCATTCCAAAGTACTGGAAAAGACTGTATAAACCGCTGCTGTGCTTTCAATTACGTGAAATCCCGTCTCATTTCCATAGTTCTGGTTAAAATCCAGTGTGCCTGGTCTGCTGTTGTTATTTTTCAATACCCAAAATTCTGTCTCATTTCCCGAGGTATTAGAAGTGTCTAGACCTTTGTTCATCCTCTGAAATTAAGTAGTATAGGACTGCGTCTGGGTGCATTCTAAAAGCATTCTGTATGTTAAAATTGATTCAATTTTGCACGCACGCACTTACAGCAAAGTGAAGATAAATCCCCTGAAAATATTCTCTGCAGGGAGTGCAGTGTTGCAGACATCTGTTGCACTGTAGAGGAGGGAAAGAGAAAAATCGGATTTGAACCCAGACTTTGGGGACTACTTGCATTCTGCACCCTACATAGGTGCTTTTGACCACTAGGCCACAGTTTCACTGGGAACGATCACTTCAGCCCTCTTCTGCTGATGTCTGTAGTCACGGCTTGAAATCCCGTCTCTAACGGGAAAACTGTACATGTAGTCTGTTCTCGCTCTCTGACTTTACATCTCCAATTGGTGCACAAAAACAAAGTATGTTTTCAAGTTAGACTTGAAGGAAGACAGAGTGTGTGACACTGGCAGAGACAGGGGAAACAGAAAAGAAAAAAAAAACAGAAAAAAAAAGAAGGAGAAGAAGAAAGGAAAAGGAGAAGAAGAAGAAAGGGCAGATTTGCAACAACGGAGATAAAAAAAAAACGGTCAGTGGTATTGCCATAATATTGTTAGATCAAAGGGGGCAAACCAAAACCACACATTCTTCAGGAGCGGGTTCCATGGAAGAGAAATAGAGGAAGACAGTTGAAAAGACAAATGGACAATACTGAAAGATGGATGGGCAATAGTGAGAATGGACGGGAAAGACCTTTCAACAGTCACAGGCCTTCACAGACACGCGTAAGTGTTGGAAAGACTGCTACTCTGCCAAAATCAGAGACATATACAGAGAGACAGTAACTGATTTCGATGGCAATTGCAGTTAGTTTCATTTTTTTTTTTATTCAAAAGGTCTCCCTGAGTCTATCTTGTACTCTTTGTGAGCTTAATATCACAAAACATGACAGGAGTAAATTTTCGGCCAATGGCCTTTGTCAAGTTTAAACAAAAGGCTACAAAGAATACACAAATCTTTGGCGAAAGACAGCAACACTTTTCTGATGTATCGTCGAGCAGAGGAAATGAAGTCTTGCAGTTTTATCTCTTTATAGTTTGAGCCTCTCTCTCTCTCTCTCTCTCCTCTCTCTCTCTCTCTCTCTCTCTCTCTCTCTCTCTCCTCTCTCTCTCTCTCTCTCTCCTCCTCTCTTTGTGTTTGTGCGTGTGTGTGTCTGTTTGTGTGTCTGTTTGTGTGTCTGTGTGTGTGTCCGTGTGTGTGTTGTGTAGTGAGTGTGTGTGTTTGTGTGCGTATTCGTACGTGCTCGAATGTGTCTGTGCATGTGTGTGTGTGTGTGTGTGTGTGTGTGTGTGTGTGTGTGTGTGTGTGTGTGTGGTGCGTGCGTGCGTGCGTGTGTGTGTTTGTGTGTGTGTGTGCGTGCATGTGTGTGTATGCGTATGTATGTGTGTGTGTGTGTGTGGCACGCATGACAAAGGCCAGTTGGTCGAAAATCTGCGCCTGTCTTGTTTTGTTATACATGCATCGTTATACTAAGTCTAAAAGCTGAAAGAGAAATCCGCGGGTCAGTAAATTTAGACCATATAAAGCCGTCACAAGAAAGAGAGAGAGAGAGAGACAGAGACAGAGACAGAGAGACAGAGAAAGACAGAGACAGAGACAGAGAAATAAGAAAAAAGAAACTACCTGCTTGGGTGTGAGAAACTCAAGTTTGATCCATGATCAGGCAGGGCTTCTCTCTCTCTCCCTCTCTGTCTCTCCTTCCTGTCTCCATCTCTCCCTCGCTGTCCTCTCAGTCTCTGTCTCTGTCTCTCTGTTTCTGTCTGTTTCTCTGTCTCTGTCTGTCTGTTTCTCTCTGTCTCTCACTATCTGTCTGTCTGTCTGTCTGTCTCTCTTCTCTCTCTCTGTCTCTCTGTCTCTATTTCTCTGTCTCTCTCTGTCTCCGTCTCTCTCTCTCTCTCTCTCTCTCTCTCTCCTCTCTGCCTCTGCTCTCTGTCTCTATCTTTCTGTCTGCTCTCTCTCTTTCTTTCTATCTCTCTCTCTCTCTGTTGTGTCTCTTTCCGTCTCTGTCTGTCTCTGTCTCCGACTGTCTCTCTCCCCCACTTCTCTCTCTCCCTCTCCTCCCCCTCTCTCCCCCCACTCTCTACTAAATCTTCAGTGTAGATCTGGGTATGAGACCAACGGGTGAGGCGATGAACTAACGTCATGTGCACGGGCATGCACTTTGCGCACATTAGGACACCTACCTGGGCTGCCTACCCCGACATTTTGTTTTCAGGATCAAAGATCTTTAAATCCGGCAAACAACACACGACTCTCAAGAACCCATTTACAAACACACTCCAAAGATCAGGCCTGTTTGAAAGAATCATCAATCAATATTTCAACGAAAATAACGAAAAGTCACGAAGCGGATTCGGAAATGATCGGCAACGCTTTCATTCCTTTGCGCAGTGACTTCTGTTAACTTGGGAAAGTTTGGCGCCATTCTTGATTAAGTAACTTCGGTCGTTGTTGGAAAGCTTTGAACAGCGCCGAAAAGTGTATTTGCACTGTAAAAAGGACGAAGGCCAAAGGAAACATGGTAATCAAACTTTTAATTTTTGTTTCCGGAGCGACTTATAAATGGCCTTATTTCTGGAACACCATGCTTGTTTTGATGTGAATCCAGAACAAACAGGGCTCCCAGTTATGAAAAAAAGCACAGCGCCCACGCACAGCTACATGTGCGTTGTCCCTGGCAAAATCATGTTGGAAAATCCTCGATGAAAAAACAAAACAAAACAAAACAAAAACAAAAACAAAACAACAACAACAACAGAAGAAATGGTGCCGCACATTGCTGAAGCGCTTTGTCCACTACGAGCAGATCGAATTTCAGATGGTGTGAAGATTTGACCAAAGAAAAGAGAGAGAGAGACAGAGCAGAGACAGAGACAGAGACAGAGACAGAGACAGAGACAGAGAGAACAAGAAGCAGGAGAATTAGATAGATGGATAGATACATACATACATACATACATACTACATACATACATACATACATACATACATACATGCATACATACATACATACATACATGCATACATACACAAACAGATCGATATGGGTACATAGATGGATAGATCGATCGATCGATAGATAGATAGGTAGATAGATAGATAGATGGATAGATAGATAGATAGATAGAAAGAGAGAGAGAGAGAGGGAGAGAGAGCGTGTGTGAGAGTGAGAGAGAGATAGAGAGAGAGACAGAGACAGAGAGAGAGACAGAGAGAGACAGAGAGAGACAGAGAGAGAGAGAGACACAGAGAGAGAGAGAGAGAGGAGCGAGAGCGAGAGAGAGAGAGAGAGAGAGAGAGAGAGAGAGAGAGAGAGAGAGGAAGAAACAAAAGATCCAAGCAAAATACAATATAGCAAACAGCCGAATAATGTTAGGGTGATCCATTTCAAGCACAACACAGTACAATTCATCATGACACGACACAACACACACGACACGACACGACACGAACGACACGACACAACACAACACAGCACTGCACAACATAGCACGACACAACACAACACAGCACAGCACAGAACAGTACAACACAACACAACACAACACAACACAAACACACACACAACACAACACAACACACCAGGCCAACGCATTGCAAGGCAATGCAACCCAGCCAAACGTAACCCAACCCAATACAAAGTAGCACAACGTAACCCAACCCAACCCAATCCAGCCCAACACAACACAACACAACACAAAAACAACACAACATAACACAACACAACACGACACAACACAACATTGTTATTCATTACTGTTATTGTTTTTTCATATTCTTTCTTCTTCTTATTATTATTATTAGTAGTAGTAGTAGTAGCAGTAATAGCACTAGTAGTAGTAGTAGTGTCATTATTATTGTTGTTGTTATCATTATCATTCTTCTTCTTTTTGTTATTATTATTGTTATCATTATCATGATTATTATTTAGTTTTGTTTTTTCATCTAGACATGGAGAGTCACTGAATTCGGCCACTGTCATCATTACAGAGAATGTTGCTAGGCAACCAGGCCGACGGGTTCATTAGCATTTAACTGCGCAATGTATGGCTTACGTTGCCATGACGCTAGGACCACAACAGTGATAGTTAAAAAAGAGTTAAAAGAGTTTTTAAAAAAAAGAAGGAAAAGAAAAAAGACTGCCGAGCCATTCTAATGTTCTTCCTTTTCCCCTTTGCTTAGAAAAAAAGTTGTGAAGATTTTTCTAGGGATTGAAATGTTAAAATGTGTGTGCATATCAATGCGTGCGTGTGCGCATGCATGTGCACATGTGTGTGTGTTTGTTGTGTGTGTGTGTGTTGTGTGTGTGCGTTTGTGCGTGCTTGTGTGTGTGTGTCTATGTGTGTGTGTGTGTGTGTGTCTATGTGTGTGTGTGTGTATGCGTGTGTGTGTGTGTGTGTGTGTGTGTGTGTGTGTGTGTGTGTGTGTGTGTGTGTGTGTGTGTGTGTGTGTGTGTGTGTGTGTTTACGCATGACAAAGGCCAGTTGGTCAAAAATCTGCACCTGTCTTGTTTTGTTATACATGCATCGTTATACTAAGACTAAAAGCTGAAAGATAGAGAAATCCGCGGGTCAGTAAATTTAGGCCATATGAAGCTGTCGCAAGAGAGAGAGAGAGAGAGAGAGAGAGAGAGAGAGAGAGAGAGAGAGACAGACAGACAGATAGACAGACAGACAGACAGACAGAGACAGAGACAGAGAGACAGAAAGACGGAGACAGTGACAGAGACAGAGACAGACAGAGAGAAAAAAATAAAATAAAAAAAAAGAAAAGAAAGAAAGAAAAAAACAGGGAAGGGCAATAACCTATACTTTTTCTCCCTCTTTCTCTGCCTGTACTTTATCATTCTTGTCCCTTGTCCAATCCCATATCTCTCATTTAACTCGCATCCATTATCATCTAACGGGTAGACCAAAAACCTTTTTGTCAACAACTCACTCAGAACCGATTTCTTTGCACCCTTCCCTCCCCACCCTCCCTCTCTCATCTCACTCCATACCCCATCTCGATATAAGCTACGCACAAAAAGTTAAGGATCACTATGAGAAAACAGGTGCGTAATAAACTCATTTCGCTACTGTTATTTATTTCTCAGTCCAGCCAAATTGTTATGAATTCTTGTTCAGCTGTAAGTGGGCGATGTTGTGTTAGTGTGAAAATTGCACGGGATTCTCTACTACTGAGCTTGGCCGCAAACGGAAAAGCGGAAACTTGCGAAAAAGGACCTTGTTTTGGACCGTTCTGCCTGAACACATTGCACAAGCCAGATGGAAAAACCATTATGCACGTGCAAGCACTGCTGTTTATGTGTGAGATGCTGTCTCTTGCTTGGCTTTATAAGAAGACATTCCACCAGTAGTAGGCCTGATCTGACAATGCCTCCACGACGAAAATTGAGCGAGTTTGAGAGGGGACGAGCTGTTGCATGGTTCCAAGATGGTGTTCCCAAGCGAGAAGTGGCCAGGCGACTTCAGGTGTCCACCTCGGTCATTGTCAGACTGATTCAACGCTTCACAGCCACTGGGAGGGTCCATGAAAGACGCAGATCTGGTCGACCGAAGAAGACAAACCCACGTGAAGATCGTCTCATTGAACGACAAGCCCTGCAGACAAGAACAGCCTCTTCCAGCATCATTCGAAGGCAGCTGAGGGTGGCTACTAACATCAACATCAGCCAGCAGACCATACGGAACCGCCTTCATGGGTTTAACCTCCGTTCTCGTCGCCCAGCTGTACGGCCACGCTTAACTCCAGCCCATAGGGCAGCACGCCGCGCCTTCTGCAGACGTCACGTGAGGTGGACACGTCAGCAATGGTCCCAGGTCCTGTTCAGTGATGAATCACGCTTCACCATGAACCACAACGACGGCTGACTGAGGGTCTGGAGGCGCCCAGGGCAACGCTTTATTGACACCACTGTCCAAGAAAAGGTGGCCTTTGGTGGAGGTTCTGTAATGGTCTGGGGGGCCTTCAGCCTTCACCACAGAACACCCTTGTATCATGTACAGGGTAACCTGACTGGCCTCCGATACCGGGATGAGATCCTTCGACCGCTGGCTGTGCCTACACTGCAGCAGATGGGACCGACGGCTGTCTACCAGGATGACAACGCTCGCCCCAACAGGGCAAGGGTGGTCAACGACTTCCTGCAGCAGTCTGGAGTCAACAGAATGGAGTGGCCAGCATGCAGTCCCGATCTCAACCCGATTGAGAACCTCTGGGATGAGCTGGATCGCAAAGTGAGGAGCAACCACTCCCCTCCCAGGGATGCCCAACACCTCTACCAGATGCTGCAGGCTGAGTGGCAGGCGCTTCCACAGAGGATCTTCACCAACCTGGTCAACTCGATGAGGACTCGCTGCGTCGAGTGCCAGAACAGCCATGGCGGTTACACGCATTACTGAACTTTTGGGAGCATCAGAATGCCCTGTCTTGTGATTTCAATGACTTTGGGAAATCAAATTTCGATACGTACCCACTTTGATCAAATGTACACACCAAACGATTGCTCGAAATTGAAGGCAATTGTGTATCGTTATCACTAAAGCATGGAATTAAATATTTGCCAAACTTCAACGCATTGGCTTTCTAATTTTGAAAGTTATGAATTTTTGTGCAAGTGATCCTTAACTTTTTGTGCGTAGTGTATAATCGTCAGGCTATACTGCTAGCCCCCCCCCCCCCCCCCTTTCATGATTCAAATCATAGTTTCACTGGTTTGATGATCTATTACTCAAAAATTGAGCCATACTTGTTTAGAAATAAGGTATATTATTTTTGCACCCCTTGCACCAAGCTTGGGTATGGATCCACGTGGACTATGTGGCCTAGTGGATAAACTACCTGCTATGGGTGCGAGAAACTCTAAGTTTGATTCATGATCAGTCAGGACTTCTCTCTCTCTCTCTCTGTGTCTCCATCTCTCCCTCGCTCTCCACTCTGTCTCTGTCTCTCTGTCTCTGTCTGTCTGTTTCTATGTCTCTCTCTGTCTCCATCTCTCTCTCTCTCTCTCTCTCTCTCCTCTCTGTCTCTGTCTCTGTCTCTCTGTCTCTATCTCTCAGTCTATCTATGTCTCTCTGTCTCTATCTCTAAGTCTAGCTATCTCTGTCTCCGTCTGTCACTCTCTCTTTCTTTCTGTCTGTCTCTTTTTCTGTCTCTCTCTCTCTCTCTCTTTCTTTCTGCGTCTTTTCCTGTCTCTTTCTCTCTCTGTCTGCCTCTGTCTGTCTATGTCTCTGACTCTCTCTCTCCCTCTGCTCTCTCCCTCTCCCCCCTCTTTATTAAACATTGTATGAGTCCAACGGATGAGGCGATAGACTAACGTCATATGCACGGGCATGCACTTTGCGCACATTAGGACACCTACCAGGGCTGCAGACCCCCAACATTTTGTTTTCAGAAGCAAGGATCTTTAAATCAGACAAACAGCACGAATTTCAAGAACCCATCAACACACTCCAGAGATTAGGCCTGTTTGAAAGAATCATCAGTCAATATTAATTTTTGAAGGAAAATAACGAAAAGTCACGAAGCGGATTCGGCAATGCTCGACAGCGCTTTCATTCGTTTGCACAGTGACTTCGGTCAACTTCGGAAAGTTGGCACCATTCTTGATTAAGTAACCTCGGTCGTTGTCGGAAAGTTTGAACAGTGTCGAAAAGTGCATTTGTATTGTGAAAGGACAAAGGCCTACAAAAACAAATGGTGATGAAACTTTTTAATTTTTGTTTCCGGAACAACTGATAAATGGCCGTAGCATATTTCTGGACCCTCATGCTTGTTTTGATGTGAAATCAGAACAAACAGGGTTCCCAGTAATGAAAGGAAGCACAACACCCACGCACAGCTACGTGAGCGTTGTCCCTGGCAAAATTATGTTCGAAGATCCACGATGAGCAAAAACGCACAGAAACAAAAGTAGCGCTGCACATTGCTGACGCACTTTGCCCACTACGAGCAGATCAAATTTCAGATGGTATGAAGATTTGACCAGAGAGAGAGAAAGAGAGAGAGAGAGAGAGAGAGAGAGAGAGAGAGAAGACAGACAGACAGATACAGAGAGACAGAGACAGAGACAGAGGGAGAGAGAAAGAGAGATAGAGACAGAGAGAGAGAGAGACAGAGAACAAGAAGCAGGATAGATAGATAGATAGATAGATAGAGAGAGACAGAGACAGAGAGTGAGAGAGAGAGAGAGAGTGAGATAGAGCTATAGAGAGAGACAGAGACAGAGAGAGACAGAGACACAGAGACAGACAGAGACAGAGAGACAGAGAGACAGAGAGAGACACACACACACAGAGAGAGAGAGACAGAGAGAGAGAGACAGAGAAGAAGCAAAAGATCCAAAACAAAATACAATATAGCGAACAGCCAAATAATATCTGGGCGATCCATTTCAAGCACAACACAGTACAATTGAGCTTGACACGACACGACACAACACAACACGACACAACACAACACAGCACAGCACAGAACAGTACAACACAAACACAACACAGCACAACACAACACAACACAACACAACACAACACAACACAACACAACACAACACAACACAACCCAACCCAGGCCAACGCATTGCAAGACAATGCAACCCAGCCAAACGTAACCCAACCCAATACAAAGTAGCACAACGTAACCCAACCTAGCGCATCCCCCAGTGCAATACAAGGCAATGCAGCCCAACCCAACACAACGTAACACAACGTAACCCAACCCAACACAACGTAACACAACGTAACCCAACCCAACCCAATCCAGCCCAACACAACACAACACAACACAAAAACAACACAACATAACACAACACAACACGACACAACACAACATTGTTATTCATTACTGTTATTGTTTTTTCATATTCTTCTTCTTCTTCTTATTATTATTATTAGTAGTAGTAATAGTAGTAATAGTAGTAGTAGTAGTAGCAGTAACAGCACTAGTAGTAGTAGTAGTGTCATTATTATTGTTGTTGTTATCATTATCATTCTTCTTCTTCTTTTTGTTATTATTATTGTTATCATTATCATGATTATTATTTAGTTTTGTTTATTCATCTAGACATGGAGAGTCACTGAATTCGGCCACTGTCATCATTACAGAGAACATTGCTAGGCAACCAGGCCGATGGGTTCATTAACATTTCACTGCGCAATGGTTTACGTTGCCATGACACGAGGACCACAGAAGTGATAGAAGTTGAAAAAAAAAGAAGAAAAAAAAAGAGAGAAGAAGAAGAAAAAGAATAAGACTGCCGAGCCATTCTAGTGATCTACCTTTTCCCCTTTTGCTTAGAAAAAAAGTTGTGAAGGTTTTTCTAGGGAATGAAATGTTAAAATGTGTGTGCATATCAATGCGTGCGTGTGGGCATGCATGTGCATATGTGTGTGTGTTTGTGTGTGTGTGTGTGTGTGCGTTTGTGCGTGCTTGTGTGTGTGTGACTATGTGTGTGTGTGTGTGTCTATGTGTGTGTGTGTGTCTATGTGTGTGTGTGTTTGTGTGTGTGTGTGTGTGTGTGTGTGTGTGTGTGTCTGTGTGTGTGTGTTTTGTGTGTGTGTGTGTGTCTGTGTGTGTCTGTGAGTGTCTGTAGGATGAGAAAAGTTTTGTTGCAAGTTTATTCTTCATCTTGGCGACGGAAGTGAATAAAATATTCAGCGTGGTGTGATCAGATTTAGCCTGTACATGTCAGTTTGAGAAAATCAATTGCATTCCTTGAAATCAGTTTTGTTTATTTGTAATTTTGGACTGATAACAAAATGCTTATTCGAGAAAGCATAGTTCTATGTGTAAACATTTATGGCAATAAGATGATTTTCCTGTCTATCAATAATTAATAAGACTTGAAAATGCGATAATTTAGGACAAGGTATGTTAAACATTTTTTTTTAATTTACCAATAAGTAACTAATATTGAAAATGCAATAGTTTAGGGAAAATACAATAAAAAGACGTCTCTATCTATCCATGGTTGAGAAGAGTGGAATTGCCATATTTTAGGAAAAGGTGACTAGAAAAAAAAACCACGTATCAAAATTTTCACATCATATATAACTACGCATGCCTGATCGTTTAGCTTGTAAATTTGGCATGGATATGACGAAGATCTATTCCCAAGACAAACACAGTACACTAGTATACACGCGCAGTAAGATTTACTGGTTCAGGTATTTTCATGCAAATGCGAGAACGTACGTACACACATACATACACACACACACGCATGCACACACACACACACGCTTAGTCACACACACACACACACACACACACAACACCAACACACACACACGCACCACACACACACACAGACAAACACGCACGCACGCACACACACACACACACACACACACACACACACACACACAACACACACACACACACCATACCGAGAGGGCCTGAGCAGATATTAAGATTCGAGCAGTACCATGCTTTCTTTTACATCCTTGCGTGTAGAGAGTGTACACAAATAAAAATGAAATACATTATCAGAATGAAAGCATTCAAATGATGCAAAACTAGATCATCTCACACAGAGAGAAAGAGAGTGAGAGAGAGAGAGAGAGGCAGAGAGAGACAGACAGAGAGACAGAGAGACAGAGACAGAGGGAGAGAGGCAGAGAAACAGAGACATAGAGAGACAGAGACACAGAGAGACAGTCAGACAGACAGATAGACAGACAGATAAGCACACACACACACACGCCCACACACACACGCACAGGGAGAGAGAGAGAGAGAGAGAGAGAGAGAGAGACAGACAGACAGACAGACAGACAGACAGAGAGAGAGACAGACAGACAGACAACAGACAGAGAGAGACAGAGAGAGAAAGACAGAGAGAGAGAGAGAGAAAGAGAGCGAGAGCGAGAGAGTTAAAGATAAGGATGGCTAGAAGGACGAGTGTATGTGTGTGTGTATGTGCGCGCGCGTGCACGTGCTTATTTATGTGCGCGTTTATGTGTGAATGCGTGTGTCTTTCTGTCTGTCTGTCTGTGCGTCTGGATCTGTGTTTGCCAGAGAAAACCGTGTAAACAAAATTTGTTTCCACCTGTTTGAAGATGGATCGAAAGCTGCATTGTGATAAAGACCAGAGACAAATTTCTCACAATAAATCGGTTGTTTCCATCGATTGTTAGCTGAATTATTTACAACACAGCGCTGATAACGCAGGGGTCGCGTGTTCAGCCGTTACTGTCACTGCAGTTTTTTCCCCTCCCAGACCTTATCAGTGTTGGGCTCATAACACCACGATCATTCTGGATCTTACCCATCACATGGCATCTGTGACAGAGGTGCGTATAGTATCTGTGTAGATCTAGATCCGACATGATAGTATTATCGCAGAAATGACTCATGTAGAAACAGGCCCATACATGTACTTAAGTCTGAGCCGAGATGTTGACAATGTCTAGAAGGCAGACGAACTAGCCTACAGTGAAAGCTTAGAATTAACCAAAGTACAACCCCTCAAGTAGAAACAGGCCCTTACCGATACTTCAATGTGAACCATCAAGTGGACAAGGTCTGGCCAGCAGACAAACTAGCCTCTCAACTGATGGCTTAGGATTAACCAGCATTATGTACTCTGTAAACAAGACAGTTGACCATCTGTAAACGCAGCTCTGCTGAGACGTTTTCAAAGATCGCTACAGTGGAAGAGAGCGATCCATTGTTTCAGTGGACAGGTGCTGGCCTGTGCTTGTCCACGTCAACCCCTCCTTCATGCATTCACTGGTAGAAGAACTTTCTCAAAAAGTCGTCTTAAGATAGGTGGGGTCAGAACCCCAGCGTGATCCACGCTCTATAAATGAAAAGGGAAAATAACACATAGGGGAATACAGACCCACAGAGAACACAGACCCACAGGGAATACAGACCCACAGAGAAGACAGACACAGAGAGACAGAACGGTCAGTCAGTCACGGCTGTGATAGGAGATGGGCCACTCAACTTAGCAGAGGTGCTGAGCCTTTGCCAGAAACATGTAGTGAAGGTACGTTGATATTTTATTTCAATGTAGGGTTTAGGGCTGATAGGCAAAGCGGTAGGATTGCTTTAGGACGTAGGCAAATAAGAATAAGAGGATGAATGACTATGCTTTCAGTTGAATATGTTTAATTAAAGAAACTGTATTGAATTGTAATGCTATGTGTGGACTGCTTTTGAAAGTTATCGCTAGTATGCTTTGTGCGTTTCTACTTCTCTCTCTCCTTCCTCCTTGTGCGTGTGACTTCTAAGTAGAGAAACAACTACTCTATAAACATCCCCAATTCATCTACCTGTTACAGATGACAACACACAAACCCCTTCTTGCGATACAGATGGTGCAGAACATCCCCCAAATCACTCCTGCTACACATGGTGGAGATGTGTTTGTCCACCGCAAACCCCTTCTTGCCATAGATGGTGGAGATACACACAAACCCCTTCTTGCCATAGTATTGACTATGACGTAGATGATCCAAGGGACACTACTCTCACTCTTGGAGACATTCTTGGTTGGTCGTAGCAACGAGGAGAATGGTTAAGGGAATATTCGGCGACACTACAGTGCGTATGTAAATTATTCCGAGTGCTGAGACGTCATTTTAAGAAAATCAAACTGAATAAAAGAAATATAACAGAAAACAAAAACTTATAATAACAGAAATCAACAACAAAATTAAGTAGTAAGAAAAACACAAAATACAAAATAAAGGCAAGGTAAAGTTAACAAGGAGGACTTGCTGAGTGGCTAAAGACAGAGAGGATGGAAGATGTGCTTGCGGCAACACGGGACAGATGCATATGGAGGGCCATGATCGCCAATGCCATGTGGCAAGGCACTTGATGATGATGATGATGACGATTATACAACACAAAATACACAAACACAATACAAAATACACAAATTACAAATCATAAAAAACATCCTACTCACATAGGATCTTGCCCAGAAACCATCGATCCCTGGCGAAGAACTCGGTGAGGGCTGCGGGCTGGCAGACGATCAGCACCAGCAGGTCGGCCAGGCTGAGGTTGACCAGGTACCAGTTCATGGGCGTCCTCATGT
The DNA here is from genome assembly GCA_030674185.1 of Monoplex corrugatus. Taxonomy (NCBI): domain Eukaryota; kingdom Metazoa; phylum Mollusca; class Gastropoda; order Littorinimorpha; family Ranellidae; genus Monoplex; species Monoplex corrugatus. Next base: position 54,550,602 of record CM060309.1, read on the forward strand.
CCCTCACCAACGCCACCACCAACACCACCAGCACGTTTCCCACCGTCCCCGTGAAAAACACGACCACGTTGAGAATGGTGATGTAGATGGGCTGGTAGATGGGCCATCTGGGTGGTTGCGTACCTTTAGCAAGCAGGGAGAGTATGTCATCACCATCGCCAGTCACGTTATAAGTCTCGTTACTACTCGTGGTGCTGGTGCTGGTGCTGGTGGTGATGTTGTCGTTGTCCCACATGACTGTGGAAGTATCGTAAATTGCAGTGGAAAGAGGAAAAAAGTTCACCAAAACCATAAAGGCTTGCAGAAACATACTTGTCGTCTCCATTTTCTTTTTTTATTTTTCTTCTCCTTGATGGATGATGGTTAAGCTGGTTGTTTCAGATACAAACTACCGTTTAATTCTGCTTTATTCAGACACAGAAGGAGAAAATGAATAGCTATTTCACGTAGAGTTTACAGTAGCCAGAATGTTATCTATTCCTCATCTGTCAAGAATTCAACAATAACAACGCCCATGTTCGAGGAGAATGACATAGTTTTTATTTTCACCCATAGATTTTCCCAGTTTCTTCTTTCTCGTCTTTACTTCTTCTTTTTCCGTCACTTTTCTTTGTCCATGCTGTAGGATTTCCTCTATGGGAAACCAAAATCTATTAATTTCTGTATTTCTTTTGACATATGATCGTTGTTGAATCTTGTCTCAGTGTTCAAACAATGCACAAAAATATCTACAGTTTCAATAACGCGTGTGCGCTCAACACATGAGTCTCAGCCAGAAAACCTTTGCTTAGGGAAGGAGTTCTGCTGAAATGAAGAGAGCGTTCTAAATCACCCTACTTTTATCTCACAAACACAAACCTAAAGTATCTATCATTTGAAATCGGCGAATTTTGCGTTGACGTCAGTTTAGGTGTTTTGATCAGTTCTGAATCTGTGAGTTCAGAGAGTTTGATGAGAAAAGGGCGTGGTGATGACAGGATGTGTAAGGTAACAGGAGGAATTTAAACAAGCTTTTCTGTGAAACCGATGACGTCTGTAGGTAGATGTGATGACGTTTTAGCTAACACCTGTCACACCTGAAACATACAAATAGAAAGGACCATGTAAGTGCACATGCCGACGTGTGTGTGTGTGTGTGTGTGTGTGTGTGTGTGTGTGTGTGTGTGTGTGTGTGTGTGTGTGTGTGTGTGTGTGTGTGTGTGTGTGTGTGTGTGTGTTTGTGTGTGTGTGTGTTTGTGTGTGTTTGTGTCTGTGGGTGTGTGTGTCTGTGTATGTGTGTGTCTTGTGTGTGTGTGTGTGTGTGTGTGTGTGTGTGTGTGTGTCTGTGTGTGTGTAAAAGAGACACACAGAGAGTGCGTATGTAAGCATGTGTGTGTGCGTGTGTGCGTGCGTGCGTGCACGCGCATGCACGTGCATGTGTGTGTTTGTGTGTATATGTGAAAAAGACAAAAGACAGTGCGTATGTTTTGTAAACACTTTTTCATGTCAGGTACGTTGCTTTATTTATTTATTTATCTATTAATTTGTTTATTTATTCATTTATTTACTTATTCATTTATTCACTTATTTATTTATTTATTTTTATACATGAGCCTTACTACGAAGAAAATATGATCACTTGAAACTGTTTTAGAGCAAGTTTATTCTTGCTATTTTCGAAAGAAATTAGAAGATTCAATGTGATACATTTTCAGTTTTAATGTGTGCATGTTAGTTTGAGAGAATTAGTTACTTTCTGCCTAATCAATATTTTGTATCTAACAACAACAACAACAACAACAGCAGCAGCAGCAGCAGCAGCAGCAGCAGCAGCAGCAACAGCAGCAGCAATAATAATAATGATAATAATAATGATGATGATGATAATAATAATAATAATAATAACAAAACAACAACAACAACAACAATAATGATAATAATAATAAAGAGAAGAAGAAGAAGAAGAATGATACTAATAACGATGATAACAAACCCATTTGTAAAACGAAAACACAAATGTCAAAGCATACTTAATACACTTCACACAGAACGAAAAAATCATTGTATTGAACTTACTACATAGACTTTTTCCCTGCAGGTGTATTTCTGTGTAAGAAAAGGATGTCTCTCAATACTATTGATTAATAAATGTTGAAAATGTAATGGTTTAAACAGCAAAAGACAAGCAGAAAAAGAAACACGTACCAAAATATCGACATTATGCATGACACCATTTATTGTTATGTAGATTTATGTATAATGGCATATCTTATGAATCAGTATGTGATTTAACCCTTTGACTCCCGCACCTTATCCATCAGCATCCTGCATTGTCAAGCATACTAGCAAGCAAAAACTAAATCCTTTGACTTCCTCACCCTATCCACCAGCTTCCTGCAGGTGGATAGGGTGAGGGAGTCAAAGGGTTAAGTTTTTACAGTTGGTTGGTAGGGTTCAGGAGTCAAAGGGTTAATATAAGTCTAATTCCGTGACGAACACAGTCACAAACAACATTTGGATTCACCATTTCAAGCATCTGAAAGCAAAATTAATGTGCCACATACACACACACACACACACACACACACACACACACACACGCGCGCGCGCGCGCACACGCGCGCACGCGCACGCGCACACGCACGCATGCACACACACATACACACACATACACACACACATTCACACACACACACACACACACATTCACACACACACACACGCACTCAAACACACACACACACACACACACACACACACCAACAGAAACTGAACCAATAAACATAAAACTGATCACAGGTGTTACAGATTTCTGTCTACTGTTCTCTGGAAGCGGTGCACAAAGAATAGAAAAATCAGAGGAAAGAATCAAATAATAACGATGACATCTTAACTTCAGTCTTGAAAAAAAAAAGATGCATGAGCTCTGTGTCTTACTTCCAGCTCTAAATATAAGTGAAATACATGTAAAATAAACAAAAATAACAACAAAGATACACACATAGGTTCAAGTTTTACTCAGTAAAACGAACCACCACTAGAACCCTCAGAACACCACCACAAGGATACTCACACACACACACACACACACACACACACACACACACACACACACACACACACACACACACACACACACACACACACACACACACACACACACACACACACACGTGTTTGTGTGGAAAGAAGATAACGCATAGTCATATTATACTTTCATGTGTTCGGGTAACACGACGTATTCCTATACTCTCTACAAAGACAATTTCTGACATAATTGCCTCACCATCATTAATTAATATATGAATTTTTTGTTAGCCTGTCAAAAAGTCCTATAGCGAATTACCTTCAACATGTTATTTCACTTGTTCACTGTTGTGGTTAGTCGATTCTTAGTTTTGACTTTTAAGTTTTATTCATTTATTCTAGATGTTTATTAATTTTGTTTATTAGATTGTTTGTTTAAATCTTTAATTGTGATAACATTATTTGTTAGATTTACCTTCCTTTCCTCAGAAATAATTGTTGTCTGGATCATTTTTTTTAAAGATCAAAATTGATAATTTTCATATATCCTCTTCACTCCTCCTGTATTCCCCCCCCCCCCCCCAATTTTTGTTTTGTTTTTTTGTCTAAAATCACTTTAGTGAATAGACATTAAATCGAAGACCACCACCACACACACGCACACGCACAGATCTTCATGACACAAATCCCACGTACGCAGATGTTCTCAAACAGAAACCAACATGCAGGCAGGACGACCAACAGCCACCAAAATCAGACAAAACAAAAAGTAGCAGCAATAAATCAAAGCGAGCGAAAATAGCGACCGAGAAGAAAGCCAAAGACGGGAAAGAACAACATCATGACATCAAAAAAGCTAAAGACGTCACTTCACAGCCGGAACATTCAACGTCACACACTAAGAAGATACCAGAACAATGTAAAAAGAATCACGACCTTCCTTACGTTCTGACTATCCACGATTCGGTGTTGACAGGTGTCAATTCAAGACGACTGGGACGATCTTACGGTTTTGAAGGAGACTCGTATGCTGTGAATAACATTCCTGACATAAAAGGCTCTTTAGACAAGACACTATCTAAATTTGACAATCCTGCTGAGTGTATCGTTTTTCATTGTGGTGTCCACGAACTAAATAACAAAGACATCGCAGCAACTACTCAACATCTCGCTTCTTGCATAAAACATGTAGCACAAACATACCCAACATCAAAGATAGTCATTAGCAAGATCGCCCCTGTACGACATGCACATACGGAGGTTCAGCGGAATTTGTTCAACGCTTTCTTGTCCGCTGAGCTTGTTGACATAAAAAACATATCTTTTGTTTCCCATGAAAACCTCCGTACTAACCAGCACTTTCTATACGACAATATACACCCCACTGCCAGAAGAAGCAGCGTGATAGCGGGGAACCTTGGATGACACGTTCGGGATTTGTTTTGGGAGACCCCTAAGAGAACAACACGATCACGTTCTTCACGGCTACACTCCTCCAGATTCCCCCTAGGACGGTTCCACCATTTTGATAACTGCGAACCGTAGTGGCTGCCATATGATATGTTTTAGTAGATCTACAGTTATCAACGATTCCTGTCACAGGACTTTTTCCACATCATCTCTGACAATTCGTCAGACTATAATACTCCGTACATTTGACGGCGTGTATACCATTTTTTCATTTATTTGTAATTTGTTTTTGTTCTTAATCACCTCTTATCTCTATTAGGACTTTTCACCATAGTTTTACTTACATTTTTGTTCTACCTTTCAATTGTAGCCTAAGTAATTAATGGTTTCTTTCTGGCCATTTTTATCGTACATAGAAAACCAAAGTCTTCGTGATTATCAAACAAATAACCAATAATTTAACATAAGAGACTAGCCAACAATGAAATTGCGTCAACAATCACAAATCAAATTTTTACAGTGGAATTGTAGATCTATTTCCACCAATTCCGCATACCTGGAACATTTTCTCTCATCAAATCAGTGTGAAGTTTTAATTTTGCAGTCGCTTAATGTTATCCCAACCAAACTTCCCAATTTCCAAAATTATTATTATCCTCCGATATATGACTTGGGAAATCCTGGGAAGAAGGTAGCCACTGCGATATATATACTTAAAGAGTTGCAGTATCACATATTTAATTCCCCAGTTTTAACATCAACTGAACACTTACACGCTTGTGCCGCCAAGAAAAATTCAGTAATTCTTTTATCGTGAACGTTTTGTCAATTTACCTGCCAACAGGTCCAAATGACCACAACACAGAATGGCTGTGTACGATTCCGGATCTGCAGCACGGTAGATGGCTAATAGGTGGAGACTTTAATTCCCACTCCCCGTTTTGGGAAAAAGATTGTTGTACTGTTACAAGCAATCGTTTAGTAAAAATATAGTTAACAGTGCGCTTTACCTTTTGAATGATGGGAGTGTCACTAGAATTCCTGATGTTTCCAAACACCGGGCAACAGCCATCGATCTGTCACTAATATCACCAGAATTAGTACCATGCTGTACTGGGACACTCACAAAGATACTTTGGGAAGTGATCACTTACCTATCATCATAACAATAACTTATGACAACATCAGGATGAAACACAGCACTCCTGACATCATACCAAAATATAATTACATGCGCGCTGATTGGTCCTTGTTTCGGACTGCTCTTGCTAATCAAGAATATAAGCATTATGAAAGTGAAAATGTAGACGTTATGTTTTCTAAGTTCCAGGAGTCAGTTCTAGCTGCTGCGGACCTCTCCATCCCGAAACTCAAAACTTATAAGTCCAAAAATCGTTTGGGTAATGTTTGGTGGACAGAGGAATGTGAGAAAGCAGTTCAGTATAAAAAAGATAAATTCAAAATCTACATCAAAAGCAGAAAACCCGACGATCACATGGAAATGAAAAAAGCTAACATCCAGTATAATAAAATCATTGCTGAAGCAAAGAAAGATTATTGGGCATCATACTGCACCAAAGAAATTTCAGATTTTAAGGATTTCCATAAAATCTGGACAAAAATGAATCAAATGAAAAACGGAGCCAATTTAGCCACGTGTCCAATAATGATTGATGCATGTCACAAATTTCCTTCTGACATGGACAAAGCTGAAACTTTTGCAGAACTCTTTGCTGAAAATAGTAAAGTAGACGGGTTGTCTCCAAACAGCAAACACTACAGAGAAATGGCAGCTAACAACCCTATCTTCATTGATCCAATACCTCAAAATGATCGCTGGTTTAATTCTCCGATCATCTTAGAAGAGCTAAAAAACACTATCTTGTCTCTACACAACAAAAGGAGTTCGGTAGGTGTCGATGCAGTTTCCAATGAAATGATTAAGCATCTTCCAGAAAATTATATTATTTTCTTACATAAAATTTTTCAGAAATGCTGGGTGAGTGGAACTGTACCACAGGTATGGCAAAAGTCTGTTGTTATACCCATATTAAAAGCAGGAAAGCCTAAAAACAATAAAAACAGTTACAGACCTATTGCTTTGACGTCCCATACGAGCAAACTAATGGAAAGATTGGTCTTAAACATACTTATACATTACTGTGATAGAAATAACGTTATTCCGGTAAACCAGGCAGGTTTCAGAAAAGGGAGATCCTTAGTTGAGCACCTGGTTAAACTTACAACTCAGATAAAACAACAATTTGCCCGTAGAAAAAGTCTTTTAGCAACTTTTTTTGATGTGAAAAAGCTTATGATCAAGTTTGGCATACACGTTTATTGTACAAGCTGAAATCTATTGGTCTATCTGGCAATATGTATAATTATATTAAGTCCTATCTAGCCAATAGAACAATTCAGGCAAGAGTGGAAACAAGTTATTCTTCTTCACAATGTCTTGACATGGGAATTCCTCAAGGTTCAGTGATAGCACCTATTTTATTTAATATCCTTATATATGATCTTCCTAAAGTACTCTCAAATCGTGTTGCTTTGGTACAGTACGCTGATGATATATGATGCATCTGGATGAATATTACTTTAAAAATGACAACTCCCCAGAGAGTGCAGAATTACATCAGGAAATTGTATCAATCTGATCTTGATAGTCTTGGAAACTACATGTTAGAAAATGGTCTGTCGTTGTCAGCAGAAAAAACTAACATGATGCTCTTTAATCCTGGTGGTACTTTACATAACTTCCTACTTTCAGACTGCATGGTGAAGCGATCCATTACAAACAGGTTGTAAAATTTCTGGGAGTCTTTATAACATCGAAATTAAACTGGAATGTCCATTTGATTATATTTTAACAAAAGCAAGAAAAGCCTTAAATTTTTTAAAGATAATAAGCAGATTACCCTGGGGAATGGATACAAACATACTTCTCCATCTATCAACAGCACTTGTAAGATCTAAATTATCTTACGCACAAGAAGTGTTCTTCAGTGCACCCAAATATTTACTAAAGAAGATTCAAAGTTTAGACAGCAAAAGTCTTAAAATTGCACTATGTGTACCAACCCATGCTTCAAATCTGGAAACGTACAAAGTTGCTGGAATTCTGTCTCTGAACAGCTATCGTGAGCTAGCGACAGCAAAGTTTGTAATCAGAACTACTTCACAAACGGACAATGTTGTGAGCAAGGAAATTAAACTAAGGTCTGATGTTGACTTTCCAAACCGAGCAAGCAACGTTTCATCACAAATGACTGTTGCAACTTACGTATCTGACTTAGTCAAACAGTCTAACATAAATTTGGATGAAATAGCTGAGACACCATCCACATCGCCTATCCCTACATGGGAAATGCTTAAAGCCACTTTTGATATTGATTATACAGATGCTAAGAAATATGAAAACATTAACATTTCGATATGCACAGCAAGAGAACACGTCGATGAAAAATACCGTACCCACCTCCATATTTTTACCGATGGATCAGTCTTAGAAAATAAATCTGCTGGAGCAGCGTTTTACGTTCCAAAATTTAAAATACAAAAGTCATTTATCATTAGGCCAAATATATCTATATTTACAGCGGAATTAGTCGCTATTATACAAGCGTTGCATTATTTAGTAGACCTTAAACCTGTATTTTTCAAAGTAGTAGTTCTCTTTGTTGATTCAAAATCTGTATTATATGCCTTACAGTCTTTTAATACAGACACAAGACCTGACTTAATTACTGAGGCAAATCATCTTATACATCGTTTAAGGACAAAAGGTATAGATATCAGTTTATGCTGGGTGCCTTCTCACGTTGGTCTTCATGGTAACGAAGTAGTAGACAGTGCAGCTAAACAAGGTGCACACAACACTGATAATACTATAGAATTATGTATTAAAACTTCCGTAAAAGAAGCTTGCAACTTGCTAGAATCAGCCTCATGGATTCGATTTCATGAACATTTCAATGAAAAGTTTGTGACACAACAAATGATAAAACTTTCATTTCAAAATGTATGTAAAACATTGCAGTATTCTTCCATATATCATTCGAGATCGATTGTTGCTGTTCATTTTCGTATTCAGCTAAACGCGTTGAAAACAAAATATTGTAAAAATCTCAAGTGTATTTGCGGAGAGCAATTCACACTGTTTCACTGTTTATTTTACTGCAAAATGTTACGTTCTTTTTTACCAAAAATATTTACACAAGAAAACTATTCTGAAACTCATTTTAACGAAGTAACTTCAGATAGTCTTTATCAGTTAAAATTTCAGAATCATTGGTTCACAGTCCTGTTAATGTATTGCTTTAAGTTTAAGAAGTTAGTATTTTAGCGTTAAATTTTTCCTTCACATTGTTAATGTTAATTGTTAGTGTTAAGATCTTGTTCCATTTTTCTATTTACCCACTTTTACTCTGTCTCCCCTCTCCCCACAATGCAACTCGCCCACCTCTCATCCTCCATTTTTCCCCCGTCTAATATCACTCATAGTGAACAGACGTTAAATTAAAGAACGAACGAACGAACGCACACGCACACGCACACACACACACACACACACACACACACACACACACACACACACACACACACACACACTAAAAAAGAATACACAATGCACAAAACGGGGTGGGGTGTGTGGGATGGGAATGGATGAAACATACATACACACCTACCAGTCATGGAAACCAGCTAGATATTCTCTCCTATCTTTTTCGTGTAGATCTCGTCACAAAGTCACAGAAATGTTGGTTGATTTTGTCACAAAATCACAGAAATGTTTATCAGGCGCTTTTTTTCGTGTTGATTTTGTCACAAAGTCAGAGAAATGTTTATCAGGCGCATTTTCTTTTTTCGTGTTGATTTTGTCACAAAGACAGGAATGTTTATAAGGCGCTTTTTTCGTATAGATCTCGTTACAAAGTCACAGAAATGTTTGTCGTGTGCTCTTTTTCGTGTTGATTTTGTCACAAAGTCACAGACATGTTTATGAGGCGCATTTTCTTTTTTCGTGTTGATTTCGTCACAAAGTCACAGAAATGTTTATCAGGCGCATTTTCTTTTTTCGTGTTGATTTCGTCACAAAGTTACAGAAATGTTTATCAGGCGCTCACTTCTAATGTCACAACAAGGGCACGATCATCCTGTTTGGATGTATCACGTGTCTCTGGTTGCTCAGTATGTTACCACTTTGTTGATTTGGTCGCTCGCTGTGTCTTCAGTTTACCTCAGCCTTCCATACTATCTCAGAGACTAGTTGTTCGCTCGCTTGCTCGCTCGCTCGCTCGCTTGCTCGCTCGCTTGGTCACCCAGTGTGTGTGGGTGTGTGTGTGGGTGTGTGTGTGTGTGCCTGTGTGTGTGCCTGTGAGTGTGAATGTGGAGCATGTATGTGTGCGTCTGTGAATGTGTGTGTGAGTGTGTATGTGGGCGCTCGTGTGTGTATGTATGTGTGTGTGCGTGTGTATATGTGTGTGAGTGTGTGTGTGTGTATGTGCGTGTGTGTGTGAGTGAAATCAGTATGTTTCTGTTTTAAATTTGTAACTGATTCAGGGAAATAAGGTAGCAATTGCTGACAACACAAAAGATGATTAACTGTTATAGAATCATTACATATACATTTGATGTTTTTACTGAATTTAGTTCTTACATTGCGCTTTTACTTTGTTGTCTAATACAACATTCATTTCATGGGCAGAGAGTTGTAAATCAAGTGTAGTACTGCCAGCTCTATTCATTGCTGCACATTTAGCTATTCTGTCAACCCAGTCATTATATATGATACCACAGTGGGATGGGATCCAACAAAAAGTAACTTGTGTATTGTTTGTTATTAAACAATGAATTAAAATTTAATCTCAAATTTTAACGCACTATTTTCTTTATATTCGCAACTTTTTATGGACTGTAATGCAGATTTCGAATCTACACATAATAAGATACTAAAAAAGGTATAGGTAGATCCACTATATATTTCAGTGCCATTAGGATGGCAATTAATTCAGAAGTGAAGATTGAATGTCCCTGTCCTAAACAGTAAGCCTTTTCTACTTTTAATTTTGGAATTACAAAGCTGCACCATCATCTAAAACAGAGCCATCAGTATATATTTTCAAGTGATGAAAATATTTTTCATGTAGATGTGACAGAACGTCAATTGCTAACAATTGTGGATTGATATCTTTCCTCAGGTCATTATCACTGTAGTTGATATCAAAACTAGCAGTGGACAATTCCCAGGGGGGTAGAAGACAACATGTCAATTTATGTACAACCTTTGTAGGTACTACGCTGGAAATTTCGAATAGCTCATTTGTGTAAGTGGATATTGTTTCTTGAGCCTTTATTGATTGTGCTCTCTTGGGGAAATGGATATCAGACCGAATTTTAAGTTCCGCATCGGTATAATTAGCTACTGCATTTGCTCTAACTATATACTTAGCAGCTGATAACTTCCTCCATTCTTCCAAAGGAACGGTGCCGGCTGTTTTATATACTTCTTGTTTTATTGTGTACACCGGTACACCAAGAGCACATTTAACAGCTTTACTGTCTAAGCTTTGAAGCTTTTTCAAATAGCATTTTGGAGCTGAAAAATATACCTCTTGGCCATAAGCCAACTTCGATCTGACTAAAGCTGTTACAAGATGTAGCAACGTTTTAGTGTCTTGCCCCCATGATTGTTTATTAATTACTTGTATTAAATTATAACTTTTCATAGCTTTACATAACAAGGCATCGATGTGTTTTTTCCATTTAAGCTAGAAGTCAAATGTACTCCCAGAAATTTCATCTGATTTGTATATTTCAGTTCCTCTTTATCAATTTTAAACAACGGTAAATTTTTAGGACCGAGTCCATTATTAAAAATCATCATGTGTGTCTTTTCATTGGATATTTCCAGACCGTTAACTATCAAGTAACTTGAAATATGATCAATTTCACGTTGATAAACCCTTTTTACATAACTGATTTCTCTTAAAACCCCTTCAATGCCATGAATATTTTTTGCTCAGTGACAACTATTTGCCAAGGGTTTTTTGGCTGCGGAGGGTAATAATTAACAAAAAATTCTAGCATAAAAACTACTGAAGGAAAGTATATAAAACCTATGTTTTTCTGAAAGGGAATTGAACACTTTTCATTTATGATAGTTGTAACTTTATTTTATCTAATGTTTTATAGCACATGGCCTATGAAGTTGAAAATGATTTTTTTTCCCTTGCATTTTGTGATTTTGTGTCACAGCATGCCTGTAGTAACACCTAAAAGTCCTAGATGTAAGCATGAAACACACACACACACACACACACACAACACACACACACACACACACACACACACACACACACACACACTCTCTCTCTCTCTCTCTCTCTCACACACACACACACACACACACACACACACACACTCGAGAGAGAGAGAGAGAGACAGAAATGCACACACACACCACACATACACCTAAGTACAATCAGTATCAGTATCTATTACTAGTATTTGTATCACACACACACACACACACACAAACACACACGAGACAGAAATGCATACGCACATACACACACACACACACACACACACACACACACACACACACACACACACACACACACACACACACACATACACACACTGCCACGCCCACTTCACACTGGGCAGATTACACGCGCACACAACCTAACCGGTCAGTCAGCGAAGTTGGCCACAGCACAAGACAATAGGTTATGACGTCAGTCTCTGCCCCGTCCTCTCGCTCGGACTGCTGAGCTATTAACACGCGATGACCACGTGAAGGCGTGTGTTGGTGTGTTGGGCGTAGCTCGCCGAGTTGTCATTGTCGGTGCTCTCCGACGTCGGTTCTTGTATCTCTTCTTCATTTTCCCTCATTTCACTTGATTCACTGGACTGTCCGTCACCTGGCTGGTGGTCTGGGTCATCTATATCCTCAAATTCTGTTTCTAGTTCTGCTCTTTCTTCTCTGTCAGCGTTCGCTCGCACAATCGGAGCGATGTTGACGTCGGCACCGACACGCCGCACTTCATCGCCTTCATCTTCCTCGTCCAGAGAATTATCTGACGATGCTTCGCCATACATCTTGAGAAATTCTGTATCTTCCATCATTTCTAAAACTACATTAGGATCTTTCCAGTGAAAATCCGAAAATCCTTGGGTGTACGCTTTCTTTTTCCCGAGCTTGGGCCTGGTTGTGATTCGTCGTCTGCCATCTTGAAAAGTCGAGTGAAAGTGACAGCTGGGTGGGTCACTTAACCGAGTTCTTTGACCAATGCCCATTGAGATACCACTTCAAACCTCATGAATATTTGAAGCTGATACACCACACTTTCTGATTGGAGGAAATGGGGGAACCCCTGTCTAAAATTGGAGATGTGAAAAATGATGAAATGAGGATGACGAACCAGTCAGTCATGGGGCACTTTTTTTACACTATAGCATGACGGACCAGTCCGTCATGGGGCACTATAGAGGTTTTCCTTTTCAATGTAACATTCATCCAGATCGCTATATCATCGGCGTACTGAGCTAAGTTTATATTGTTTGAGACTTGTGCTGGCAGGTCATGGATCAAAATATTTAGTAATAGAGGAGATATCACGGAACCCTGCGGAATTCCCATGTTAACAGGTCGTTTTTCAGAGTATGAGTTACCTATTTTAGCAATTATACTTCGGTCACTTAGAAATGCTTTAATAAAATAATACAGATTACCTTTGAGACCATTATGTTTTATTTTCAACAAAAGTCTCGCATGCTAGACTTGGTCGTATGCCTTTTTGAGATCGAAAAAAGTAGCTAAGACATGTTTTCTTTTGGCAAACTGAGTTTTTATTTGAGTTGTGAATTTGACTAAATGGTCTGTCGTCGCTCTACCTTTTTGAAATCCACATTGGTTGATAGGTATTATTTATTTTTCTCACAAAAGTAAGTCAGTCGATTCACTATAATTTTTTCCATCAGTTTTGAAACATGGGATGTAAGCGAGATAGGTCTGTAAGTACCTGGTTCAGAGCGGGGTTTATTAGCTTTTGTTATCGGAAATACTATTGAAGTCTTCCAAATTTCAGGTATGCGACCATTTTCCCAGCATTTTTGTATGATATTGTGTAATATTCAATCCATTTCTCCGATAAGTGATTTAAAAGGGTATATGAAATGCCGTCCAATCCGACAGCCGATTTTTTGTTGCTCAACGAGAGAAGGGCATCTTTAAGTTCCTGTAATGTAATTCTTGAATTTATGTACAAGTGACTATCGGGAGAGGATCTGTGTATTCGTCTGATTCCTCAAGTTTCCGTCTTTTTTCTCTGATTTGTTTAGACAAGCTGTTGGAGTTACTTGATTTTGCAAAGAACTGTACAAATTCCTCAGCTTTCTCAGAAGGCGAAGCAAATTCTTTGCCTTTAATCTTAATAGGAAATTGTGGTAAATGAAAGCCATTTTTCATTTCTTTGACCTTACTCCAAATCTTAGGAAGATCTTTGAGCCCTGAAATTTGTTGAGAGCAAAAATCAGACCAATATTGCTTTTTGGCTTGAGCAATAACTTTGTTCGAATGAATCTTAGCCACTTTCACATTGTAATGGTCTTCTGGAGATTTAGTCTTTAAATAGATTTTATACATTTTCTTTTTTTCATTCTTCGCTTCTTCACATGATTGATTCCACCAACTATTTCCAACATAATTACCTTTGTTTATATTCCTCCTTTACGGAATTGAATTAGTTGCTGTTTCATGTATTGCGGTTGTGAAGTTTGAATACATATTATTCACATTATCGCTTTCGTTAAAAGTGCAAACTTTTCCCATTAAAATGTTACGATAGTTTACCCAGTTCGCACGGTTGTACAGATATCTAGGTATAACATCGTCTTGTTCTGGTACGTGATCAAACAGTTCATTTATAACTGTGACAATAGGCAGGTGATCACTTCCAAGGGAGTCGAAAGTAACATCCCACACGCAGTTAAGGACAAGGTCAGGTGACAATAGAGTTAAATCAATGGCAGAAGCCTTGTGTTTAGGGTTATCTGGAATTCTAGTTACGCGACCATTATTTAACAGGACTAATCCAGAGTCAACGATATTTTCAACAAGACGACTATTAGATACAGACTGGCAAGTCTTGTTCCAGAATGGAGAATGGGCATTAAAATCCCCCACGATCAACCATTTCTCATAACTGTCTAAAGACCGTAGCCAGTCACTATTTTCTCCATCAGGACCACGTGGATAATAAACAGACATGATGTTTAGAGATGACACAGTTAGTTTTCACTTTCACAGCCACACGATAAACTCCATCAGCTTGTTTTGGCACAGGAGGCTGAAGGATTCCATAAACCACATCTTTACGAATATATATGGCTGCATATATCTTTGAGTTATTACCACAGATGTGGGTCACAGGAGGATAGTAAATACAAACTCTTCGTGACAGGTTTGACAGGACACCCTGTCAACCATGCCCACCTGACCCTTCCTTCTCTGGCACACCTCTTACTACTTTTACCCCAGTCTCACAAGAAGAAACTTTCAACACAATCAGATCCATGTCGTTCAAAACCTGCGAACTGGATCCTCTTCCAGGTTCTCTCTACTCCGACTGTCTCCCTACTCTCCTCCCATTCATCACTGACATCATCAACACTTCTTTTCAAACTGGAACTGTCCCAGATTCTTTCAAGTCTGCTATTGTTCACCCTCTCCTCAAGAAACACAATTTAGACCCAAATGAACTGAAAAATTACCGGCCTATCTCTAATCTCTCTTTCTTGTCAAAACTCCTTGAAAAAGTCGTCCTCAACCAGCTGAACTCTCACCTGTCTGCCAACAATCTCCTCAATCCTTTCCAGTCAGCCTACCGCCAGTGCCATAGCACTGAAACTGCCCTACTACACATTCTCAACAATCTCCTCCTTGCAACTGATACTGGCAAAGTCTCTCTCCTCACACTCCTTGGTGATGATGTGATTTACGCTTTTGTTTCTTCCACAGGACACTGTTTACATGTTTGCCGATGTTACTGACAAGGATGGAGGAGCCGATCTTATTAGGATTCACTGTGTCCTTGAAAGTAGTGTTAAACTTTGATTTTAAATTGCCATGATCCAAGAAGATGTTGTTACGACCATAAAGCACCAAGTGAAGCAGGGCGTTCAAAAGATCTATTTTTACCTGGAGGGGTCCATGTCATTGCGTGGACAGCTCATTGCGTCGACAGCTCATTGCGTGGACAGCTCGTTGCGTGGACATCTCGTTGCGTCGACAGCTCATTGCGTGGACAGCTCATTGCGTGGACAGCTCATTGCGTGGACAGCTCATTGCCTGGACAGCTCATTGCGTCGACAGCTCGTTGCGTGGACAGCTCGTTGCGTGGACAGCTCATTGCGTGGACAGCTCATTGCGTGGACAGCTCATTGCGTGGACAGCTCATTGCGTGGACAGCTCGTTGCGTGGACAGCTCATTGCGTGGACAGCTCCTTGCGTGGACAGCTCCTTGCGTGGACAGCTCATTGCGTGGACAGCTCCTTGCGTGGACAGCTCGTTGCGTGGACAGCTCATTGCGTGGACAGCTCGTTGCGTGGACAGCTCGTTGCGTGGACAGCTCATTGCGTGGACAGCTCCTTGCGTGGACAGCTCGTTGCGTGGACAGCTCATTGCGTGGACAGCTCATTGCGTGGACAGCTCATTGCGTGGACAGCTCATTGCGTGGACAGCTCATTGCGTGGACAGCTCCTTCCGTGGACAGCTCATTGCGTGGACAGCTCATTGCGTGGACAGCTCATTGCGTGGACAGCTCGTTGCGTGGACAGCTCGTTGCGTGGACAGCTCATTGCGTGGACAGCTCCTTGCGTGGACAGCTCGTTGCGTGGACAGCTCGTTGCGTGGACAGCTCATTGCGTGGACAGCTCATTGCGTGGACAGCTCATTGCGTGGACAGCTCATTGCGTGGACAGCTCGTTGCGTGGACAGCTCGTTGCGTGGACAGCTCGTTGCGTGGACAGCTCGTTGCGTGGACAGCTCGTTGCGTGGACAGCTCGTTGCGTGGACAGCTCGTTGCGTGGACAGCTCATTGCGTGGACAGCTCCTTGCGTGGACAGCTCGTTGCGTGGACAGCTCGTTGCGTGGACAGCTCGTTGCGTGGACAGCTCGTTGCGTGGACAGCTCGTTGCGTCGACAGCTCGTTGCGTCGACAGCTCGTTGCGTCGACAGCTCGTTGCGTGGACAGCTCGTTGCGTGGACAGGATGTGTAGAGGATGTAGTCTGGATATACAGGATGTAGTTTAGAGGATATAGTCAGGCTATAGATACAGGATGTAGTTTAGAGGATGCAGTCTGGCTATAGATACAGGATGTAGTTTAGAGGATGCAGTCTGGCTATAGATACAGGATGTAGTTTAGAGGATGCAGTCTGGCTATAGATACAGGATGTAGTTTAGAGGATGCAGTCAGGCTATAGATACAGGATGTAGTTTAGAGGATGCAGTCTGGCTATAGATACAGGATGTAGTTTAGAGGATGCAGTCAGGCTATAGATACAGGATGTAGTTTAGAGGATGCAGTCTGGCTATAGATACAGGATGTAGTTTAGAGGATGCAGTCTGGCCATAGATACAGGATGTAGTTTAGAGGATGCAGTCAGGCTATAGATACAGGATGTAGTTTAGAGGATGTAGTCTGGCTATAGATACAGGATGTAGTTTAGAGGATGCAGTCTGGCCATAGATACAGGATGTAGTTTAGAGGATGCAGTCTGGCTATAGATACAGGATGTAGTTTAGAGGATGCAGTCTGGCTATAGATACAGGATGTAGTTTAGAGGATGCAGTCTGGCTATAGATACAGGATGTAGTTTAGAGGATGCAGTCTGGCTATAGATACAGGATGTAGTTTAGAGGATGCAGTCTGGCTATAGATACAGGATGTAGTTTAGAGGATGCAGTCAGGCTATAGATACAGGATGTAGTTTAGAGGATGCAGTCTGGCCATAGATACAGGATGTAGTTTAGAGGATGCAGTCTGGCTATAGATACAGGATGTAGTTTAGAAGATGCAGTCAGGCTATAGATACAGGATGTAGTTTAGAGGATGCAGTCTGGCTATAGATACAGGATGTAGTTTAGAGGATGCAGTCTGGCTATAGATACAGGATGTAGTTTAGAGGATGTAGTCAGGCTATAGATACAGGATGTAGTTTAGAGGATGCAGTCTGGCTATAGATACAGGATGTAGTTTAGAGGATGCAGTCAGGCTATAGATACAGGATGTAGTTTAGAGGATGTAGTCAGGGTATAGATACAGGATGTAGTTTAGAGGATGCAGTCTGGCTATAGATACAGGATGTAGTTTAGAGGATGCAGTCTGGCTATAGATACAGGATGTAGTTTAGAGGATGCAGTCTGGCTATAGATACAGGATGTAGTTTAGAAGATGCAGTCAGGCTATAGATACAGGATGTAGTTTAGAGGATGTAGTCTGGCTATAGATACAGGATGTAGTTTAGAGGATGTAGTCTGGCTATAGATACAGGATGTAGTTTAGAGGATGCAGTCTGGCTATAGATACAGGATGTAGTTTAGAAGATGCAGTCAGGCTATAGATACAGGATGTAGTTTAGAGGATGCAGTCTGGCTATAGATACAGGATGTAGTTTAGAGGATGCAGTCTGGCTATAGATACAGGATGTAGTTTAGAGGATGCAGTCTGGCTATAGATACAGGATGTAGTTTAGAGGATGCAGTCTGGCCATAGATACAGGATGTAGTTTAGAGGATGCAGTCTGGCTATAGATACAGGATGTAGTTTAGAGGATGCAGTCTGGCTATAGATACAGGATGTAGTTTAGAGGATGCAGTCTGGCTATAGATACAGGATGTAGTTTAGAGGATGCAGTCTGGCTATAGATACAGGATGTAGTTTAGAGGATGCAGTCAGGCTATAGATACAGGATGTAGTTTAGAGGATGCAGTCAGGCTATAGATACAGGATGTAGTTTAGAGGATGCACTCAGGCTATAGATACAGGATGTAGTTTGGAGGATGCAGTCTGGCTATAGATACAGGATGTAGTTTAGAGGATGTAGTCTGGCTATAGATACAGGATGTAGTTTAGAGGATGCAGTCAGGCTATAGATACAGGATGTAGTTTAGAGGATGCAGTCTGGCCATAGATACAGGATGTAGTTTAGAGGATGCAGTCAGGCTATAGATACAGGATGTAGTTTAGAGGATGCAGTCTGGCTATAGATACAGGATGTAGTTTAGAGGATGCAGTCAGGCTATAGGTACAGGATGTAGTTTAGAGGATGCAGTCTGGCTATAGATACAGGATGTAGTTTAGAGGATGCAGTCTGGCTATAGATACAGGATGTAGTTTAGAGGATGCAGTCTGGCTATAGATACAGGATGTAGTTTAGAGGATGCAGTCTGGCTATAGATACAGGATGTAGTTTAGAGGATGCAGTCTAAGTATAGATACAGGATGTTGTGTAGAGGATGTGGTCAATAATGAAGGACGTTTGTCGCCATTCAGCATTCCAAAAGTGAACATAGCACAAATAAGAATTTACAATTGGAGGACAAAATCCACCTTTTCAAAAATGGAAATAGAACAAGGACAGAGATTTAAAGGTAAGTGCTTAATTAAGATTCAATTTTTTTCTTAATTTAATATTGATCTATTCTATGCCCAAATCGTCATTGATAAAACATGCCTACATGCAACGGCTGAACATTCATTCTAATGATCTCCGAGAAATCAAAAAATGTCGGAAATATTCTCATTTCGCAAAAAAACAATGCCAATACACTTAAATAATACAAACCTGCCTACCCGTTAAAAGCTGAAATAGGATTCAGGCACATCCCAAATAGGATTTCAACACCCAAATAGGATTTTACTACGAAGTACTAAAAAACTACTAAAAAGAAAAATCACACTCACTTGATGATTTGGTGATATTACCTGGTCCTGCACTTTCATTAAATTCATGCAACCAGTCACAGTCACATTCGCTGGTGATAGTGGAAGAGCTAATATATCAATTTCATACACTATTTACAAAATGTTGTCTGTACAGAAGGAATGACAGACTTTTGAAGGGACCTAATACATACACTATTTACAAAGCTTTGCTTGTACAGTTGTAGAAAGAATGGCAGACTTATTTTTGAAGAGACCTGTAATAGGCACCCTTCAAGTGACGAAGTGTGTTTTGAGAGATGTCACCAGACTCCGATTTGTTTTTAAGCACAAGCAAAGCTTCTAAGGTGTCATTTCCAAGGCAGGCACGTTGGTCTGTCCTGTTCTTCCTTACACAAGAAAAAAATTCTTTGGTTTGTTTTGAACTAGAAGTAGAAGCGAAGTGTAAATCGACAGATCTGCACTTTCTAGATATAATGGCCAAAGTAAGCCAAGCTGAACATTTGCGGTCATTTATACAGCGGGACTAGGCGCGTGTTAAAAGAATAACGCGTGTGTGTGTGTGTCTCTCTCTCTGTCTCTGTCTCTGTCTGTCTGTCTCTGTCTCTGTCTCTCTCTGTCTGTCTCTCTCTCTGTCTCTGTCTCTCTCTCTCTCTCTTTCCCTCCCCCCCCCCCCCCTAAAATGTGAATGAGCTGTCGACGCAATGAGCTGTCGACGCAATGGGCTGTCGACTTTACGGGTACCTCCCACCTGGAGAACCCTGTCTCTCACCGGTGCTGCTTTGCTGATAACAATTTTACTTTTGGGATGTGAGGACACAATTTCGTCCACAGCTTTCACTAACTTGTTACATACTGTTTGGGGGTCAGTGGCCTTCAAATCGTGTAGTCCACAATGTAGAACACAACAATCAAATTGACTAGTGGACGATTCTTTGAGGGACTGAGCAAGTTTGTCTACAAAAGAAGTATGCTTTGTTTCAACATTGAATCCGTAAGAACGACCAAGTCTGTGACTATGTACACCATTTAATACTGAATCATGTACAAGAAAAACTGATGGCAGATCAGAGGTTACTTTTTCTTTTTGTGTAGTTTTGGACGTGACCGAGAGGCAGCTTGTCTGTCTTTGTGTTCTTTTGATAAAACTTTCGTCACAGGCTTGACGTCATTTTTCTGGCGCGTGATGTTGGTTCGCCTTTCAGTTGATGGTTTTGGCCTTTCTGAAGGAAATTTTGAAGCCAAAGGGGTTGGTTTAGGTGCTACGGTGACAGATGTTACAGCTGCCTCTGCATAAGAGATGGGCAGCGGTGAAGGATTTGGTAGTGGTTTGTCTGTGTGGTTGGGGTCTGTTTGTGTCCTAACCGACACGCAGACCGGCGGCATCCTTCCGCTAGTAAGAGTCCCACTGCCCATCTCTTGCACATGGTTATTTACAATTTTTTCTAAATTCAGTATGTGTGTGTGTGTGTGTGTGTGTGTGTGTGTGTGTGTGTGTGTGTGTGTGTGTGTGTGTGTGTGAGTGCGTGTGTGTATGTGTGTGTTTGTGTGTGTGTGTGTGTGCGTGCGTGTGTGTGTGTGTAATTGTGTGTGAGTTTCTTTGTGTGTATGTGTTTGTGTGTGAGTATCTGTGTATGTGTGTGTTTGCGCGTGTGTGTACTGTGTGTGTGTGCGTGTGTAGTGTGTGTGTGTGTAGATGGAGGCTATAAGTGTGAATATTTATAGCTAATGTAAAGATAGTGATGGTGGCGTGTGCATGCGTGTGTGCATGTGTTCATGTCTATCTATTTATCTATCTATCTATCTATCTATCCATCCATCCATCTATCTATCTACCTGGGTATGTATGTATTATGTATGTGCGTATGTATGTTTATATGTACATGTATGTATGTATGTATGAAGTATGTATATATGATTGTATGTATATATATGTGTGTGTATGTATGCATGCATGTTTGTATGCATGTATAGATGGATGGCTGTAAGGATGTATATGTTTTGTGTGTATATCATGTGTACGTGCGCGTCTGCCTTTCTACGTTTCTGCCCTTCTCTCTCTCTCTCTCCCTCTCTCTCTCTCTCTCCCTCTCTCTCTCTTTCTCTCTCTCTCTTTCTCTCGCTCGATCGCTCGCTGCCCCCACACTCATTCACACAACACACACACACACACACACACACACACACACACACACACACACACACACACACACACACACACACACACACACACACACACACACACACACTGTGACGTATGACATTTTTGCAGGCTGTGTCAGCATGCTTAGTTACAGATATGGTTTCAATAACACAAAGTTAAAATAAAAATATTCAAGTTGCAAATTTGAAGGAATCTGCCTAACCAATCAAAGCATACGTCTCACGACACGCCATGGAGAAAACCACTTGAGCCAGTTGAAATGGTTGCCTCACATAACCCTATGGCGGGATCTAAGCAGTCAGTGGGAGCAGTTCTGGCTCCATGAACTGGTGTGTGTGGTCTGTGTTGTCCGTAACATGGACTCCTGGTGAGGCGATAATTGTAGTTCTCCAGGTTTTCTTTTTATATTTTCGTTTTAGGATCATTGCAATCAGGGAGGCTACGTTTGTGCTCGCCTCTTTTAGTCGCATTTTCTACGGCACCTTAATGCCGCAGAAGCTGGAACTGTTTTTACAATGCGATGATGATGACGACGATGAGGGTAATAATCATGTTGCTTTGGAGTTCCATTCAGGATTGAGACTGGGTGACAGGGCTGTACTCTACGCTTACTGTCATGATATATCCTGGCGTAAACCAGGCCCGAGAGATACAAACACCTGCAGTGCTGGTCAGAAGATTTGAGCAACACCCTCAGTGACACATCCGTGAAGCGGATGAAACTCGACTGTGTGGTCCCAGTCTTCCCAATGAGACCACAGCACGCCCAACTCTGGATAGGAGCCTGTTTGAGCCGAAAAATCCCACGATGATTTTTGAAGGTACTGATGGGGAATCGAACCCACAACCTTCGTCGGTAGTCCGTTGCGCTAACCAATACACCACGGCGACTGGTTATAGTTCTCCAGTCTCAGTTCAGTTCAGTTTAATAGCTCCCGAGTCGTTTGACGCTTCAGGCGGTCAAGGTTCCCCTCTTGTTTCGGTCAGCAGTCTGCACCATCATGTCACTCCACTCTTGCTTATTCGGAAGATGTCTTTCCGTCACAGCAAATGGCACAACTATGAGACAGGTTTGATAAGTTTAAATATCTGGGAATGGTCATCTCATCAGAAGGTAGATGCACATCAGAAATGGCCTGCAGAATCGGCCAAGCCAAAACAGCCTTGAAGAAGATGAGAAGCGTTCTTACCAACACATGCCTATCAATTATTTAACATCAGGAAGAGAGTTCTTGAATGTTATATAGAACCGACACTGCTGTGCAGTTGTAAGGCGTGGACAATCAACATGCAAAAATCAGAACAAAATTGAGGCAACTGAAATATGGTTCCTTAGAAGAATGTTGAGAGTTCCATGGACAGCAAAGAAAACAAACGAAACAGTTTTGAAGGAGGCAGATACAAAAAGATCATTAATAAAGATTAACAAAAGACAAGCAACATTTATAGGTCATATTATGAGGAAAAGGGAAATACAGCGCTTGGTCACAACAGGAAACCTGGAGGGAAAGAGAACACCGGGTAGACCCAGGAAGAAAAATATTGGACGGACCTGCAATGTGGCTGAAGACAGAGGGTGGAAGATGTACTTGCAGCGACAGGGGATAGATTCGTGTGGAGGGCCATGATCGCCAACACCATGCGGCAGGGCACATGATGATAATGATGGTAGTTTGTTGCCAGCTGATCTTAGGTCGGCCTGTCTTTCGTTTTCCCTAAGGCGTCAACCATAGCCCATGGTTGGCGAGTCTTGTAAGGAGGGAGCCTTGACACGTGGCTAAGCCATTTTAAGCGCGGGATTTACAGATGACATTAATAACTGAGGATTGATCGGATCGCTCTTCGACTTCGTTTTGATCATGAAGTCATTCCATTTGACACATGGAATTTTTCTTAAGCGTATCAGTCAAAGACATTAAGTTTCTTCTCTCTGTTGGATTTCATGTGCCAGGTTTTGCAGCCATAAAGCTTGGTGGACAGTACGTCAAGAATTTTAGAATGGAAGTTTGATGTTTGTTTTATAGAGAACTTCTTGCTTTCACAGATTTTGAAGGCTGTTGTGCTCTGTCTATTCTAAAATGGATTTCTTTGTCCATTTTCAATTTCCTTTGACCCATGAAAACGTCAATTGATTTTCAGTGATCTCCAGTCTGTATGTCCTTTGTCTTTATCTGCTGATGTCTTAACCCAGTTCTCCAGCACATTGATAGTTGGCGTTTACAAAGCTCTTAGAGACTCTGTTATCTGATTAGGCTGCTTTATCATCAGTCAGTAAAGATCGGACAGTTTTCCTCCTCCATGAGTTTTAGTTACTTTTTCGAGATCAAATCGATAGCATCACTGAACAGCATTGGAGAGAGAATGCAGCCTTGGCTAACGACAGTGAAAACCTGAAAGCGGTTGCTGCAGACGTCCACTGTGCGTATATAACAGCGAGAATTGATGTAGATGTTTTCTACTTTGATTTCCATATTCAAAATGGGTCAGGCCATATTAACGATCTCATTATTTTTCCTGTGCTTCCGTTGTTTGGTTGTTTTTTTTTTATCTTCTTCTTGTCTTGTATTCCTCTGCTTCCTGTGTTTTCTTTTTCGTCTTTGTCTATTATTCTTCTTCGTCGTTGTCATCTTGTGCTGCCTCTTTTTGTTCTGCTTCGCTTTTTCCTTTGGTTTCTTTTTTCTTTCCTTTTTCTCATCGTTTCATGTCATTTCTTTTTTTTCTGCCTTCTTCTCCTTGCCATTCTCTTTAAACTCTGTGTGTGTGTGTGTGTGTGTGTGTGTGTGTGTGTGTGTGTGTGTGTGTGTGTGTGTGTGTGTGTGTGTGTGTGTTGTGTGTGTGTGGTGTGTGTGTGTGTGTGTGTGTGTATGTGTGTGTGTTTGTGTGTGTGTGTGTGTGTGTGTGTGTGTGTGTGTGTGTGTGTGTGTGTGTGTGAACGTGCCTGTGTAGTAGGTAGGGGACAATTCGACGTGTACGGGTAGTAGAAAGGGGACGTGTTTGTAATTTGGAGACGTCCCCAAAATACACAAAATTAAAATTGGCTCAAAATCACAAAATAAGCTTAAAATAATATACCGTTGCGTATAAATTATGAACTATATTATTTATTAAAAAATGTCCCCTAATTACTACATATTTTGCTTGAAGTAATTTGGGGACGTCCCTTAATTACTACATCCCACTGACCCTGTTCTCAGACAGATTGAGTCACACAACTTTTCAGTCTTAGTCGGTTTAAAAGCGTGTATGTCTTTGGCTTCTTTACTGTCTGAGATTGATCTATTGGTTTTTTTATGGACTTCTGTCTATTGTTAATACTGTGTAAGTGCTGATGGTGTTATTGTTGCTATTTTACCATTTTCCTTTTAAAGAAAATACAAGATTTTTTTTGACTAGCACTGCCATTAATAGATTTATTGACTGAATAATTTACATTCGTGCTGATTAATTTTATGGTGTTCTGTTTTAATAGTTTAATACACTTAATTTTTTTAATTAAATGCTGTCTGTGTGGCTTGATTTCAATTGTTAATTTATTTATTTATTTATCTATTATTTATTTATTTATTTATTTATTGTTTTTGTACGTATGTTTGTTTGTTTACGTGTTTATGTATTCAATTATTTGTTTATTGTATCACTCCGCCAGAATGACGCCATAAGTGCTTCACCACAGACTTATCTAACATTATACAGACATGTAAATAGCCATGTCGGACTGTTAAGGGCACTTGAAATATATTGCTCATGAGGGATTCGTTGCATTCTGACAATCCCTTATGCGCTCCACCAAAAATAAATGTGTTGTCTGACAGACTATCTAAGCCTGCATAGAACTGTATGCCTGACAAGGTCTTGAAATGGAGGTGGGTGGTGGTGGTGATGAAGGACAGCACCCATGACACTTGACTAACACTGCCAGAATGATTAAAACATAAAGATGGACAGTGAACTCACCAGTTTTTTTATGTTGTGGGCTGGAACTGGACTCGAGACATCAGACCTTGAGATCCAGGGTTCAGATCCAACAGCCAGCCAGCCTGCTCAGAAATGAGAGATAGAAACTGCACCCAAACTACTCACACACACGCACGCACATACACACGCACACACACACGCACACACATACACATGCACGCACACTCACGCGCACACACGCACGCGCATACACACACACGTACGCACGTACACGCATGCACACATGGACACACACACACACCCCCCCCCCCCCCTATTTTGTACTCTGCCTTTTTCTTCTTTTATTACCTCCACCTAGAGTTCTCTCCCATCATGTCCTCCACCCTGAGTTCCTCCCTTTTTTTTCCTCACCCAGAATTCCATTCCTTTGGTGCTCTCCAAAGTGTCCACTCCAAAGTTATAGTTTGTCTTTCTGTGTTACTTCCTGAAGTTCCCATCTATTTGTAACCCTCTCCCTTAAAAAACAAAAACAAAAACAAATAAAAAACCCTTACCCCCATTGTTCCTTCCCATTTGGATATTTTCTCCCCTTCCCTGAAGTTCCCATGGAAGAGCCTGTGCCTTATCCTCCCTGCCTGACGTTTTCTCCCCTTGTTTCCCCTTGAATTTCCCTCTCACTTGTCCCCCTCCTACTCCATTGCTTCTCCCAGACTTCCTACCGCCAACTTCCCTCCAAGTTCCCTCTTTTTGTTTTTCCTTTTAATCATAACACCCTTTGCCCCCATTCCCAGAGTTTTGACTTTTGTTCCCACACCCAAATGTCCCTTCATTTGTTTCACCCTATTTAGAGTTCCCTCCCTCTGTTTACCCCCATCCAGAGTTCCCTCCTTCTGTTCCCCCACCCAGAGTTCCCTTCCTCTGTTCCCTCCCCCCCCCCCCCACCTGGAGTTCCTTCCCTGTGTTTCCATCTTCAACAAAAGTTCCTTTCCTTTACTTTCCTCCTCAACCAGAGTTCCCTCCCTCTGTTTCATCTCCACCCGAAGTTCACTCCTTTTCTTCCCAACCGAAGGACTTTCTTCTGCTCTTCCCCACCCGGAGTTCCCTCTGTCTGTTTCTTCCATGCCATCCCACCCAGAGTTTCTTCTCTCTGTTTCCCACTACCCAGAGTTCCCTCATTCTATTTGCTCCACCTGGAGTTCCCTCCCTCTGTTTCTCCCCACCCAGAGTTCCCCTACCTCTGTTACCCCCATCAAGAGTTCCTCCCTCTGTTCTCCACCTCCCCTCCAGAGTTTCCTACCTCTGTTATGCCCTGGAGTTCCCTCCCTGTGTTCTCCCACCCAGAGGTCCCTCCTGCTGTTACCCTACCTGCAGTTCCCGCCCTCTGTCACCCGCCGGGTTCCCGCTGTCTGTTACCTCCCAGAG
Source organism: Monoplex corrugatus (assembly GCA_030674185.1). Taxonomy (NCBI): domain Eukaryota; kingdom Metazoa; phylum Mollusca; class Gastropoda; order Littorinimorpha; family Ranellidae; genus Monoplex; species Monoplex corrugatus. Next base: position 54,577,475 of record CM060309.1, read on the forward strand.
TTCCCTCCCTCTGTTTCTTCCCCACCAGAATTCCTCTGTTCCCCCCTCCTGAGTTCCCACCCTCTTTTTCCCCTTACCCAGAGTTTCCTCCCTCTGTTTCCCCCAACCTGGAGATCCCTCCTGTCCCTCCTGGAGTTCCCTCCCTCTGTCCCCTGCCCCCTGAGTGTCCTCCCTCTCTTCCCCCATGAGTTCCCTCCTTCTTTTCCCTGCACCCCCTGGAGTTCCCTCCCTCTGCTCCCCACACCCCGAACCCCCTCAGTTCACTGCCTCTGTTCCCTCCCTCTGTTCTCCTTCACTCTGGAGTTCTCTCCCTTTGTTCTACCCCTGCAGTTCCCTCCCTCTGTTTCCCGCATCCCCTGGAGTTTGCTCCCTCTGTTCCCCTCACCCCAGCCCTCGAGTTCACTCCCCCTGTGCCCCGTTCCCCCATCTGGAGTTCTCTCCCTCTGTTCTTCCCCACTCCGGAGTTCCCTCCCTCTGTTCTACCGCCCCCATCCGGAGTTCCCTGCCTCTCTTCTCCCTCCCTCCTCCCTCCCTCTCTTCTCCCTCCCTCCCTCTTTCTCCCTCCCTCCTCTCTCCCTCTCTTCTCCCTCCCTCCCTTCTCCTTCCCTCCCTTCTCCCTCCCTCTCGTCTCCCTCCCTCTGTTCTCCCGCCCTCCTCCTTCCACGTCCGGAGTTCCCTTCCTCTCTTCTCCTGCCTCCTTACCCCCTATGTCCGAAGTTCCATCCCTCTGTTCTCCCCCCCTCCCCCACGTCCATAGTTCCCTCCCTCTGTTCTCCCACCCCCCTTACCCCACGTCCGGAGTTCCATCTCTTTTCCTGACCCCCACCCTCCCGAGTTCCCTCCGTCTCTTCTCCCTCCCATCTGGAGTTACTTCTCTGCGTTCTTTGCCCCCCCCCCCCCCCCCATCCGAATTTCACTCCCTCTGTTTCCCCTATCCAGATTCCATCCCTCTCCACCTCCTTCCAATAACCGAAGTTCCCACTCTCCACCGTCCTGAGTTCCCTCCCTCTGTTCTCCCTCCCATCTGAAATTCCCTGTTTCATTCCAAACCGGGAGTTCCCTCCCTATCCCACAAGTTCCCTCCCTTTGTTCTCCCCTCCCCCTGGAGTTCCTCCCTCTGACCCCCCCCCCCCCATTTAGAGTTCCCCACCCCTGTGTTCCCTCCCTGTGTCCCCCCCCCCCATCTGGAGTTTCTTCCGTCTCTTCCCCCCCCCCATCCAGAGTTCCCTCCCTCTGTTCTCTCCCCCATCTGGAGTTCCCTCCCTCCCATCCAGGGTTCCTCTGTTCAATTCTATGGAGTTTCCTCCCTCTGTTCTCCCTCCTACCTGGAATTCCCTCCCTGTGTTCTGCCCCCATCCAGTTCCCTCAAGCATTCCCACAAAAATAGCAGTTTCCTCTCTCCCACAATCCAGAGTTCCCTTGCTCTGTTCCCCACCCCCTGGACTTCCTGGAGTTCCCACGCTCTGTTCCCCACCCCCTGGAGTTCCCTCACTCTGTTTCCTCCCAAACCTGGAGTTCCCTTCCTCCCCCTCCCCAGAGTTTCCTCCCTCTGTTTCCCCCAGCTATCCAGAGTTCCTTCCCTTTGTTCTCCCCCTCTCCATCTGGAGTTCCCTCCCTCTGTTCTCTCCCACCCAACCTGGAGTCCCTCCCTCTGTTTCCCCATATCCAGAGTTCCTCCCTCTGTCCCTTCCCCTCCCCCAAGATCCCTCCCTCTTCCATACCCTGAGTTCCCTCCCTGTTCCCACACCCATAAGTTCCCTCCCTCTGTTTCCCGCACTCCACCCCACCCCCCATCCCAAGTTCCCTCCCTCTGTTCTCCCACCCCCCACCCCCATGCGAAGTTCCCTCCCTCTGTTCTCACCCCCTATCTGGAGTTCCCTTACTGTTCTCCCTCCCCTCCAGAGTTGCCTCCCTCTGTTCTAGCACCATCCAGAGTTCTCTCTGTTCTTCCCCTCATCCAGAGTTGCCTCCCTCTGTTCTTCCCCCGTCCGGAGTTTCCTCCCTCTGTTACTCACAAGATCTGCATTCACAAGATCTGAACGAAAACAATACTTGGACAGGAAAACTGCGTTAGCTGAAGGCAATTGGCTTTTCGTCTCGTTGGTTTCTCGTTGGTTTTTCGTCTGGCTGGTTTCTCATCTCACTGGTTTCTTGTCTCACTGGTTTCTCGTCTCACTAATTTCTCGTCTCACTGTTTTCTCGTCTCGTTGTCCTCGTTGTTTTTCCCGTTGTCGTTCTTCTCGTTGTCCTCGTTGTCGTTGTTGTCCTCGTTGTCGTTGTCGTTGTCGTTGTTGTCCTCGTTGTCGTTCTCGTTGTCGTTCTCGTTGTCGTTCTCGTTCTTGTCGTCGTTGTTCTTCTCGTTGTCGTCGTTGTTGTTCTTCTCGTTGTCATCGTTGTCATTCCTCTTGTTGTCATCGTTCTTCTCGTTGTCGTCGTTGTTGTTCTTCTCGTCGTCGTCGTTGTTCTTCTCGTCGTTGTTCTTTTCGTTGTTGTTGTTCTCGTCGGTGTTGTTCTCGTTGTTTTTGTTGTTCTCGTTTTTTTTTGCTGTTGTTCTCGTTGTTGTTGTTCTCGATGTTGTTGTTTTTCTCGTTGTCGTCGTCGTTGTTCTCGTTGTCGTCGTTGTTGTTCTCGTTGTCGTAATTGTTGTAATTGTCGTCGTTGTTCTTCTCGTTGTCGTTGTTCTTCTCGTTGTTGTCCTTGTTGTTCTCGTTGTCGTAATTGTTTTCTCGTTGTCGTAATTGTTCTTCTCGTTGTCGTAATTGTGTTCTTCTCATTGTCGTCGTTTTCCTCGTTCTCGTAATTGTTCTCGTTGTCGTTGTTGTTCTCTCGTTGTCGTCCTTCTTGTTCTTCTCGTTGTCGTCGTTGTTGTTCTTCTCGTTGTTGCCGTTGCTGTTCTTCTCGTTGTCGTCCTTGTTTTTGTTTATCGTTGTCGTTGTTGTTCTTCTCGTTGTCATCGTTGTTGATCTCCTCGTTGTCGTCGTTTTTGTTCTTCTCATTGTCATCGTTGTTGTTCTTCTCGTTGTTGTCGTTGTTGTTGTTCTTTCGTTGTCGTCGTTTGTTGTTGTTCTCATTGTCGTAGTTTATGTGTTCTCTCTTCTCGTTGTTGTAGTTGTCGTCCTTGTTGTTCTTCTCGTTGTCATCCTTGTTGTTCTTCTCGTTATCGTCCTTGTTGTTCTTTTCGTTGCGCCGTTGTTTTGTTCTTTTCTTCTCGTTGTCGTCGTTGTTCTCGTTGTCGTAATTGTTCTTGTCATTGTCGTCCTTGTTCTTCTCGTTGTCGTCGTTGTTCTTCTCGTTGTTGTCATTGCTGTTCTTCTCGTTGTCGTTCTTGTTATTGTTATCGTTGTCGTTGTTGTTCTTCTGTTGTCGTCGTTATTGTTCTTCTCGTTGTCGTCGTTGTTGTTGTTCTCATTGTCATAGTTGTTGTTCTTCTTCTCCGTTGTTGTAGTTGTCGTCCTTGTTGTTCTTCTCGTTGTCGTCGTTGTTGTTCTTCTCGTTATCGTCCTTATTGTTCTTCTCGTTGTCGCCGTTGTTGTTCTTCTGTTCTTCTCGTTGTCGTCGTTGTTCTCGTTGTCGTAATTGTTCTTCTCATTGTCGTCCTTGTTCTTCTCGTTGTCGTCGTTGTTCTTCTCGTTGTTGTCATTGCTGTTCTTCTCGTGTTCTTTGTTATTGTTATCATTGTTGTTGTTGTTCTTCTCGTTGTCGTCGTTATTGTTCTTCTCGTTGTCGTCGTTGTTGTTGTTCTCATTGTCATAGTTGTTGTTGTTCTTCTCGTTGTTGTAGTTATCGTCCTTGCTGTTCTTCTCGTTGTAGTCGTGTGTTCTTTCTTGTTGTTGCCGTTGTTGTTCTTCTCGTTGTCGCCGTGTTGTTCTTCTGTTCTTCTCGTTGTCGTCGTTGTTCTCTTTGTCGTAATTGTTCTTCTCATTGTCGTCCTTGTTCTTCTCGTTGTCGTCGTTGTTCTTCTCGTTGTTGTCATTGCTGTTCTTCTCGTTGTCGTTCTTGTTGTTGTTATCGTTGTCGTTGTTGTTCTTCTCGTTGTCGTCGTTATTGTTCTTCTCGTTGTCGTCGTTGTTGTTGTTCTCATTGTCATAGTTGTTGTTCTTCTTCTCGTTGTTGTAGTTGTCGTCCTTGTTGTTCTTCTCGTTGTCGTCCTTGTTGTTCTTCTCGTTATCGTCCTTGTTGTTCTTCTCGTTGTCGCCGTTGTTGTTCTTCTGTTTCTTCTCGTTGTCATCGTTGTTCTCGTTGTCGTAATTGTTCTTCTCATTGTCGTCCTTGTTCTTCTCGTTGTCATCGTTGTTCTTCTCGTTGTTGTCATTGCTGTTCTTCTCGTTGTCGTTCTTGTTATTGTTATCGTTGTCGTTGTTGTTCTTCTCGTTGTCGTCGTTATTGTTCTTCTCGTTGTCATCGTTATTGTTCTTCTCGTTGCGTAGTTGTTCTTCTCGTTCGTCGTCGTTGTTGTTCTCGTTGTCGTCGCTGTTGGTCTCGTTGTCGTCCTTGTTCTTCTCGTCGTCGTCGTCGTTCTTCTCGTTGTCGTCGTTGTTGTTCTTCTCGTTGTTGTCGTCGTTGTTCTTCTCGTTGTCGTCGTTGTTGTTCTTCTCGTTGTCATCGTTATTGTTCTTCTCGTTGCGTAGTTGTTCTTCTCGTTCGTCGTCGTTGTTTGTTCTCGTTGTCGTCGCTGTTGGTCTCGTTGTCGTCCTTGTTCTTCTCGTCGTCGTCGTCGTTCTTCTCGTTGTCGTCGTTGTTGTTCTTCTCGTTGTTGTCGTCGTTGTTCTTCTCGTTGTCGTCGTTGTTGTTCTTCTCGTTGTTGTCATTGTTGTTCTTCTCGTTGTTCTCGTTCTCGTTGTTGTTCTTCTCGTTGTTCCTTTCGTTATTGTTGTTCTCGTCATTGTTCTCGTTGATGTTCTTCTCGTTGTTGTTTGTTCTGGTTGTTGTTGTTATCGTTGTTGTTCTGGCTGTTGTTGTTCTCGTTGTTATTGTTCTCGTTTCTGTTCTTCTCGTTGTTGTTGTTGTTCTCGTTGTCGTCGTTGTTGTCCTCGTCGTCGTCGTCGATCTTCTCGTTGTCGTCGTTGTTGTTCTTCCTGTTGATGTCCTTCTCGTTGTCATCGTTGTTGTTCTTCCTGTTGATGTCCTTCTCGTTGTCGTCGTTGTTCTTCACGTTGTTGTCGTTGTTCTTCACGTTGTCGTCCTTGTGGTTTTCTCGTTGTCGTCGTTGTTCCCGTTGTCGTTGTTGCTGTTCTCGTTCTTGTTGTTGTTGTTGTCGTTATTGTAGTTCTCGTTGTTGTTTTCGTTGTTCTCGTTGTTTTTGTTGCTTTAGTTGTTGTCTTGTTGTTGTTGTTTTAGTTGTTGTTCTCGTCATTGTTGTTCTCGTCGTTGTTTTCGTCGTTTTTGTTTTCGTTGTTGTTCTCGTTGTTGTTGTTCTCCTTGTAGTTGTTCTCGTTTTTGTTGTCGTTGTTGTTGTTGTTGTTTTCGTTGCTGTTGTTTTCGCTGTTGTTCTCGTTGTTCTCGTTGTTATTCTCGGTGTTCTCGTTGTTGTTCTCGATGTTGTTCTAGTTGTTCTCGTTGTTATTGTCCTCGTTGTTTTCTCGTTGTTATTGTTCTCGTTGTTGGTGTTCTCGTTGTTGGTGTTCTCGTTGTATTGTTCTCGTTGTTTATTGTTCTCGTTTGTGTTGTTCTCATTGGTGTTGTTCTCGTTTTTGTTGTTCTCGTTTTTTGTTGTTCTCGCTGTTGTTGTTCTCGTTGTTGCTGTTCTCGTTGTCGTCGTCGTTGTTCTTCTCGTTGTCATCGTCGTTGTTCTTCTCGTTGTCGTCGTCGTTGTTCTTCTCGTTGTCGTCGTTGTTCTTCTCGTTGTCTTCATTATTGCTCTTCTCGTTGTCGTCGTTGTTCTTCTCGTTGTCGTCATTGTTGTTGTTCTTGTTGTTGTCATTGTTCTTCTCGTTGTCCTCGTTGTCGTCGTTGTCGTACTTCTCGTTGTCGTTGTTATTCTTCTCGTTGTCGTCGTTGTTCTTCTCGTTGCCGTCTTTGAGGTCTTCTCGTTGTCTTTGTTGTTGCTCTTCTCGTTGTCGTCCTTGTTCTCGTTGTCGTCGATTTTCTTCTCGTTGTCGTCCTTGTTTTTCTTCTCGTCGCCATCGTATTTCTCATTGTCCTCGTTGTTCCTCTCATTGTCGTCGTTGTTCTTCTCGTTCTTGTTCTCGTTGTTGTTCTCGCTGTTTTCTCGTTGTCGTTGTTTTGGTGTTTTTCTCGTTTTTCTCGTTGTTGTCGTTCTCGTTGTTGTCGTTCTCGTTGTTGTCGTTCTCGTTGTTGTTCTCGTTGTTTAGTCGTTGTTGTTGTTCTCGTTGTTGTATTTGTTCTCGTGTTGTTCTCGTTGTTGGTGTTCTCGTTGTTCTCGTTGTTGGTGTTCTTGTCGTTCTCGTTGTTGTTTTTGTTGTTGTTCTCGTTATTTTTGTTGTTTTCGTTGTTTTTGCTGTTTTCGTTGTTGTTCTCGTTGTTGTTGTTCTCATTGTTGTTTTGTTCTTCTCGTTGTTGTTATCGTTCTTGTTGTTCTCGTTGTTGTTCTTCTCGTTGTCGTCGTCGTTGTTCTTCTCGTTGTCGTCGTCGTCGTTGTCGTTTTCGTTGTTCTTCTCGTTGTCGTCGTTGTTCTTCTCGTTGTCGTCGATTTTCTTCTCCTTGTCGTTGTTGTTGTTGTTTTTCTCGTTGTCGTCCTTGTTGTTTTTCTCGTTGTCGTCCTTGTTGTTCTCGTTAACATCGTCGATTTTCTTCTCGTTGTCGTTGTCGATTTTCTTCTCGCTGTTGTCCTTGTTTTTCTTCTCGTTGTCATCGATTTTCTTCTCGTTGTCGTCGTCGTTGTTCTCATTGTTGTTTGTTCTTCTCGTTGTCGACGTTGTTGTTTTTCTCGTTGTCTTTGTTCTTTTCGTTCTTGTTCTCGTTTTTGTTCTCGTTTTCTCATTGTCGTTGTTCTTGTTTTTCTCGTTTTTCTCGTTGTTTTTCTCATTGGTGTCGTTCCGTTGCCTCCCAAAGCCCAACCCCTCGTCCTCGTCGTGGGAGGTGGAAACAGGTAATGCTGGCCAACGGGGCACTGGTGAAGCTGCGACTGGCTTGGCAGGCAGGCAGTGGATAAACAAATTGCTCAAGAAAATACAAGGAGATACAACCGGACTGATTACAACGGAAAACGACCCGGCGAGGAAAACGGACAACGATTAAAGAAAAACGAAAAGGTTGGGACCTGGAACATTTGCGGTTTGATGAACAAAGAACCAGAGATAGTAGAGTTCATGACCCAGCGCAAGATCTCCATACTGGGCATTGCAGACACCAGAAAGAAAGGAACAGGAACAAAGGAAATAGACGCCAACTATGTTCTTATTTGGAGTGGTGTAAGCAAGGAACAGAGAGCAGCACATGGCGTGGGTTTCATCCTACACCATGACAAGGCAAAAGACCTAGTGAGTACGGAGTTCATTTCAGAGAGACTCTTGAAGATCGGCATTAGAGAGGACAACAAGATCAACAACTACATTCAAGTGTATGCACCATGTAATGACTCCTACTCAGATGAGGATAAGGACTCCTTCTTTGAAAACCTCTCGGACACTATCAACAGCATCCCAGACCAAGAAGATCTGTACGTCATGGGAGATTTCAATGGCTGAGTCGGAGAGAGAAGAACACCATGGACAAAACACCTTGGTCCACACAGTGACCACAGAACACCATGCAACTACAACGGCAACCATGTATTGGAACTGTGTGCAGAACAGGATCTTATTATCACCAACACCTTCTTCCAGCACAGAGCCACTCAGATCTACACCTGGTACAAATGGAACGATGTCGACGTCTCATCTCAAATCGACTTCACACTAGCAAAATCTAGAATGCGGAACAACATCAGAGACTCAAGAGCCATCCCCAACGCAGGCCTGGACACAGACCACAGGCCAATCATCACGACGTTGGTCACTCAGAAGAAGAGGAAGTTCACCAAAAAGAAGAAACAGCCGGAAAGACTCAACATGCACAAGCTTCAAGACAAAGAGGTGCAGACTCAGATCAGGTGCACCGTCAGTGAAAAATTGGACTGTAGTGACCCTTCATTACTAAACGTAGAGGAAGCTTGGGACACCTTCAAGACAGTCCTCCTGGACACTATAAAAGAAGCCTGTGGCACCAAGAAGACAGGAGGAAGAAACAAAAGGCAACAGCTTGGTGGAACAAAGAAGTGAAGGGAAAAGAAGAAACTATACAAGATCTGGGTCAAGTCAAAGGATGAAGAGGACTACATCAAGTACAGACTTGCAAGAAGACACAGCAAGAAAGTTGTGAGAACAGCAAAGGAAAAGTCATGGACCCAGTATGGTGAAAAACTCTGTGAAACATGCAAAGCTTCCCCAAGAGAGTTTTACAAGAGTGTGAAAGCGATGAGAGTGCGAGATGAACCTTTCGATCCGACCACTATCATCAACGATGCAAACGGGGAAGCATTGCATGAAGAGGAGAAAATAGTGAAGAGATGGGAAAACTATTTCAAAGACCTACTAAACCCAACAGGAGTACAGGCACAAGACACACAGTCCCGGTTCACCCTCAGCCACCCAGACCACTCAGAACCTACCATCCTAGAGAGTGAAGTAAAAAAAAAAGCAGTGAAGACCAGTCCTAAAGGCAAGGCAGCTGGAGTCGACGGCATAACAACTGAAGCCATCCATGTGTGCAGTGAAACCGGAATTCAGTGGCTCATCACCATCTTTCAGAAAGCTTGGGAGGAGAGAAAAGTACCAGAAGACTGGCAAAATGCAATAGTGGTGCCAATATGGAAGAAGAAGCGCAGCAAGAAAGACTGCAGTACCTACAGAGGCATATCACTACTCAGCCATGTAGGGAAAATGTACGCAAAGATCCTGGAGCAGCGCACTCGAGCGAAAACAGAACATCTCCTCAGTGACGCCCAATTTGGCTTCAGAAAAGGAAGAGGGTGCACCGATGCAATCTTCGCACTCCAACTGTGCGAGAGGGCGATCGAATATGACCGAGATCTCCATCTTGTATTCGTTGATCAAGAAAAGGCCTTTGATCGAGTTAACAGAGACAAGCTATGGAAGGTCCTCGAGCAGTACGACATCAAGGGCCAGCTGCTAGACAACATTCGGGCCATCTACGCCAACAGCAGGAGTGCAGTCCGCACCGCCAGTGGAACATCTGACTGGTTCCCAGTGACATCGGGAGTAAGGCAGGACTGTAATCTCTCCCCTCTTCTCTTCGTAATCTATATGGATCAGATTACGAAGGAGGCAAACCCAGACCCTGAGGCATTCAATGAACTCATGTTTGCGGACAACCAGGCAATGGTGAACAATGACAAGATACAGCTACAGGAGCACACAGACCAGCTCAGTGAAAGCTGCGAGACATACGGCATGAAGATCAGCGTCAGCAAGATCGAGGTCATGACTGTCAGTAAGAAACCAAACAAACTGGACATCAACATCAACGGAACCCAGTTGAAGCAAGCCAGTGAATTTAAATACCTGGGCAGCATCTTCACTGAAAATGGCAAACTAGACATAGAAATCGAGACCAGATGCCAGAAAGCCAACGCAGTCAGCTACCAACTTGCCCCTCTCCTGAAACACCTCAGCATTCCCACCAGCACTAAGGCGAAACTCATCAACGCCATTTTTCTACCAACGCTGACATACCAGTGCCAGACATAGTCCCTAACTAAAGTCCTCGAGAGAAAACTGGTCACCTGTGAAATGAAATGCCTGAGGAAAGCAGTAAACAAGAAAGGCGGGACAAGATCAGAAATGAGGTGATACGAGACATGGTAGGAGCAACACCAATCCTACAACACATCGAACATATGAGGATCAAGTGGTTCGGACACCTCACACGTATGCCCCTAAACCATCCAGCTCTTCGGGCATACAACACCAGATACTCTGGCTGGAGAGTCAGAGGAAGACCAAGACGACGATGGAGCGACTCCGTGGCAGACACCCTCAGAGCTCACGAGATGTCCCTTCTCCAGGCCACCCGCCTTGCTGCTGACAGACGACTGTATCTCCCCGCGACGCCCACCGGTACAAGCGGAAGGAAAAAGTAAAGTAAGTCGGTCGTTCTCGTTGTTGTTATTGTTCTCGTTGTTGTCGTTGTTCTCGTTGTTTTGTCGCTGTTGTTGTTCTCGCTGTTGTCGTTGTTGTTCTCGTTGATGTTGTATTTGTTCTCGTTGTTGTTGTTCTCGTTGTTGTTCTCGTTGTTGGTGTTCTCGTCCTTGGTGTTCTCGTTGTTATTGTTTTCGTTGTTGTTTTTGTTGTTTTCGTTGTTGTTTTTGTTGTTTCGTTGTTGTTTTTGTTGTTCTCGTTTTTGTTGTTCTCGTTGTTGTTGTTGTTGTTCTCGTTGTTGTTATCGTTCTCGTTGTTCTCGTTGCTGTTATCGTTCTCCTTGTTCTCGTTGTTCTTCTCGTTGTCGTCGTTTTCGTTCTTCTCGATGTCGTCCTTGATGTTCTCGTTGTCGTCGTTGTTCTTCTCGTTGTCGTCCTTGTTGTTGTTATCGTTGTCGTCGTTTTTGTTCTTCTCGTTGTTGTTGTTCTTCTCGTTGTCGTTGTTGTTCTTCTCGTTGTCGTCGTCGTTGTTCTTCTCGTTGTCGTCGTTGATGTTCTTCTCGTTGTCGTTTTTCTTCTCGTTGTCGTTGTTCTTCTCGTTGTCGTCTTTGTTGTTTTTCTCGTTGTCGTCCTTTTGTTTTTGTCGTTGTCGTCGATTTTCTTCTCGTTGTTGTCGATTTTCTTCTCGTTGTTGTCGATTTTCTTCTCATTGTCATCCTTGTTTTTCTTCTCGTTGTCGTCATCGATTTTCTTCTCGTTGTCGTCGTCGTTGTTCTCATTGTTGTCGTTGTTGTTCTTCTCGTTGTCGTCGTTGTTGTTTCTCTCGTTGCCGTCTTTGTTCTTTTCGTTCTTGTTCTCGTTTTTGTTCTCGTTTTCTCATTGTCGTTGTTCTTGCTTTTCTCGTTGCTTTTCTCGTTTTTCTCGTTGGTGTTTTTCTCGTTGGTGTCGTTCTCGTTGTTGTTATTGTTCTCGTTGTTGTCGTTGTTCTCGTTGTTTTGTCGCTGTTGTTGTTCTCGTTGTTGTTGTTCTCGTTGTTTTTGTATTTGTTCTCGTTGTTGTTGTTCTCGCTGTTCTCGTTGTTGGTGTTCTCGTCCTTGGTGTTCTCGTTATTGTTTTCGTTGTTGTTTTTGTTTCGTTGTTTTTGTTGTTCTCGTTGTTGTTGTTCTCGTTGTTGTTGTTGTTGTTCTCGTTGTTATCGTTCTCGTTGTTCTCGTTGTCGTTTTCGTTCTTCTGGATGTTCTTCTCGTTGTCGTCCTTGATGTTCTCGTTGTCGTCGTTGTTCTTCTCGTTGTCGTCCTTGTTGTTATCGTTGTCGTTTTTGTTCTTCTCGTTGTCGTCGTTGTTGTTCTTCTCGTTGTTGTTGTTCTTCTCGTTGTCGTCCTCGTTGTTCTTTTTGTTGTCCTTGTTGTTCTTGTTGTCGTCCTTGTTTTTCTTCTCGTTGTCGTCGTCGTTGTTCTCATTGTCGTCGTTGTTCTTTTCGTTGTCTTTGTTGTTGTTCCTCTGTTGTCGTTGTCGTTGTTGTTCTCGTTATTGTTTTCGTTGTTTTCTCGTTGTCGTTCTCGTTGTTTTTCTCATTGTTGTTTTTCTCGTTGTTTTTCTCGTTGTTATCGTTCTTGTTGGTGTTGTTGTTCTCGTTGTTGTTCTCATTGTTTTGTCGTTTGTTCTCGTTGTTGTGTTTGTTCTCGTTCTGGTGGTTGTTCTTGTTGTTGGTGTTCTCGTTGTTGGTGTTCTCATCGTTGGTGTTCTTGATGTTGTTTTTGTTGTTCTCGTGTTGTTCTCGTTGTTGTTGTTCTCGTGTTGTTTGTTCTCGTGTTGTTATCGTTCTCGTTGTTCTCGTTGTTCTTCCCGTTGTCGTCGTTGTTCTTCTCGTTGTTGTCTTTGTTCTCGTTATCGTCGTTGTGGTTCTTCTCATTGTCGTCGTCGTCGTTGTTCTTCTCGTTGTCGTAGTTGTTGTTCTTCTTCTCGTTGTCGTAGTTGTCGTCGTTATTGTTCTTCTCATTGTCGTAGTTGCCATTGTTGTTCTTCTCGTTGTCGTAGTTGTCGTCGTCTTTGCTCTTCACGTTGTCGTCGTTGTTGTTCTCGTTGTCGCCGTTGTTCTTCCCGTTGTCATCGTTATTGTTGTTCTTGTTGTCGTCGTTGTTCTTCGCATTGTCGTAGTTGTTGTCATCGTTGTTCTTCTCGTTGTCGTAGTTGTAGTCGTTGTTGTTCTTCTGGTTGTCATCGTTATTCTTCTTGTTCGTCGTCGTTGTTTTCTCGTTGTCGTCGCTGTTGTTCTCGTTGTCGTCCTTGTTCTTCTCGTCGTCGTCGTTCTTCTCGTTGTCGTCGTTGTTGTTCTTCTCGTTGTTGTCGTCGTTCTTCTCGTGGTCATTGTTGTTGTTCTTCTCGTTGTTGTTCTTCTCGTTGTTCTCATTCTCGTTGTTCTTGTTCTTCTCCTTGTTGTTCTCGTTGTTCTTTTCGTTGTTGTTCTAGTCATTGTTCTCGTTGTTGTTCTTCTCGTTTTTCTCGTTGTTGTTCTGGTTGTTGTTGTTCTGTTGTTGTTCTCGTTGTTCTCGTTGTTCTGTGTTCTTCTTCTTCCGTTGTTGTTGTTCTCGTTGTCGTCGTTGTTGTTCTTCTCGTTGTTGTTCTTCTCGTTGTCGTCGTTGTTTTTCTTCCTGTTGTCCTTCTCGTTGTCGTCGTTGTTCATGTTGTCGTTGTTCTTCACGTTGTCGTCCTTGTTGTTTTCTCGTTGTCGTCGTTGTTGTTCTCGTTGTCGTTGTTGCTGTTCTCGTTCTTGTTGTTGTCGTTATTGTTGTTCTCGTTGTTCTCGTTGTTGTTTCTCGTGTTGTTCTCGTTGTTTTTGTTGTTCTTGTCGTTGTTCTTGTTGTTCTCGTCGTTGTTCTCGTCGTTGTTGTTTTCATTGTTGTTCTCGTTGTTGTTGTCGTTGTTCTCGTTGCTGTTGTTTTCGCTGTTGTTCTCCTTGTTCTCGTTGTTATTCTCGGTGTTCTCGTTTTGTTCTCGACGTTGTTCTAGTTGCTGTTCTCGTTGTTATTGCTCTCGTTTTCTCGTTGTTGTTGTTCTCGTTGTTGGTGTTCTCGTTGTTCTCGTTGTTGTTGCTGTCGTGGTGTTGTTCTCGTTTTTGTTCTCGTTTTTTTTTGTTCTCGTTGTTGTTCTCGTTGTTGTTGTTCTCGTTGTTGCTGTTCTTCTCGTTGTCGTCGTCGTTGTTCTTCTCGTTGTCGTCGTTGTCGTTCTTCTCCTTGTCGTCGTTGTTGTTCTTCCCGTTGTCGTCGTTGTTGTTCCTCTCGTTGTCGTCGTTCTTCTCCTTGTCGTCGTTGTTGTTCTTCTCGTTGTCGTCATTGATTTTCTTCTCGTTGTCGTCGTTGTTCTCATTGTCGTCGTTGTTGTTCTTCCCGTTGTCGTCGTTGTTGTTCCTCTCGTTGTCGTCGTTGTTGTTCCTCTCGTTGTCGTCGTTGTCGTTCTCGTTCTTGTTCTCGTTGTTCTCGCTGTTTTCTCGTTCTCGTTGTTTTTCTCGTTTATCTCGTATTTCTCGATGTTTTTCTCGTTGTTGTCGTTCTCGTTGTTGTTCTCGTTGTTTTGTCGTTGTTGTTTTTCTCTTTGTTGTATTTGTTCTCGTTGTTGTTTTCGTTGTTGTTCTCGTTGTTGGTGTTCTCGTTGTTTTCGTTGTTGGTGTTATTGTCGTTGGTGTTCTCGTTGTTGTTTTTGTTGTTGTTCTCGTTATTTTTGTTTTCATTGTTTTTGCTGTTTCGTTGTTGTTCTCGTTGTTGTTGTTCTCGTTGCTGTTGTTCGCGTTGTTGTTGTTCTCGTTGTTGTTGTTCTCGTTGTTGTTCTCATTCTCGTTCTTGTTGTTCTTCTCGTTGTCGTCGTTCTTCTCGTTCTCATCGATGTCGTTCTCGTTGTCGTCGTTGTTGTTGTTGTCGTTGTTGTTGTTCTTCTTCTCGTTGTCATCCTTGTTGTTTTTTCTCGTTGTCGTCCTTGTTGTTCTCGTTGTCGTCGTCGATTTTCTTCTCGTTGTCGTTGTCTATTTTCTCGTTGTCGTCGTCGATTATTTTCTCGTTGTCGTAGTCGTTCTCATTGTTGTCGTTGTTCTTCTCGTTGTCGTCGTTGTTGTTCCTCTCGTTGTCGTCTTGTTCTTCTCGTTCTTGTTCTCGTTCTCGTTGGTTTCTCGTTGTTTTTCTCGTTTTTTCTCGTTTTTTCTCGTTGTCGTTGTATTTGTTCTCGTTGTATTTGTTCTCGTTGTTGTTCTCGTTGTTGTTCTCATTGTTGGTGTTCTCGTTGTTGGTGTTCTCGCCCTTGGTGTTCTCGTTGTTATTGTTTTCGTCGTTGTTTTTGTTGTTTCGTTGTTTTTGTTGTTTTCGTTGTTGTTCTCGTTGTTGTTGTTGTTCTCCTTGATGTTGTTGTTCTCGTTGTTATCGTTCTCGTTGTTGTTGTTCTCGTTGGTGTTGTTCTCATTGGTGTTGTTCTCGTTTATGTTGTTCTCGTATTTTTTTTGTTCTCGTTGTTGTTCTCGTTGTTATTGTTCTCGTTGTTGCTGTTCTTCTCGTTGTCGTCGTTGTCGTTCTTCTCGTTGTTGTCGTTCTTCTCCTTGTCGTCGTTGTTCTTCTCCTTGTCGTCATCGATTTTCTTCTAGTTGTCGTCGTTGTTCACATTGTCGTCACTTTTTTCCCACCAGACCCCAGAAAGGCAAGAAGACTAACTGGGTCTCAATGGAAGGGAATTGAGAAGTGAACCTTTATCTCCAATACCGATAGTTTTTTTGCCAGGTCAGCCGGGTGAATGTCCTGCTCTGCACGGCATTTTTTAGGCTGCGCAGGCCAGAAGGTACGCGAGTTCGATTCGTTTTTCGTCCCCTTCCGAAGGGCTAGACGTCCAGTTCGATCTTCCGGTCAAACTAAGGAGAAAAGACGACGCCTCTACGGTAAACGAACCCTGGAGCCACGAATTTAGTTAATGGCAGGCGAACGTCTTAACCATTCTGCCACTTTTTTGCACGAAGGAAAATGCGAAAGAGGAAGACCAAGGATTTCATGGCACGAACAGAACAAGATCTCAAGGCCCTGAAGGATTTACACAGGCCGACTCAGAACAGAGGAGGGGAGGATCTTCAGTGTTCTAGATGCCAACGATGTATTGGGCTGAGTCAGTCCATCAGATGGAGAATAGACTGGCACAGCCATCACAATGCTGGTACCTAGAAAAGCTGAAATCCTCACCACCTCACTACCCCTCTGTAACCCCTCCCCCTCCCTCTATCCATCCCATCCCACCCACTCCCAGTTTTCAGTTTTGGTCTAGTTACTTACCGGGTCATCATGAAGATCGGACGAGATGGACCAGACGGCTGGGAATGTTGTAAATGACGCCTTGTGATGTCTTGGGGTGTTGACAGGGGTCCTGGATGTGCGGGTTTTTTTGTCCACTGAAGGCACAGTGAAGGAGGATCACAGTCTGTCACCTTTCTGTGGACACAGGAACTTTTATTAGAATGTATAACAATAATTATGATTCACAATATTCTGGTCATATGCTTGTTGTGCCTGGGATTTAAAGGGCGCATTGTTCTGGATAAAAATACAAAACTATGGTTCACAATATTTTGGTCTTGTGCTTGTTGTGCCTGGAATTGAAAAGGCGCACCATTCTGCATAAAAACTGTAATAATTATGGTTCACAATATTTTGGTCTTGTGCTAGTTGTGCCTGGAATTCAAAAGGCGCACCTTTCGGGATAAAAACGGTAACAATCATTCATGGTTCACATTATTAATCTTTTGCTTGTTGTGCCTGGAATTGAAAAGGCGCACCGTTCTGGATAAAAACGGTAATAATCATGGTTCACATATTTGGATCTTGTGCTTGTTGTGCCTGGAATTAAAAAGGCGCACAGTTCTGGATAAAAACGGTAATAATCATGGTTCACAATATTTTGAACTTGTGTTCGTTGTGCTTAGGATTAAAATGGCGCACTGTTTCAGATACTGATATAACTGATGGACTGAACTCCGAACTGGGCTGGAATGTGGTGTTTTGTTGTTCACAACGAATTTCAAGGTTTCGCGTGTGACAAACGGGCCGCTCCTTACGGGAAAGGAAATCGCCAAAGTCCATTGTCACATTTTTATAGCGTAATTTTTGTTTATTCGTTAACCATATTTTTCTACAGAATTTGAACAGATGAAATTCTTTTATTACCGTATGATCTTCAACGTGCGCTAGATGTATACTGTGTGCGGCACTTAAGTTTATTACCTCATCTAAAGACTAGCAATCAGACCACCACTCAAGGTCTAATGGACAGGGGAGGGTAGACACATACGATCAGTAATGGAATGTGGGTTTCTTGTATCCTAGGTTGATCAGATTTATTGTTATTGTTATTTTATTTAATTTAAAGCCAAGCCGGCTGCGTATCAGGACTACAACCGTTTCAAAACATACAATACTTCAACAGGAAAAAAAAGGAGAAGAAAATTAAGTACACGTATCAACGCATTCGTACACATAATCTAAGGAGATTCCCCTGGTATTGACCACTCCGTCCAATTTATAGCATAATGGGTTTAAGATCATACATGAATACAAATTTAAATATAACTAAGGACACTAAAACATAAAAAAAACAGCTTAAATTAACTTAAATTGCTTCCGCATATGTCATTTCCCTAGAGCCAAAAATACACTTAATGCATGCACCCAGTTGTCAATCCTAAATGAGAGTACGTAAGACTTTATCGAATATATACAGGTGAATGGAGCATTAAGGCAGAAAATGATAGGTAGAAATGACAGAAAGCAAAGGAACAGGCAGAAACAGAGTGACAGAAAAGAGGACATTTCTAGCACAGAATTTCCAGAAGATGGGGATAATATTTATCCTGAAAGAGCCCCTGGCATCCCCACAGGGGTGGGGGGAGGAGGTAGGTAGGCCTCCTTGAGAAACACTAAGTTAGCGCCATAAGTGTTACTGAAACATTAAGATGAGAAACGAATAGGACAGTTTTTAAGTTGTCCACCGCTGCACTGGGATTGAACTCGAGAAACTAGATATTGAGTCGACGGACCTATCAACGGAGCCAACTGCCTGTGTAAAAATCAGACATCAGGGTTACTGCGAAAGATATATTTCTTTCAGGTTCAGGTTCATATTGTTTATAGTCCAGCCGACTACTAGAGCCATATCAGGGCTAACATCGCGTTAAAAACGACACCCAGGTAAATAAAAAGACAACAGTTAAAACGCCATGCCCACCATAAACCTTGCAAGTCTAAAGTACGTTTAAAGAAAGATACTTACCCTGTCCAAAGTTCACAGAGGTGATGTATTAGCTGATTTGATTTCCACTTTGGGCTTTTTCAACCGTCCGTTGACACTTCTAAATGGTCCAGTGAATAAATACAAATGAATGAATAAATAAGTAAATAACAGCATGATTTCTTTTCACTACTGACACTAGTCATGGCAGAGCTCAAATGTGATTGAAGTTTGAAAGTCCAACAGCTCAGAAATTCAAACTCATGGATGATATGAATTCACGTGACGGACAAGCAATGCCACATGCAGATGTGCAGCTGTAGCACGTTTGTGCGTGCATGCATGTATGTGAGTGTGTATGTGTGTGCGTGCGTGTGTGTGTGTGTGTGTGGTGCGTGCGTGTGTGTGTGTGTGTGTGTGTGTGCGTGCGTGTGTGTGTCTGTGTGTGTGTGCGCGCGCGTGTGTGTATGTGTGTGTGTGTGTATGTCTTTGCACGTGTGTGCATGTGCATGTATATAATTATGTGTGTATATACGTTTGTATCTGTGTTTGTGTGCGTGTGACATGTGGTTCTGTGTGTGTGTGTATGACACATGTGACTGCGTGTGCCATAGGCACAGGTCCACAAATAAACAAACGTGTGGGTGTCAGTATATGTTTCGTTCTTTCTACAGCCAACTCGGAAGACAGGGCAATGCTTCTACGTCTTTACTCGTCGCTGTCTGATTCTCAACTGACTACAGTATATATACATTTCACAGTGAACAGCAATCAGTTATCATTTAAACGAATATCATGCCGTGCTGCTATCCGCACGCTGTTTACTGTCAACACACGTCACATCTCCCTTTCTTTAAGGAAACAAAATCAATTAATCATTTTCCTATCTTTCAGTCCATACGAAATAAATGTGTTTCCCCTTTGTCACAACATTAACTTAACAAACACTCATTCTTTCTCTCACGCACAGGGCCCAATCATTCATTCACCTCATTTTACCTCTGATCATTATACTATCCATCATGATGTCCATATTTCGCAATGCTTTCAGTTTATCTGATTGTGGTAGAGTCTTCAGTTTCATTCATATTTTCAGGAAATCTGGCCTTTTGCTTTGTCTTCCAGATCTTGTTCTGTAAGGAGAACTAACTGGTTCGGGTTGTCCTGTCCTTGTTTGTTTGATAACTTCATCTGGCTCCTCGATACTGGTTGCCTCAGACATTTTGATGACTGGTGACTGATCAGATGAGTTCTCACGGACAGACGATGCTGGCGTCCTGACATCTGTTCCAGTTCCAGTTTTCTTGTTATCTTCCAGCATCTGTTTTGATGGTACGATGATTTGCTGTTGCTTGCCTGATGTGTCGCTTTCCTGATGTCTTCCAGAAATCATCCTTCTCTGGACAAGTTGTTGAGGGTTGATTGTCTGCTGAAGCTCCGTTTCTGTTGTGTCTCGTAGCTGATGACGATTCCTTCTGTACTGACGTCCGTCCTCTGTGCGAATGTTGTATGACCGGATGTTCACCTGTTGGTCTACTTTGGCGCTGATCCACTTTTTGGATCCTGGAGGTTGGAATTTCACAATCTGTCCCGGTCTCAGTTCTGTCAGCTCTACTGCGCTTCTGTTGTAGTAGTGCGCTTGCTTCAGTTTCCTTTTCTCAAATTCTTTCTTGATTGGTACAACTGTAGGTTGGAGTAATGTCTTTGACGTCGGTACCTGTGTTCGTGTTCTTCTGCCGAACAGTCTCTGAGCAGGCGAACTGTTTACAGTCTCTGTCGGGATGTTTCTCAGCTCAAGTAAAGCGAGGAAGGGATCTTGATTGTTGTGTTCTGCTTTCTTCATGCACGTCTTTGCAGCCTTCACCGCGCTCTCTGCTTTTCCATTGGACTGAGGGTAGTGTGGTAAGCTTGTTACGTGTTCAAACCCATATGATTTTCTGAACTTTCCAAACTGGTTTGATGTAAATTGAGTTCAACAGTCTGTTGTCAGGCGTTCTGGTATTCCGTGTCTTGCCAAATGTCTCTTCAGACAGATGATGACCTCTTTGGATTCTCTTGTTTGTAACTGATCAATCTCAAAGAAATCTTTCTGATTCGCCGCTATCGTTGCAATGTTCTCTTCATTGATCGTCAACAATTCCATTTGCTGTACAGCTTTCAGTCCCAGTACTGGCTTACAGTCCGTTTTGGTGATCGCGAAGTTGACTTTGTATTTCCTTCTGTTCTTGGGGTTTTTCACTCGCAGCACTATCTCCCCAACAGGCTTCATTTCTGTTCCGTTGAACATCACCAGCTTCTTCTTCGTCTCTTGCAGGTCAGACTTTCTTTCA
>CM060309.1:54602145-54609645 GCA_030674185.1 Monoplex corrugatus
TGATAGACTGGAGATTTGCACAAATCCAGCAAGGGCTACATTCGCATGCAGCCACAATCAAGAGACCCGTGGACGACAAGTTCAGTGCTTTACAGGCTAACTTTTCACAGTTCTTTGAGGATGTTTGTAAACTAAAGGAATGTGTTCAAACAAATTAAGAAGAAATCGATGACCTCAGAGAATACAATACAACAATCACGGACAGACTGGATAATCTAGAAAGAAAGCTAGAGTCCACGGAGCAAAATGTCAAGAGGTGCAACGTTTTGTTCATCAATGTGGAAGAGTATACTTGGGAGGACAGTTACTCTAATACTGAGATAATCACAGACATCTTGAATAACCATGCAACCAAACCCAATTGGCATCAAGAAGACATTGCAAGTGCTGTCAGACTTGGAAAACCTCGTACCTCTGGTAGCAATCCCCGTCCCATTTTAGTTCAGTTCTGCTGGTGGATGGACAAAATGGCTGTGCTAGGAAACAAAGAACTCAGAGACAACCTCAGGGAAAGCGGGATCAAGGTAGCGTCTGACCTCATCTCGCGGCAGAGGCAAATGGTCGAGTTCCATCGTGGGCGTGGTAAAATCGCATACATTTACATCGGAAAACTGCGTGTGAGGGACTGACAACAATCATATTACGACTATGATAACGGTCATGACTACCCTTCAGTTGCCCCCCACTTTGAAGAACATTGGCCACATGTTCAGGATAACAGACAATCTGTGCATGATGGCAAAAGAAATGAACATCTTCACCATAGATATTCCTCAAAGAACAAATTTGGACGTCACCACAGAAACCAGAGCATAAGGCGTCACACAGTTTCTATGCAAGAAGACAACCTGGACCACTGGGAGACAGGACAATCTTATACAAAAGACCAACAATACCACTATGAGACCAACAGGAATCCGCACAGATCCAGCAGAGATCATGTATGTAGGAGCTGTCCACGTCGTCAGGGAGCACACAGAGAAGACTAGAGGAAGAACTCATAAAAACTCTGAACGCCTGGATCGTGACAGGAGTAAGTCCAGACCTCTAGTCCCTGGTCCATATTAATATAGTGAAGTGACCAGAAGACCGGCATCAAACCACAGAAGGTTTGTCTTCCTGAAAGAAAACACTGGCAGGGATCATTCAGTTCCACCTAAATCAAACAGAGTCAGTGCCAAACGGATGTATGGATATCAGCGGGATATAGAGCAGACAGCTGCCCCTTCCCCACGCCACGACACCTGTGCTCAGGACAGACGTAGCAGGATAGACTCGGTGATCCCTTCCCCAAATGATGACTCTTGTCCTCACGTTAAACGAAGCAGGAAAGATCCAGTGGCCCCTTCCGCATGTGATGGCCCATGTACTTATGACATCTGCAAAAGCATGGACTTAGTGGCCCCTCCCCCACATGATGACCCTTGTGAGGAAGTCAGCCATGACACAAACAGTGACGTTCACAAAATCCAGCCTAGTGATCAAAGTGACGATCACATCGATGTCAGTGACAAAGACACCTGTATCAGTGATGCGGAAATGGAAAGTATGGGTGAGGTCTTAGCTGAAGATGTGTGTGAAGCGACCAAAGAATCGGGTAAAATTAATACTGAGAATGTGAGTACCGATGAGGTCACTGTGCTCAGTGTCAGAACAAAGTCAGCTGCTCACACTAACGTTGTGGCACACACCTCAGATCAAGCATTAAATGATACAGTGGCCATGCTCCACCAAGGTCTAGCTGTCAGAGCAAAATTACTGATTCGTTTAAGAAAACGCAGGCTAAAGATCTGCCAAAAACAAGAAGTAGGTCCAATCTTCTAAAACCAAACCCAATGTGAGCGAGGCCTCAGGTACTAACAGATAGGATATCGGCCGGGCCACAATATCAGGTAGACTTGTACGATCTGCCACAGGCGACGACAGTTATATTTGGAATCAGAAGACAACACCACCATCGGAATCCAAATGTGCTTGCCGTGTAAATACTGCAAATAAATTACATGTTAGTTTTCTTAATTATAATGTAAATTGCCTTTTGGAAAAACTAGAAAATAATGATTTTGCCAATTTTCTTCTCACTTACGACTTTATGTTTGACAGAAACACTTGTTGCAACTGACTTTGAATCACCACTTTTCAGTGACTTTGTAGTGTTCACGTCTAAAGCCAAGAAGCTGTCTCATCAAGGGAGATATTCTGGGGGTGTTAACGCAATGGTAAGGAAATCATATTCTCGTTTTGTTGAGCAAATCCCAATAGAAACTGAAAATACTTAGCTATAAAAATCCACAAAGACCTGTTTTCTGTAGACAGAAACATACTGTGGATTTGTACATATCTTCCTCCGTGTGATTCTGTCTATTGGAATAGCCAGGAAGGTGCATATGGTATTGAAGTGCTGGAGCAATGCATTTTAGATCTATATGACTTGTGTGGTGACTCTTTTTTATTGGTAAATGGGGATTTAAACGCGAGAACAGCGAATACTAATTACAATTTTAGTGGAGAGGTCGATGATTTCGATGTGAATATTTATACCCAGAACAGATTTCCCAGAATTTCACAGGACAAAAACACAAATAAATTTGGTTGTCAGCTAATTGAGTTATGTAATATGTTTGAATGTATGATTTTAAACGGATTGCGTGAAACAGATTTTGACGATGGATGTACATATATTGCGTCCTCTGGGACTAGCACAGTAGACTATTTCATTACTTCCATTGATTTGTTTTCATCTATACACATCAAATCGATTGTTGTTGAGAACATGATGGATTCTGATCACCTACCAGTTGTTATGATGGTTGAAATTAAAAATGATATCGTTGAGGCTGGCCATGGTAAAACAAGTCAACCCAAAAACGAGGTTTGTGAGAAATGTATTTGGAAACATGAACTGGAAGCTGAGTTCCACAAAACTTTGAAAAGCAGTGATATTCAAGACAGGCTTACTTTGGCCACAAATACTCTACGTTGCGATGTGGATAGTGGTTTGAATACTTTTGTACAATGTCTGAAAGATGCCAGTGCTGTATGTATAAAACGTATAAAGTTAACTGGAACAAAAGATCAGAATGGTTTGACAAGGACTGTCAGTAAGCAAAAAAAAAGAAAGAAACTAGGCGTAAACTAAATTATTTAGGAAAACTAGGAAGGAAGAAGATAGAATTTCATATGTGGAAGAGAGGAAAACGTACAGACGTTTACTAAAGACAAAGAGACAAGCATTTAGGAAACAGAAAGCAGATTCGCTAACCATGGAAATGACTAATTCATCACAGTTCTGGAAACTGCTAAGAAGTATGGGTTGTGGAAACAAAGACAAAGTCTCAAATGGTATTGATAGTAATGTCTGGTTCGAGCACTTCAAGAATATTTTTCAAAATTATGGGGGACATGTTGGTGAACATTGTGATATTGAGGTAGATCTATCTGAGGAAAGGGAGCATACTCTAAATAGAGATATATCTGAAGAAGAGGTTAAACGAGCAGTTGGTAAACTTAAGACTGGTAAAGCAAGCGGAATTGACAGCGTTTCAGGGGGGGGGGGGGGGGGGGGAATGTTATAGCTTTTCTAACAAAACTATTTAAAATAATTTTTGACTCGGGGATTATATCCAAAAGAGTGGTCCAAAGCCATTATCATCCCCATTTTCAAGAAAGGGGATCCTGAAAATGCAGATAATTATAGAGGTATATCTTTATTAAACATGATATCTAAATGTTACACAACAATACTGAACATGAGATTATACACCTGGTTAGAAGCCAATAATTTGATCTCAGAGAGCCAGGCAGGTTTTCGTAATAGATACTCAACTGTTGATCATATATTCACACTACATGCTCTCATTCAGAAATGCATGCAAAAGAAAGGGATGAAATTATATGTTGCTTTTGTTGACTTTAAAAAGACTTTCGATTCTGTCAGACATGATAAACTCCTTCATTGTATTAGAAATGAGGGTGTTAAAGGGAAATTTCTCGCATCATTAATAGCAAATACGTCATTGGTGTCATGTATCCGAGTTAACGATAAATTTTCAGAGATGTTTCAATGTCTGGTTGGAGTAAGACAAGGTTGTGTCTTGAGTCCTACGTTGTTTTCGATATTTATAAATCATTTAGCAAATTGTATGTGTGACAAAGGAAAACATGGCATCCAATTACTACCTGGGATGTTGGAAATATTTGTTTTACTCTTTGCAGATGATGTGGTACTTTTCTCAACTACACGATATGGTTTACAGAATCAGCTGAACGTTTTAATTACGTGTTGTAACAACATGAAATTAAAAGTAAATATTGACAAAACGAAGGTCATGGTGTTTAGAAACGGAGGGTTCCTCGGAAAAAGTGAAAAATGGTCATATGAAGAAAATAAGTTGGAAGTGGTGAATAATTATTGCTATTTAGGTTTTAATTTCACGACAATGGTAAGCGTCAAAAAGGTACTGCACATTTAGCAACTAAGGGAAGAAAGCTGTCGTACAGCTAAATAGGGTTCTCCAAAAATTCAAGGAAATGACAATGGATACTTTCTTTAAAATATTTGACGTAAAGGTACAACCCATTCTGTTGTACGCATCAGAAGTATGGGGATTAAAACGAATGGAACACATAGAAAAGGTACATATGATGGCGTGCAAAAGATTTTTAGGCGTGCCTGTTAACACACCAAACAAGATGGTGTACGCTGATCTGGGAAGATATCCATTATTCGTTAACTCTGTGGTCGCATGCTTAAGATATTGGTTTAAATTGCTACAAATGAGTGCCGAAAGATTTCCGCATAAAGCTTACCAAATGCTTCTGGAATTAGTTAGAGCTGGAAAGGATTGTTGGGCATCAGAGGTAAGAAAAATCCTGTGTGATACAGGTTTCAACATTGTATGGCTGCAACAGGGAGCAGGGGATGTAAAACTATTTTTAAACATATTTAGACAAAGACTTGTTGATCTGTTTATCCAAGAATGCACTAGTATTATTAGAGATGGTGTCAGATATGAGTGCTATAGATCATTCAAAACAATTTTTTGAAAAGAAAAATATATTTCTGACATGGATACATATTGTTTCAGAGTGGCAATCACACAACTAAGATTTGATGTACTACCGCTGAATAACAATTCACATCGTTATAGTGAGAGTATTCACAAAAGGGCATGCCCTTTTTGCAAAACACATATCGAAAATGAATATCACCTTATATATGATTGTCCCACTTATACAGATATTAGAGTAAAATTCCTCAAAGATTCAGCTAGAATGCCACTTTATCTACTGCTCAAAGCAGAAAATTCTCATCATAAATACCATGTATCCAGATTTGTTTTTCATGCCATCAACAGGCGCAAAAAAAATCATGAATGAATAAACTAACGAAAATAAGTCATCACCAGTATTATATTACCGTATTACATAAGTCATTATACAATGCTGTATAGTTATGATAAATGGTAAAACTATTAACGCTTATTCCATTACATTTTTGTAGTCATTTCGATATAAACTGATGTGTGCTTATTATGTGCTTATAAGTCTTGAGTACAGACTGTAAATTATGCACAAAAACGCGGGGGTAAAGATAATTTTGAAAAATTGAATTGTTTATTGATACTTGATTTACAAATATTTGGTAAATTGATTATTCATTGATTGACTGCTTAACTGATTGTTTGATTAATTCATTGATTGATTGATGGATGGATTGACTGAATGATTGATCCATTAATTAGTTGCTGATTAAGTACTGATCGGGAAAATGATTTATATCAAACTGATCAAATTGTTCGGTGATTCGCTAACTAGTTTGGTTTATAGATGAGTAATTGTATTAGGTGACTAACTTAACTAGTAGAGAAACGGTTCAGTATTTTAACTGATCTGATTTATATGGCTAATTAAATGATAGAATGGTAGTTGATTGATTGATTGATTACCGTTGTCACGGTACACTGAATGTACTAAGTATTTGTTTGATTGGATGGATAAAGTGAAGTTTATTTCGCAAGCAAGATGATTCACCAATTATTTGTTGATCGTTTGATGATTGTATTATTTGACCGGCTGTTAGTTATACAGAGAGACTAATTGCTTGACCAGTAGACGGAGGAATGGAACGATATATGTATATGTATATAAATATCTTTATGACTTGTTTGATGCCTTAATGCACTGATGAAGCTTGATGATAATCAAGTACTGTTTAGTGTATTACTTCATTAAATGTTAGATCTGGTCAGCAAAAGAAAGATCTGTTTGTCTGTTACACCGACGAAGTATCAACTGAGGAAAGCACGGAAAGTGACAATGTTCGACGATGCAATCATACGCATTGCAATATTGGTGTAATTCACAAAAACCCTATCTCCTCTCCGACCCCCACCCCGCCCCACCGACTATTGTATTGTGGCTTAAGGCCCTGAGTTCTCTCTCTCTCCCTCCTTCCCTCTCTGTTTCTCTCTCTCTCACTCCCTCTCTCTCTGTCTCTGAGTGTGTGTGTGTGTACGTATACATGGTAGAAAGAAACTCTAGGGAGAGCTAGACAACAGAAGGTCTTCAGAGAAGTAACCCCCTTTAGACAAGTGTTTCTGCCCTGAATTCCTTACACTCTCGGGGGGCCGGGCCACATCCAGGTCATGACTCCTGGATGCCCTTCTGCTGTTGTCTATTTTTTTTTTTTCCCACGCCGGGGAGCGAACCTGGGCGATTCTGCGCTTCAGAACTGCGGTACGCGGTTTTACCAATGTGCTAACGGGGCACACATCATCTGTAGGGAATTTAATCCTTATGAAGTTCACTTTTGGTTCCTCCTTGCCCAGATCCAGCTTGAGCTCCTTTCTGCTGCCTCTGCCATCGCTTTAAGGGCTCTAGTCCTCTTCTTCCCAGAAATGGCGAGTTGTTTCATGAGATCATAAGCGGAGGTGCCCACAAACCCTCTTGCCCCGACCTCTATGGCGAAGATTTTGACCCGCAGACCTGCTTTCTTCAGGGTGCTGGCAAGACCGGCGTATTTTTCGGTCTTGTAGATATGTGCTTCTTCCATTCTGCTTTCGTATGGCACAGTGAGTTCTATCAGAATCACTTGTTTCGAGAAGTCAGATTGGAGAGCGATGTCTGGTCTCATGCCTGTCTTGCTGATGACATCTGGGTAATTTCTCCACTCTGGGAGGTCTGCTGTACACTCCCAGTCGACTGCTCCATCCAGAAGACCCTTTGGCAATGTGCTGATTGTCATAGCACTTTCGGGCCAGACCTGTTTCCCTCCTGCTTTGTAGAACGTTGTCATAGCAATTGGTGCGTTTGGGGTCATGGTTTTTTCGCTAACCACGTCTGTGATCACTTTCAGAACTTGGTTGTGCCTCCATGTATACCTTCCTTGGGCTAGCGCTACTTTGCAAGAGCTTAGGACATGTTCCACTGTTTGTTTCTTCTGACAGAGCGGACATGCTGGGTCGTCTGATTTCCCCCATTTCACTAAGTTTGCATTCG
>CM060309.1:54617145-54624645 GCA_030674185.1 Monoplex corrugatus
ATGTTAAAGATTTTAAATATTTTGGTTCTGTAAAGACTGATGATGGAACCTGCTCTAAAGACATTAAAACAAGAATTGGAATGGCAAAGCAGAAAATGGTCCAACTCAACAATGAGTAGAAAGACAGAGGTATACCAAATAGCCTGAAAATTAAACTTTTAAAAAGTTTGATCTGGCCAATCATGATATATGACGGCGAAGCCTGACTCTCAGAAAAGCTGACTAAAAAGAATTGAGGCAATAGAGAGGTGGTTTTATTGGAGACTACTACGTGTCAAATGGACAAATAGAATGACTAATGAAAGTGTCCTGGAAGAACTTGATACCACCAGAAAATGACTAGCATACATCAACAAGAGAAGACTAAAATGCATTGGCCATGTGTCACGTAGCAAGAACACAGACCTCATGGCAACCGTTTTCCAAGGAAAAAAAAAAACAGGCAAAAAGGAAGAAAGGTAGACCTCCAGTCACATACATCGTGAACATAACCAACATCAGTGGCCTAAATATTCAATAAGTTGTCTACAAAAGTTAAGACAGAGCCATTTGGAGGAGAGTAGCTATGTAACAGAGTGCAGCGGCCAACACTGAACCCGGTGACGCTGACAGGTGACACAGGTGAGAATTTCACCACTTGGCTGGTACCTTCGTATCCGGCGGAAGAAGATGACAGTTTTCAATGAAACAAGACGCTTTGCTAAAACAAGCACTAACTCGTTCCACAAGAACAGATGGGGGTCTGCGGGCTGTGTTATTAAGAGGCCAGTCAAACACCTAAACGACGTAAATAGGGGCTCCAGTGGAGCACCTTCATCCAGTAGGGGATGTCATGCCGTGCAGGTTACATACGATCGTCATTAAGCTACTGCAACCAAATTCAAAAATATAGAAATTGCCACTTGGAAAGTTAGAACATCAATCCAAAAAGGAAAACTAGAAAATGTCAAGATAGAAATGGAAAGACTAAACATAAATATTTCAGGACTAAAAGGGGTAAGATGGAAGGAAGCAGGTGTGATAATGAAGAAACGAAGATAGCCTTAAAGTTGAGTTCCCGTGTTTATTTTAGGAAGTGTCACCCATAATAATGACGTCATCGCTGACAGTCGTCATTTCCGCTTCGTTGATCTGGTAACCACCAGATAATTTAGGAGCGACTTTAATCGTATCCTTTTTGGAGGCAACATTTCAGGTAAATGTATAGTATTTTATCGATAAATAAATGGAATTTATAAATAGTTAAGATTTGAAATCATTGCGATGATTGTTGTTATGTAAAGCTCCAAGGCAGCGATCACCACAATCTAAATTTCTAACATCTAGATCTAAATTCCTTTTGTCGTAGATAACAAAATATCGAGTTTCATAAAAAAACAACAACCCATAAATAGATGAATGATTTAGAATTATTTCATAAAATTTAGAATTATTTCATAAATATTTTGAAGTAGTGACGACCACTGCCATGGCTGTTGCCCTGGAATAAGCCATTCTGTTGATTTGTCGCCATGGCAGTGTGTACGTCGTTGTCAAAGAAATTGCTGGGTGCCTCAAATATAAGCAGATCCTCTTAGGTCCTCGAGGAGATGAGATGAAATGAGATGACGATGAATGATTAAATCGTTGAGACGTCCGATCCACCGGTTGCCTGCTTTAAGTCTGGAATGTGTGATGCATTGAGTCTGTCAATTTAGCACTGCTTCTCCGAACTCATAGGGTTCACAAAACCCACCTCATCTGCGCCCCACAACACAGGCATGATAACATTAAGCAAGAATAAACTTACACATTTTGGTGGGGACACTCATGAAAGAGGGGCAGGCATTATAATAGACAATGGCAAATCAAACTCTACCAAAGGATACTGAGCTATATATGACCGAGTTTTATTAGTTAGACAGGAGGGCAAGCTATTTGAGTTCAACATCATCCAAGTACATGCACCAACATCCGCAAGTCCTGAGGAAGAAATTGTCAACTCCTATAAAAAATAAGAGACAGCCAAGGCTCAACGTGAAGCACAGAACATGACACTAATATCGGGATATTGTAATGCTTAAGTGGGACAGGAAAACATCGATGACATAATTGGACCTCATGACCTTGGTACGTAAAATGAAAACGAGAAACTTGTTGAGTGGGCACAAGTAAATGAATTCATAATAAGAAACACTTGGTTTGAGCAACCTAACAGAAGTAAATGGACATGGATGAGTCCAGGAAACAGCACAAGAAATCGAATTGATTACATCCTATTAAATAAAAGGTTTAGAAATTCTTTACTGGAGCAAAACCTTTACCAGGCGAAGACTGCAACGGTGATCACAGTCCTGTAATGGGAAGATTTAGGCTGAAACTAAACAGAAGGGAAAAATCATCACACTGAATATTGGACTCTTGAAGACAGATGAATCGACTCATACAAAATTCAACATATATGTTCAGAACAAATTCAGAGCTATGGAGGACGTTAGTGACAGTGAGAAACAATGGACCAATTTGGGAAACTCGATAAATCAAGCTTGTGAAGAAATCTCAAGAGTTGAAAGAAAAGCAAAGAAGAACTGAAGACAAAAGAAAATTTAGATTTGATGCAAGAACAGACGAGGACAAAAAGAAAAGAGGAAGAATGCGAAAAGATACATAACATAAGGAAATCAGGAACAGGTACAATGAAGTTAAAGCAGCTTTGACGGAAACAAAGTGCAATGAAATAGAATCAAAACAGATCCTAAATTTATGTACAGAAACGCTGAGGAAATTGCCTACAAGAAAATGATGTGCACATCAAATGGTTGTTTAAAATCTAAAGATGGTACAACTATTATTGAAAAAGACAGAGTATAAGATATGTGAGGAGAGTACATTAAAAACCTTTTTGACGATGACAGAAAGGAAGAACACATCATAAAAAAGAACATTAAAGGAGCACCAATAATGAAAGAAAACTGAAGTAATAGCAATCAGTAAAAAAAACAGAAAAGAAAAAAAAAAAGAAAAAAAAAAAAGAAACGCCCTCATGCAAAACAACAGCAAATGGAAAACACTGAGACAAGCTGATAAGTTTAAATATCTGGGAACGGTCATCTCACCAGACGTCAGACGCACGTTAGAAACAGCAGCAGAATCGGCCAAGCTAAAGCATCCTTCAAGAAAATGAAAATCGTTCTTACCAACAACTGTCTATCAACTAATATCAGGAAGAGAGTTATTCAGTGTTATATAGAGCCGATACTGTTGTACGGAAATGAAGCGTGGACAGTTAACTCGTAAAGTCAGAACAAGATTGAAGCAACTGAAAAGTGGTTTCTAAGAAGAATGTTAAAAGTTCCATGGACAGCAAACAAAACAAACGAAACAGTATTGAAAAGGTGAACACAAAAAGAACATTATTGAAGAAGATTAGAAAAAGACAAGTGACAATTACAGGGCATTTTATAATGAACGTGAAATTTGAGTACCTAGTCACAACAGAAAAGCTGGAGGGAAAAGAACACTAGGTAGACCCACGGAGAAAATGTTGGACGGATTTACGGAGGTGATGAATACAGAGTGGGTGGGAGATGTATTTGCAGCGACAAAAGATAGACTCGTCTGGAGAACCATGATCGCCAACAAAATGCGGTAGGGCACATGCACACGATAATGATGACAGGGGGGGGGGGGGGGGGCTTTTCTGCTTGTCTGTTGTTGTGAGAATTCGGTTCGTACGAGAGTCTTGACAGATATGTCCAATAATGGACAGATTACGACATGAAATCAAACAGGTAAAAACACTGTCCGCAAAATTATATGTTTAAGGACGAAAAATAGAAACACTAGTCCACAAGATCATATGTTTAAGGACGAAAAATAGAAACACTAGTCCACAAAAGTATGTGTTTAAGGACGAAAAATGTATGAATCATTGTATATAAATGTCATCTCTAAATGTATTGTTTGTGTCAGCCAGGCACAAATATCCTGTCTTGTTTCCATAAAAACTGTTGTCTTCTCCTGCCTGAAACTAGGAAACGGTTTACTTTTCTGGTAATTGGACTAATCCATCTAAATGAATGATTAAAATCTGTGGCTTTGCTATTTTTAGTTCTAATCGTATAGTGACAGCCGAGCCTATTTTCATTGTTTTAGGTGACAGGGGACAACTAGGATCACAAACAGTCTAATTGCAGTGTCCAAAAGTGCGTTGGTAACATCCTAGACATGGATGTGGAAACGGGCACCTAGCTCTGTCGCAGTCAATAGTGATAACATACCGACGGACTCTGTAGTGATATTAAAGCGATATTACAAATTTGCTATTATTTGCATGCTACTTGAGCAAACTGGCAAAATGCTTTCATTGCCTTGGCTGCTGTCATTCACAAAATGACTGGATATAAATTCCAAGATAATATATGATAAGATAATAATATGCAAAGAAATGAACTTATCCAATCTTTTTTTAAAACTAAAGACGGATCATTCGAGTAATGACAATAATATGACATGAACCAGGAAAAAAAAACACGAAAAAAAAAAGATTAAGAACGCGTATGTAATACAAAGGGACGAAGCAGCTAGGAAGTTTCAGTCTTTTTCTCCTAATTTTTGTATTTGGTGTTTGTTTGTTTGTTATCTTACGCTTGACAAAGGCTGGTTGGCCGAAAATTTGCACCTGTCTTGTCTGGTTGTATTAAATTCTTTTTTTCGTGCTTTTTCTGGTTTGTGTTTGCTTGAACGCGGGCAGTCAAATTTGTTCTGAATTTACTAGTATGACAGGTAATGGCTATACGTTTTCTGCCAGATATTTTATGATCAGTCACTTTCGCTACAGGCGATCTCTGTACGTATGAATCCGATATAGAAGAACATAGCAAAGCTTTCAATTTTTCCTTGTGATCTCATCAGCATGAACATCTAAAAATGTTTGGTTGTCTTTGGAATTTGGCAGATATCCATTGTTGATATTTAGTATTCACTGCCAGATAACGTAAATTAAAGTGTAATTCACTTTTCCGTACATGTAGAACATCTACGTTGACATAAATAAGCACACCAGTGTATTTCATATATCAGTGAATGTGCTATATAGCTATGATGTCACTGATGTCAAAACTACAATTAACAAGACGATTTCTTATACATTTTAAAGGGAAAGTGTGTTTCTTGTTTGCGTTTTTTTTTCATTAAGTCTTTAATACATTTTATACCTTTAACTATTGTAAATACGATCGTCCCAACCTTGCCAGTGAGAACCCAGTACCCTTTGAAGCAACTTAGAATAATAGATTTAACACTTGGATTAACCAGACATAGCTAAAGCCAATTTTTTAACCTTTTGACTCCCGCCCCCTATTCATCAACTGCAAAAACTTAATCCTTAGATTCCCTCACCCTATCCTGCAGGAAGCTGGTGGATAGGGTGAGGGAGTCTAAGGGTTAAGTTTTTGCTTTGTTAGCATGGTTGACAATGCAGGATGCTGGTGGACAGGGTGTGGGAGTCAAAGGGTGAAACAAAACTGCATGGCCCTCAGTTGTGTTTTCCCTGTTTGTCTAAATTTAGCAACATCAACTCTTCTCTATATATAGTAAACACTTTTCATCCATGTAAGTAATTCTTATCCAGTATTTGATTACTTTCACATAAGCGTTAATATACAGAGGCTATCAGCTAATGCCTCTATTTATCACTGTGTTTGCAATTTGTTTGTCGGTTTTGTTTGTTTATTTGTTTTCTCAGACACCAGGAATACGTTTCCATGCAAGTAGATGTGTTTTCTGAATAATTAAACAGCTATTTAAACCCCAGATTTCTAAAGTTATACAATGGAACTGGCTGAATTTTAGCGTCAAATAACTTCTTAAATATTTCAAATTTATGCTTCCTTTTTAAGTCTCACAGTCGCCTTTTGACTTCTAGTATCTGGGTCGTAACAAGAAAAGGCAAGAATCCTGCTGTGAAATACATTCCCAGATGTTTGCATGCATAAACATCCATTTTAGAATAACCAAACGTCCATTCTAGAATAACCAAAAAAATTTTTTTTACAAGTTGATAAACACCCCTTGCCAAGTAACAATGTAAATTTTATTTATATTTACTTCAAGCAGCAACTTTCTGGATGAACACATAAATTTTCGAGCTGACTGTATAAATGTAAAGTGTAATGTCGTCTGCAACCAATAGGATAAACATTTCGACCAAACTAGGTGTCAGAGTTGTTCAATGCCTAATTCTTTAAATTCATTTATGAAGAGAATTACGACAGGGCCTCAAGCAATCCCTGTTTCATCCTATGCTTAAAGATTTGAGCGTTGTCTCGTACATGAGCTTTGACATGGCTATACGTATTCATCACACTGTAAAACAACTAACCGCAAATTTCTATTTTCTGTAAAATAGGTCAGAGCAGTTTCTAAGATACAGAATCAAATGCTCTCTCAAAATCAAGAAAGGCAATACAGAGTTTACTGTTAAATGACAAATGTTTCTGGATAATACCAAATGAGTCGATATGCAGTCTATTATTGAAAAATCTTTTCTAATTCCTGCTTTGTATTCACCAATAGAATTATTGGTTTCAATCCACAGCTACAATCTATGGTTAATAGTAAAACTGTACATTTTATCATTAATATCCAAAAATGTAATGCCTCAGTAAGTATTTACATAACAGGATTTCCCGTGTTCTGTACTGGTTTGATAATGGATTGAATCTTTTTTTTTTTTTTTGGAAAACCCATCTTTGTTGAATAGTTCTTCAA
This sequence comes from Monoplex corrugatus, assembly GCA_030674185.1. Lineage (NCBI taxonomy): Eukaryota > Metazoa > Mollusca > Gastropoda > Littorinimorpha > Ranellidae > Monoplex > Monoplex corrugatus. Next base: position 54,623,896 of record CM060309.1, read on the forward strand.
ACAATGTAACAAGAATTTTAACAACAACAATTCGGTATTTCAAAACATTTTTCTAAAAACTCCTTTTGGTCCAGATGGTTTCTATTTTTTTTATTGTCAATTGTGTTTAAAAAATCTTCTTTAGTGTAGGATCTTTGATTATTTTAAGATATTCTCCAATTACAACTGTTTGGTCTAGAATCCTACCACAACACTATTTCCTATTGTCTCGTACCTTTTATACATTTTGAAAGTGTATGAACCATACTTTCACCGAGATAACATGAGCATAATTTGTCTCAAAATGCTAACTGGAAGGTCTTTCCCACAAGTGATGTTGCTCACCTAGAGTATTTAGTAAACAAAAAAAACTATTTATGCATTTAAAATGTTTCTTTTTTCCAACAGTTTTTTATTCGTTTTTACCTTTCCAGAATACATGTAAACTTTTCTTCTTATTATTTTTTAAATTATAGCCGTTAATGTCGCAATAATTTCTAAGATCCTGAGAATGTTTTATATTTTTTCCTTGCCATCGAACGAAATGTTTCTTTATTTTAGATATAGATTATTCTCATTGCCTTTTACTTTTGTATACTTGCATATCCACGCTTACAGTTATTGAATTCCTTTAAGGCAAATCTATATCAGTTTTAATGGGTTCAAAATAAGCGCTTATTATTTCTTGTATGGTAGACCTACTAGGTTCAAAAGATTGAGTAGACCTCTCTGTCAGGTTGGGTTCAAGGCTAATATTTCAGTGTGTGTGGG
>CM060309.1:54629645-54639645 GCA_030674185.1 Monoplex corrugatus
TTGTGATAAGGAAAGAGGTGTTGGCCTACTTCACAGCATGTGCCGATGAATCTAGAATAGCCTGCACACATTTTGACTATGGATCCATTTGGCTTTTTGACGCGAATAGAGTGATGACCGCTGTGAGTGGTTGACATATGACATTTTTTCTTGTACCAGTTTACTGGTCTTGCTTTCTGAAGTACTGGTTTCAGTTTCAGTTTCAATTTCTCAAGATGACGTCTCCGCGCTCGGAATGAATTCCATATACACTAACGTCACAGGTGCCATGTGACTGAGAAGATCCAGACTGATCACGGCACAAGCCTTAAACCTGTGCATAAATCCATGAGCTGGTCAGGTCCTGAGGTCCTACCTAGATAGTGCCACAACCTTGAGGTCATAGGGGAGCGTGGTGACAGAGACCTCAACTTTTCCCGGGTCCAGCACCACGAGGGCGACGCCCATCCAATCTCCCTCATTTCAAATTCATATTCTCACTGTATTTTTAAAACCAAGATTTCAGAAAGACAAGAAAGTTAATCGGTCTTCTAAGAGGTAGGACCTGGGAAATCAACCTATCTCTCCAATAATTTATACCAAGGCAGCCGGGCAATGCCCTGCTCTTCAAGGTTTTCAACTGCCATGTGATCTTGACCGTGCACAGCCAGAAGGCACACGGATCCGACTCGCTTTTCGTCCCTTTCCGGAGGACTAGACGTTCAGTTCGATTTTCCGGTCAAACTTAGGAGAAAAATCGAGGCCTTTACGGGGAACGAAACATGGAACCTCGAGTTTGGTTATTGGCAGGCGAACGTCTGAACCATTGTGCCACTTTTCTCTCTTGCTCTCCCTGAAGTACTAGACACTTACATATATAATGAGATTTGCGCCTCTTTTGATTCGCCAAGGTTTTTTTTTTCTTGTCAGATCAGCTGGTTGTAGCATTATGCTAAGAACACTAGAGTGCGTGTGTGTGTGTGTGTCTATAATTACAATATTTATATAGCGCAAAATCTTGATAAAATCAAATCTAAGCGCTGAAGCAGACACACACGCACGCACGCACGCACGCACGCACGCACACACACGCACAGACACACACACACACACACACACACACACACACACACACACACACACACACGCATGGCTATAAATGGGGAGAAAGAATAAAAGCAATGGAAAATTATAGAGAGCATAGCATATACAATTATATATTATAACCATGTGATTCCCCTCCGAGCGGAGACAGGCTGCAGAGGGGGGAGGGGGGGTTGAGTGAGGTTAGGATTTTATGCAGAGGAGAAAAGGTGGGTTTTGAGAGCGGACTTGAAGGAGACAAAAGTAGGTTGCTGACGGACTGAGAGAGGAAGTTTGTTCCAGGAGAGTGGACCAGAAACAGAGAAGGCTCGTGGACCATAGGTATTGAGCTTAGTGCGTGGAAAGCGAAAAGTCAGAGGATCGGAGGCAGAGCGGAGGGTACGTGAGGGAACATAGATCTCAAGTAGGCTTGACAGGTAATCGGGGGCTGCGTTATTGAGGCTTTTGTAGCACATGGTGTCTAGTTTGTATTGTATGCGCTTTGATACAGGGAGCCAGTGAAGTTGTGCCAAGAGAGGAGATATGTGGTCAGCTTTTTTCTTTTTGAGTACAAGGCGTACAGCATTGTTTTGAATGCGCTGTAGGATGTGAATGGTGGAGGCAGGAAGACCAGACAGGAGTGAATTGCAATAGTCAATGCGAGACATTATGAAGGAGAGAACGAGTTTTGCAGTTGTTTCGACAGAGAGATACTTCCTGATCAGCCTTATACGATGGAGATGATAGTAGCAAGATCTGGCAGTTTGAGAAACAAAGTTGTTCATGGAGAGGGTAGAGTCAATGCAGACACCAAGGTTTTTAGCTGAATCAGAAATTGGGACTGATGTGTTACATAATGGGAGAGAAAGAGGAGGCAGCTGAGAAAGTTTCTGACGGGTGCCAATGAGGATAGCTTCTGTCTTGTCGTCATTAAGCTGAAGTTTATTGTGTGTCATCCAGTTCTTAATGTCCGAGTAACACTCAGTGGTGCGAGTCAACAGGCGCTGTATATTATCAGGTGAGTCACTGTCTTGAAGTTGGGTGTCATCAGCATAGAAGTGGTGTTTTATAGAGTGGGAGTTGATGATGGTGGACAGGGGGGAGGTGTAAAGAGTGAAAAGAACAGGGCCAAGGACAGATCCTTGTGGAACACCACAGGTCAGGTATGCAGGTTGAGAGTAAGTGCCATTGATGAGAACAGTTTGTTTTCTGTTTGATAGGTATGAAGTGAACCAGGACAGAGCAATGTCAGAGATGCCAAAAGTATGATGAAGTCTAGAAAGGAGAATACCATGATCAATGGTGTCAAAGGCTGCAGACAGATCAAGGAGTGTGAGGAGAGAGACTTTGCCAGTATCAGTTGCAAGGAGGAGATTGTTGAGAATGTGTAGTAGGGCAGTTTCAGTGCTATGGCACTGGCGGTAGGCTGACTGGAAAGGATTGAGGAGATTGTTGGCAGACAGGTGAGAGTTCAGCTGGTTGAGGACGACTTTTTCAAGGAGTTTCGACAAGAAAGAGAGATTAGAGATAGGCCGATAATTTTTCAGTTCATTTGGGTCTAAATTGTGTTTCTTGAGGAGAGGGTGAACAATAGCAGACTTGAAAGAATCTGGGACAGTTCCAGTTTGAAGAGAAGTGTTGATGATGTCAGTGATGAATGGGAGGAGAGTAGGGAGACAGTCGGAGTAGAGAGAACCTGGAAGAGGATCCAGTTCGCAGGTTTTGAACGACATGGATCTGATTGTGTTGAAAATTTCTTCTTGTGAGACTGGGGTAAAAGTAGTAAGAGGTGTGCCAGAGAAGGAAGGGTCAGGTGGGCATGGTTGACAGGGTGTCCTGTCAAGCCTGTCACGAAGAGTTTGTATTTTGGTGGTGAAATACTTGGAGAATACAGATGGGAGTTCTTCATTTGTATGTTTTGTTGGGAGAGGTAAATCTTTTCGTGTGCCAAGGAGATGATTCATGGTTGTAAAGAGTTCTTTTGAAGAAGAGGCATTCAGGATTTTGGTTTGGAAATAGCTTGTTTTTGCTGATGCAATGAGGGTGGATACTTTTGTTTTAGAGGCTTGGAAAAGTTGCCTGTGTACAGTGAGTTTGGATTTGCGCCAACGGCGCTCTGCTCTGCGGCGGGCACGTTTTGCACAGGCAATCTCATGAGTGAGCCACGGGGTAGGGGGGCGGTCAGGTAAAAGACGGGTTGTGGCTGGAGCATGAGTGTCCAGAAGATGGTGGAGTGTGAGTGTGCGCGCGTGCGAGGCATTTGATGACAGATGCACGAGAAATAACAGAAAAAGACAGAGAGACTTCAGACTTCAGAATACTAAAGGATAGTAGCATTGTATCCCATTGGATGGACCCATCTTAAAGTCCTCGCTACTCTGCACACACACACACACACACACACACACACACATACACACACACACACACACACACACACACACACACACACACACACACACACACACACACACACACACACACACACATACAAGCATATTTTAAAAAAACATGAACCCTAACACATACAATGTGAAACAAGTTATAAAAAATGAACAGTGAAAAATATTGACTGTTAGGTATACTAACAGGTCATGAGCTTTACAAAAGCATGAGATACCAAAGGAAATAAGAGGGAAGCAGGGAGAATTTTAAAATATCAACTAAGTAACATAACTCTTGAGAGTCACGGAGTTATCTCCCATGTAGAATTTCTCAAACCCAATACAGTTTGCGCTACCCATTCAGCTAGCATAGGAATGTTCTGAGCTTACCACTTTATGCTCTGTGGCTGCGTCTATGCTAGCTGAATGGGTAGAGCAAACTGTTGGATTTGAGAAATTCTACATGGGAGATTACTCCGTGACTCTCAAGAGTTATGTTAAAAGCATGAAAGACAAAAACAGACACATGTAAAGCAGAGACATGTAAACCCTTAACAATAACAACATAATTATACACTAATATTAACATAACAGTATTCCTAGTCATTGCAATAATATTTTGCCAAAACTATGTAAGAAACAGAGACAGAGAGAGAGTGCGTGGTTATGTGAGTGTGTGTATGTGGTATGTGTGCACGTGGTGCGCGCGTGTGTGTGTATGCATGTGTGTGTGTGTGTGTGTGTGTGTGTGTGTATGCGTATGTGTGTGTATTGTGTGTGTGTGTTGTGAGTGAGTGTACTGTGTGTGTGTGTGTGTGTGTGTGTGTGTGTGTGTGTGTGTGTGTGTGTGTGTGTGTGTGTGTGTGTATGTATGTGTGTGTGAATGTGTGTGAGTGTACTCTGTGTGTGTATGTATGTGTGTATGTGTGTGTGAGTGTACTCTGTGTGTGTGTGTGTGTGTGTGTGAGAGAGAGAGAGAGAGTGTGTGTGTGTGTGTGAGTTTGTGTGTGTATGTGTGTGTGTGTGTGTTGTTTATACGTCGTCTCATTTCACGCTCATGTAACAAACACATCTCTCAACGTTGTCGGTACATTTGGATATAGCACTTTACGTTCCTTACTGCACAGTCACTAAACACTGTAACTTTCTGCCTCTAGTTTCACTTTGCATTCACTGCGAAATTCCAGGCGTTCGTAAAGTCATCAAACGGTTTTGTCGAAACACAAAAAGAAAAACAAAGATGTTTGAGTAAAGTGTACGGTCGTTTATCAAGTATTGTGATCGTAATGCGCGTATCTTTTTGGGACGTGTTTCGACGTAAAATAGTCGTTTGTAACAAAGAGGGCTTTTAGTCTTTCTTTCCTGCCGTCTTTTTGCAGAAAAAAAAATCTTTTCAGTAGAATCGATCGGCCTTCCTTGGGCAATTTGTTATGTTTATAGGTCCGTTTGTTTCCGTAATGATCTCTTTATCGCATTACACACAGTCAACACGATTTTAGTCATGTCTTTTGATGTGGTTTCTTATTATAGTTCTTTTATATTATTCGCCCTATATACTTGTTCTACGACTCTTGGATCAATGATCTGAAAGTAGTCAATCCCATTATCTTTATGTGAGATTATTCTGTACCGTTCGCAGTGTTGTTTTACTCAAACGAATGCTTGAGACAAAAAAAGACAAACAAACAAACAAACAAACAAACAAACGAACGAACAAACGAACGTACAAACAAACAGACGTTTGTATGGACAGAATACAGACAATATGAAAAATAATGTTTGGATGCTATACGGTCATGATGTATACAAGAAAAACAACCTGATGACACCATCAGACTGATGTTAAGAGGCCAGAAAAGTTCTATCTAAAAACAAGTCTGTACGGCTTAGTAGCCTAGTGGCTAGTGCGGCGTACTGTTGATTGGAAGGTTGTGGGTTCAAATCCGTCGAAATCAGTTAGAAATGTGAGAGCTCAGACAGCCACTACCTGCGTTGCAGTGCATTGCAGGCTTAGTTGGGAGGACCGGGATCGCACACTCCAGAGCAGTCATACACTTACACTTTTTGTTTTTTTGTTTTGTTTTTTTGTAGGATCATTGCACTCAGGGAGGTTGCCGTTGTGCTCACCTTTTTTTTTTTTCCTTTTTTCGTCCCATTTTCTACGCCACTTAAATGGCCACAGAAGCTGAAACAGTATTTATTATGCGATGATGATGATGTCGATGTGGATGATAATCATGATGCTATGGAGTTCAATCTAGGATTGAGACTGCGTGACAGGGTTGTACTCTACGTTTACTACCATGATATATCTTGGCGTCAACCAGGCCGGAGAGATGTAGACACCTGCGGTGTTGGTCAGAAGATTTTAAGCAACACCCTCAATGACGCATCCGCGAAGTGGATGAGACTCGACTGTGTGGTTCTAGTCTTCCCGATGAACCCATAGCACGCCCAACTCTGGGCAGGAGTCGGTTAGAGCCGAAAAATCCCACAATGATTTTTAAAGGTACTGATGGGGATTCGAACCCACAACCTTCCAGTCTGTAGTCCGTTGTGTTAACCACTAAACCACGGTGACTGGTTCATACACTCACACTTCATGCAAGCGTCTTTGTCTCTTGGGCCGGCTGATGTCATAAAACAGGATATCAGGAAGCACTGAGCACAGCCTGGTCAAACAATCCCAATCAAGAATGGAAGGACATGACGTCATCATTACCGCCTACATATTCTTAAGAATCGTAACAGTATTGTGAAACTGTTTCAAGTTCTGTGGCCGCACGTGGGCTGTCATGCACTGCTATTACGTGCACTTCATGTTGGCTGTTCTGTCTCCTCTTCCATGCCTGTGGTAACTTATATACTGATCAGCAAAAGAAAATACCGAGCACAATCATCCTTAAGTAGTAGTAAGAAACTCTGGGGAGAGCTGGATAGCAGAAGGTCCTCAAAGGAGGAACCCCCGTCAAGCAAGTGATTTGGCTCTTCAACTCCCGACACTCTAAGGGGACCGGGCCGTATACAGGTCATGACTCTCGGATGCCTATCTGCTTCATAATTCATCTACGGTGTATGAGCTGGAATTGGTTTAATCAACTGTTGGTGCATAATTCATCTTTGCTTCAACCAAGCTCACTCTTGAATTTATAAGAGAATATTTTAGTTGCCGACTTCACCTTTTTGTTATACATTATATCACTATTGTTACTGACATCATAATTAATATCATCGACTGAGTCTGAACATCTTGTTTGCAAAAAGGAAATTCTGGCATTTAAATCACCACATATTATTTCTGTTAAATCGTTATAATCAATTGCCTGTTCCAGAAAGCAATTCTCCAGTAGTTGTACACCATTGTATATCTCTGTCTCTTCATAAATTCGGAACTTTTGAGAGGTAACTAACACCCGACAAAGAAACAGACTGTCAATGTTCCCAACAGGGATTTGGAAACGAGAAGGACAACTATGTTATCAAATGCAACCTGTCCTCTTTTGATGTATGTGCACAGTTTTTTCCTCACACAAAACGAAACACCACCTGACAGTCTGCCATAGATGCTATCAGACAACTTTACTCCTGGACTGTCAAACACAACTTGTGATGGAACTAACATGGAAATAGATATTTGTTTAAGTCTCTGCCAGCAATTCAATACCATGCTTTGTGATCAGGGATGCCATGTCTAACTCATCTTGAATACTGAGAAAACCTTTAACGTCAAATGAAAGGGAAGATGATAATGCATTGCCTTTCGTTCTATTGATACCACATTACGTTTTAACATATTTAGATCATTGCTATTATTCACACAACACCCCTGATTTCTATATGTGCTCTATGTCTTTGATTGATTTGGTTTAGTTTTTACGTCAGCACCGGCTCAGGTGATATGACTGACGGGGATAACCATCCTAGGGAAGTGGGGGAAGGGGGACTTATCTAATCCTACACTGACACCAACAGAACAACAATAAAGTTAAGATGGGACAGTGAGAAGGCCAGTTTTAATATAGCGCACCCCGGGATTCGAACCCACAACCATTAGCATGTGAATCCGACGCTCAACCAACTGAGCTACTGAGGCCCGCGTCTATGATTGATTGATTGATTTGATTCAGTTTTTACGTCGACACCCCCCCCCTCTCATGTGATATGGCCGACGGGGATAACCATCCCAGAACCACACCAATTACATATCAGGAAGAGGAAGGAAGAAATCATTTATTTTAATATCTGTTCACAATAGTGATTTTACACACACACACACACAAACACACACACAAACACACACACACACACACACACCACACACACACACACACACACACACACACACACACACACACACACACACACACACACACATACACACAAAATAAAACGAAAAAGTAATGGACAACAAAACAAACAACAACAACAAAAACAAAAAGGTGGGATGGGGTGGGGGTGTTGGTGGGGATGGGGAGGGGTAGTGGAAGTTTGAATGTAAGAAGGGGAACAATTACAATCAATAACTCAGAACAATGAATTAACAGTGTCAAATAATAACATACAACAACTCTTCATAACAATCTGCCAACAGGGGAACATCAATCCTCTTATGATCAGAAAAAGTGCTCTGCCAAGATTCTGAGTGGGTGTCGTTTCAAGTAGACATCCTGTTGGCCACAGAACGTCGGCATGGTGATGCAACATCACCACCCTGACCTCTCTGTCCCATTCCCCGGCTGGCTGGCGGTGATTGTTGTGGGGTCCCGGTGGTCTCCCTCTTCCCAAACCACGACGTCTTAGACTCAAGCGTGGTTCAACCAACAGCAGAGTCCTTTGCGTGAGGTACCGATGATTCAGGCGTAGGCCTACCTTTTTACTGATTTCTTGCACTGTGACTCTGGTGTGGTCACTCTGGCCGGCTACAGATCCACTGGACCAGACTGGACAATGTTGCTGGTCTTCATCATCATCAAGTGCCTTGCCACATGGCGTTGGCGATCATGGCCCTCCATATCTTTCTATCCCTTGTTGCCGCAAACACATCTTCCACCCTCTCTGTCTTCAGCCGCTCTGCAAGTCCGTCCAATAGTTTTTCCCTGGGTCTACCTGGTGCTCTTTCCCTCCAGCTTTCCTGTTGTGACCAGGTGCTCCAATTCCTCTTTCCTCATAAAATGGCATATAAATGTTGCCTGTCTTTTCCTAATCTTCCTTATCAAAGATCTTCAAGACTGTCTCGTTTGTTTTCATTGCTGTCCATGGAACTCTCAACATTCTTCTTGCTGGGAATTCTCCTTTCTGAGATTGGATTGTGTGGTAAAGGAAAGAGAAGGGCTACGGTCATGCATTCTGGGAAACTGGAGATCAATCTTTGGGAGGGGAGCAGACTGGAAATCCTTTGCAACAAGTTTCCGTTTGACATAAACCACACGCTTTCCTTGTTCTCAAAGTTGCCTTTGGTGCTTTTCTGTTGTTGCGTCAGGTCCATCCCTACCCTAAGACTGTCTTCATCACGCATCCTGTTTCATACTTCCTGTTTATTTGTACCATCATGACGTCAATCCTGTTTTGAAATTACATAAACAAGATCGAGGTCTGTCCCGCATCCTGAAATTGGAACTCAATCTGTGCCCTACTTTTAAAACCCTGAATTTTATTCTCTCAGATGAAGTACTTTTGTAAGATTTGCTAAGCTTTTTTGCTGCGGCGTGAAAGCCTTCACCTCTGTCTTCACTGATGACACAAATTAGCACATTGAAACGTCTTGAGTATCGTTCTTGGCACTCCCAGTTTTTGTTCTGTCTCCATAGATCTATAGCTTACGGCGTGATCTTGGTCCTCCAGAATGATGCCAATCAGCTTCTCTATTTCATACACGTTCTTTTCGAGGGATTTGGTTTTGTTATTTAAACGAGAAGCTAACAACAAAAACACCACAAGGGTGTAGATAGGCTAAACCTGCGAACTAGATCCTCTTCCAGGTTCTCTCTACGCCGACTGTCTCCCTACTCTCCTCCCATTCATCACTGACATCATCAACACTACTCTTCAAAATGGAAATGTCCCTGATTCTTTCAAGTCTGCTATTGTTCACCCTCTCCTCAAGAAACACAATTTAGATCCAAATGAACTGAAAAATTACCGGCCTATCTCTAATCTCTCTTTCTTGTCAAAACTCCTTGAAAAAGTCGTCCTCAACCAGCTGAACTCTCACCTGTCTGCCAACAATCTCCTCAATCCTTTCCAGTCAGCCTACCGCCAGTGCCATAGCACTGAAACTGCCCTACTACACATTCTCAACAATCTCCTCCTTGCAACTGATACTGGCAAAGTCTCTCTCCTCACACTCCTTGATCTGTCTGCAGCCTTTGACACCATTGATCATGGTATTCTCCTTTCTAGACTTCATCATACTTTTGGCATCTCTGACATTGCTCTGTCTTGGTTCACTTCATACCTATCCAACAGAAAACAAACCGTTCTCATCAATGGCACTTACTCTCAACCTGCATACCTGACCTGTGGTGTTCCACAAGGATCTGTCCTTGGCCCTGTTC
>CM060309.1:54642145-54699645 GCA_030674185.1 Monoplex corrugatus
GAAAATGCCACAATCCTTCACCAATGCAACAGAACCCAAAGGTCCACTTCATGTTGCCAAAGTATAACAACACCTGAAAATTCCACAACCCTTCACCAATGCAAAGTTTCATAAGAGGATGAACACTTCATACTTCATAATAATCATAAAGATTTGTTAAGTTTAACTTGGAGCACCTTACAGTACCTATGACACAGAAGACAAAAAATGTCCCTGATCAGATTCATACTGATTTGTCCCTTATCTTTTACGTATAAAAAACCCCCAATAAAACTCTTGAACATAAAGATCAAACCTTATAATTTTCATACCCATAAAAAGCAAGTGGCACATCACATGTAATGCATGCACACATAGTTACTTTTAATTATTAACTTATTCAAAGTGGATGTATTAAGATAATACAATGGCATCTACTCTGAATTAGTATATTTTTGTATACACTATCTGACATCAATGCATTATATGTATAAGATTCAGTAATCTGAAAAGCATGATAATGAGCATTACTGGAATTTTTTTTTTTTGGGTGGTAGTGGTGGTTATGACAGGCAGATCCTGAAGACATGCCAAAGTTGTATTACATAACAGCAATGTTTAAAAATAGTATTCTATTACATTATGATACTGTTTAAAATGTATCTGTGAAGATAACAATCAGCAACATTTGAAGTAAAAAAAAAACCATTCAGGTTAAAATATAGCATTAAACTATATGTTATCTATAATGGTATGATCACTGTCAAGGGAATACAAAACTTAAGATTACATTGTTTATTTCCGTTTCACATGAAAATTTATCAAAAAAGTGAAAAAATATAAAGTCTGGTTGAAATCAAAATATGAATTACTCAATTCAGCTTTTGCTATCGTGATCTCATGATACACATGTAGGCCTATTCCCGGTTCATTAATTTCTTTTAAATCAAAAAGTACCACTATGAAACTCCATGAAGGAAAACAAAAACAATTCATTCTGCGACTTAGCAATTACAGAATAGTGACAGATATCTGCCAGTGAAGCTGATTCTGTCTGTACCGTATTTTGTTTCTATGCATTTTCAAAGTGAAACATGTACGCAAATTATGACCAGTTACCTGTTTCATAGGAATACATGCTGTGACACACGTTTCTTTTCCAAGTGATTATAGCATTCATAGTATGTATGTTACAGATGTAATAAACAGCCTATATTGCTAGGCTCACTGTTTACTAAAATGTTATCATTCAGTAGCCACATTATGTTTTCTTTGTTAATTACTGCCAACGCATGAGATATCCCATTTGAAGTACTGAAAGTTAGTCTCTAAAATATAAGTGACTGACAGTCTCTAAATTTACAGGAAGCAAGTTTTCTTCCTTTCCCAACCAGGTATTGAATCAACATGGAAAACACAAGGAACAATTATCAGCTTCTGAGTAAATGTATAAGTAGTTTTTTTTCCCTTAAAGTTTATAAAACATGCATAATATTTGTTGTTGTTCACCTCTTGTGAGAATGACAAAGTTTTGAAAACCGTCCAGGTTTACTCATCGTATGGGAAATATCTCATTTTGTGTCTAGATTTACAAACATGTTTGCCTTGCATATGCACATATATAAAATTGCATTTATGCTCGTCATATTATTATCATGCCATAGAAAATTTTTTATAGGAAATGATTCAGCAATAATGAACATCAACTGGTTATAAAGAGATCACTACTTTTGTTTCAACTCTGCATTCATTAACTCACTGATAAACATATGTAAAATACTGGCAGTATTGATTTATCACTCCTTTCATGATGCCCCTCTAAATACTTAAAAAGTAGAAAATGTTAATAATTGTATAACACAAATAAGATCATGCTACCCACAGACAAATACACATACACCATCACACATACACATTTTGGATTTCTATTTCTCACAACATACCCACAGACAAATACACCATCACACATACACATCTTGGATTTCTATTTCTCACAACATACCCACAGACAAATACACCATCACACATACACATCTTGGATTTCTATTTCTCACAACATACCCACAGACAAATACACCATCACACATACACATCTTGGATTTCTATTTCTCACAACATACCCACAGACAAATACACCATCACACATACACATCTTGGATTTTTTCTATTTCTCACAACATACCCACAGACAATTGCTTCACACATACACCATTACGCACAGTGACATTCACATTTTCGATTTCTATTTCTCACAACATACACATAAAACTACAGTTAAAATTTACATCCCTTTTGGACAACGTGAAAAGATCATGACAGAATCCAAAATAGAAGGAAACACTGGAATAATGGAAATGATAGATGTGATACTGTTGAATTAATCAAGAAACCACCAAATTAACAGAATAGATGCCTTTTGCAAATCAGAAAGTTATAACCACTTGAACTGGTCATACAATGTCAGTTTAGTTCACTTTACTGGAAACAATGTTTTCCAGTACTGTCTTGATCTCAACAGCAGACTCCCACTCCACCACTGATGCTTTCAACATCTTCTTTGAGGTCTTCTCATTCACGTCTTTTTCTTGCAACTTTTTCCACAGGGAGAACCCCTTCCTGGGCAATAAGTAGTCCTTCTCACTTAACGTCAAACCTGGGCAGAGATCATGAGCACCATCTCCGACATACACCACATGGGAGTACAGCCTTCCTTCTAGACATTGGCGCTGAATATAGTCCTGCAGAATATGACCTTTGCACAGGTTGACTGTACTCAAAGTGCACCAGTCCTGGGTGTGGTAGTTTCTCACTAGCAAGCACCCATTGTCACTATATTCAGCAGGATTTGTGAACACACTAGAAACCAAACCGTCCAGATTGTGATAATGTAAAACGTAATCTATCAAGACAGAGTTGGCGTCTGACACAATGATGGTGTCATAGTAACTTTTGTCTTTGATATGCGCAAACAATTCTTGCATGCCTGGTGATAATGGTAATGATTCCATATGTTTCTGAATGGTCTCTGCCGAAGTACCATGCTCATGAAGGTGGCGAAACACTGCCGCCATGAATGGTATCCACCCCCTGTCACTGTACAGATGCTTGATGTGGTCAGGCAGAACCCCTCCAGGAGCAAGCCCGCAGACAGACAGGTCAGAATTTTCATCAATGAGGGTGTGGTCAAAGTCAAAAACTAGCAGAATGTGGCATGGCTCTTGTTTTGGTTCCATTTCTGAATCTGATAACAGAAGAAAAAAAAAATTAAACATAATGGTTATTTCTAGAATCTGCCCATTACAATTCAAAATCAATGTTACCTATAGCAGTATTTGTTTTTGTCATTTGTTAGGTTCAGAACTCCTCTTGGGACTTTATCAAGCTGCGCACAGAGCCTTGGCAATGCTCTTATATTACTCAGCTGCCAAAACAATCTTTATGTTTGTTATCAATCAGAATTTTATTAGGACACCAATTCAGAGAGAAAGAGAGAGAGAGAGAGAGAGAGAAGGGATGGATGGATGGATGGAGAGAGAGAGAGAGGGAGAGAGAGTGTGTGTTGTGTGTGTGTGTGTGTGTGTGTGTGTGTGTGTGTGTGTGTGTGTGTGTGTGTGTGTGTGTGTGTGAGTGTTGCCCTGTTTAATTTGTAATTCTTTAACATTACCTATGAGTAGAATAATGATTGCAAACAAGTAAGTTCATCTATACTATTTGCTAATGTCTATATTACTGGAAAATGAAAGTTTCATATTATTTCAAAGCTTCACTTCATTATAACTGCTTTAACTGCTAAATATATGTATAAAGAGCACACAGATCAAATCTGTTCCAATCACAAACAATTCAGAAAAACAGATTTGAAGTTTTTCCTTCCTATCAGAAAATCCAGATTTGGTACTTTTCTGGTCCACGTGACCTTAACCTTGGTGCCATGACTTTCAATCTTATTATGCATTCATGATTCCTCAACAGTCTACACTGTTGACCCAAATTCAATAACAATCCACCCAGAAACAGCTGAGGAAATCTTGCTGACTTATTTTTGTCACAGACATGCAGACTACATATCACACACACACACACACACACACACACACACACACACACACACACACACACACACACACACACACACACACAAACTGTCACTACTTAAAATAAACAATTTCCCTCTTAAAAGAAAATCCACCTAATTCCCCCATGACCTGAAGGCTATAGGGCAGTCTATACCTTTTTAATCTCCCTTCTTTAAAGAAAAAAATGGGAGATTATTTCATATTGACCAGTGAGGCAGGACGGAGGTGTATCTGTTCGTCTGTGACAAGAATGTTAATGTTAGCAATATTTCCCAGCTGGTATTATCCTTGTGGTCAGATTAGCATGACCTAAAGTTCAAGTTGAGGACATATGGCCGGCCCTAAGGCTTCTGTAGATCCCTTTCTGTGACTTCTGACTTAAAAAGTTCAGTTGTTCTGCATCACTTTACAGACTTCTGAATTTGTTACATTTTGTGTTAAACAATTTCCTTTATTTGCTGATCTTGTCTTTTAACTCAGTGAAGTTTCTCGTTTCATCCAGTATCTTTTGAATACTTGTAGATTATCACCATACTTTTTTAAATGATAGTAGGGCGTTCCAGTGTTTTGTTATTTTGTTAGAGAAAGAAAACTTTCTGATATCAGTCATGCTAAGCTGTACAAAAATCTTGTATTCTGTAGTGTTCTTTCTTGATGAAAATTTGGTAATCTGTCTGCAGGGATTGTCTGCATTAGTGAAATGTTTATATGTTGTGATCATGTCAACTCTTTGTTTTCTTTTTTAGAAAAAGCAAAATTTACAAGCTTTTAAATCTGTTTCTATAATTTTTAATTTAAGGCTGTTAATATTTGGTTACTCTTCTCTATATTTTCTCTATCGCTAAAGACTGTTTTTCCAGTTGTGGGTACCAAACTACATTACCATATTCTTATATAAAATAATTTTCCAATGTTAATTGTTTTTCCACTATGGCCAGTGAGGTTTCTTTTGGTGAGCCCTAACATTTTGTTTGCTTCCTTAATTGCACTTTGAAAGTATGTGAATCAAAACTTCATTCATCATCATAATAAATAATGCCTAAATCATTCTCTTCTACACATTTTAAAAAAAATTTCTGTTGATAAACCCTCATGTGTATAAAAAATATTTGTGAAGTGCAGTGGTACTTAAAATCCATTATGCTTTGTGACATCACTGAAACCATGACTGGAATATGATAAATGTGTCCAAAAATGATATTTTGCTTGGCGTATTAGTAGGTCTGCCATCTGAAAATGAAATGTGTGCAAAACCACCGACTGATGGTGCTGCGACTGCTTCCCTTTCAAGGTAGTTTCATCCAATTACTGATTTTATGAAACATGAATTACAGTATTGTTCAATATGGCTGTTAAGGATCTTCAGTGCTTTGATCTGTAGCTAGCTAAGATCTGACAATTCCACAATGAAGTTGGTTCTTTTTTCATTACTAGTAATGTCTTTGACTGTATTCTTCTTTTGTGTCTGCTGGTGTGAGGAAAGTGTGAGCAGGAATAGCTGGCACTTGCCCTTCAACCACCTTGTACACAAAAATAAAGTGTATACGTGTGGAGTCTCTGATATTGTAGTTTTGACAGTTGAAGATCTTTGCACATTTGTGTCATACAGTTGCTGTTTCTGGAGATGTAACTGCCAGTTATGAATCGGGCTGCCTGGTTCTAATTCCTTTAAAGGTGATCAATATTCATTAGGCTGATATTGTAGCTATAAATAGATGATGTAACTTTCAAGGACTGATAGAACCAGTGCTTAAACTTCAGATTCTTATCCTAAGTACTTTTCAAGAAAATCATGTCATGTGGGTCTGTTTTCTTGAAAAATGCAGATTTTCCTCTGACATCTACTGATCTATTAATCTGTTATCTACTGACTTAGGTGCTTTGCCTTTGGCTTCATAGGCCCCATTTCCTGTTTTTCTTCTTTTTCTCTTCTTTCAGTTAACTGACCATAACTGTCATGCCAATAAACCTATTCTGTCACTTTAAGGAGTATGTGAAGTGCATTTTTAAAAACAAAATTATCATAGTCTGAAGGCCCTTGACACAAAACTGCCAAAACTATCGATGGTCTTGGTCTCAGTGACTTCCTGAGGTATATTGTTTCAGTCTGATGGTTCTCAGCAGGAAAGACAACTGCTGGAACTGTGAGAATTGCTGTTTGTGTCCTTGTCAATGGCATGGTAATGGTGGTTTGTGCTTGTTTGATGTCTTCAGTATCAACAATGTTGTTTTGTATATTGTAAAGCATGGCCAAGTGAGCTGCGTGTGTTTTTTTCTTTTTATGTTGAAGAGAGGGCCAGTTTAAGTCTTGCATCATTGCTAATGTACTGGAGACTTTTATAGTACTGTCACATGATGAAATGCACTGCTCAACACTGGATGGTTGTCACATGTTGAAATGCACTGCTCAACATTGGATGGCCTTAATATGATCAATTTGTTTGGGTGTGTGTGTCCGATGTATATATTGAGGGGGCAGATGTAAACTTTACTGCCAATCTATCTCATCTTCATCTTCATGTGCCATGGGGTTGATGATCATGGCCCTCCATATGAATCTATCTTTTGTCACTGCAAGTATATCTCCTACCCTCTTTGTCCTCATCCACTCTGCAATATTTTCTCCCTGGGTCTACCTAGTGCTCTTTTCGCCTTTAGCTTTCCTGCTGTGACTAGATGTTTAAATTTCTCTTGTCTCTTAAAATGTCAAATAACTGTTGTTTTTGTGTTTGCTTCTTTCAAGACTGTCATCTGTCATCTTTCGACGCATCGGAAATCAGGTTGTTCTGCCCACTTCTCTCAACACTTCGTACATGACTGGTCACAACACTAGCCCTTCCTCTAAAGCTCACCCTTTTAAGGGCTTTGTGTACTAAACTGTCAACGAAATCTTGCGGTGAGAGTTATATGGAACAACCAGACCGCGGGAAACATGCCCGAGGTGAAAATTAAAATGGGGTGGTAATGTTTAGGTATGTCACAATCGGCGATTACGCGTGCGCGAAAACTGTAGCGGGAGACTGTTACAGGCGTGGCGGCACATGTGAGAGGGTAGGCAAACAATCGCTGTTTGTTTCGTTAATGTTTCATGTGTCCGATAATTACCGATCTGAATACCGAAGTCCGTACTTTTCCTGGTCATTTTCACGAGCTTCCTCTGATTTGCTGACGTGGCAGTAGTGGTGTGACTTGTGGTGTGTGCGGCCGTATCTCCCAAACTTACGGGTATGATTTTTAGTGTCAAATAAAGTGACCACCAATAAGAACATGCATTTTCCTACTTATGTGTAAAATTTGGTGCAGATATTTTTTTATTAAACCGTTTCACGCCATATTACAGATAGTGGGTGTGGTGACTGTTGTTATTGCCTTCGGCGGCCGTTGTTTACAACGGCCGTCAGGCTTATCTGTGCCGATTCACCGTTTTCTTTTGGTCATACCAGCTGAACCTACTGGATTTAAAACTTCATTTTTCACGACATATAAGATAATGCATTTGTAACTTACTGTGTAAAATTTAGTGAACAAATTTTAAGATTAACTCGAAATACAAGCTTCAGTTTGACGCTGGTTGTCAGTCTAGATCTAGTAGATGACTCGGCAAACTGCGGCAATGGGCAGTCAAACTTCAAAGGTCTGCTACCCCTCATTATCAGCTTCTAGACTTCTGGACTTTAGATTGTCAGATTGGATAAGATTAAAACTCGCACGACTAGGCAAGTTTTTAAAAGAACCCAGTTATGTAGTTTGGAAAAATAGAAAAAATGAAAAAACGGAATCTAGATCTAGTGTATGTTGTGGCAAATTGGTCAAGTGAAGAATCGTATGATAATGCAGTGGACTATGACATTCCAAAATTTTCTCTGGCTTGTGATGTTATATTTGGAGACCTTGTCTTGTCATGAATCCATTTCAGTTCTGTACTATTATTACCATCTGGCACAACATACCCATTTCACTCCTGCCTGTCTGATATAGAACTGATGCATCAGCCACAGCAAAACCAGACAGGACATACAAAATCAAATACTGTTTTGTCTTCCTATTCTCCTTTGCTACATTACAAGGTCTGGTGTCCACATGCTTCAGCTATGCTTGGTAACATTTAAGTAACTCCTGGCTGCACTGCCATAAAAACAGTCCATATATGCACACCACAGCATTTTACATGGTTTAGTTCATAAACCATACATTCCATGGCAGATTTTTTTCTGAATTACTCAATTAGTGTTTTTGTTTTGTAAAGAAATACCAAAAGAATTTTGTTATCTCATGTGTGTGTGTGTGTGTGTGTGTGTGTGTGTACTGACAATGCATACTTTCATGTACATTATTTAACATGAATCATAATGCTGAAATTAGTGAAAAAGTACAGTTGAGAAGAATATATAGGGGTCCTATTTGCCATCTTGGTGTTGTATTTTGCTTCATAGGATAACAAGTGAACAAATGACAGGTATATAGTATTATGTTGGTGTTACTGATGGGGGTGTCAAGGGTTGTTTCAGTATGTCTCCTTCTGGAAAATCTGTGGTGGAAATTTCCTTTCCTGTCATTCTCGTTTTCTTTGCCTTGATTTTGTCCTTTGTCATATCTTCCTTTTTCATTTTCTGTCTTGCTGATCCATTCACCTCTGGTAAGTTTTCCATAAAGCCTCTTTGAATTGATAATAGGATACATAATTAATGAATTGTATTTTTTAGCTGTAAGTAAATGTGAACTGCTTAGTGGCAATATCAGATAATATTTGCCAGTTTTTACACACATGAATGCTTTTGTGTATTTATGTGCTAATGTCCCCCCCCCCCCCCCCCAAATCGTTCTGGTGATGGCCTGGGTGGGGTTGCCAATGCCAAGGGTATATTATTTGATTATTTGTGTGAATGCCCTGATATGTGTACTTACTACTTAATTTTCTTTTCCGTGTTTGTTTTTTGCATGGTCCTTTACATGTCTACACGTGTTTCACTTGAGATGGTTGTACCCTCGACATAGCTCTGAGTAGTGGGTTGGACTTTAAACACTAATAATGATAATGCCAATAATCATCAGGGATACATAGTACATTAGTAGCCTTTCATATGAACTAAATGATGTGGAGCAGTCGTTTTCATCACTGTATCGGATGGAGAGAAGGAAATGGCATGGTTGTACTGAGAAGAACAGTGACTTGTATGCTGCATGTATTTAGCAAAAAATTATTGGGAGTGATGGACAGCAAAATGATGTCAAGAGAAGCCTTCCTGTCAAGTGTGTACACTTTAAGGGGGTGCATCTAGGTAGTAACACTTGGAATTGGATACCCTTCATGTATAATCTTTTGTTTTTTCCATTTTTGTTACAGTTTAGATTTGCATTTGACATATTTGGTTTTTACACAGATGACTTTCATGATTCCATTCTTAGAATGTCTGCACATTTTTGTGATTTCTTCATTTGGCAAGCTGTAAATCAAATGTGACTACGGATTCCGTGCTTTTTTTTGTTTTTGTTTTGGTATGTATGGACTATTTGTATGTAACTCAAGTAAATGTGTTTCAGAAGTTTTTTGTTTTTGCAGTACAGCTTATTCTTATACCTGGTGTTTGTGCGTGTATGTTATGATATATTTCTGCTAATGCCCTTTTCATCTTGTTACCTGTTCTGTGGATTTATTTTGATGTAGCATTATGGGTCAGTCTTTGTGTTTTTTGATTGCATTTAATTTTGTTTTTTGAGTGATATACATATAGATATTTACATAAATATATATATATATATGTGTGTGTGTGTGTGTGTGTGTGTGTTTACACATACTGATACTTATATGTATATATATATATATATGTATATATATATATATATATATACATATATATATATATATATATATATATATATATATATATATATATATATATATAATATATACATGTATATACACATACATACATATATGCTTATGTACACTTATAACACATACACCCACACAGATATTTACATACATATCACATTATCTTTCATGTTGTATGACAGCTTATGAGAAAGTGTGTTTACGCAAGGAAAAAAAATTACAACTTTTTCAAAAAAGTTTGTTTGTTAGGGTAAATAATTGAAAAGAAACACTGTCCTTACTACCAGCAGAATTTTTAAATCAAAATTGCAAGATGAAATTTCCAGAACAGCAAGTTATAAACCAATTCAGTCTGTGAATCTTTTCTACCCCTCAGAACAGCTTAATTAGTAATTAATCTGTAATCTCTTAGTCTTGATAAAGA
Organism: Monoplex corrugatus; assembly: GCA_030674185.1. Lineage (NCBI taxonomy): Eukaryota > Metazoa > Mollusca > Gastropoda > Littorinimorpha > Ranellidae > Monoplex > Monoplex corrugatus. The sequence continues at coordinate 54,652,458 of CM060309.1, forward strand.
CTCAATTTCTAAGTTACCAGGAAACTTGAGAGGTCTTTTCAGTGAAATATTCAATTTTCATTTCTTTTTTAAGGGTATTTATACTACCATCACAGGCTCACAATTTTTTTTTTGAGTTAATCAATATGAATATACTTACATACATCTATACACACATATATATGATATATAATAATACACACACGTATTATTTATAATTAAAAACATATATATAAACCAAGAGTAAATACATAATATAGGTAGGCCTACGTGTGAAAACCGGGCTCCGTGCAGCCGCGAGCGTTCGATAAAAAACTGAGACGCGTTCCGGCGCTTTGACGGAGGGGTGTCCACATATCGGACCCGTGACTGGTCATTATCTACGGTCATTAATCAAAACAATACGTGTCAGGACGCTAAACATAGATGGAACTGCAGCCTCCGATTGCAATTCTTTCATTTTGTGCTGTCACGCGAGAGCAGACGGACATTTGGCTGACCACTTGGTTGTAACCGCTGCAAGCTCAGACGGTAAGTGATTGACTTTCGTGAAAATTGGATGTTTTTGTAGACTAATCCCTCTTCTGTTGACATGCCAAATTTAAAACAAATCTAATCAGTGGCATATAGTTAAATATGTCCCGCAAGGTGTAGGCCCCTATTGTTGGTTGGTCTTAGGCAAAGACTGAACGACTAGATCTAGATCTAGGTACTGCTGATAGCAGACTTGTTTGTATTGAGATGGCAATGTTTTGGGTGATGACGTAAAACGTACTGATCTTATCAATGATAGTTTTCGTTGTGAAAATGCCTGTGTGTGTGTGTGTGTGTGTGTGTGTGTGTATCTGCAAGGAAGACTTATCAGAACATCATTGGCAGAAGCTGGGCACGCCCAGTCAGACTACCTTATCAGCATCAGATCATCTAGTTGCATGGATTGTTTGTTTATTGAAATCATTAGTTGGTTGTTATATTAATTTTTTGTATGAAAATATAGATCCTAGTAACTTGGCACAATCAGTCTGACCATCTCATCATATGATCATGACGACTTATCAAAATAGATCTAGATAGATCTATTTGCATGGATTCTTTGCTCAGCCCTACTGAAATAATTTATCTGCTTTGTATGACATTGTTACTTTTGAGATTTTTCAAGTAACTATATACAAAATGAAAACTTAATGGGCCATTTGTTGTTGTTTTTTCTTTAATTCAACACTTGATTCAAACAGTAAAAGAAAAACATTTAAGCCTATTTATGTAGGCTTTTAAGCAAAATTGTTTAGGTTTGTTAAGTTTTAGTTTATTGAACTTTTTTCTTCACGTTTAGTCCTCCTAATGCATTATATCACGTTTGTTTGAATAGTTGGTTTGGGATTTTTTAAAGGCACAAGTAATGGTAACGATTATGATAATGGGGCACTACTATTTAATGCATTAGGCCTAAGCATGCTAAATGAGCCTGCCTCATTTCCCTGTGTGTGTGTGTGTGTGTGTGTGTGTGTGTGTGTGTGTGTGTGTGTGTGTGTGTGTGTGTGTGTGTGTGTGCCCATTCCACTGTGCGTGTATGTGTTTGTTCGTTCGTTGCTTGATTTAACGTCTTTTCACTATAAGTGATATTAGACGGGGAAAAAATGGCATGGAGGATGAAATAAGGGGTGTGGGGGTGTGGAGGGGAGAGGGGAACAGAGTAAGGGACGTAAAAAAAATTAAAAGGAAGCGGCAAGGTCTTAAGATAAAGGATATGGATGAACAGAGAAATGAAACTAGAACAACGCTAACATCAATAATGTAAAAGAAAAATCGTCATAAAAACAAAACAAAACAAAAATAATCATAATTATAATAATAATCTTAAAGTAACGCATTAACAGGACTGTGAACCAATGATTCTGAAATTTTAACTAACAAAACTTGATCCGATACTACTTCTTTAAAATGCGTTTCAAGATAGTTTCCTTGTGTAAACGTCTTTGGTAAAAAGGAACGAAGCTTTCTGCAGTAAAACAAACAGTGATACAATGTGAATTGTTCGCCACAAATACATAAAACGTTGTTACAATATTTTGTTTTCAAAGCGTTCAGTTGAATGCGAAAATATGTCATAACAATTAATCTCAAATGATATAACGAGGAATACTGCAAATTTTTACAGATATTTTGAACTGAAAGTTTGATTCTTTTTTGAGACACAAATTTTTCATTTAAATGTTCATGAAATCGAATCCATGATGCTAATTCTAGCGAGTTGTAAGCTTCTTTTACCGAGATGTTAACATGTAATTCTATGGAATTTTCAGAATGGAGGGCACCGGATTTAGCTGCTCTGTCAACTACGTTGTTGCCATGAAGACCAACATGAGAAGGCACCCAGCATAAATTGATTTCCGAACCATTTATCTTTAAACAATGTATTAGATGATTTGCCTCAATAATTAAGTCAGGTCTTGTGTCTGTATCAAAAGACTGTAAGGCATATAATACAGATTTTGAATCAACAAAGAGAACTACTTTGAATGACACAGGCCGAAGGCTTATTAAATAATGCAACGCTTGAACAACAGCGACCAATTCTGCTGTATATATAGATACATTTGCCCCAATGAAAAAAGACTTTTTAATGTTAAATTTTGGAACATAAAAGGCTGCTCCAGCGCTCTGGTTTGCTAAGACTGACCCATCGGTAAAAATGTGGAGGTGGGTACTGTACTTTTCATCGATGTGTTCACAAGCTGTGGATAGCGTAATGTTGACATTATCATCTTTTTTAACTTTTGCATAATCGAGATCAAATGTGGCATTTAGCATTTCCCATGTAGGGATAGGCGTTATCGTTGGTTTCTCAGCAATTTCATCCATTGTTATGTTGGACTGTTTGATCAGGCCAGATATGTAAGTTGCGGCTGTAATTTGTGATGAAATGTTTTTTGCTCGTTTTGGAAAGTCAGTATCAGACCTGATCTTAATTTCTTTGCTCACAAAATTATCCACTTGTGAAGTAGTTCTAATTGCAAACTTTGCTGTAGCTAACTCACGATGGTTGTTTAAAGGTAGAATTCCAGCAACTTTGTACGTTTCCAGAGTAGAAGCATGAGTTGGTACACCTAGTGCAATTTTAAGACTTTTGCAGTCCAAGCTCTGAATCTTTTTTAGTAAATATTTGGGTGCATTGAAGAAAACTTCTTGCGCGTAGGATAATTTAGACCTGACCAGCGCTGTTGACAGATGAATCAGTACATTTGTATCCATTCCCCAGGGTAATTTGCTTATTATCTTTAGAAAATTTAAGGTTTTTCGCGCTTTTGTTAAAATATAATCAAAATGGACATTCCAGCTTAATTTGGACGTGATGTAAACTCCCAGGAATTTTAAGACCTGTTTGTAATTTAACACTTCACCAAGCAATTTGAAAATAGGCAAGTTATTTGAGTTACCACCTGGATCAAACAGCATCATGTTAGTTTTTTCTGCTGACAACGACAGCCCATTTTCTAACATATAGTTTCCAAGATTGTCAAGATCAATTTGATACAACTTCCTGATGTAATTTCGCGTTCTCTGTGGAGTTGTCTTTTTTAAAGTGATATTCATCCAAGTGCATATATCATCAGCGTACTGTACTAAAACAACACGATTTGAAAGAGCTTTAGGAAGATCCTGTATAAGGATATTAAATAAAATAGGTGCTATCACTGAACCTTGTGGAATTCCCATGTCGAGGCATCGTGAAGAAGAATAACTAGCTCCCACTCTTGCCTGAATTGTTCTATTAGCTAAAAAAGATTTAATGTAATTGAACATATTGCCCGATAAACCAACAGATTTTAGCTTGAACAATAAACGTTTATGCCAAACTTGATCGTAAGCTTTTTTCACATCAAAGAAAGTAGCTAAAACACTTTTTCTGCGGGCAAACTGTTGTTTGATCTGAGTTGTAAGTTTAACAAGGTGCTCAACTGCGGATCTTCCTTTTCTAAAGCCTGCCTGGTTTACCGGAATAACGTTATTTTTATCACAGTAGTGTAAAAGTCTGTTTAAGACCAATCTTTCCATTAGTTTGCTTGTGTGGGACGTTAAAGCAATAGGTCTGTAACTGTTTTTATCGGTTTTCGATTTTCCTGTTTTTAAGATTGGTATAACTATAGACTTTTGCCAGATTTGTGGCACAGTTCCAGTAACCCAGCATTTCTGCAAAATTTTGTGTAGGAAAATAAGGTAGTTATCAGGGAGATGTTTAATCATTTCAGTCGAAACTGCATCAACACCTACCGAACTCTTTTTGTTGTGTAGAGACAGTACTGTGTTTTTTAGCTCTTCTAAGGTGATTGGAGAATTAAACCAGAGATCATTCTGTGGTACTGGATCAGTGTAGATTGGGTTGTAATCTTCCATTGCTCTGTGATGTTTGCAGTCAGGAGATAAACCTTCAACTTTACTGTTTTTGGCGAACAGATCCACAAAAGTTTCTGCTTTGTCCATGTCTGAAGGAAATGTGTTACATGTTTCAATCATTATCGGACACCTAGGTAAGTTGGTTCCATCCTTCATTTGTTTCATTTTCGTCCAGACTTTATGGAAATCTTTGAAATCTGAAATTTCTTTTGTGCAGAATGATGCCCAATAATCTTTCTTTGCTTCAGCAATGATTTTGTTACATTGGATGTTAGCTTTTTTCATTTCTACATGATCCTCAGGTTTCCGGCTCTTGATGTAGATTTTGAATTTCTCCCTTTTATATTGAACTGCTTTCTCACATGCCTCTGTCCACCAAACATTACCCAATCGATTATTTGATCTAGAAGATTTGAGTTTCGGAATCGATAGGTCTGCAGCGGCTAAAATTGACTCTTGGAATTTAGAAAACATAATGTCTACATTTTCACTTTCATAATGTCTGTAATCTTGATTAGCTAGAGCAGTTCGAAATAAGGACCAGTCAGAACGCTTGTAATTATATTTTGGAATAATTTCAGGAGAGCTGTCTTTCATCCTGATGTTTTTGTCAGTTATGGTTATGATGATAGGTAGGTGATCGCTTCCCAAAGTGTCTCTGTGAGTTTCCCAGGTACAGGATGGTGCTAATTCTGGTGAGATTAGAGACAAATCGATGGCTGTCGCCCTGTGTTTGGAAACATCAGGGATCCTAGTGACACTACCATCATTTAGAAGGTAAAGCGAACTATCAACGATATTTTCTACCAAACGATTGTGTTTGTGCATGTGTGTGTGTGTGTGTGTCTGTGTGTGTGTGTTGTGTGTGTGTGTTCCTACAGATCTATAAAAATCTGAAGTGATGAGTTAGTCATGCCCTTTTTTTTTTCTTTTTGCAGCTATTCATCTTGATCAGCTGATTTTGGCTGATGCCCTGTAACAAGAGCGCAAGTGACCTGAGCATGGTTCAGACTTTTTTTTTTCCTCTTGTTAATCCTATTACTATTCCATGATGCACAAAATACATTTATTTTCACAATACAAGTAACATAACACTGTGTATCCATGAGATGACTGAGTGCTTCACTGGGCTTGCAGATAATAATAGTGTTATATTTTATGCTTGCATGTTTTGAGTACTTGTAATGATGATATATTTTATGTTTGCTTGTTTATTTTCTTTAAAGTAATGGGGGAAAAAATGAAGAAAAGAAGAAAAAAAAATTAAAGAAAGAATATGACTGTTTTTGTGTGTGTGTGAGTCCTCGCAGTGTGTGCTGATTAACGTGTGTATTTTGATTTGTGAGTGATATAGTGATGCCTCTAGACGTGGTACTATGCGTCACGTAAAAAAATTGCATTGGCATAGTGCAGCTAAGCCTTTTTTCTACCAAGTGTGTCATTTTGTTTAGACTGGATTTTCCATGGAATTTTGCCATGGACAAATCTTTGTTGCCATGGATTCTTTACTTTCACTGAATGTATGCTAAGACTAGGGTATTAAGGTGTTCTGAAGTATGAGGGACTCGGTTTTTCATCCAAAAGACCAGCACTCATACCGTTTGTCAGGATTTACTGTGTAAATTAACACAGCTACTATGATTCATCATCCTTTGCATGAGTATGATCTGGAGTGAGTCTGTGGTAAAATCAAGACAAGAATTCAACAATTGGGAAAATGAAGTTGTTTTGGAAGTCTCAGGCAGATATGTTTAAAGATTTTCAAGATGATTGATTAATTACTGGATTAGTCACAGTGGGTATTACAACCATTCATGTTTTTTCATGATGATAATACTTGCAGTCTGTGGCAAATTACAAACCAGAATTCCAACTATAATGATAGAAGTTAAAATGGTTTTATGGCTGTTATGTGTGTTGTTTTTTTAAAGATCGTTAGATCATTTAATTATTAGTTTAATTATTACAAATATTATCATTGATCATATTTTTTGTGATAATACCAAGTGTGTGTGTGGCACATTATAAGCCAGAATTCCAGCTATTATGCAACTTATGTTTTAAAATTCTAACAAAGGGTTTTTCTTTAGCTCATTAAAGTAGGTAGTTAAGTACTGGACTAATTACTGGACTAATTACCAAAGCTACATGGCTAATCATAGTTTTTCATGATGAGTAGTGGCCTACTTGGAGTCTGCAAGTGGCAAATTATAAGCCAGAATTTCTATGATGGAAGTTAAAAAGGTAACAGGACTTATATATACTTTTTTATGCTTGTTAAGTTAATAGATTAATTACTGGATTAATTACCACAGCTATTATGACCAATCATATTTTCCATGATGAATGATACCTAGAGTCTGTAGCAAATTACATGCCACAATTACAGCTATTGTAGAAGTTACTGTGTTTTTTGGACTCTCATACAGCTTTTTAAAGCTCGTTAAAGTGATTAAGTATTAATTACTGGGCTAATTACCTAAACCATTATGATTAATCTTAGTTTTTCATGATGAGCAATACCTGGAGTCTGTATGTGGTAAGTTAGAAGCCAGAATTTCAGCTATTATGGAAGTTGTAATGATTTTAGTACCTTCACATGTATTTTCTTAAAAGCTCATTTAGTTAATTAAATTGATTATCAGTAATTAGTGCACAGTTTCATCAACTTGTGAATACTTTAGTTGTCTTGTGCTTGTAAAGACCTTTCTGGTGATACTCAGTTTTTGGTTCTTGGTTCAGTCTTTCCAAAGTTATATAACTTTATATTCACAAAATCAAGAAAACTGGTCTCAGTTTCTGCTATGTGAGCCATGTAAAAAATGGCCGAAATTTTTATTATTTCAAAAATTCGTAACTTTCGTTACAGTCGACTAAATGAAAAGCTTTTTATACCGTTGTAAAGCTACTTTTTTTGTCTTTTCAGTGGTACCAATTATATAATTAATTTTAAAAGATGAAAATTTTTGTCACATACCTACCACAGGTTGACAACTTCTTGTTTAAAGGCGGTTTTTCATGAAAAACTGTAATTAATTGATTATTACATAAAGATTGAGCCTAATGGTATTGAATAACTGTTCTAATTTATCATGATAATTATCTTGGGGCTTTACTCAACAATTTTCAAGTCAGAAATTTGATGATTTTGGAAACTGTAAAGATTTTAGGAATCTCAGTTGATCTTCGCTTCAGCCAGTTAAGGCAATTAATGAATTAATTGTTAATTAATGCATGGACTGAGATTCATGAAGGTCTTAATCATCTTGGCTAAACAAAGACCTTTCTACTGATATTTGATTTTTTTCAATCGGTTCAGTCGTTCCAAAGTTATGGTGCTTTTTGTGATGAAACGGCACACACGCGGTCACAGTTTTTGCTATGTAATCCAATGAAGGAAAACGTCGAAAATTTAATTATTCAAAAAATCGTAACTTTCGTAATAATAATAATAATAATTACAATATTTATATAGCGCAAAATCTTGATAAAATCAAATCTAAGCGCTGAAGCAGACACACACGCAAGCACGCACGCACGCACGCACGCATGCACACACACGCACGCACGCACACACACACACACACACACACACACACACACACACACACACACACACACACACACACAGTGACACACACACACGCATGGCTATAAATGGGGAGAAAGAATAAAAGCAATAAAAGCAAGAATAAAACCAATGGAAAATTATAGAGAGCATAGCATATACAATTATATATTATAACCATGTGATTCCCTCCGAGCGGAGACAGGCTGCAGAGGGGGGGGGGGGGGGGGGTTGAGTGAGGTTAGGATTTTATGCGGAGGAGAAAAGGTGAGTTTTGAGAGCGGACTTGAAGGAGACAAAAGTAGGTTGCTGACGGACTGAGAGAGGAAGTTTGTTCCAGGAGAGTGGACCAGAAACAGAGAAGGCTCGTGGACCATAGGTATTGAGCTTAGTGCGTGGAAAGCGAAAAGTCAGAGGATCGGAGGCAGAGCGGAGGGTACGTGAGGGAAGATAGATCTCAAGTAGGCTTGACAGGTAATCGGGGGCTGCGTTATTGAGGCTTTTGTAGCACATGGTGTCTAGTTTGTACTGTATGCGCTTTGATACAGGGAGCCAGTGAAGTTGTGCCAGGAGAGGAGATATGTGGTCAGCTTTTTTCTTTTTGAGTACAAGGCGTACAGCATTGTTTTGAATGCGCTGTAGGATGTGAATGGTGGAGGCAGGAAGACCAGACAGGAGTGAATTGCAATAGTCAATGCGAGACATTATGAAGGAGAGAACGAGTTTTGCAGTTGTTTCGACAGAGAGATACTTCCTGATCAGCCTTATACGATGGAGATGATAGTAGCAGGATCTGGCAGTTTGAGTAACAAAGTTGTTCATGGAGAGGGTAGAGTCAATGCAGACACCAAGGTTTTTAGCTGAATCAGAAATTGGGACTGATGTGTTACATAATGGGAGAGAAAGAGGAGGCAGCTGAGAAAGTTTCTGACGGGTGCCAATGAGGATAGCTTCTGTTTTGTCGTCATTAACTTTAAGCTGAAGTCTTTCGTCACAGACAATCAACCGAAGAACTTTTAATACCATTTTAAAGTTCTTTTTTTGCTCTTTTCAATGATGGTAATTGCATATTTAATAAAAAATATTTGAAATTTTTTGTAACATACCTATAATGTTTACACTTCATTTGCCATTTGAACTTTGCCAACTGGAACTGAATAATTCAGGCCACTGCAAAAAATTGAAAAATAGACCATACTTGGAGTCAGTAAAAGGCAGTGGGGGAATAATACTGCAAACTAACCTTACAAACAGCCACCGCAGCCAATAATCTACATGTACCAAAACAAAATGTGCGAAGATTCACAGTACAAAGTACTAAAAAAAACAATGAGAATCAGTCACACTGTCGCGGATTAAAGTTGTCAGAAGAGTGATCCCCCATCGTATCGAAACGGAAATGACGTCCTAGTTACATGCATGTTTGCCTAGAAACCTTCCCCCCCGACCTGAACAAGATGTTTACAAGCTGACTCTTTTCGTCTAGTTCAACAAAAAGCAAACATAATGACGACCGTGATGCACGGAAGAAGGAAGGGGCAGGCTAGAGGTACGTTTTAGCAACAGTTTTGTCCATTTCAATTTGGAAACAGTTGCCCAATCCATCTGTCCGTCAATCTTGTGTGGGTGTTCTGTAACTAGTAAGACTAAGAGTAAGACAAGTGGATCCATTGAGGAATTCATGGTAGTTTAGAAACTGCAGTTTAGAATGCATAACTCATTTAGCTGCAGTTTTAGAGACTGCCGATGTTCAAGTGGCGATTTAGATTTCTGAAATGCACTGCAGCAGACTGCTGCTGGCAGATTAGTTCATTGGGCCAATGCCATGAGAATTAATTCTCTCATGTGTGGCGGATAATCTTTGTACTAGTTAAGTCCTGTCGACCTTCCTGGAGGCAACAGTATTACTTCTTGTTCTTCAGAAGCAGACTGTATGGTTGCCAAAATCAGTACACATTTTTAAACTGTTACATGTGTGTGTGACTACATCATATGTGTGTGTGTGTGTGTGTGTGTGTGTGTGTGTGTGTGAGAGAGAGAGAGAGAGGAGAGAGAGAGAGATATATATGCTACTGTAATTGTGTTTGAAGCAAAAACGAGTTTGTAATATCAGCACATAACAACAACTATCCATCCATGTGACCATGATGACAATGTGGCCATTTAGCAATCCAAACATAAAATGATAGAAGGCAGTTTTATTTGCTTGCTTGCTTGCTTTATGGAGCTGGTCCCATCTAACAGAAATCATTGCGGTAAGAAGATGAAAGGAAAGAAAACATGTATTACTTCTTGAAATTATGAAAAAAAAATGTCTTAAATATGGCAATACAGGAAGATCTACAACAACATCAACCAAATGTGTTGGGCAAGGCTAAAATAAGTCATGGTTTGCTACTCCATCCATTCTTCATGTATAGATCATTGTGTTTGCATTGTACATTTCATTAAAAGAGTTTTGATTAAACAAAATAAAAAGTCATTTCTCTAATCTAATGTTTTTAGTGTGTGCCTTAGTGTTATCAAACTCATACTAGCAATCACACACACAGTCACACACACCTACACACACCTACACACACACACACACACACACACACACACACAACACACACACACACAACACACACACACACACACACACACACACAGACACAACACACACAGCACACAGACACACACACACACACACACACACACACACACACACACACACACACACACACACACACACACACAACAACACACACACACACACACACACACACACACACACACACACACACACACACACACACACACACACACACACACACATACATACAGGCTGTGCAAATACGCATGGAACAAAGTATCCTTAATACTGTCCATAAGTTAAGATTTATTACCTTTTTTAATTTTACTATTTTTTAAATGGTGCTCACAACTAAAAGTGCTAAGATTAGGTTCATCAAGATATTGTATGTAATAATGAGATCTTACTCATTCATTTTATTATATTTCTTTTAATTTGACAGATTTCAGATTGCGCCGTACCTTGAACTGAACGTTAAACATATTCACCTTAACAAAGACATGGATAAAAAGATTAGCAGAGCTAGTGTGTCTTCATGATGATCATTGTGTTTAGCTGATCAATGCCAATGATCAGTCTATGCAAGAGTATTGCATATCAGAGATGCAAAATCCATATGACATTGCATGTTTAAACTAACTACACCACCAGTCTGCCCTTGCAGTCCAGAGGACCAAATAGCTGAATACATATTGCAGCATTGTCACTTCTGTGAAATGGAGTGACAGGAGACATGGCTGACTGTTACTACTCTGATCTCCAAGCTCCATTGCAACCAGCAAGAACGGGGGAAAAACACACACATACACACAAAAAACTAACAGGCTTGTTCATTGCCAGATGTAGCCTGACCAGATGGATGGTGAATAAAAGAAGAAAAAGAACTGCAAAAAGACTTGTTGTGCAATTCCAGATCCTCTGTAGTTCTGTGTAGTGTGTGTGACAGGCTATGGGCCTATGCAGCAAGACAGAATTATACAATGTCATGATGTACCACCAATCTCTCTTTCTCCATGTCTCTGACCTGATGAAGGTCTCCAGGATGGACTTACAGCTTGAGAAAACTAGTCAGTCTGTAAGTCTTGCAATGGTGCATTTTTCTTATTATTATAACAATAATTATCTTTATTGGCAAGATTTTTCACTCCTCTTGAGACCTTCTTCAGAGTGAAACTGAAACATAAGCCAATTCTAGTAAATAAACTCTTTTAGTTTTATGCATCAGATTTGGCAGCATTTGGTATAAATCTGCATTCACAAATTATCTTTATTTTTGTTATAATTTTCATTTCAGAAATTATCATTAGTATCATTATCATTGTTATTATCATTATCATTAGTATTCTTCTTCTTCTTCTTAATATTATTGTTATTTTATTGTATACACTGAAAGTTACTTAACAGAATCTGTTAGTCATAAAAAGGCATCATTTCAGTTTCTCACAGTCTTCATCAAGTCGAGTGGTTGGATATTTGCCCAGTCCTGCATCTGTGCGAAGAATGACCAATCTCAATTTCCAAATTCTTACTATTGTCATCATTATATATCATGTCATGTCTGCTTTCAGCTACCCCAGAATTACCAAAGCAAGGTGGCATGATTCTGCCTGATGGCACAGACCTGAGACAGGTGACAGTGCTTCCCAAATCAGAGTGGGATCGCATTGAGCGAGAGCTCAACAGACGACAGATTGAAGAGGAACGTGTGAAGCGCCTAAGGGCAGGGCAAGAAGAACAAAAAAAGAGGTCCAAGGAACTGGTGAAAAGCTGGGGAAATACACTCGCGGTAAGTTTGTGTTTTAAGCTTATGAGCATGTGGGATGCGGAATGGGAATGAAGTGTGTATTTGAGTGGGCAGATGGATGTGTGTGGATGGTTGTGTGCATTGAGGTGTTGTTGTAAGTATATGTGTGTGTAAAGGAGGGATGTGAGTGAGTAGATGTATATGTGTGTGTGTGTGTGTGTGTGTGTGTGTATTGTGTGTGTGTGTGTGCATGTGTGTGTATGTGTGTGTGTGCATGTGCGCGTGTGGATTTGAATAGGCCAGGTTGTGCGTATAAATCTCTGTGTGCATTGATGTGTATGTGCATCTGTTGATCCAAAAGTGTGTGTGGGTATGTTAGCGTGAAGAATATTTCTTGACCTTATCATAAACAATACTGAAAAATGTATCTTGACTGCATGATCGATCAGTTAGTGCCACCGCAATTTTTGCCTCCTTTTCTCAAGTGTGTATAAAACCACCAACTCTTTAAATCATTACACTTGATATAGGCCCTACTCTTTTTTAGGGTCAGCGCCAGCGTAAGCTAGAAGCACGAAAACAGCGAGAGAAGAAAGAAGAAGCTGAGCGCCTACAGATTGACATTGAAGAGGCCAAATACCAAGCAGCTCAGCGCAAAGAAGCCATTGACAGAGCGAAGACTCAACAGTATTATCAAACTGACCGTGTCAAAAATTTCCATGTGAGTACAGTTGATTTATTGATTGAAATAAGAAAGAAAGGGAAAAGAGAGGAAAAAGGGAAAAATAAGAAAATGAGAGAAATGCAGAGAAAGAAAAAAAAAGAAAGAAAAATTGATAAAACATATCCAACCCTGAGAAAATCTTAATGGGGTATTATGAACTTAATTATTCTGATGATATTGGTAAATATTTTCAAAAAATGTGTAAGTACCAAGAACAAAAATATGAATAAAGTAAGCTTTGTGAATATAAGATATGAAAATGCCTTGTGTTTGACAGTTTTATTTGTTTTCTTTTTTATGTGAATAGATGTTTTCAAACAAATATGTAAGTATCAAGAACAACGATATGAACAAAGTTAACTTTGTGAAAATAACATACAAAACTGTCTTGTATTTGAGAATTTATTGTTTTTCTTTTGGTTTTCAAATTAGAGGAAGTTGAATTAGTCCTTGATTTTGACTTTCTTTTTTTGGTGTATGGGGGGGGGGGGGGGGAGGGGATTTTAACAAGATTGAACAATAAAGGCTACATTCATACATTTGCACAAGGAAACACACACACACACACACACACACACACACACACACACACACACACACACACACACACACACACACACACACACACACACACACACACACACACACACACACATACACACACACGCACAGATTTACAAAGCAATAGATACATGCTGTTAGTGCAGTTTAATCGAAATGAAAAAAAATCAGTGATTCCATTACAGCTAACTTCATATTGTTCATAGAAGTATGCATACATTGATAAAATCACCAAAAACAGGTAGATAAAAAGAAAGAAAAAAAAAGAAAAAGAAAACAGCCTGTCTCCGCTCGGAGGGAATCACATGGTTATAATATATAATTGTATGCTATGCTCTCTATGATTTTCCATTGCTTTTATTCTTGCTTTTATTGCTTTTATTCTTTCTCCCCATTTATAGCCATGCGTGTGTGTGGGTGTGTGTGTGTGTGTGTGTGTGTGTGTGTGTGTGTGTGTCTGTATGTGTGCGTGCGTGTGTGTGCGAGCGTGCGTGCCTGCGTGTGTGTCTGCTTCAGCGCTTAGATTTGATTTTATCAAGATTTTGCGCTATATAAATATTGTAATTATTATTATTATTATAAAGCGAGAAGCTTGAAAATGTGTTGAAATGTAAAATCTTAGAAAATTTGTGTAGGGTAACATCATTTTTTCTTTTATATCTAAAGTAGCATAGATAAGAAATCATAACAAAATATTTATAGTGTTTAAAATTGCTAGACCCATAATAAAGTTTCATTCTTTAGATCTTTCAGTTGTGAGGCCAAGTTTTTATACCATTTACTGCACATATTTCTGTGCAGTCATTTCTTTGGCATTTTGACTTAAATGCTCAGATTTTTCATGAAAGAAATTGGTGCTGAAGTGTCTGGAGAAAAGATTCAGAAACGAATTTTTTATTTGTTACACTTACGGACTGAGGAAAGACCTAGCATTGAGGAAAGATCTGTGGGAAAAGTGTTGGAAAAAAGTATGTTTGTCTGAGGTACAGCTGACCAATAAGATTTCAGTTTAAGTCAAGGGGATTTACTGTCAAAAGGCTATTGGAAAAACTAGTCTAAAAGATGAATACTATACGGTTCTGCTACAAATCCAAGTTGAGGAAAAGAACTCTGTGCTCTGTTACAAAGGTCCCTTTTTTGTAAGGGGGATGGGGGTACTGCTCCAAGGCAGATAATCAGGCTTGCTGAGTTGTACTTATGAGACTTAGGTCAATAACTTTTGTTACCTTTCTTCAACAGAGGAGTTTTAAATTACATTAAGCAAGTGGTATGACATTGATCTTCACACCACAAGTTGTGTGATCAGGGCCTATTGTTTTGACAGCACCATCTTGTAATTAATCGCTAACTGCACAGACTGTTAATCTTGCTTGTCACAGATTTAATTCGTTTTACTCATGCCTTTGAGTGTCGATTTTGACATCTTTTCATCTATGTGCAGAGTGCACTGCAGCTGGCAGAGGTACTGAAGGAACGTGACGCCCAGGTTGAGCTCAACATTCTGAAAGCTAAGGCTACTGAGGGCCAGGATCGTGAGTATCTGGAGAGGGCCCAGAAAGATTATGAAGATTCCATTCGACGTGATCAGGAAGCAGCTATGAAGCGCATGAATGCAGCCCACGACAACTCCAAGTTTATCCTTAAACAGTAAGATGTCTCATAATCCGTTTTAAACATATCTTGCCACAAATTACCACATAGAAGAATACACTGCAAAGTTGAAGTGGAACCTGTACACTTTTGAATTGAAATGACTGCTACATCTGATGTTAATTACAACTGAAATCCGATCTGTAAGTTTTATCTTTTAGACTTGTGTTACAGATGCTAAGAGATTTAGATTTTGCTTGTTGGTGAAGTTGTACATTGCACACTGTAATTGCAGTCATGCTTTGCAATTGTTTTGTATTCATTTTTGACCTGTTAAAAATGAATTTTAAAAAGTGTAGCCCCCACCCCAAGTTTTCTGTTGTGACTGTTTTAAATAAAAATCATAACAGTTATGATGTTGTAATGTCAGAGTAGCGTAAAGATAGCGCTGCTGGCTTCCAGTCTTAGTGCACAAATTTTAGCCATGCTCGCAAAACCTTTGTGAGCATGGCATCCAGTTTAGTTAGCTGTGAATAGGTACGTAACACTGTTCAGAACTGGAAAATGTAAAGGTATGGGCGAGATGCTATTTCAGACGGCTGACCTGAAGATAGCAATGTCTCCACATCTTATCCAATAGTGACCTTAGGGTTTTGGAAGAATATTTGATGGTGCATAAATTTTACAGTTCATCTAGTAAGACCCACATATGCTGTGTGGTGATATTCATAATATACACTGTAGGATATAGGTCTGCTAAAAGTATAATAATTTCAGAGACAGTTGATATAAAAAAGAAGAAAGATTCTGAATGCATTGCTTTGGATTTTATAATGTTCTACACTACTCCCATTAGCATGTCAGTTTTTTTTCCAGTGTGTTGAATATCTGATTGGTTTATGTTGTGGCTTATGATTTCTATATGGTTTGCAGGCCTAAGCTCTTATCTGTTTTATTTTCTTCTTTCATATTTAACTTTTCTACTGAGAATTTGCATACTATGGTACTGATCAACATACACACTGACTTATGAATCCTGCAATGCAGTATGCCACAGGCTAAAAAGGTAAAGGTTTCTCCTAACCTGTGTTGTCTTTGAGGAGATAGATTTTAGAGGTCTCATCCCCTCTGTAGACGTGCATTATGAGAACAATGTCATTCTCCTGTCCTTCACTGCTTTGCCTTCTCCAACTCTGAATACTTGGCTTGTTTTAATTTCTATGTTGTTCATGCACTATCTCTTTTATGCTTAATTTCTCCTGTTGCCTTGCACAATAAGCCAGTGACTGACATACACTCCCAATGATTCATGACCTAATCAAAGCAGTATGCAACAAGATGCATCCAGATAAAAACAAACAGCAATCAAACAAGCATGAACAAACAAACAAAACCACATGCCTTGATGGCTGCATTGTTAATTTTACTTTCAGAGTTGATGAGCACCTGAAAGAGCATGATACAACGAAGAAAGAAGATGCTGTTGAGAGGGAAGAGTTGAAGAAACTGGCAGTGGCTTATGAAAGAGAGAAAGAGCGTCTTGAAAACATCCGTCGTGAGGAACGCCTGCAGATGATGCGTGATAATCAACAGCAAATACACGATGTGGAGAAAATGAAGCAGCTTAGAGAAGTTCAAGAAGAGGTAAGAGTTTTTAAGGAAATTTGTAGAGATCATTTCAGTGAATCAGGATTATGTAATGAACATACAACTTTTATAAACATTCGCACACAAGAAATTTAACTCTCAGCTTACTAATTTACACAGAGACAAAAAAATGTGAATAATTTTCTTTGCTTGTTTTTAAGAATACACTGCAGCAAAATACAAAACAAATCAAATGACTACAATAAATTTGTTGAACAATACAGTAAAATACCATCTGGTACAGTGTAATACAGTGTGGTGCAATATAGTGCAGTGCAAAACAAAATGCAGAAGACAGATAAATATTACAACACTAAATGATTGTATTTTTCAAATCATATGCAGGAAGACAATGAGGAATGTAGAATCTTTGCTGCTGCCAAGCGCAAGATGATGCGTCTGAGAGCAGAAAAAGAAAAGGAAATCTACACGTAAGTTGACCACATGAATTTTCTGTTGCTCTTTAGTTTCACTGATGGAATTCTGGATAAATCCTAAGATTGTGTTCCTCATCATCATTTAATTCATATGAGAATGCTTGCGTATGGATAAGTGTTTGTGGACACACATACACACACATATGTGTGTGTGTGTGTGTGTGTGTGTGTGTGTGTGTGTGTGTGTGTGTGTGTGTGTGTGTGTACATGTGCATGCATGTGTATGTCTGTGTATGTGTGTGCATGTGTGTGTGTGTGTGTGTGTGTGTGTGTGTGTGTGTGTGTGTGTGTGTGTGTTGATCACAATTCTTTGAAAATATGAATGTACAAAGCAGAAGAGTCAGCAGATTTTAGCATGTTGTTGTTGTCATTTTTGAAGAATTAGGTTTAGAAACTTGTGGTGTGAATATTCTTGTTCCTTTAATTTCTATGAGAGATATGGGGATATCTGGTCAGTTAGTGGAGCACCACATCATTTTTGTCTGTGAAGGCCTTTGTCTCTGTAAAGGTCTGTCTTTTGCACTCTTATATTATGTCTTTTTTTTTTTTTTAAACTATCTTAGCATCCCTTTATCTCAGTTTTTCTTGGAGGATAGATGATTTTGCTGACCAGTTTGGCCTGAACAGTGTTATTAGTCAGTTGCCGTTTCAGTTTTTCTTCTTTTTCTTTCTTTCTTTCTTTCTTTCGTTCTTTCTTTCTTTCTTTCTTTCTTTTTCTTTTTCTGTCTTTCTTTCTGTCTTTCTTTCTTTCTTTTTCTTTCTTTCTCTCTTTTTGTCCCTCTCTGTTGTAAATAGGCATTTGAGCACACCAACATTATGTTGCCTGATGAATGTGTGGGCTTCTTTGTGTACGGTGTGGTTTATGTGTGAATTCCCCTGGGCGTTTTCATAGCATGTCATTTCTGCTGCTCTGAAGATCCAGCTTTCACTTACAGACAGAGACATGGAAAGTGCTAGTGTATGCGGGAGCCTAACAGTTGATTTCATCAGAATGTTGTTCTCTTTCCATACAATTTTCTACTGTGTAGTGAGTGTATTGGTGTTTGTGCTGCTCTCACACAATTTTCCTCTTGAAGATCCCACTCTGATGATGAATCAAATAATACAAAATCATTTCGAGGGCACAAAATTTGTGTTTATGATTTCACAGTTGTCTTCTTTCAGCTATTGAGAAAAGAAAACAAAAACATACAAAATAGCGGTTATTGAAACCAGAAAGTTGGTGTCTGTTCATCCAATGCAAAACACATAATAAGACATGTTTTATAAGACATAACATTTTTTTCAAACAGGCAAAAGCAGCAGCAGCTGGACAGGATCCGACAAAAACTGGCAGCTCAGATGAAACATGCTGTCGACAATGAGGACGAACGCATCGAAAAAGCACTTCAAGAGAAAGAGGAGAAGCTGATGAAAGAGGAAAAGGAGAAGGAAGCAAAACTGAAAAAGATGATCCATGAACAAGCAGAACACAGAATGATGCAGGCAAGTCCCAAAGGTTTTCTGCGTGTATGTTTACAATAAAGCAAACTTCACTTGGAGTCATGTATAGAACAAAACAAAAAAATCAGTGATAAGAAGAATTGTTTATCTGCACTAGTTCATAAATTTTGATGTTATTGATCAGGCTCATTCTGAACAATTTGTTATCATCATTTTTCAATATCCCATTTGCTGTGACCCAAAAATTGAGTCATGCCTTTTTAAATGTATTGTTTATGAAGGAAGATTGATCAGAGTGAGATGTGGGGGAAGAAAGGAAAACGTCATCATGTTGAAATATTTATAGTCGGCAATAAGGGACATTTTGCTGTGTAGTGTGGCTTGGGTTTGGGAAGGTGAAGCACTGGAGACAAGTGTCACTAACCTAATTAGATAAGCCTGACCAGAGATGAAGAGAGAGTGAGAGAGAAGGGAAGAGAGAGCAAGAGAGAGAAGAACAAGAACATTTTTTTTATTTTCAAGGACAGTAGCATAAGCTCAGTAATGCTTTTTACACACACACACACACACACACACGCACACACACACACACACACGCACACGCACACGCACTCACATGCACACACACACACACACACACACAGAGGGGGGATGTGCTCCCATTTTCACACTCCTAAGCAGTTTTATAAAGATACCACAGCCATTTAGAGTTACAGGATAGTTTTCAAGTTTTATCATTTATCACCCAACGAGCATTTTTTTTGTATCCACAGCTGCAAGAGGCTGAAAACAAGAGGAAACAGGCTCGCTGTGAGGAACTGGAACATGTCCAGCTGAGAAAAGCAGCAGATGAGGTGTTCCGACGAAATGAAATGGAGAAGGAGGGGCTACGCTGTGAGATTAATCAGAAACGCACAGACTTCCTCTTCGCTCAGATGGTTAGTAAAGACATGATGGTGGTATCTGCATTCAAACGTTCAACCAGTTATAGAATTTCTAGGTTGATTAATGTGTATGTTTCGTCATTGCTCTGGAATTCATTATTTTCATGGTTGGGTGTGTTTCCTTTGATAGAAAATGTATGTTTGTGTGTGTATGTCTGCGCACACAAATGTGTACACTTGTGTGACAGACATTGGTTATATCTACAACATAAACAACATTATGAAAGTATTTTTACAGATAAATATGACATTACTGCTGAGAAATTACTTCACACTTATCATGAACATTCGTTTTCTCCCATCACAGGAAGAACAATGCATCAAGCAAGAAAATGAAAGGAAGCAGCAACTAGCTCTGGACAAAGCCAATGAAGAACTGGTCAAAAAGGAGGAGCAACAGTTCCAGGAGTATGCAACCAAGGTCATTGAGCACTGTGAGCAGAACGGCCGTAACGTCCACCCCCTGCGCAAGGCGGCCAAGGAGGGTGCTGGAGGAGGTTTGGGCCCTGTGTTCCCTGGCAAAGGAGGTGTGCGTCCTAGCTACATGGTGCAGGACAAAACTGGTGTTCAGCTGCCTCACTTCCAGCGGGTTACCACCGAAAATGTCAAGCAGCAAATCTACGGGAAGGCAGACAGCAAAGATCGCCTGGGTTTTGTCTGGTAGGACACGCAAGGATATTTCAAGGAATATGAGAGAAAAAGAGATCTTGGAAATTTTTCGTTTTGTAAAGAAGTTTTATTTTTCTCTCATGGTTTGAATGTGTTATTGACATTGTAACATTTTTCAATTCAAGCCTAGGCAATCTGAAAGTCGGTCAGCAAACTTTGTGGGTTTTTTTTCCTTTGTGGTTTGGATCACCTTTAAGCATTCCCTTTTCTTTTTTTTTTATCTAATCACGCCTAAGCAATCAGTAAGTTAATCAGTAATGGGGGAGAATGTTCTGAGCAATATGAGAAATGGAAATCTTGTGTGAAGAAAATGTTTTTTCACGGTTTGGATCAACTGTGAACACAACATTTTTTATCAAGCCTAGGCAATTTTGAAATAGTGTACAACTTGAAAGGATGTTTTTGAGAATATTGAGATGAAGATTTTTTTTTTTCACTGTTTGGATAAAATCGTGGAAACATTTTTTTCAGTCAAGCCTAGGCAATCTGTAAGTTACTGTATATTTTGTGTTCATTCTTTAACAACAGAACAGTACAGATTCACAGCAGTGCAGATAACACTCACATAGACACACAGACAGACAGATACACACACACACACTCATATTAAAAATAGCTACATATTTGCAACATAAAAGTCATAAATGTATATTTTATTTCATTATTAAAGAATAGTTGACATGAAGGATCGTCAGTGTATGATCATTGTAGTGGAATAGAACTACCAAGAAGAAATTGATCATTGAAATATAGTAAGAAAAAAATGCCTATGAAAAGATCAGTCTGACAATTTTCTAGGATATATACACCTTCATCAATGACTATTTAATGTAGGGCACATTAAATTGTTTGCGTAATATGAAAAGTTTCAAGAAGAAAAAACAAACAAACAAACAAAACTAGTGTGCACTCTTTGTAGTTGATATTGGTGGATTAAATCTTTTACTACTCAATGACAGCAACAAAGAAAGGATTAAGGACAAACAATTTTTCCCACTGTCCCGTCCCTCTTATTTTGATCTGTTTGAATGTAACTAATATTATAGTTTTGTACATTATATTTCTTACCAATTTCCAAATTGTTTGAAAGAAGTCTTGATATTGATTATTTAAAGAATTTGCTTTTGTGATAAACTTTATTTGAAAGAAGTCTTTACGTTATTTGAAGAATTTGTTTTTGTGATAAATTTTTGTCCACTTGTATTCACTTTGAATAAACGAGTCTTTATGACAAAATGACTTAATTCCTGTCTTTTGTTGTTGATGCTGTAGTCTGGATTAGTAAATTAAAAACAAATATACAAAATGGTCAAGTCATACTATTTAATTCCTTTTTATGTTTCATGCAGTATTTCTGTTAAAATGTACTTGTCTCAATGACTTTTTCAAAGATTAATTTGTTAACCATACCAAATAAAACATGACTGGAATGTTACTTTATTTAATTAAAAGATAACAACCTAATTATGGGAGAGATACATTTTAACCACAATGGTCCAAAGAATGGGCGATGTGCATTTTGATCATACACAATTGATACTATACACTTGATTCAGTTGGATATATAGTCTATATCAGGTAAAACTCTACTGATAAACGACCAAGAAATTCTTGGCTGACAGCAATACATATGTCTAAGTTGTCAGCTTGACTTGTAACTGCGCTTACATAAAACTTACCAAAATATGTTATCACATGTTTTTTGTTTGTTTTTGTTTTAAAAGTTCATGAATAAGTTTTAGTGTTTCTTTGAATCATTAACAAAAATGTTGGGGAAAAGAAAGAGGACATTGTACATATGGATTTTATTCCAGCAACACTTCCCATTCTCCCCCGTACACACAGACATATATATGTCTGCATTCACACTTACTTGCATGCTATCATAATTATAATGTGCCCCTTCCCTCCTCTCAACCTAAGACAGTTCATTATTTTATGACATTTTGGTATGTGGTTACCTGTACCCATACAAACTAACACTCATGCGATGTAGATCACTGGGAGCAGAAAAAAGATGGTGAGAGTAGGCACCATAACATTGACAATCTACAGTCGTTGTGGAAAAGAATATTGTCCATAGGATATTGCTTGTTCATGTACCAGAAATATTATCACAATTATGAAAAATTACATTATGTATACACACTTGTACCAATTGCCAACTTTAGCTTGTAAACCTAATCTTCACGTAATTACCATGACAATTACATGCTATTATCTTAATTTTCATAATGTGCGTCTTGTATTGTTTTCTTATGATCAAATTGTCATGTACTAAGACCAGTCGGTTTTGAATGTGATTTTGTCTGTTATCTTTTCCAGTCAGTCATGAATCCTGTTTTCAAAATATCTTTGAAAACATTATGTGGGTGCTTGCCAGAGTGATAAATGTATTGTTTGGGAAGAAGGATCATGAAGTCAAAATTCTTGTTTATTTTTAAAGTCCAAATAGCAGTGTATTCTTACTTGTTCAATTATTTGGTATGGAAAAAAAAAATCTCTAATTTGTTTCTCTAGCCGTTCCCAAAATCTTTTGATATTTATGCCTCTAGAATATAATGTTCGGTTTATTTCATTTTGTACTACTTTAACTACTATTGTTCTGTGTACTATTCAAATTTGTAGTTATTTTGATGTAGTACTTTTAATTAGCTTTATCTTTTCAAAGATGCCTTCCACAAGATTTCATATTGTAGGTTTTCTGACCATTGCTACCAAAAAATCCATTGATGAATGTTTAAGAAATTTATGCAGGTTCCCAGTCTAGTATAATGCATTGGGAACTTCCTCACCGGGTTAGACCTATGGTCAAAATTAAGTCCAGGTCAGCAAAGACTTGAGTCTTGTACACACACACACACATACATGCCATTCCTCCTGAAATCTCTTTCCCAACATTATTTTCTCAGAGAAGAGACTGAGAATGACCGCATAGTCTACTTAAAATCTAACTGTGGTTTGGACTAAAGAAGAGTATACATTTGTTGACTCAGGTCTATGAGGGACTGCAAAATAGACTGATTCTTTTCTTCAAATCACATTGCATGTCTACTGTATTATGTTTGAGAGAGAGACAGAGACAGAGAGACAGAGAGAGAGAGAGGGGGAGAGACAGACAGACAGAGACAAAGAGAGAGAGAAAGAGAGAAAGAGAGAGAGAGAGAGAGAGACTCAGACCATCAGACTCGCAAATACAGATGTCAACAGAAAACATTAATTACAATTTATTAAACAATCAAAACCACAGAAAGAATACAATGAGGCCTTAAGAATGCCTCAAAACTGGTATTATTCTCAAAAGTAATAATAAACTTGCATCTGAAATCACCAGAAGCGCAAAATTCACAGTCAAGCAATACTAACAATCCTCTTTTTTTTCTGGTCCTTTTAGATAACATTTGCATAAGTGTGACTTGAGAATGAATCAAGCATGTTTAAAGCTTTGCTTTCGTCAGACTGATCATGAATGTGCAGATAAAACAATTTCAGGAAAAATTCATCTTTTAAGCAAAATCAAATGTACAAATAACACAAGTAAGTTTTTGTTTCACAGATCTCAGTAGCATGTAAGCCATAAAGCACCTATAATTATACTAAAATTAAATACACAACGCCCATTTATTCTACCAAATCTCCACCCCAAAACTATACCAAACTCATTAATAATATATAATATTCATTACTGCCTCTTGGACCCAACAAATATCAAAATTGAGTATATCACACTTCAAATCAGCAGAGGAATCCTTGAACTTATGCACACAAACACACACACCACAGACTGAATCAATCAATTTCCACAGACTGAATCAATTAATATCCCCTCTCCCTTCACAGATAGACTGAGGGTAGGTGGGAAGGGGGTATGGCAGAAAAAGAAAACAGCAATGTTTGTCAAAACAAAATGAAAGCTGTTGTAACAAATACAAAAATCAGCCCAACCTTCATTACTTCAATAACCGACTTATAGAAACCCAAATGCAATGAATATGGCAGGTACCTGCAAACACACACACACATGCACACACACACACACACACACACACACACACACACACACACACACGCACGCACGCACGCACGCACGCACGCACGCGCGCGCGCACACACACACACATACATGCTCACACACACACACACACTGTACATTGAGAACATTTGTATGATTTGGCCCTTTAAGGGAGGGAATGGGGAGAGGGGTGGTCAGAAAGGTGGCCCAGATAGGTTTCGGGAGGGTGGAGAGGGTCTAAATGGACAAAGAAAGAGTGCAGAGGAAAGTGCATATTTCCCCTTTTACTCTCTCAAATTTCAGGTCTATAAGGTCCCAATTTATATTTAAACAAAATTATTTTACAAACTCGAGGAAAAAAAAATCATGCTAGCTATGATTTATCATTTTGAAAAAGCTAACAAGGCTGTATTTCAAGCCTAATGTAAAATTGAATTCCAGAACATAGTATGTGTGTGTGTGTGTGTGTGTGTGTGTGTGTGTGCGTGTGTGTGTGTGTGTGCATGTGTGTGTGTGTGTGTGCATGTGTGTGTGCATATGCATATATGTGTGTGTGTTGTTGTGATATGGCCTTGGCGGTCAGCAGGACTACAAACAATATGAACTGAATTGAGTGTGTAATGTGCATGATTGCGTATACACATATGAGTGTGTGTGTGTGTGTGTGTGTGTGTGTGTGTGTGTGTGCGTGTGTGTGTGTACGCGAGTGGCTGTGTGTGTTTGTGTACATGCATTCATGCGTGTGTGTGTGTGTGTGGTGTGTGTGTGTGTGTGTGAAAGCAAAACAGGAAAAAACAAAATGAAACAAAAAGAAATCGGACATCAAAGACAAGAACAAAGTTCAATTAAAATCACAACCTTCACCTCCACACATGACACCGCAATAAACTATCATACACACATTTTGCATAAAACCCACTCACTCATTCAAAAATCCTGATTTTTCTTTGTATAAAGCAAATATACTGAATCAGCACAAAATTAAATAAAAAACTAACAAACTAATCTTCATGTTCAAAACAAACATGCATAGGCATTACAAAATTTGAAACAAACAAGCAAACAAAAGAAATGTTTCCACACACTGTTCACACACAAATTGAAAAAAAAAGCACCTCGATTCAGTGTAGCAGATGACGATCTTTCATCAACAAAAATGGCCTGTTATCAAAGTTCACTGTCACATCGATTCTGTGTAACAGCCGATGCTCTTTCATCAACAAAAATGGTCTTTTGTTATCAGAAGTTCACTATATCATAACCAGCCCAATGAAGCAAACATTTCAGAAAAATATGAATATAAACAAATCAAGTCAAAATCATAACTGAATTGAACATATGCACCAACACTTTACAACAAAGCTCACTGAATAAGGTATGTTCAAAATTTACTGATTATTACATCTGCCTGTCAACAATTATAGTCTAAAAGAAAAACAATCAAGGAAAAAACAAAGCCTTGGAGAAAAAATATGTTCACAGAAATTACTGATTATCACATCTGACTGCACAGTTTAAAAGACAAACATTAAAGAAAAAACAGAAAGCCTAAGAGAAGAACTTGTTCACACACACATACACACACACACACACACACACACACACACAGACACACAACCACAAATGTACACAAAAGATCTGCAAGTAACTACACATATACGTTGACATTCTTTTTTCAAAAACATGTATACATTGTTGTCTTTTCTCTGACATCTTTTTTTCAAAAACATGTATACATTGTTGTGTTTTCCTTTCCTTCCTACATCTGAAAATATAATGTTGTTTGTGAATGTAGGTTTCATTCATACATCTGTAAATACAATGATAATAGTAATAATGTTAGTAAGGCGCCCAATCCTGATACATAAACCAAATCAAAGCGCACACTATCATCATTCCCTAAAACATTCACTCACAATGATGAAAACTTAATGGCACAACACACATACTTAATAGGACGGGAAGGACAGGGGTGGATGGGTGGGATGAAGGGGTGGGTGCATAGGGTTTCATTCATATATCTTTCTATATAATGATGTTTGCAAATGTAATGTTTCATTCATATATCTCAAAAGATAATGATCTTTTTAAATATAATATTTCATGATGCTTGTGAAAGTAAAATTTCATTCATATATCTGTAAATGTAATGTTTGTGAATGCAATGTTTCATTTTATGTATCTATAAATATAATGATGTTTGCAAATGTAATGTTCCATCAAAAATGTTCACATGAATTTACATTTTAACGCCTTTTCAAATAATGCCTTGACAAAAGTTCAAAATCATCAGATAGAGAATATACAGGGGAAAAATCTATGTGTTTTATTTTCACGCAAATGTGAAAGTTCATTTGTTTTTCTATGTTGGACATGAACTTTTTCAATAATTCACCAATTAATTTCCCTGCAAAGCAATTTTGAAAGATGTATCTCCTTCATCTCCTCTCCATACTCCCAACCAACTTGTTCATGTGTTGTCGTTATTTATAAATCAATTTTTCTTATGTACTTCCTACCTTCCTGAAATATTTCTCATACTGCTTACTGCCATAACAATTAACAGCTAGGGAATGACAAATCAGGAAACATATCAAACAAAACAATAATATTGCAGATTCAAATTCTGTGATCTTGTGGAAGCATTCAAAGGATTCAGTAGTAAGACCTGAATGAAAAATCAATAAGTCCCAATACAAAAACATAAAAAAATGAAGGGGGAAAGTGTTCCTTTAATACTGTGTATTTAATACATGAGAAATGCCTATCTTAACAGGCAATTGGTTTTGATTTACCATGTTCTAAGTTCTATAGTTTGGTATCATGAAAAGATTGACACCCCCACCCAAAAAACCAAAACAAAACAAAAATCTACAAAAAGTAAAAACAAATACGAACAAAACAAAACACTCCCCAAAAACAAACAAAGAGACAAATGAACAGAACCCACCCAACAAACAAAAAACTAATAATGACAAAATACTTTTTGCTCAGATTTGTTTTTTACACAAATGCAGAATACATTTCACTCATTCTCTGGTGGGCCGATTTATACAATCATTCAGGCTGGAAAACGTATGAAGTGAGATCTTTCAACATTATCAGACACTGAATCAGGTCAAATTTCATTGATCAGCAGATATAAGGCCATATATGTCAACTCTTATCTCTGTGTAACTGATGAAAACATGCAATACAAATGATAGTCATTTATGCTATAGGCACACTCAAATGTTATCTCTGTGTCGCTGACAAAGACGCACTGAAATGTTTCCTCTGTAAAACTGACAAAAAAACAACAACAAAACACTCGACGCTAACATGGATTATGCTATATGCACACTTAAATAACAAGATATGCACACTCAAGTAACAAAAACACCCAGAACTAATATGAGCTACACTGCACGCATTGATTAGATACTATCACTGATTGTAACAGACAAAAACACACAGTACATATAGAAGGTTGGTTCCAAAAGGATATATCTGCCTTCTTTACTCATTTTGTGATACTCCATTCTGGCTGGTAAGCCTTGAAACATGAGTTATGCCATAAACACACTTAAGTTTTATCTCTGTGTATAGTTTTTGTTTTGTTTCTGTTTTAAACCTCATTAGTTGTGTTGGTTTGAGTGCAGCGCTGATAACGCAGAGTTGTGGGTTCAATCTCCAGGCAGGCCACAGGGCTTCTTTGGTTTGTTTGCTTCTTTGTTTTTCCCTTTTTCTTTTTTTTTTATGGCTAGTTAGCTCAGTTGGTTAGACTGCCATGATGATAAGACAGGGTTCGTGAATTTGTCAAACTGGCCACAGTTCTTTTTCTATTTCTGTTTTCTTTATTGAGCAGGTTGCCTGGCTTAACTGTTACAGCCATGAACTCAAGATCTCCTGTCCCAAAGTCAATCTCAGCAATCAACATAAACATCGGCTCGTTTGCTACACAGCTTAATGCTTGAATCATTCTGGAGGTGTCAGCTTTTGTTTACAATACATACCCCTCTCCTTTCCAGTTCAAGACCTTACCAGCACATTAAGTTTTGTGCAAATTCATGAAGTCTGCCAGATTATCACTGGCAAATCTGGGTGGGGCACTTAAGGAAGAAGTGTCTGAGTGCCAGTGTTCAAATTCAAAAGTTCAAATTCAAATTTTGTGCAATTAACATGAATACAAAATACGCATATGAGTTATGCATATGAGCATGCTCAAATGTGATCTCTGTGTAACTGATGTAGACACACAATACAATAATGAATTATACGTATAAATAATCAAATATTATCTTGTGTAACTGATACACAGATACTATGTAAATATAAGTTCTGCTATATGCACACTCAAATGATATCTGTAACTGATGAACACAAACAATGCAAATATGAGTTATGCTATTGCTAAATCAAACGTTCTCTCTGTGTAACTAAAAAAAAACAACACACAATACAAATATGAGTTATGCTATTGCTAAATCAAACGTTCTCTCTGTGTAACTAAAAAAAAACAACACACAATACAAATATGAGTTATGTTATGTGCACCAATCAAACATTATCTCTGCGTAACAGACACACATCTTCTTCTTGTTCTTCCTCCCTTTCTTCTTCTCCTTTAACTCTGTGAAGAGTCAATGGAGTGTGCACTAAAAAAACTGTTCAAATTCCTTCTTTTACGTCGATTTTGTGCCAAAGCCACATCTCTACAAATGGTATCTCTGTTCATTCTACAATATTGTCAGTTCATCATTTTTTTTGTGTCTTCGCCTCTGTCTCCCTCTCTCAACAATTCCTCAAGAGGACAGATTTAGCAAGGCCAATGGATCTTTTTTACATGGATGCACCAATGCAGTTTTCTTAAATATCAACAGATTTTCATAAGGTCCAGTGAGCTGCTTGATGGATTTGTACATTTGTTCTTCTCTGGTGATATGATCAATGTATTCTGATGTTTAGAATTTTGTGACAACATCTCATTTCCATGACTTGGTTTGTCTTTCATAAAACACTGTGAGGGTCCGTGTCTTACATGCATACAGGAAGAAGGAATGTTCCAATGCACACAAGAGCCTGATCTTGTGTTTCATGAAGATGCTCTTGTCTTGCCAGACAGATTGCAGCTTGGACAGCACTGTTGTTATCTTTGCTGCCCCTGAGAGGATTTATGGCTTGGATCCGTCATTGCTGATCAGGGATTCCAGGTAAGTAATACAAACACATAATACAAATACGAGCTATGCTATATGCACACTCAAACATTTTGTATAACTGATGAAGATACACAATGCAAACACAGGTTATGCTATATGTACAATCAAACATTATGGCTATGTAATGAACAAAATCATACAATAAAAGCATGAGTTGTGTCAAAGCACACTCAAACATTAACTCCATATAACTGATGAAGACAAACAATGCAAATGAGTTGTGCTATATGCACACTCATATGTTATCTTCGTTTGAACGGATGAAAACATACAATACAATTATGATTTATGTATGCTATATGCTCACTCAAAGATTACCTCTATGTAACTAAGAAAACCATTTAACACAAATATGAGTTATGTTACATACACACTCATATTTTATCTCAGTGAACTGACACAAACACACAACACAAAATATAAGTTATGCTACATGCAGACTCAAATGTTATCGATGTGTGAGTGACGAAGACATACGATACAAATCAGTTATTCCACATGCACTCTCAAATGTTCTCTCTGTATGTAACTGACAAAATATGATTTGTGCCATAATCACACTTTCACATCAGTTTTTTAATGGATTATTACTGAATAAACAGCAAAGGAAAAGTCATGGACCCAGTATGGTGAAAAACTCTGTGAAACATGCAAAGCTTCCCCGAGTTTTACAAGAGTGTGAAAGCGATGAGAGTGCAAGATGAACCTTTCGATCCAACCACTATCATCAACGATGCAAACAGGGAAGCATTGCATGAAGAGGAGAAAATAGTGAAGAGATGGGAAAACTATTTCAAAGACCTACTCAACCCATCAGGAGTACGGGCACAAGACACACAGTCCCGGTTCACCCCCAGCCAGCCAGACCACTCAGAACCTACCATCCTAGAGAGTGAAGTAAGAAAAGCAGTGAAGACCAGTCCTAAAGGCAAGGCAGCTGGAGACGACGGCATAACAACTGAAGCCATCCATGTGTGCGGTGAAACCGGAATTCAGTGGCTCACCACCATCTTTCAGAAAGGCTGGGAGGAGAGAAAAGTACCAGAAGACTGGCAAAATGCAATAGTGGTGCCAATATGAAGAAGAAGGGCAGCAAGAAAGACTGCAGTATCTACAGAGGCATATTGCTACTCAGCCATGTAGGGAAAATGTACGCAAAGATCCTGGAGCAGCGCACTTGAGCGAAAACAGAGCATCTCCTCAGTGACGCCCAATTTGACTTCAGAAAAGGAAGAGGGTGCACCGATGCAATCTTTGCACTCCGACAACTGTGCGAGAGGGTGATCGAATACGACCGAGATCTCCATCTTGTATTCGTTGATCAAGAAAAGGCCTTTGATCGAGTCAACAGAGACGAGCCATGGAAGGTCCTCGAGCAGTACGACGTCAAGGGCCAGCTGCTAGACAACATTCGGGCCATCTACGCCAACAGCAGGAGTGCAGTCTGCACCGCCAGTGGAACATCTGACTGGTTCCCAGTGACATCGGGAGTAAGGCAGGGCTGTAATCTCTCCCCTCTTCTCTTCGTGATCTATATGGATCAGATTACGAAGGAGGCAAACCCAGACCCTGAGGCACTCAATGAACTCATGTTTGCGGACGACCAGGCAATGGTGAACAATGACAAGATACATCTACAGGAGCACACAGACCAGCTCAATGAAAGCTGCGAGACATACGGCATGAAGATCAGCGTCAGCAAGACCGAGGTCATGACTGTCAGTAAGAGACCAAACAAACTGGATATCAACATCAACGGAACCCAGTTGAAGCAAGCCAGTGAATTTAAATACCTGGGCAGCATCTTCACTGAAAATGGCAAACTAGACAGAGAAATCGAGACCAGATGCCAAAAAGCCAACGCAGTCAGCTACCAACTTGCCCCTCTCCTGAAACACCCCAGCATTCCCACCAGCACTAAGGCGAAACTCATCAACGCCATTTTTCTACCAACGCTGACATACCAGTGCCAGACATGGTCCCTAACTGAAGTCCTCGAGAGAAAACTGGTCACCTGTGAAATGAAATGCCTGAGGAAAGCAGTAAACAAGACAAGGCGGGACAAGATCAGAAATGAGGTGATACGAGACATGGTGGGAGCAACACCAATCCTACAACACATCGAACATATGAGGATCAAGTGGTTCGGACACCTCACACGTATGCCCCTAAACCATCCAGCTCTTCGGGCATACAACACCAGATACTCTGGCTGGAGAGCCAGAGGAAGACCAAGACGACGATGGAGCGACTCCGTGGCAGACACCCTCAGAGCTCACGAGATGTCCCTTCTCCAGGCCACCCGCCTTGCTGCTGACAGACGACTGTATCTCCCCGCGACGCCCACCGGTACAAGCGGAAGGAAAATGTAAAAGTAAAAAATTACTGAATAAGATCAAGTGATCAAGATCATCAATCCTGCTTCAGAACTGTTATTCTTCTATTCGTCTATCACCAATGATGAAGCATTGCGTAATCATTCATTCATGTATACATCTATGACTAAAGGCATATGTGCATGTATGTTTAGATGTTGTCAGTATAAATTGATTTGAGCATGTTTGTTCTGATGTGTGCAATTATAAGTGCTTTTAAATGTGTAATGGGCAGTGAATGTAAATGAATTTGAAAGCTAACACTCCATCAGAATGATTTCTTATCTTTGTACATGATTTGGATAAATCATGATAGTTTCAACATGAACAGCTATTCCACATGTGGTTTTGATGCAACACACTCACGCATGCCTACACAGGGACTGAACACAAACCTCAAGTGGAACTAACCAATTGTCTGTACCTGTGCCAAATACTTTATTTTGTTAGTACTTGCTGCAATTTTATACAAACAGAACAAAATAATTCTTACTTGCTGCAGTTTCGTAAAAACAAAACAAAATGAAACAACAAAACAAACAATTCAAAAATATTTTTTTTCAAAGAGATGAACCTTTTTCAAAACAATTATGATAAAAAAAAAACATATTTACTCAGAGAATGTGACATGACTTTACCAGCTTCTCTGATATTTATTTATTTAAAAAACAATTAAACAAAAGCTGAAATGTTTCAGCCACAAAACATAGATATGCCCCTTTACCTCATTCTACATGCCCTAATACAAATATGTATTCACACACACACACACACACACACACACACACACACACACACACACACACACACACACACATACACACACACACATACACACACACACACAACACACACACACACACACACACAACACACACAACACACACACACACACACACACACACACACACACACCCGAGAACCAAAGGCAGATAACAATAGGGAAGTTTTTGTGAAAATCTGCCTAGGTCAAAAATAACCTGCTGCGTAGAAATCCACATACTTGAGTACAATTTAACTGCAGTAGTTTGATTTACAGAAATGTGCTTGAAAGACTCAAAAACTTTTCGTTTTTGTAACCAGAAATCATTCATTGTGTTAGAAAAATAAAACCCATAAAACACATCATAGATCAACGACAAAATGGCAGACTTCGGCATTTCACAAAATAACGAATGTAGAAAATGACATTCATTCCGAAACAATTTTATCACTTCTCTCAAGGACAACTGCTATTCTCTGAACTGAAAACTGTGTAGTAGGCTGACCTCTGGTGAAGACTCACACCATCTTTTTACCTCCTTTATCTTCTCCTCTTTCTTGAAGATGGATCCCATCATCAATGACAAACCTAAAGACAGACATGAAAAGGAAATCTACAATGTTAACACCAAACCAAAATAAGATATCAAACCTTACAGGACAGGCTTACCTTACTGTTGCTGACCAGGCATTCGTGAGATACTCTAATGTATGTGCAAATAGGTTTCTTCTATTTTAATTTTTTTGCTTTGATTGTTGTACTCACATGCAACATTGAGGTCAATGCAGTTAAGCACACCTACGGAACTATGGTGATATCCATCTGATATCTGATGTATGAGCAGGCTTATTGGTGATTTATTGCCTCATATGGGTTTTCATGTGAGATACCAGATCAATCCAAGAGGCATACATTTTTTCACATGTGCTACATAGGACATGGTCCTGCAACCTTGGGTTTGGATTCTGCCATTTCATCTTCTGTTGAATAGCATCTGTTCTGTGCTGTTCAAATATGATTGTGCCCTGTGTGCACTGTTGTTTTCAGCTCTCCTGCAAGCAATGTCTTCCCAGATGGTAATGTTGACCACAGCTGATGAGGCTGGCCTTCAGAGAATCCTTGTATCACTTTAGAGGTCTTCCCTGCTCTTGATATCCTTGCTACAGATCTACATACAGAAGCAGTTTTGGGAAATGGTGGCACGTATGGACATCATGTCATGTCCAAAAAAGCTGGAATCTGATAAGCAGAAATCCTGTGCTTGACAAGCCATACTTCTTCTGAACCATAAGATTGGACACCTAATTTTGCTACATGATGTTGCCGACCTTGTGCAGATATCTTTGGTAGAAATGTTTCCGCTGTTGAATGTATCATCAGGTGGCAGTCCAGATTTCACAGCAGTACGGCAGGACACTCAAGAATATTGCTCTGTACACAGCTAAATCAGCATTCAAGAAAATAAAAAGTGTTCTTGCCAACAAATGCCTATCAATTAACATCAGGAAAAGAGTTTTTCAGTGTTATATAGAAACAATACTGTTGTGTGGATTTGAAGCCTGGACAATCAACACACAAAGAACAAGATTCTGAGTAGAATGTTAGAGTTCCATGGACAGCAAAGAAAACAATCAAGACAATCATGAAAGAAGCAAACAAACAAAAAAAACCATTAATGAAGAAGATTAGGAAAAGACAAGCAACACTTATAGGACTAAAGGCAACAAATTACAGAGAATTTGGAATAAAAACAGAAGGCCACAAACTTTGTAAAACCTAGAGGAGCAGTCTTGGAAAATATAAACATGCCAGAACTCACTTCCACCACAGCAGGTTGATGGGGGCAGTGCAGGCATGCCACAGAGCATGGGCATCCAGTGTCCACAACAACGGGGGGAAGTCAAGCAGCTCCAGGAGCACACTTAAGTTTATCCCCAGCATGGCAGCAGCACATTTCCACACATAGCGATTTTTACGATGGACCACGCACCAGCCCAACCAACCGAGAACACTGATCGTGCCTGCAACATATACATCATCATTTCAACGGAGATAAAAACATGCAAATTAGCAGATCGGTGCTGCATTTTGACCTTTTTGGCACACATTTTTAATTCTGGCCTCAGTGCCCAAAAAGTTAATCCTCCGAGCCATATTTGAATTTTCTTGCTTAAATTCTTAGTCTTTATTCATTACAGTAAAGGAAAAAGGTGCTTTCACTATATTATCCATTTCTGGTTATTAAATGTTAATTGTCTTACTGCCTGCCATATTCATATCCATTTCTCACTGTTAAAGTTGGACATTATTTTTTTACTACATGCCATACTCATTGCTCCACACTTTGCTAGTCTTTTCAACATACCATTACATAAGATACCACAGTGACATAAGACCCAACAAAAATTTATGTGTGCTACCTTTTATTACAGGATGAAGTAAATGCTTTATTTTAAGAAAAAAAACACTAAAAAATATCATCATCACCACACCAAAAAATAAAATAAAAAACCAAACGCCCAAACAACAATATCAGTCTTTCCACCCCATACCTCAAAAATACACTCCCACTACGCATGTACACCAACAATTAGTTTGTTTCAATTTATTTTCCAACCTCCCCTGCATCAAACGTTTTACTTTGAAAAAATAAACACTTGTGTGGCAACACTGAATTGGGTCATTCTGCAGTGCTGGTCACTCAAAGTGTGAATTGCATGCAAAAAAAAAAATGGTCATATACCATTTAAAATGGTTGCTTAACAATGCAAAACATTTATATTTTCACATATACTTGGAAAAAAGATACACAAACTAGTCGCACCCATGGTGTGTAGGTATAATGAAGGGACGTGTGTGTTTGTTATGCTTGTGACACTGTGACTCAAAGTGCTTTATACAGAGTAAAAAAAATGACAATAGCAGTTGATTTTTTTTGTTTAGCATCTATTACACTTAGGAATTAATAATATATGGCTGTGACACGATTTCATGCAGGCACTTTATTAATGTATGGCTAATATAATGTGACACACGTCACAAGCATTACACCTTGAGAAAATTTGTTTGTTACATTTCAATATATATTTGATAATGTAGAACAATTGTGTTTTATACATCACTTAAAGGGAAAGAAACACAGTGATAATTAATAAGTAAAATGAACTCAGATTTTCAGAGTTAATGAACAAAGTTTTTAAATGGGTAACGCTTGTGACGTGACACGCATGAAAAGGAATGGTTAAATTACAGACTGAACAACCAATATCAGGTCAGATCTTTATTGAAGTCACACTCTGCTGATCACAGCTGATGTTTTCATGGACAATCATTAGAATCAATAGTGGCCACGGTCCGATATTTCGGGATTGTCCATCAGTCTGATGATCTGAGACTTCAGGATCCAGGCGACATCCCGAACTTGTGGCCAAGTGTAGCTGCTGCCTTTGAACCTGAGGAAATCCAACTCCACTTCTGTTTCACCATCCTGCTGGCAGACCTGAAACAAAGCACACAAGTCCTTATTGTGTGCTTTTATTTTGCCTAGAATGACTGAATGTTCAGTTTACTTTTCTGTGTAAGTTTTGTGACTGTTTAAACACATGTCTGTAATATAATTTTGTTGTCTGAATTACTTATTCTATATTAATTTATGAATTGACTATTTGTGTTGTATTCCTTCAGACAATTCTTTCACTCCTTAGTTTGATCAAAAAGAGAATACAAAAAAAAAAAAAATGTAAATTAATATTTACCTGGCACACTTTTCCAATAAATGGCAGATAATGTGACTTAAGTTAAACCTTTGTACTAAGTCTGTATGTTAGGACATATGCTGATCATGTCATATCATGACTTAACTTTCCATTATGTCCAGGTTTCATTGTTCTAGCTCTGTCAAAAGCATGTGTCCTGTTGGCTTCTTTTACTCTTGGTCAAGAGCAGGCCTTGAGTCATGATATGTATGGAGTTGGCTTACAGACATGTACTTCTGGATGGTGACTGTCTGCTCTGTAACGTTGAAGAGAGATGGATGAGACGTGAAAATGTTACCACCATATATTTTGAAATCAGCCGCTATATGGTTGGGCTATAAACATGAAAAGTCCAATTTCTCAAATTTTGCATGTTAGTGGTGGGAAAAAAATTAGACAAGTCACTATTGCTAAAGTTTTCTTTTAAATATACAGTGAAATAGACCAACATTGATCAAGAAAACATCAAAACATTTCAAAACTATTACGTTCGTAATGAGTGACGCAAAAATTTGAATGATTTCCGGCAGAAAGCAAGTCACACATCACGTACGTTATGATCACCAAAAAAACAGCATTTAACATTGTTAAACATAAAGTGCTAATGATCTGAACAGAAAGGCACACGAAACAAACATTGTCTATTAAATGTAGTAGGTTTAAACAGTTTAATTAATTGATAATAATCAAAGATCAAGGAAAATATTGGCATGCTCGTCGGAAGTCACTGAACCACCAGGTCTGTTTAAACGATAAATTTACTAACAAAACAGCAGAAATCGATTGATTAAATAATATTTTATGATAAAGAGATGAATGTTTAATGACATTTACTCACCTGAACATCCGATGGCCCCTCAAAGGCAAGGAATTTTCTTGATTTGGTGTACTATGACCTGTGTCCGATCTCTTCAATGTTTACAAAATGAAGCCTAGTGGAAGTAACACACAGGAACATCCGGGTTCTTTCAGGCTCAGGTCTATTTTTATAACAATGAAGCCAAAATATTCAAGGTGTTTTGGTCTCCCGGATGGTTTGATTGAATGGACTCGAGAAGAAAACATCATTCGTTATGCTCGTGACACATGCGACACATGGAATTTAAGCAAGCATTGCGTTTGTTTTACTGGTATTTCTATAACTTTTTACGGCAAACGTTAATTGCAACAATGAATTGAATCAGACTATGACAACTACCAAGTCAAAATGGACTTTGTGCGCGAATCGAGCCGTATTGAACGCTCGTGACAGGCATGACGCCAATATTGTTGAAAATTTAGGGTTTAACTGTTGTCTTGTGCAACAAAATAAATCGTTGTCAGTGTGTTTTATGCAAGACAAGGTGAAGTATTATGTTTTATCAATGTGTTCAGACCCATACAAGCAACTTTAAGTTTAATGAAATCTTTTATAAATTTGTAGGGGCTCAACAGTAACAGGGTTGATTTTCCCGTTTTTGGCCGCCATTTTTGCGTGACACATGGCATTTTAGTCTGCAAAAGTTTTATACATTTCTTTTTTTTTTTTTTTTTTACAATTTTTCATAATATCTGTTTTTTAAACTATCCTCCACACACACACCCAAACACAACAGCAGAAAATCGTGTTTTTCATATATAATTTATTCATCAAAATGAGTGCCCCTCAGAGTGACCAGCACTGTAGAATGACCCAATTATTATACTCTAAGACAAAATTTATTAACCCTTTCAAAACCATCTTTATAAACACTGCAAACATGGCAAGTCACCAGCCATCCAAACAGGTGACCGAAAATGTTTGGATGACTGATTTCAAAATGCGTCTGTCTGTGTGTGTTTGTATTGGTTGGCAACTACAGTACTCTGCTTACAGAGCACCAACTGGCAGCTAAAGTGGTAACAGGATTTTACCTGACTGGCTGAAAAATTAATAAACACTATCAAATGATAACAGGGTTTTAACTCACTGATAGAAAAATTAATAAACACTATCAACTCAGTGTTATATTTTTTTTTTACCAAACAGAAACACCAGTCATAACAGAACCACACTTTGTCTCTTCCATTTATGTCTGGGCCAAGAATGTAGGAAACACATATAATGATATATGCAACCACCCATCAATCTGTAAATTATATTTTCAGAACATTTTAAAATTAAGTTCTGAACATGACTGCCATATTGTAAATTCCTTACCAACAAAAAATATTCAGGATATTTCTGTACACTTAATTTAAGACCAGTTACTACAGGTCAGAAACCTTAAAATCAAATTCACTATAAGACAGTATGATAATAAAGATAACAGCAGGCAAACAACAAAATGAATAAGCTGAGGTATCATACCTATTGCAATGTTGAAGTTCATGTTGTACCCATAATCAAAGTGGACATAGGCCAGATAGTGAGTGTGCCTGATGTACATGGTCAAGAGAATGCTGGCTCCAATGGCAGGTTTCCACCATGTCTCTGTGCCCACAATTCTGAAACAAGTAGGAACCACCTTTTTTTCCTGCCATAATTCAGAAACACAAGCAAAAACAACCCACTGTCTCTGCAACATCTCTCTGCATTATTTCAAATACAAAAATAAACCTGTTTTCATTTCATTGCAGTTCCATTGCCTCAGAGTACTCATGAACTATCAGTATCAAGTCATGCTGTGAAGATCCTGCGCGACAACTTTATTCAACAATACCTGTTCTGATATGGCACATTTAGGACACCTACAACTAAGTCCCCTTAGTACGGGTAGTTGCAGAGCCAGACCGATTGAGTCATGTGTCTCATCCAAAATGGATCATATCCACCTAAACTTCACATGACTGATGTTTTCTGAACAGAACAAATGGCACAAGTCTGACAAAATAAACAAAAATCGACTAAAAATTATAATGGAAATAAAAACCTATTTAAAAATCTACTAAGATAAAATATGAAGCTCCTCCAAAAATCTAAACCAAAACCATCAACAAAAACAATGACAAAACAACCCCCCCCTCCGCACACACAC
Source organism: Monoplex corrugatus (assembly GCA_030674185.1). Classification (NCBI taxonomy): domain Eukaryota; kingdom Metazoa; phylum Mollusca; class Gastropoda; order Littorinimorpha; family Ranellidae; genus Monoplex; species Monoplex corrugatus. The sequence goes on from CM060309.1 coordinate 54,691,836, forward strand.
AAATAAACTTAAACTGAGAAAAAACAAACACCACCAAAACCCCAAGGAAGAAAAACATTCCAACCAAATCCAATTCAATTCAAAAAGACAGCCTAGAGATAACTGGCATAATTTTCAATGGCCACATTATTTGCAGGTGTCTATTTATTGTAAAGCAAAACAAAATGATTAAAAAAAAAAGGCGTGGAAAAAAAAAAAAAACAGCCGACAGATCACTGGTGGCAGGTTTATGACATTAATTCTCAAATAAGTCTTAGTTTCGAGTTTTTTTGTTAGACCAGACATCTGAACCAGGTCGGGTGAAAGTACATGAATGCATAAAAGACTAGTGATATATTTATTTTTACATTTATGCTTTCATATAACCATACACACAAATGTATGCTCTGCTTGCATGCAGATACGCACACTACCTCAGACACAAAATATGAATCACTTGGCTGTCGACATTCAATGCGCATCATGGTCTCATGATCGCCAATGCCTTGCTGGCATATGTTGTATCTCAAACAAAGTAGTGACAGCATTTCATTCAGCATTGCAGAAATATGGACCACAATTGAACTCCCCTGAAAGCTTTGTCTTTGCGGTTGTAATTTGTGATGAAATGTTTTTTGCTCGTTTTGGAAAGTCAATATCAGACCTGATTTTAATTTCTTTGTTCACAAAATTATTCGCTTGTGAAGTAGTTCTAATTGCAAACTTTGCTGTAGCTAGCTCACGATGGTTGTTTAGAGGTAGAATTCCAGCAACTTTGTACGTTTCCAGAGTAGAAGCATGAGTTGGTACACCTAGTGCAATTTTAAGACTTTTGCAGTCCAAGTTCTGAATCTTTTTTAGTAAATATTTAGGTGCATTGAAAAAAACTTCTTGCGCGTAGGATAATTTAGACCTGACCAGCGCTGTTGACAGATGAATCAGTATATTTGTATCCATTCCCCAGGGTAATTTGCTTATTATCTTTAGAAAATTTAAGGTTTTTCGTGCTTTTGTTAAAATATAATCAAAATGAACATTCCAGCTTAATTTCGAAGTGATGTAAACTCCCAGAAATTTTACGACCTGTTTGTAATTTAACACTTCACCAAGCAATTTGAAAGTAGGCAAGTTATTTGAGTTACCACCAGGATCAAACAGCATCATGTTAGTCTTTTCTGCTGACAACGACAGACCGTTTTCTAACATATAGTTTCCAAGATTATCAAGATCAATTTGATACAATTTCCTGATGTAATTCCGTGTTCTCTGTGGAGTTGTCTTTTTTAAAGTGATATTCATCCAAGTGCATATATCATCAGCATACTGTACTAAAACAACACGATTTGAAAAAGCTTTAGGAAGATCCTGTATAAGTGTGTGTGTGTGTGTGCATGTATGTGTGTGTTTGTGTATGTGTGTGTGAGTGTATGTATGTGTGTATGTGCGTGCGTATGTGTGTGTTTGTCTGTGTGTGTGTGCGTGTGTGTGTATGTGTGTATGTGTGTGTGTATGTGTGTGTGTATGTGTGTGTGTATGTGTGCTTGTGTATGTGTGTGTGTGTGTGTCTGTATGTGTGTGTGTGTGCGTGTGTCTGTATTTGTGTGTGTATGTGTGTGTGTGTGTGCATGTGTCTGTATTTGTGTGTGTGTGTGTGTATGTTGTGTGTGTGTGTGTGTGTGTGTGTGTGTGTGTGTGTGTGTGTGTGTGTGCGTGCGTGCATGTAAAGGAAAGGAGAGAGAGACAGAGAGAGACGAGAGAGAGAGAGAGAGAGAGAGAGAGAGAAGAGAGAAGAAGAGAGAAGAGAGAGAAGAAGATAGAGAGAGAGAGAGAGAGAGAGAGAGAGAGAAGACAGGGAGAGAGAGGAGAGAGAGAGAGAGAGAGAGAGAGAGAGGAGAGAGAGAGAGAGAGAAAGAGAGACAGACAGACTGAGGATGGAGAGAGAGAGAAAGAGAGAGAGAGAGAGAGAGAGACAGAGAGAGAGAGAGAGAGAGAGAGAAAGAAAGAAAGAGACAGACTGAGGATGGAGAGAGAGAGAGAGAGAGAGAGAGAGAGAGAGAGAGAGAGAGAGAGAGAGAGAGAAAGAGAGAGAGACAGAGAGAGACAAAGAGAGAGAAGAGAGAGAAAGACAGAGAAGAGAGAGTGAGAGAAAATATATACAAATAAAAGGAGTGGCATTTCAGAAAGACTGTGACAATCTGGTTCAATACCTGCAAATTATATTGTTCCCAAAAGAATGTTTATTTCTGATTCATTTTAGATATTCTTTTATAGTTTTGGTGACACAAGTGATCAAAAAGCGTAGGGATAATTTGTTCTTTTTTTTTTTTTTTACATGTTCTCAGTACACACTTTAGCCAAAAGCATTAGTAATGAAGGGACTACTCAGGCAGCATTAACAATAAAGGGATTAATTAGTCAACACCTTTAAAGGAAACTTTGGTGGAGATTATATAATCTATAAGCTTACCTGCAGAAAAGAGTAAACACGTTGTACATGACAATGGACAGAGCAAAGAAGTAGTCCATCTTCTGTAATGCAAAACACACACATTGTCACTTCAGGGAAAGATAAAGGAGATGTAACTTACATGGTGATGCAATGATGAGAATATGTATGAGTTCATTATTAAAACATATATACACATGTATGAGCGATGTACGGGAGTATGCATGCATTAGTGCACATACATGTATACATTCATATTCATGTGCATCTGTGCGAGTGTGTTCACATGTGTATGCGCATGCATGCATGTTTCCATGCATACCTGTGCACACACTGTGACATGCAGACATATGTGTACATGAACATGTATGCATTATACAACAAAAGTTAAGAGTTGGTTCAAGGCAGATTCCTTGCACTCAGACATTTCCACCAGAACAAAGGAAACATTAACTCTGGTTACAGGCTGAAAATAAACTCAAAATACCAGATTCATAGCTCTGAACCAGCCAGCTTGCTAAAAAGAAAAAAAAAAAATTGTACAGTATATAAAAAGAGATTGTATGAATAAGTGAACAAGTGAGGGATTGTTTTCTGTTTTTGTTTTGTTTTTTTCTATTTCAAAAAGAATAGTTGGACATTCTCCAACACACGCGAAGCACTGACAACCAAATTTGCCCAGTGCCTAAATGCATAGAATATTCAGCTGCTGATTATAAAACTATAAAGGGGGATCTGTGCACCTCTCTTAAATGTAACCATCATGATCTATGAATATAATGATGTAGCATTATCACAGTTCACAAATATAATCATTACATGGACTGGTTGGTTTTTTTTGATAAAGCTGTAGACTCAAGCTCTGATGTCTCCAATTCAATCCCAGCCTGCAAAATAAAACCTGGCTTGTTCACTGTCCATCATCATCATCAGGTGCCCTGCTGCATGGCGTTGGCGATTATGGACTTCCATCTGTCTCTATCTCTTGTTGCCTCAAGCATCTCTTCCACCCTCCCTGTCTTCAGCCACTCTGCAAGTCCGTCTAGTATCTTCTCCCTGGGTCTAACCGGTGCTCTCCTTCCCTCCAGCTTTCTCGTTGTGACCAGGTGTTCCAATTCCCCTTTCCTCATAAAATGGCCTATGAATGTTGCCTGCCTTTTCCTAACCTTCCTTATGAATGATCTACTTGTGTCTGCCTCCATCAAGACTGTATCATTTGTTTTCTTTGCTGTCCATGGAACTCTCAACATCCTTCTTAGAAACCACATCTCGGCTATCTCAATCTTGCTCCAGCTTTGCTTGTTGACTGTCCACGCCTCGCAACCGTACAACAGTATTGGCTCTATATAACATTCAAGAACTCTCTTCCTGATGTTGATTGATAAGCATTTGTTGGTAAGAATGCTCTCCATCTTCTTGAATGTTGTTTTTGCTTAGCCGATTCCGCTGGCTATTTCTGATGTGCATCTGCCATCTGGTGAAATGATCGTTCCCAGGTATTTAAATTCATCAACCTGTCTCAAGGTTGTGCCGTTTGCTGTTATTTTGCATGAGGGGATTTCATGTTTTTTACTGATCACCATGACTTCAGTCTTCCTGCTGTTTAGTTCCAACCCCTTACCTTTGCTTTCTATTTCAAGTATATTCAGAAGGTTTTGTAGGTCCCTTTTACTTTCTGCAATTATTACGGTGTCATCTGCGTATCGAATGTTGTTTATCATTTTTCCTCCAACCTTTAATCCAGGGTCTTCCTCTAGGTTTCACTGTCCAGCTTACTCAAATGCTCTAATAATTTTGGTGGCGTCAGCTCGGTGTTTCACAGATCTATCCTTTCTGCTCCTCCCTATTTAAAGACCTTGTGAGTGCACAGGATTTTGTGTGAGCTCAAGAAGTCTGCCAAGTAACTGTCAGCAAATTTGGGTGGTGTGCGAGCTCAATAAGTCTGCCAAGTAACTGTCAGCAAATTTGGGTGGTGTGCATATATGGAATTATCTCAGTACAATGAATTATTCTTGAACAAAAACTCCAAACAAACGTAAACAGGTTTATGCAATAAAATAGTATTCTTTTCCTTCACATTAACTGTTCATGGAAGTAAGAAAACATGACACGAAGATCAATCAATGCATGTAAATGATGTAACATTACATTTATAAAATATGGTTATAATACTGACATAATATCTACACAATGATGTAGCAATTTAGTTATGCAGCAGTTTGATATACAGCAAAACTACATACTCCACATCCTTGGCATAAAACTGAATAGTAAAAAGCTTAAACAAACCTCAGTGAAGTCAGTGTCCCTTGTGTGGTAGATTGTTGACCATATCCATGCATTCACAGAAACCTTGAGTGAAAAAAAAAAAAAAGTACAATTAATGTATTACCAAACTAAAAAGTATGTCAAGTCTAGCCAGCAACTTGGGGAAATCTGACTTCCAAGTCATAAAGTTTGAACCAAGGGGATTACCTATCTATGTATGACCTCATGAAGCAGCTCTTGATTTCTGAAAAACAGAAAAAAAGAGCCCTAAAGTGAACTTCATAAGGCTTAAAAAATTTCTTGATGGAAAGAAAGTGTCTTACAGCTAAGCGGTTAAGACATTTGTCACAAGAATGACTTGGCCTTGGAGGCACTGATTCAAACCCAGGTGGAGAACCAAAAAATGGCAACAACAGAAGGGCATCCAGGAGTCATGACCTGGATGCGGCCAGACTGCCTTGGAGTGTAAGAAGTTTAGGGTCAAAACACTTGCTTGAAGGAAGCTTTTCAGAGGAGCTTCCAACTCTCCCCTGACGTTTTTGTTACCATTATAAACATTTACAATCCTATTTCTGCTACTATTGTGAACATTCGTAACCCTAACAAATGATTATAATACTATTTTACTACAACATGAAGTAGCACACAGCATTCATGGACTTCATTAATTTCACAATTTTTGGAAAAGCTATTATACATGGTCTAACGAGGTACTTTACATGGTGTGTGTGTGTGTGTGTGTGTGTGTGTGTGTGTGTGTGTGTGTGTGTGTGTGTGTATGAGTGTGCGTGTGTGTGTGTGTGCGTGCGTGCGTGCGTGTGTGTGTGTGTGTGTGTGTGTGTGTGTGTGTGTGTTGTGTGTGTGTGTGTGAGTGTGTGGTGTGTGTGTGTGTGTGTGTGTGTGTGTGTGTGTGTGTGTGTGTGTGTGTGCAATGTGAGTATCCATACATATATAAGTACACATATATACATATATAATGTATATATACAAATCCACATGTTGTATGCATGTGCAAGTACTTGCGTATTTGATTTGAGTTGGTAACAAGTGATGAAAATGAAAGTATTGCTAACCAGAACCAGACCATGCCAGACATAATACATTGGTGTAGTGGAAGAGACCCAACGCCTGTACAGCAACAACATCAGATGACCAGCAGCGTTCATGATGGAGAACACAACTGAAGCAGGCTCCTGGATTCCAAAGAAGCGTACGAAGGGCCACTGAAAAGCATACACATGGGAAAATGTGAATAAGGATGTCGAAACCATAAAAAGCCTTGACCTTTTTAAAATTATCATTGAACACACACACACACACACACACACACAACACACACACACACACACATTTTTTGAGTATGACTATCACACTCACACACCCACACACATATCTGCTATCATCATCACAGTCATCATGCACACACAGTGACACACTGACACAGTCATCTACACAAATCACCTTGCCATAAAACTGTGGAACGGGGGACCCATCCTTGACAAATGCATCAACAGTGTGCCACATACAGGAGTGCTGACACTCGGCATAGCAGTTCCAGCCCAGCATGGTCAGATACACTGGCTGCTGGGTTTCAAAGGCCACTTCATCCACGCATTCTGTCTTGCTACAATTTCTCAAACATTTCTGAAAAGCATACGATTTATCTCCTAGAGATGAATACACGTCACTTACAAAATACACCAAAACGATTAAAATTACAATGTTTTTACAGTTTGTGAACATGATCTTGAGAATGTAGTAACCGTGAACCGTGGTAAAACAGGTAAGGGCGGATTTACTTATCTGTCGCCGCCGGTTGAAGAATGTGATTAGGAAATTTTTCTTGCAGCATTAGACGACAGATATACCCATGCATCTCGTGTACAAACAGATCATAGATTGACGTGTAATTTTTTTGTAATTCTACTGTCCGCAACCAGAACCTGTTCTAGATTCAGAAAAGTGGTCCCTTCTTTGAACCTTGTTGTTGCGTCTGCTATTCTTGCTTATAAAGTAGAGTGAACTCCCTTGATACATTGAAATATGGGAGACGACAGTTGAGGAACTGTTGCTGGCTTAGTTTCGTACGGCTTCTCTCCCATGTACAGTAAACGCATTCTTCAGCACTCAATGTGTCTTAATATACCGTCTGGCCAATAATTATGAATTTTTCGCTGGCGGACAGCTTTTGCATAATGTTTAAATGCTTTGCCATTGTGCCACCGCTTACAGTCATAAAGCCGAGAACTCGTACTTGACCACATTTATGCCAATCGTAGATTCTGCAACGTAATTATTAAGATGACTGAGGCACTGGAGGAATTCGGTATTGAAAAAATAATAGCCCTCCTAAACGAAATTTGTGACACTGGAAAAATCCCCAAAGATATATCAAAATCAATTTTCATTGCACTTCCAAAGAAAACAGGGCCTATAGAATCCATCGTACAATCAGCTCGATGAGTCATGCACCAAAAATCCGATTAAGAATAATCATGATGAGGACAAGGAACAGAACCAAAAGAGAAATAGCAGAAGAATAGTGTGGATTTGTCGAAGGGAAAGGAACTATTGATGCCATATACATCACAAATTCTATCACAGAGATGTCAGTCGAGTTGAATAAGGATTTATGTTATATTCTTTTTGTATTGTATACATTCTAAGAACTCTCATAGAAAGATCAGCTGAGTTGACTTAACATTTACATTTATGCTTTGTTGATTATACGAAGGCTTCTGGTCGGGTAAGACAAAAAGAATAAATCAACCAACTGGAAGAACATAATATTGATGTAAAAGATCTAAGAACAATAAGAAATATGTATCGGGAACAAACAGCAGCAATGAGAATAGACCCACCATATAAGCTCTTTTCAACACATCACCAGATTTGTTTTCACCATCATGAGAAACCTAGAAGAATACCTTTGGGTCAAGGTTGGAGGAAAAATGATAAACAATTTTGTTATGCAGATGATACCGTTCTAATTGCAAGGAATGATAAAGACGTACAAAATCTTGTGAGTGTGCTAGAAATGGAAAGCAGACATAAAGGGCTGGAGCCACACAGTAGGAAGACTGAACTCATATTAATCAGTAAAAAAACAAAACAAAA
>CM060309.1:54704645-54712145 GCA_030674185.1 Monoplex corrugatus
AAAACAAAAACACAAGAAAGAAGAAGAGAAAAGACTTAAATTCAACAGGAAAAGATGCATAGGAAATGGAAATCTACTTATCTTGAATCAGTGGTTTAAGGACACCCGTGGTTCCATACTGAGTATTCTTAGCAGTCTTGAAAATGAGCAAATCGTCCGCTTAAATGAGAACATAACATGGATCAGTCTATTTCTTTCAAATTACCTGATCCGTTCGTATACGCTTATCATTAGAGAAAAGTAGTGATTTAGGAGCTTTTTTCTTTTTCGTATTCTTCTCTTCTTTCTGGCATGCCGTCATTATTATCCTCATCGTCATCATAGTCGTTGTCGTCATCATCATCATCATCTTCTTCTTCTTCTCATCATCATCATCATCATCATCATCATCATCATCATCATCATCATCATCATCATCATCATCATCATCATCATCATCATTATCATTATCATCATCATCATCATCATCATCATCACCAGTAGTAATAATAGTAGTAGTAGTAGTAGTAGCAGCAGCAGTGGCAGCAGCAGCAGCAGCAACAGCAACACAATAACAACATTATCATCCTCGTTCTCATAGTTGCCATCATTATCGTCATCATCGTCATCACCGTCATCACTTTCTTGTTCTTTTTGTTCTTGTTCTTGTTCTTGCTCTTGTATTTTCTCCTTCTCCTCCTTTTTCTTCTTCTCCGTTTGTCTTCTTCGTCCTTTTCCATTGCTCTTCGTGATCTCACTGATAACTAACTGTAAACAACGTACAAACATACTGTAACAAGAAATATTAGAAGAAGAAAGAAAATGAAGGATGTATTATGCCTGAGAGAGAGACAAAACTGGAACATTTCCAGACTTGTGACTGTAGTGCAACAGTACTTTTGGGAAAAACATTGTTGCTCCAGTTAATGATCGATTGTACGTTTCGGAAGTAAGATAACTTTCTGTAGCTCGTTTTGACAGACTGCACAGGCAAAGATCCAAATACTTAGCATTGGAAATGTAAAGGTAACACTCAATACAGTTTGGATGATGAGAATTTTTATGTTAGGATGACACTGTGATGTCTTAACGGCTGATGTGACTCATCTAGTATATTGGCAGGTAACTGTGTGTCTGTCGCCTCTCGTTTTTTGTTTTTGTTTTTTGTTTTTGTTTTGTTTTTTAGTCCTCATCGCTGGCTAGCATTACTGCTTACAGCTCTTCCAAAAGGCGAGCAGAGTGTGTTCGTCTCTCTCTGTCAGCACATAGCCTCATTGTCACCAAGGCCTACCATAGTGCCTCCCCATGGCGACACACGGTAACTGAGAACCTCAAGTATTCAGTTGAACTCTCGAGGGACTTGGAAGAGGCAGGCGAAGTCATGCTGAGCAGGTGACATCAGACGGTCACAGGTTACTGTGATCAGAATAAAAGATATAAGAATTACAATATGGAATGTTAGAACAACGATCCAGAAGGGAAAAATAGACATTTCAAGATAGAAATGGAAAGATAGAACATCAATATTTCAAACCAAATAGAGGTGAGATGGATGTAACAAGCATGATGACATCAGGCAAGCATAAAAATGATATATTCTGGAGAAGACACACATGAAGAGGGGTCGACATCGTAATGAACAATGACAAATCAAAGTCTATCAAAGGATACAGGGCTATATCAGACAGTGTTATACTATGTAGAGTGGAAGGAAAGCCATCTAATATCAACATCATCTAGGTATATACACCAACATACGAAATGCTGAAGAAGAAATTAACAACTTTCATGTAGAATTATAGACAGCCAAGGCTCAATGTAAATCACATGACGTTACAACAACAGAAGGAGATTTTAACATTTAAGTGGGACAGAATAAAGCACATGACATAGTTGGTCTCATGGCCTTGGCACGCGAAATGAAAGGGGAGATAAACCTGTTGAGTGGGCACAAGTAAATGAATTCACAACAGGAAACACTTAAACTGAGCAACGTAACAGAAGAAAATGGACATGAATGAATCCAGGAGACAGCTACAAAAATCAAATTGATTACATCTTGATAAATAACAGATTGAGAAATCCTTTACTGCTAACAAAAACATTACCAGACACAGACTGCAACAGTGACTACAATCCTGTAATGGAGAAAATTTAGGCTGAAACTCAAGAGACAGAGAAAAAACACACACACAAAACAAACAAACAAACAAACAAACAAACAAACAAAAAGCACATCAAACATGGTCTAGTACTTTTAAAGATAGATGGATCAACTCGTGCAATATTTAGCGCATATGTTCAAAACAAAAGAAAATTTGAAAATCTCAGAGAATGAAGCTTATGAAAGCATCCCTACAGCTGAAAGAAAACCAAAGAAGAACTGGATGTCAAACAAAAAGAAATTAGGCTTCCTGGATGAAGGAAGGACGAAGGAAGGTAAAAAGGATAGAGGTAGAATACACAAAGATAGATAAGGGAATCAAGAATAAAAGCAACGAATCTGAGGAACATTGGATAGAAACAAAATGCAACGATATAGGAGACCGGAACAAACCAAACTCTAAGTTTGTGCACAGAAACATTGAAGAATCTGCTCACAGGAAAAAGATATGCACGTCAACCAGTTGCTTAAAATCAAAAGATGGTACGATTATTATGGACAAAATATTAGATAGATGGGGAGAGTGCATTGTAGTCGTTTTTGACGATGGTAGAAAAGAGGAACACATCATTAGAAAGAACGTTGAAGGATCACCAATAATGAAAAATGAAGTTAGAGCGACAATGAAAAGGATGAAACAAGGAAAGCCCTAAGATCAGACAATACTGCTATAGAAATGATTAAGGCTTCAGACGAATTTGGTACTGAAGAAGTAACAGTCCTCCTAAATGAAATTTATGACATCGAAAAATCCCTACAGATATGTCAAAGTCACTTTTCATTGCACTTCTGAAGAAAACAGGGGCTATAGAATGCAAAATGTGCCGTACAATCGGCTTGATGAATCATAAGACAAAGATCCTATTAAGAATAATAGTGACGAGGACAAGGAATAGAATCAAAACACAAATAGTAGAAGAACAGTATTGATTTTTTGGCGGAAGAGGAACAATTAATGTCGTATATATAGTAAGAATTCTCATAGAAAGATCACTTGAGCTGAATGAAAATTTTATGTTTATGTTTCCTTGATTATACCAAGGTTTTTGATTGAGTAAGACATGAAGAATAGATCAGCCAATTGGAAAAGCTCAACACTGTGGAAAGTTTCTAAGAATAATAAGGAATATATATTGTGAACAAACAGCAGCAATGAGAGTAGAAGACGACATAAGCTCTTTTCACAGCAAGAAAAGAGGGATTAGACAGGAATATGTTCTGTGGCCAGATTTGTTTTCACTGTACAACGAAACAATTATGAGAAACCGTAAATAGTAAAAAGACTGAAGTTAACGTAAACAGTTAAAAACAAGAAATCCGCTCCTGTAAAATAAGAGCAAATGGCACGACAAAGTGATAAGTTCAAATATCCGGGAACAATCATCTCACCAGACGGCAGATGCACATTAGAATAGAATAGCCAGCAGAATCGGCCGAAATAAAACAGCATTCAAGAAAATGAAAAGCGTTATCAACAAATGCCTTATCAATTAACATCAGGAAGAAAGTTCTTCAATGTTATATAGAACCAATACTGTTGTACGGACGCGAAGCCTGGACAATCAACAAGCAAAGTCAGAACAAGATTGAGGCAGCTGAAATATGATTTCTGAGGAAATAAAAGTTCCCTAAACAGCAAAAAAAAAAACCCCAACAAAAACAAAAAAAACTAAACAAAACAAAAAACAAGAAACAACCAAACCAAACCAAAACCAAACCAAACCAAAACAAATAAACAAACAAACAAACAAACAAACAAACAAACAAACAAACAAACAAATGAGACAGTCCTGAAAGAAGCAAACACAAGAAACATTACTGAAGAAGATTAGGAAAAGACATACAACATTTATAAGACATTTTATGGGACAAGAGAAAGTTGAGCACCTAGTAACAACAGGACAGCTAGAGAGGAAAAAGAGCACCAGGTACCCCTAGGGAGAAAATATTAGATAGTTCTGCAGAAGGGATGGGGACAGAAAGGGTAGAAGATGTACATGGAATGGTAAAAGGATAGCTTTGTATGGAAGGCCATGAACGCCATTGCTATGCGGCATGGCACATGATGATGATGATTATGATGAGGATGGCTTCAGGGCGGTATTCTGTGTTAACGCCAACTGGGCTATGATGGGAATGGTAAATATTTGACTGTCTGGCCTTTTCTCGATATGTCTGGAGTCTGTCCTGCTTATTCCATTCATGTCAAGCAGAAGTGTATGCGGTTGAAGATTGTCAGGATGAAAGATCGAAAATGCTGTGTGTTTATTTTGTTGATTTTAGTTATGTTTGAAACCATGCATGTCGTTAATTCTAAATTGTCCAGCCTTTTCAAATTACTTCTTCAGCATGATGCAATCCTCCGAAAGATTTTCAGTACCAAGAACTGCATAGTGCTTGTAACTGTCTATTCTGCGTGCTCAGTCTTCAGAATTGCACATGTATATGGCTTGTCCTTACCTGCTCTGAATGTGCAGTATTAAGAATTGCACAGGGCTTCTATTTGGCTTTCTGAGTGCTCAGTGTTCAGAATGGCATGAGGCTTGTATTTGTCTGGTCTGAGTGCTCAGTATTCAGAACTATGTAGGGCTTGTATTTGGCTTTTCTGGGTATTTAGTATTCAGAATTGTATGAGGCTTGTCTTTAGCTGTTTTGAGTGCCCATTATTCAGAACTGTATGGGGTTTGTATTTATCTGATCCGAGCGCTCAGTATTCAGAATATTTTTGCATGAGGTTTTTATTTATTTGCTCTGAGTGCTCAGTATTCAGAATTGCATGAGGCTTGTATTTATTAGCTGCTCTGAGTGCCCAGTATTCAGAATTGCGTAGGGCTTGTGTTTGGATTTTCTGAGTACTCAGTATTCAGAATTGTATGGGGCCTGTATTTAGCCGCACTGAGTGCTCAGTGTTCAGATTTGCATGGGGCTTGTATTTATCTGCTCTGAGTGCTCCGTGTTCAGACTATTTTTGCATGGGGTTTGCATTTATTTGTTCTCAGCATTCAATATCAGAATTGCATGGGGCTTTATTTATCTGCTTTGAGTGCTCAGTATTCAGAATTGCACGGGGCTTGTACTTGGCTTTTCTGAGTGCTCAATATTCAGAATTGCACTGGGGCTTTAGTTAGCTTTTCTGAGTGCTCAATAATCAGAAATGCTTTGGGGCTTTATTGGGCTTTTTCTGAGCGCTCAGTATTCACAATTGCTTTGGGCTTGTACTTGGATTTTCTGATGCTCGGTATTCAAAATTGCTTTGGGCTTGTACTTGGCTTTTCTGAGTGCTCAATATTAAGAATTGCTTGGGGCTTGTACTTGGCTTTTCTGAGTGCACGGTATTCAGAATTGCTTTGGGCTTGTACTTGGCTTTTCTGAGTGCACGGTATTCAGAATTGCTTTGGGCTTGTACTTGGCTTTTCTGAGTGCTCATATTCAGAATTGCGTTGGGGCTTGTACTTGGCTTCTCTGAGTGCTCAGTATTCAGAATTTCATTGGGGCTTTGTTTGGCTTTTCTGAGTGCTCAGTATTCAGAATTTCATTGGGGCTTTATTTGGCTTTTCTGAGTGCTCAATATTAAGAATTTCGTTGGGGCTTTATTTAGCTTTTTTGAGTGCTCGGTATTCAGAATGTATTGGGGCTATATTTGGCTTTTCTGAGTGCTCAGTATTAAGAATTTCATTGGGGCTTTATTTGGCTTTTCTGAGTGCTCAGTATTCAGAATTTCATTGGGGCTTTATTTGGCTTTTCTGAGTGCCCAGTGTTCAGAATGGCATGTCACCTGTATTTTGCTTTTATGGCTGTTCAGTATTTAGAAATGCATGGGGTTTGTATTCATCTTTTCTGATTGTTCATTATTCAGAATTGCATGGGACGTGTGTTTGGCTGCTCTGGGAGTTCAGCATTCAGAACGGCACAGGGCTTGTATTTATCTGCTCTAAGTGTAGCAGAACTTTACCCATTCCAAGCAAAATCTGACCCGAACAATATTACCTTGGAATGAACTCTGTGCCCAACCCCAAACACCCAAACCTCGTTAGTGTGTCTGCTGCATGCATGCCTATTTCCGAACAGCTCCATGGTGTATTATTCTCTTGGGGTGGGCAGCTTTCTCCGAACACACTTGCCTGTCATTGACACAGAGTTCTGTGAATGATCTGTCTGGGCCCTGCATGTTATTCTGTTACACCTTTGCCTGCTCTAGAACATCACCCCACCCCAGAGACACCCCTCCCCCCTTGTCTCACTTAAAAAATTTCCTCCACTTCCACATTTGCCACTACCCTTCACTTTAATATTTTCCCATCCCCTCCCAAACTTTTTTTTAATATTTTGGGTTTTTTTTTTATTGTTCTGTTCATTTTGCACAGCCTTTTTCCTGTACACGAACACAGAATTTGTACTTTGGAATTTGTTAAACAGGAATTCATAGCATTCCAAAAATTCCATATGCTCTCTATCCAAATCTGCAAGCATATATTTTACAGATTCCCTCTACCTGCGCAAAACTCTGTGCTTTGGCAATGACTCAGAATGGGGACGGGGAGGAGGGAAGAAGTCGGAGGGACTGATGAAACACTACGCTGACACCGCCAGAATGATAGGAACATTGAAATGGGCAACAGACAGACCCGTTTTTAATGTGCATGTAGCGGGCTGGGATTGAACTTGAGATATCAGATCTTGAATCATGACTCACCAAAAAGAACCATCTAAACTGCCAAAAACGGTGGCTGAGTATGTCAGCGAGACAGAAACAGAGAGAGAGAGAGAGAGGGGGGGGGGGGAGAGAGAAGAGAAGACGGGCAGACAGACAGACAGACAGACAGGCAGACAGACAGGCAGACAGAAACATAGACAGATAAAGTCAGGCAGGCGGGCAGGCAGGTAGACAGACAGACAGATACACAGACAGAGAGATAGAGACAGAGACAGTCAGTCATCTCGCTTTCCTTTTCTCTCTGTCTCTTTGTCTCTGTCTATCTGTCTGTCTCCCTCTCTCTGTCTCTGTCTCTGTCTCTGTCTCTCTCTCTCTCACAGACACAGACATTCAGACACAGACAGACAGACACACACACATACACACACACATACACACACACACACACCACACACACACACACACACATACACACACACACACACACACACATTTAAACGACCACTTCCTGCCTGCCCCCCCCCCCTTGCCACACACTCACACCACGTGCCGAAAGGGTCTCCCTTTTCAACTGCCCCTTTAAACTAAAAAAGAGATTCAGGAAGAAAAAAAAAAAGGAGCAAACCCAGCAAACACAACCTAACCTCCTAAAAAGATGGCTGGTATTGATCAGGCCATCAGAGACCGCTTGGACTGGACGGTA
>CM060309.1:54717145-54732145 GCA_030674185.1 Monoplex corrugatus
TACAAATTTAAAGATAACTAAGGACACTAAAACATGTATAAAACAGGCCTAAATTACCTAAAATTGCTTCTGTATATCTCATTTTCCTAGAACCGAAAATGTTCTTAATACTTTATCAATCCTAAGAGAAATTACATAAGACTTTATCGAACACTTACAGGTGAATGGACCAGCAAGGCATAACATGACAGGAAGAAATGACAGAAAGCAAAGAAGGAAGACAGAAACAAACAGAGTGACAGAAAAGAGGAAAATTCTAGCACAGAATTTCCAGAAGGTGGGGGATACTATTTAGACTGAAAGAACCCCCTGCGTCCCCACGAGGGGTCCCCAAAAGTTAAACATCCGACCCTTGTGTTATGGCATAGGGCAACTGAGTGAGTAGTAGGTCAGTGCAAAAACAATGATCCGTCCATGGGTCAGACCCACAATCCCTACGTTATGGACACGGTGCTCTCGCCCCACTGACCTGACGGGTAGAAACATGTAGTCGTCTAATATGGATTCTGTGAATGAGCTGGACGAAAAGAGGACAACGAGATGAGAGAGACTGATGGAGGGGTGAGTGGCTAAATTCGATTCAGATCCCCCCCCCACCACCACACACACACACACACACACACACACACACACACACCACACACACACACATACACACATCTTGTCACATTTCTTCTTTAACTGGAAGACGAAAGTGCAGATGGTCCAATGGAGACAGAGAAGGAAACTTGATCAATTCCCTCCTAATGCCTGAAAGAACCAACCATTTTGTTAGATTAGTGTGAGTCTGCTAAGGTTGCCCTTTTTTCTCTTCAGTTATCTCATTTTAGAAAATTGGAGATATTGATTAATTTCTTGATACGTAATGCTTACGTGTAAGTGTGAGTGTGTTTGTCTCTGTGTGTATGTGTGTGTGTGTGTGTGAGTGTGTGTGTACGTGTTGTGTGTGTGTGTGTGTATGTGTGTGTGTGTGTATGTGCGTGTGTGTGTGTGTGCACGCCTACATACGTGTGTGTGTGTGTGTGTGTGTGTGCGCGCGCGTGTTTTTGTGTGCATGTGTGTCATGTGTGTCGGGTGTAGGTAAGGGGTGGGGTGGATCTGTGGGTTACGTGTGCGTGTGCGTGCCCGTGACGGACACGTCTACGCACCACCTGAGACAAAAAACAAACACCAACCCAAATTATAACCATAATATTATATGTTTAAAACAAAACTTCAAACAGCAAAACAACATAAATTCATTTCTAACAACCATCCTTTAAATAAAGTGGTATTTTCGTTGGTTATTTCACCATGATCTGATTTCATGACATGTAAACCCCATTCCCCTGTGTCTCACCATGAATAGTAAAAGGCCAACACATCTGTATTCGTACCATTACGAAATAAAAGATGAAAAAGAACAGCCTAGAGAAAAAAAGAAAAAGAGACAGACACGCTGACATGCAGAGAAATCAGAACCAATTCCATGTGTCTTGATTTCGAAATTTCTTCAAGAATAATTTATCTTACACGAACAATTCCATGTTATACATCCTCCAACAAATACTGCCAACAATGGTCTGTCAGACTCCTTAACCTGTGCAAGCTCCTATAAACTGGCAAAGTGCTGAAACTGAAAGGAGAAAGGATAGGACATTGCAAACACGAACACTACTTGAATATTTTCAGTGCCAAGATGAGAGCACAAACAGACACAAACAGACCTATTTTTAAGTCGCAAGCTACAACTGAACTTTAGACATCAAAACTGTAGTCCACAGCTCAAATGACTGAGCCAAGCAGCCCATTCAACTCAATCAAACAAGAAAAGCAGCGAAGCACAAGACAAAATGGAAGTACCAGTCCCAGACATCGACCTCTACAGAAACACTCAAGTTTGTCAGCTGCAAAGACACAGTCTGAAGCCCTTTTACCAGACATGGCTTTGGAAACAAAAGAACAGACATACAGATGCACTTCACTGTCCTAGAAAGACGTCACAGTCATGAGTAATGCAGAGTCGAGTTACGAATTTTCCGCAATGTTAGAGAGCGAGATGGAGGAGGGGAAGATGAGACGAAAAAAGCGGAACAAGTTCGAGGGAAGTGTGTGTGTGTGTGATGTGTATGTGTGTGTGTGTGTGTGTGTGTGTGTGTGTGTGTGTGTGTGTGTTGTGTGTGTGTGTGTGTGTGTTGTGTGTGTGTGTGAATGACAGAGAGAGACACATAAGAATGAGAAAAGAAACACAGACACAGACGGAGAGACAGAGACAGAGAGAGAGGAAAGAGAAAAGAGAGAGAGAGAAAGACAGAGAGCGAGACAGAGAGAGACAGAGATACGGAGAGAGAAGAGAGATGGAGATAGAGAGACAGACAGACAGACAGACAGACAGACAGACACAACGAAAGAAGAGAGAGAGAGAGAGAGAGAGAAAGACAGAGAGCGAGAGAGAAACAGACAGACAGAGAGAGAGAGAGGGGAGAGAGAGAGAGAGAGAGAGAGAGAGAGAGAGAGAGAGAGAGAGAAAGAGAGAGAGAGAAAGAGAGTTTGTGTGCGTAGTTGGGAGAGTAAGTAGCTAAATTCGATTCAAACGATCTTTCCATCCTTTTTCTTTCCACGCCCTTGTCACGTTTTCAAAGACTTTTTGCCTACCAGAGACGAAGCTGCAATTGGCCTAATGGCAGCTTGGAAAGGGAACCCGATCAATGCACATGTACTTCCAGATTGATTCATTCTTCGACATGTTCTGAATGTGCCTTTACATGCGTACTTGAGTTGTGTGTGTGTGTGTGTGTGTGTGTGTGTGTGTGTGTGTGTGTGTGTGTGTGTGTGTGTGTGTGTGTGTGTGTGTGTGTGTGTGGTGAGTGAGGAGGAGAGAGAGAGAGAGAGGGGGTGTGTGTGTGTGTGTGTGTGTGTGTGTGTGTGTGTGTGTGTGTGTGCGTGTGTGTGTGTGTGTTTATGTGCCTATGTGTATGTGTATGCGTGTGTGCCTACGCGTGTATGTGCATATGTAAACATGTCCACCCCTCTGTGTGTTTGTCAGAGAAAACTGTGTGAGCAACGCTTTTTGAGTTAAAAAAACACACGATCTTTTGCAAATATGGGCAATTTGTTGCCTTATGTAAATTGTGAATGCATGAGTTTATGTGTGCATGACCTTTTTTTACAGTATATCATTTAGCATTGTCGATTTATTAACTGAATTTGAGTCCTTTTTATAGATCACATGTTCAGCAAATGATTGGCTTCATGACATGTAAGTTTTAAAGACAGCAAGTTCATGGTCCTTATTCTGCAAAGAGAATTTACAATTTAGCATTTGGTTATACACACCTCTATTGTCTAAACATGTCGTGGTTCTTCGTTTTCTTAGTAATTTTATTTATTTAATTTATTTTTTATCATATATATGGCTTTACTAGCTGATTTTCTGTCTTTCCTTATGCTTATTTATGGTTTGCTAAACCTTTTCCGTTCATCTGTGCAGTGGGCAGGGAAAGTACAGCAGGCAAGAACCGAACTAGTGTCTCGTCCATCTGTTTACGGATGCTGCTTTCCCCGTCCCCCCTTTTCTTTTTCTTTTTGTTATTCCTGTGCACATAATTATGTATACACGTTTATTATGGCCTCTTTTCATCCCTGTTATCCAGATTCCTTCCTGTTGTACATTGTATGTACCTCTGAACTGTAGTTCCTGATTTTTTTTTCTTTGCGGTTCTGTTTTTGGATATCATCACAAACTGGCGGGAGTGGGTTTTGCAACGGCGTGGGAAGTCTTGATGTGGGCCAGCGTATCTTTACGTGTCTATGGGAGGGATTGATGTGGGCCAGCGTATCTTTAAGTGCCTATGGGAGGGCTTGATGTGGACCAGCGTATCTTTAAGTGCCTATGGGAGGGCTTGATGTGGGCCAGCGTATCTTTAAGTGCCTATGGGAGGGCTTGATGTGGACCAGCGTATCTTTAAGTGGCTATGGGAGGGATTGATGTGGACCAGCGTATCTTTAAGTGGCTATGGGAGGGATTGATGTGGACCAGCGTATCTTTAAGTGCCTATGGGAGGGATTGATGTGGACCAGCGTATCTTTAAGTGGCTATGGGAGGGCTTGATGTGGACCAGCGTATCTTTACGTGTCTATGGGAGAGCTTGATGTGGGCCAGCGTATCTTTAAGTGCCTATGGGAGGGATTGATGTGGACCAGCGTATCTTTAAGTGCCTATGAGAGGGCTTGATGTGGGCCAGCGTATCTTTAAGTGCCTATGGGAGAGCTTGATGTGGGCCAGCGTATCTTTAAGTGCCTATGGGAGGGCTTGATGTGGGCCAGCGTATCTTTAAGTGCCTATGGGAGGATTTGATGTGGGCCAGCGTATCTTTAAGTGTCTATGGGAGAGCTTGATGTGGGCCAGCGTATCTTTAAGTGCCTATGGGAGGATTTGATGTGGACCAGCGTATCTTTAAGTGCCTATGGGAGGGAATGATGTGGGCCAGCGTATCTTTAAGTGCCTATGGGAGAGCTTGATGTGGGCCAGCGTATCTTTAAGTGCCTATGGGAGGATTTGATGTGGACCAGCGTATCTTTAAGTGCCTATGGGAGGGCTTGATGTGGACCAGCGTATCTTTAAGTGCCTAATGGGAGGGATTTGATGTGGACCAGCGTATCTTTACGTGTCTATGAGAGGGCTTGATGTGGACCAGCGTATCTTTAAGTGGCTATGGGAGGGCTTGATGTGGACCAGCGTATCTTTAAGTGCCTAATGGGAGGGATTTGATGTGGACCAGCGTATCTTTAAGTGGCTATGGGAGGGATTGATGTGGACCAGCGTATCTTTAAGTGGCTATGGGAGGGCTTGATGTGGACCAGCGTATCTTTAAGTGGCTATGGGAGGGCTTGATGTGGGCCAGCGTATCTTTAAGTGGCTATGGGAGGGCTTGATGTGGACCAGCGTATCTTTAAGTGGCTATGGGAGGGCTTGATGTGGGCCAGCGTATCTTTAAGTGGCTATGGGAGGGCTTGATGTGGGCCAGCGTATCTTTAAGTGGCTATGGGAGGGCTTGATGTGGACCAGCGTATCTTTAAGTGCCTATGGGAGGGCTTGATGTCGGCCAGCGTATCTTTAAGTGCCTATGGGAGGGCTTGATGTGGACCAGCGTATCTTTAAGTGCCTATGGGAGGGATTGATGTGGGCCAGCGTATCTTTAAGTGCCTATGGGAGGGATTGATGTGGGTCAGCGTATATTTACGTGCCTATGGGAGGGCTTGATGTGGGCCAGCGTATATTTACGTGCCTATGGGAGGGCTTGATGTTAACCAGCGTATATTTACGTGCCTATGGGAGGGCTTGATGTGGGCCAGCGTATATTTACGTGCCTATGGGAGGGCTTGATGTTAACCAGCGTATCTTTACGTGCTTATGGGAGGGCTTGATGTTAACCAGCGTATCTTTACGTGCCTTTGGGAGGGTTTGATGTGGGACAGCGTATCTTTACGTATCCGTGAAAGCTGCGGTGTCCGGCGGTTTGGTGTGCCCGTGGTGGAGGCATGTCGCATGATTCGTGGAGGGGTCATGTGAGAGTGGAAACATGCGTGTTTGTGCAGCTATAGAGGCAAGTGCATTGAGGGAGGGGCAACGGTTGAGGAGCGCGCGCGCGTGAGTGTGTGTGGGGGGGGGGGGGTGAGATATGATCGAGAGTGAGATGAACACCACACGAACCGCAAACATTTTTCTTCCAAAAATGTTTGCGACTCGGGTGGTGTTCATTCCTAAATAAACAGTCCCCTGAGAACGGCCTCACAGACCAAAGTATTGGCAGGAAAAATCTAGATTGTTGTGTTTTTGGTTTGTTATCTCTCTCTACCTCCCTTCCTCCCCCTTCTCTCTCTCTCCATATATATCTATAAATATCAGTATATCTATCTATCTATGTATCTATCTATGTATCTATCTATCTATATATAAAGATTATATATATTATATATATTTACATACATCTGTATATATGTAAGTATATACATACATATATATATATACATATGTATATACATATGTAAGTATGTATGTATGTATGTATGTATGTATGTATGTATGTATGTATGTATGTATGTATGTATGTGTGTGTGTGTGTAAATATCTGTCTGTCTATCTATCTATCTATCTATCTATACATACATACATATATATATATATGTATATACATACACACAGACACATACACACACACAAACACACACACACACACACACACACACACACACACACACACACACACACACACACACACACATATATATATATATTTTATATATGTACATATATATGTATGTATGTGTAAACACGTTTCTTGTATGTATATTCAAAGACATAAAGTTCAATGTTTATGTCAGTTATATCATTACGTACATATTAAATAACATTTCGCCAAACACCAGCAACTTACAATATAACTTACTTCATCAGTGAATCCTTGTCCTGTAATTTCCCTAATTCCTTACGATGCTGGGACTCGTTTTCTTTGTTTCTATCGCTTTACAGTTTTTCAGTTGTCATGAATTACTTCCAGTGTCCTTGTCAGCATTTTGCAGGCGTTCTGGTCAGCATGATATTACTTAGTCTGACAATAAATGGTTGTTGAATTGAATTGAATTGACTTGAATTGAATTGACCTTTTACGGGTCATATGATCCTGTGTCTGCATTGCAGTATCATTGATCTTTGTATTTTGTTTCTATCTCTCTGTTTTGTCTCTATCTCTCTGTCTCTATCCTCTATGTCTGTCACTCTGTCTATCTGTCTGTCTCTGTCTGTCTGCCTGTCTGCCTCTGTCTGTCTCCCTCTTTTTCTCTGTCTGCCCCCTCCCCTCTCTCTCTCTCTCTCTTTTACAAGGACTAGCTGTTGGACAAGTCCATTGGGACCTAATGCTACCATCCTTGAGTAATAAAGTATTAATAAAGTATTCTGAAGTCTGAACTCTCTCTCTCTTTTGCTCTCTCTCTTACTATCTTTTTCTCTCTCTCTCTCTGTCTCTCTCTCTGTCTGTCTGTCTCTGTCTGTCTGTCTGTCTTCTCTCTCCTCTCTTCTGTTCTCTGTCTAGACAGCTACACTGCAGTTTTTTAATCACTGTCGTCGTTATCAGATTTCTGCACTTTTTACATTGCAGCCACTATGTTCAATGTGCAGACGTTTGTACTTTGATCTTGTATCTTCTTCGACCGAACTCTCTCTCTCTCTCTCTCTCTCTCTCTCTTCTCTCTCTCTCTCTCTTCTCTTTCTCTCTCTGTATTCTCCCTTTCTCTCTCTCTCTTTCTCTCTCTCTATCTCTCTCTTTCTCTTTCTCTCTGTTCTCTTTCTTTGTCTCTCTCTCTTTCTATCTCTTTCTGTCTTTTCTCTTTCTCTTACTTTGTCTCTCTCTCTCCTCCTCCTCCTTCCATTTCTCTTTTTGTCTTTCTGTCTTTCTTTTTTTCTCTCTGTCTGTTTATTTCTCTCTCTCTCTCTCTCTCTCTCTCTCTCTCTCCCTCTCTGTCTTCTCCCTCTCTCTTTCTCACTCTGTCTCTGTGTACGTTGGTCTTAATCTTCTTAGACACAGCTCTGTCTGTGTGTCTCTTTCTCTGCCTCTCTCTGTGTCTCTGTCTGTCTGTCTGTCTGTCTCTCTCTCTCTCTCCGTCTCTCCCTCTTTCTGTCTCTCTTTCTCTCTCTCTCTCTCTCTCTCTCTCTCTCTCTCTCTCTCTCCCGCCTCCTGCCCTCTCTTTCCCTCTCTCTCCTCCTTCTGTCTCTCTCTTCTCTCGTTACACAACAGACAAATTGAAGGGAATGTGGTTGTCTGGGCATGGCATCGTTCATTTCAGACCTGTACATGTTCCCCCCGATAAACAGTTTACAATCGACGTGGTGGCTCATTTCATCAGTACAGGACAGGCGGGAGGTCAGTCAATTTTGCCATATGACAACGATGCCTGGGTTTTCGGATGAGTTCCTGTTTACGGTGGCTTGGCCTGAATGTTTGAGACCATCATCATGTGTCCTGCTGCATGGCTCTGTCGATCATTCGCCCTCCATATTAATCTATCCTTTGTCGCTGCAAGTACACCTCCCACCCTCTCTGTCTTCATCCACTCTGCAAGTCCGTCAAATATTTTCTCCATGGGTCTTCCTGGTGTTCTTTTTGCCTCTAGCTTTCCTGTTGTGACTAGGTGCTCTAATTTCTCGTGCCTCATGAAACGTCATATAAATGTTTCGTGCCTCATGAAACGTCATATAAATGTTGCTTGTCTTTTATAATCTTCTTCGTTAATATTCTGTTTGTATCTGCCTCCTTCAAG
This sequence comes from Monoplex corrugatus, assembly GCA_030674185.1. NCBI lineage: Eukaryota > Metazoa > Mollusca > Gastropoda > Littorinimorpha > Ranellidae > Monoplex > Monoplex corrugatus. The sequence goes on from CM060309.1 coordinate 54,725,441, forward strand.
ACTGTCTCGTTTGTTTTCTTTGCTGCCCATGGAGCTTTAAATTTTCTTCATAGAAACCATATTTCAGTTGCCTCAATCTTGTTCTGACTTTGCGTGTTGACTGTCCACGCTTCATGTCTGTACTATAACATCGGTTCTTTATAACACTCAAGAGCTCTCTTTTTGATGTTAATTGATAGGCATTTGTTGGTAAGAACGCTTTTCATTTTCTTGAATGCTGGTTTAGCCTGGCCGATTCTATTGACTATTTCTAATGTGCATCTGCCGTCTGGTGAGATCTGAGGTATTGTACGGTTTTGGTTCTAGATAGAATAGGCAACGAGTGACCCAGGCGACAACAGTCATCTTGTGGGATACACATTTCTAATCCTTTCACTCTGTCACTCTGTCCACCAGCTGCAAAACTGAATTCTCTGACTCACTTACCCTATTTACCGGCTTCCTGCAAGAAACAATGAAGATGAATGCATCCCCATACCGTGTTATCATCAGTCAAGCACATATCATCCTTGCCCCGCACTTCCTTCGCCATCCCTCAAAAAAATGCAAAGCATCAGCTTTTCCCCCTTCGAAGAAACAACAACTCAAGACAAAACAAAATAACAAAAAAAGATAAAACAAAAGTGGTACAACAACCTCTCCTCCATCATAAAATTAACAATCCAAAAAATCCTTAAGATAGAATTGAGTGCAGCGGGATGAAGCATGTTAGATGTATTAACTCGAACTGACCACACCGATTCTCCACACATCGCACATCAGAAATCACCGCTGAACAACAACAGCACACCCTCCCAATTTACTCACAAATGCAATTCATTGCCTATGTCATCCCACATCACTTAGTGCTTCTTTTACCCTCTGATCCATCTTTTAAACAAAGCAAAAATATGCAAAAAGAGATTTCTCAAACGAATGCACTTACTGGGATGTAATATTAACAACGAATTATTTGGTCCATTATTTTGTCTTTGAAATAACTGATCAGTGTGTAACTCTGAATGAGTATCTGAAGATAAAAATCGTAATAATGCTGTTGAATTAAGTATTTGGCGCAATGAACTGTGGCACTTTTAATAGGCATGGTTCATGCTGAACATCTTTCAACCTCACGCTCAACACCCCTCCCGCCCCTCTCCGCTTTTTGTTTTGCTTTGATTTTGTTTTTTTGTTTAATCGTAACTGATATTTCTAGAGAAATAAGAGGGAAGCAGGGAGAATTTTTATGATAATAATCAAAGAACATAACTCTTGAAAGTCACGTAGGAATTATCTCCCATATTGCAGAACTTCTCAAATCCAACACAGTTTGCGCTACCCATTTAGCTAGCATAGAAGCAGATACAAAGCACAAAAACCGTAAGCTCAGAACACAGGAGTGTTCTGAGCTTACGGTTTTTGTGCTTTGTATCTGCTTCTATTCTCCTGTGTTCTGAGCTTACGTTTTTTGTGCTTTGTATCAGCTTCTATGCTAGCTGAATGGGTAGCGCAAACTGTGTTAGATTTGAGAAGTTTGACAACATGGGAGATAATTCCTACGTGACTCTCAAGAGTTATGTTCTTTGATTTTTCTAGGTTGCGTGCATGCGCGTTGTTTTGCCTACACTGTGCAGGCAGTATTTTGCAGTATTTTGCTGCTTTGTCTGACATACTCTGATTTCGATGGGCGTGCACGCTGGGTGTTTTCAGGTTTCCATCTACAATCCACCGAACATTGACATGACTTACAGGATATTTAATTAACGTGCTTATTTGATGAACTGCGTGAGTATAAATGCATTCGGGGATTAGACACTAACAGTTAGAGCACACGTCGCCCCTGGAGACCTTAACAATTACTGTCTTTAACCCACCAGCCGAGAGATACCCAGGCAGACTCCAACTGTGTAAAGTACGATGATTATGGCAAGTGATAGGCTACTTTTTTCTTTCTTTTTTTTACATTTAGGAAACGATTGAAAAAAGGACAAAATTCAGACGACTGGGAGAGATTAAACTTCGCCTTAAATTCTCTTTCACTCACAAAACGTTTTAATGCATCTATTTTCTTAATCTCTTCTCTGTCTCTCTGTCTCTGTCTCTCTGTCTCTCTCTGTCTCTCTCTGTCTCTCTTTCTCTTTTCTCTCTCTCTCTCTGTGTCTGTGTGTGTGTCTCTCTCTCTCTCTTTTTCTCTCTGTGTGTCTCTCTCTGTCTTTCTCTCTCTGACTGTCTCTTTCTGTCTCTGTCTCTCTGTCTGTCTGTCTGTCTCCTCCTTCCTCTCTCTCTCTCCCTCTCTCTCTCCCTCTCTCTCTGTCAAAGTGAATTATTTCATACTGCCACAGAGGGATGTGTATATATATATATATATATATATATATATATATATATATATATATATGTATATATATATGAGCGAATGAGTGTGTGTGTATGAGTGTGCGTTTTTGTGTGTTCTAGAGGGTATATGAGTGTATTGTGTCATGGAGTGTGGGTGGCTGGGCGCGCGCGTATATATGTGTGTGTGTGTGTGTGTGTGTGTGTGTGTGTGTGTGCATGTTTCAGAGTGTGTGTTTGTGTGCTTGTGTGTGTGCTTGTGTGTGTATGTTTGTGTATTTGCATGTGTGTGTCATAGTGTGCATGTATGTATGTTATGTTGTGATGTGTACGTGTGCGTGTGTGTGAGTGTGCATGTACGTATGAGTGTGTGTATGTGTGTGTGTGCGTGTGTGTGTATTTGTGTATGTGTGAATGTAGGTGTGTGTATGCGTGTATTCCTGCTTATGCGTCTATATACAAACAAGTGCGTGTGTGTAATTATGTGTACGTGTGTCTGTCGTTGCGTATGCATTTGTGTGTGTTCATGTGCTAAGCGGCTCTTGTAAATGTTTCATGCTGCATAAATTGAACTCAAAACTATACTGCGGGTCTCGCCTAGTAAGGAGTTACTTATCACTTATGCATGAATTTGGATGGAGGAAAGCATTATCAGTTGGGGAACTAAAATCAGAATATGAGATTGTTTCAATTATAACGCATCAGTTATTCATAGGCGAACTCCTGAGAACATTTCGTTGATTATTCGTTGACAGAAAAAAATGTCTTTGAACAAGTTTTGATGAGGCTGACATAAACATTTTGTTCATGTGTAATTTATCTTGCAGAAATTCGTCTCTTGCTCTGTTTCTCATGGAAGAAGAAGAAGAAGAAGAAGAAGAAGAAGAAGAAGAAGAAGAAGAAGAAGAAGAAGAAGAAGAAGAAGAAGAAGAAGAAGAAGAAGAAGAAGAAAAGAAGAAGAAGAAGAAGAAGAAGAAGAAGAAGAACGAGAAGGAGAAGGAGGAGGAGGAGGAAGAAGAAGAAGAGAAGAAGAAGAAGAAGAAGAGAAGAATGGAACATTTAAATGTGCACATATCAGAATGCATCATGATTCTACGAACCATATTATATGGTGCGTATATCAAACATACATGTAAATGTACGTTAGATATAATCTTGCAGATTCTACCCGAGGCACAGACTCGTGAGTACATGAAAAGCAAGGTTGAGAGCCTTGTGGGTCCCTAGGAACCTTTCCATGCCACCACGAAACGATGGAATCTGACGTGGTTTGGCCACGTCACGAGGCACGAGGTCATGGAAGGCACCGTCAACAGGGGAGCCCGGACGAGGGCAGCAACGAAAGAGCTGGTATGACAACATAAAAGAATGACCAGGCATGACTACACCAGAACTCTTGATGCGGTCTGTGGACATGGAGGAGGTCTCTAACTTCTTCTTCCCTCGGTCCCAGTTGCTCAGTTTGTTGAGCGTCGGATTCACAAGCTAATGGTTGTGGGTTCGAATCCCAGGATGTGCTACATTAAAACTGGCTTTCTCACTGTCCCATTGTTGTTCTGGTGGTGTCGGTATATGATTAGATAAGTCCACCTCAGGTCCTACCAACGTTGGTAGCAGTCAAGGGAAATGTAATATAACAAGATTCTGTGGGTTTCCATGTCTTTGATAACATGATATGAGCTCTTGATTTTGTTGCAGATGTGATCCAAGTTTCTTACTTCAAGCTTGACTTTCCTTTGGATGATAAGATGGTGGATTTATGCATGTGTGCGTTGATATGATCACTTGTTTCAACGTTATCTAAATGTCAAAAGAAAAAGGATATTGCTGGTATGCTGTGATCATCTTATGTTCAATTGTTTCAATGTCATCTTAACCTTTTGACTCCCGGCACCATGTCTTCAAGCGTCTTGCATTGTAACCAAGCTAACAGAGCGAAAATTTAACCTTTTGACTCCCTCACCCTGTCCACCAGTTTCCTGCAGGAAGCTGGTAGATAAGGCGAGGAAGTCAAAAGGTTAAGTTTTTGCACTTGGTGGAAAGAGTACAGGAGTCAAAGGGATAAAGTCAAAAGAGAATGAGATCGTTGATATGGCTTGATCATGTTATGTTATACGTTCGTTACGTTGTGTGTATGTTATGTTATGTTATGTTATGTATGTTATGTTATGTTATGTTTCAGTGTGGCTGCTGTTTAACGTGCCACCTGGGACTACCTCGTGATAGATTTCTGTTCTGTCCTGTTTGCCACCGTCCGTAAACTCCAGTTATCCCCTGTCTCTGTGGTGTATTCCAAACTTTCCTAACTCGAATGATGTACGGCAGTTTTCCTTCTCTCCCCTCTCCCTCCCCCTCCCCCGCTGCCCTGCTGGTCCAAAAATGGAAAACTGTGCATTTTGCTATCACTCTTGATAAAAAAAAAAATGATTTAAGCGTTTTGTTTCAAGCGTACCTTTCTTTCTTTTTTTCTGTTTTTTTTCTCTGCCTGCCTGCATGATTGCCTGCCTGTCTACCTCCTGCCTGCCTGCCCGCCCTGCCTGCGCCTGCCTGCCTGCCTGCCTGCCTGCCTTCTGTCTGTCTGTCTGTCTCGTCTGTCTGTCTGTCTGTTTCACGCTTTCTCTATCTCTCTCATTATGTGTTCTGAGAGGTTATTATCATTTTGTTCTGAAAAAAATCTTTTCAAGACACATTTAGCATTCCTGAAATGACAATACATCAAATCAATAAATACAAATTTAATTTTGGTAAAAACATGCATGTATTTATGAACGCTATAAACTAAGCAACAAAGTCCTGAAATTGTCATTATAATACATTGTTTTTATCTTATTTATGTCTACAATCTTAGCATAGGAAAAGATATTTTTTCTTTAATGTTCTTCTTCTTCTTCTTTCTTCTTCTTCTTCTTCTTCTTCTTCTTCTTCTTCTTCTTCTTCTTCTTCTTCTTCTTTCTTTCTTCTTCTTCTTCTTCTTCTTCTTCTTCTTCTTCTTCTTCTTTTCTTCTTCTTCTTCTTCTTCTTCTTCTTTTCTTCTTCTTCTTCTTCTTCTTCTTCTTCTTCTTCTTCTTCTTCTTCTTCTTCTTCTTCTTCTTCTTCTTCTTCTTTTCTTCTTCTTCTTCTTCTCTTCTTTTTTTCTTCTTCTTCTTTCCTTTTCTTTCTTCTTCTTCTCTTCTTCTCTTCTTCTTCTTCTTTCTCTTCTTCTTCTTCTTCTTCTTCTTCTTCTTTCTTCTTCTTCTTCTTCTTCTTCTTCTTCTTCTCTTCTTCTTCTTCTTCTTCTTCTTCTTCTTCTTCTTCTTCTTCCTTTCTCCTCCTCCTTCTTGTCTCTTAACTCTGTGAAGAGTCAGAGTCATTGATGTTACGAACAAAAGAACTATGGTTTTTTTCAGTTCTGTCGAGTATGTGCCCAACCCCAGGTCTGTCTCTTAAAGGCTACAAACAGTCGAAGTAATACCGCTTCCTCAAGTTAAAAATGCACCAAATATAAATGATTAGAGACTAATCTCAATTCTGTTCTCATTTTCTAAGCCATTAGAAAAGCTTGCACCTAAATGTGTGTGTGTGTGTGTGTGTGTGTGTGTGTGGTGTGTGTGTGTGTGTGTGTGTGTGTGTGTGTGTGTGTGTGCGTGTGTGTGTGAGTGTGTGTATGTGTGTGTGAGTGTGTGTGTGTGTATGTATTCGTATTCGTTCTTTAATTTAACGTCTTTTCACTATAAGTGATATTAGACGGGTGTGTGTGTGTATGTGTGTGTGAATGTGTGTATGTGTGTGTGTGTGCGTGTGTGTTGTGTGTGTGTGTGTGTTGTGTGTGTGTGTTTGTGTGTGTGTGTGCGTGCGCTAGTGTTTACGTCTGTGTGTATGTATGTATGTATGTGTGTGTGCGTGCGCTTGTGTTTACGTCTGTGTGTGCGTGTGTATGTATGTATGTATGTATGTATGTATGTATGTATGTATGTATGTATGTATGATGTGTGTGTGTATGTATGTATGTATGTGTGTATGTATGTATGTATGTGGTGTGTGTGTGTGCGCGCGCGCGCACGTGCACATACGCGTGCTGGCGTTTTGTTTTTAAATCTACATCATTAATGTAATCACAAAATGACTTTAGAAAATGAGAAGGAAAAAGGAGGAAGAGAAGGAGAAGAAGGAGGGGGAGGAGGAGGAGGAGGAGGAGGAGGAGAAGGAAAAACTGTCTGTGCCTTTTCGTTGTGTCTTAGCTACAAATTGAATGTGAAATTATTTTCTTGCAATAATCTGTGTGTCAGCTATAATATTATATGAAAATTGTATCTGGTATCTTATTGTGATGCATTGCTATTTCTGATTGCTTCTTAATCTGATTTGGTTGTGGGTTTTTTGCTTGTCCATTTTATGTGTTTTATGTGCTGTTTG
>CM060309.1:54749645-54779645 GCA_030674185.1 Monoplex corrugatus
GACCTATAGGACTATGTAGTAAGTGTCTAGCAGTGAGCAAATACTGAGTGAAATCAATGGCTCTCTGGCTCAAATTAAGAACTGATGCAGGAAGACAAGGCCGCACTTCGTGACACCGAAAGAGATAATTCATTGTTTTTACAATCGTTATAGATGCGTTTGATGGTTTTCTGATTGAAGTTATCGGAGTTATCTCAAGAGGGATTCACATTGCTCAGACAACTCCATACGCGCTCCACCCAAATCAGTCAGCGATTATCTGACAGATTTCCTAAGCCTGCACAAAAACCTTATGCGCTGGCAAGGTCTTGGTTTTTCTGAATTTAATTCAAAGTGAATTGAGAGATAATCTATAAACTTAAGTTATTTCTGTTTTTGGAAAACCCTGGTAGTTTACGATGAATGAGCATAAACTGCATTGCGCTTTTACTTTGTGTTTTTAATATAACATTCCTTTCTCGTTGAGAAAGATTTAAATCAATGTGGAAAAGAGGATGACATAGCGCTGCAGGCATTTGTGAAGCACCTCAGAGAACAAGAAGAGAAAAAGGGATGGTGTGTCATTTTATTTGACCAGTACCCTCTGCTGTAATGTTGACGGGGTGATGATAAGTGGCAACGATTGATTTTTGGAGTAGATCTTCTTCTGTAGTTCCTGTCGACTCATCTGTGGGGGGGGGGGGGGGATGAGGAGGTCGTAGAAGAAGGAAGACATCAGAAACGATATGCCGTTCCTATCTCTGGGCGGCTGCGAAATGGCAGTCTTGCATGTTGAGGTCTACTCAACTTTGGTTTTGGTGACCAGTCGATGTGGAAAGATGTGGTATCGAATTCCATCGGTCTTGTCAAAATCACTGTGGGAGTTTTCGACCCCAATCTGTTCTTAACCAGAGTTGAGCGTGCTATGGGCTGATTTGGGAAGATAAGTGACTATACAGTCGTGTCTGATCCACTTACAACGAATTCGTCATCGAAGGTGTTGCTAAAATCCCCTGGCCAACACCGCAGGTATCTGTACTTCTCGGGCCTCGTAGACGTCAGATATCATGAAGGGAAACGTAGAGTGCGGCCATGTCACGCAGTCTCAATCAAGAAAGGAACTCCATATCATCATGATTGTCGCCCCCCTCGTAATGCATCGTCATAACTTTCTGAAAACTTGTCACAGACTCTATGGCCAATGGAATGACGTAGAAAATAGGACAGAAAAAAACGGATGAACAAAAAAAAATCCTTCAAATAATAACAGTAACAACAAGACAAAGTTTTTATATGATAGAATAGATTGGAATCTGGAATTTGATTGAAAAGTCATAGTTGGTTTTCTAAGCTCCTGGTAATGAGCCTGTCGGTGTGTGTGTATGTAAGTGTGTGTGTGTGTGTGTGTGTGTGTGTACATATGTAAGTGTGTGTGTATATGTGTGCAGATGTGTGTGTACATATGTGTGTATATGCATGCTCGCGCGAGAGCGCGTATATATGTGTGTGAATAGGCGAACTTTCTTTGTTGTCGTATATGCATTCGTACAAATATATCCATCCATGTGCATTCTTTCTGAACGACAGAGAGAGAGAGAGAGAGGGGGGGGGGAGACAGAGACAAAGAGACAGACAGATGGACAGAGACAGAGAGACAAAGACATCGAGAGACAGAGAGCCAGAGAGATAGACAAAGAGACAGACAGACAGGCAGGCAGGCAGAGAAACAGTGACAGAGACAGAGAAAGAGAGAGAGAAAGAGACAGACAGACAGACAGACCGACAGACAGACAGACAGATACACAGACAGACAGACAGAGACACAGACACAGACATACAGAGATACAGAGATACAGAGATACAGAGACAGAGACAGAGACAGAGACAGAGACAGAGACAGACAGACAGACAGAGATAGAGAGGGAGAATTTTCTGTGAAGGACATGTCTGTTTTGCAGACGTTGAGAAAAGCCTCCCACGTAAACGTACAGCTTATTAGTGACGTCAAGTTCCGACTTATCCCACTAAAACGTCCCTGGACCCTCTGCCAGCGGTACACTCTCATTCCAAGAGGAGGAAAATGATCGCAAAGGGGATTATGCTGATGTAACAGGAAAAATGGGATTGGGGCTCTCGTACCATTCAGAGGAAATGTTGTGTGTTTTGTTGTTGTTGTTGTTTTACGTTTGGAGGAGGAAGCCTTTCAGTTGTGTTTAAATCCAGAAGATAAATTTGATATTAGGCCTACACATGCATTTTTGTCATAATGAGAGAGTGTGTTGCAGCAGTGCTGTGGGCTACTATTCATTCTTTTGTTGTTGTTGTTGTTGTTGTCGTCGTTGTTGTTATTGTTGTTACTGTTGCTTTTTCTGTTGTTCTTGTTCTTGTTTTAGTTGTTGTTGTTGTTGTTGTTCTTCTTCTTCTTCTTCTTTGCACTGTTATTGTTGTCTGTGTGCATGTTTGTTTACCAATGAAAACAGAATTTTCCACAGAATTTTTTGCCATAGACAATTTGTCTGTTGCCATGGGTTCTTTAACGTGTGCTGAGTGCGTGCTGCACACAGAACCTCAAAATTCCTCTTCTCGTCTCATCTGAAAGACTAATACCTTCACTACCATAAATGGTATAGCGGATATGTGGAGGGACAAAGAGAGAAAACAAATCTGTAATTTGACATTCAATATGAACTCAGGACATCTTGCATCGTGATTTGAAAGCACTAGGTTATCTTTCCACCACTCTGCAGTGTTGAAGCGATGTTTTTCCGCTTCTCTCTTATAGTACTTACATATGCTTCAACCGCCTCTACAAATCTTTCCATTTCTGTATCGTCTCCTTCGTTTCTTTAGAGATTCTACTCCATCCCGTCCCCCTTTTCTATAAGGTCCCAACCCCTCCCTCATTTATATAGAGTCTCCATCCATCCCTCATTTCTAGTCCCCATCCTTCCCTCATTATCATTGTCTGCACCTTTCCTTCATTTGTAGAGTCTCCATCCCTCTCTCATGTCTATAGAGTCTCCATTCATCCCTCATTTCTATAGAATCTCCATCCATCCCTCATTTCTATAGTCTCCATCCCTCTCTCATGTCTATAGTCTCCATCCCTCTCTCATGTCTATAGAGTCTCCATTCATCCCTCATTTCTATAAAATCTCCATCCATCCCTCATTTCTATAGTCTCCATCCATCCCTCATATCTTTAGTCTCCATCCCTCTCTCATTTCTATAGTCTCCATCCATCCCTCATTTCTTTAGTCTCCATCCCTCTCTCATTTCTATAGTCTCCATCCCTCTCTCATGTCTATAGAGTCTCCATTCATCCCTCATTTCTATAGAATCTCCATCCATCCCTCATTTCTATAGTCTCCATCCCTCTCTCATGTCTATAGAGTCTCCATTCATCCCTCATTTCTATAGAATCTCCATCCATCCCTCATTTCTATAGTCTCCATCCATCCCTCATTTCTATAGTCTCCATCCCCCTCTCATTTCTATAGTCTCCATCCATCCCTCATTTCTTTAGTCTCCATCCCTCTCTCATTTCTATAGTCTCCATCCCTCTCTCATTTCTATAGAATCTCCATCCATCCCTCATTTCTATAGTCTCCATCCATCCCTCATTTCTTTAGTCTCCATCCCCCTCTCATTTCTATAGTCTCCATCCATCCCTCATTTCTTTAGTCTCCATCCCTCTCTCATTTCTTTAGTCTCCATCCCTCTCTCATTTCTATAGTCTCCATCCCTCTCTCATTTCTTTAGTCTCCATCCCTCTCTCATTTCTATAGTCTCCATCCCTCTCTCGTTTCTTTAGTCTCCATCCATCCCTCATTTCTATAGTCGCCATCCATCCCTCATTTCTATAGTCTCCATCCATCCCTCATTTCTTTAGTCTCCATCCCTCTCTCATTTCTATAGTCTCCATCCATCCCTCATTTCTTTAGTCTCCATCCCTCTCTCATTTCTATAGTCTCCATCCATCCCTCATTTCTTTAGTCTCCATCCCTCTCTCATTTCTATAGTCTCCATCCATCCCTCATTTCTATAGTCTCCATCCATCCCTCATTTCTTTAGTCTCTATCCCTCTCTCATTTCTATAGTCTCCATCCCTCTCTCATTTCTATAGTCTCCATCCCTCTCTCATTTCTATAGTCTCCATCCATCCCTCATTTCTGTAGTCTCCATCCATCCCTCATTTCTATAGTCTCCATCCCTCTCTCGTTTCTATAGTCTCCATCCATCCCTCATTTCTTTAGTCTCCATCCATCCCTCATTTCTATAGTCTCCATCCATCCCTCATTTCTTTAGTCTCCATCCCTCTCTCATTTCTATAGTCTCCATCCATCCCTCATTTCTTTAGTCTCCATCCCTCTCTCATTTCTATAGTCTCCATCCCTCTCTCATTTCTATAGTCTCCATCCATCCCTCATTTCTTTATAATAATAATATATTTTATTTATATAGCGCAAAATCTTGACAAAATCAAATCTAAGCGCTGAGCGTATACATGCATACATACCTACACACACACGAGCACACACATGCATACACACATGCCTACATACCCACATACACAAATCTAAGCTGAGAGCACACATGCATACATACATACATACACAAATCTAAGCGTATACATACATACACACATACATACACACGTACGCACATGCATTACACAACAATTACAACATTTATACAGCGCAAATCTCGACAAAATCAAATCCAAGCGCCGAAAAGACACACACGCACACACGCACGCACGCACACACACGCACACACACACACACACACACACTCACACACACATACACACACACACACACACACACACACACACACACACACACACACACACATACACACACATGCATGGCCACAAATGGGGAGAAAAGAATAAAAGCAATAAAAGCAAGAATAAAACCAATGGAAAACCACAGAGAGCACATCATATACAATTATATATTAAAACAAAGTGATTCCCCTCCGAGCGGAGACAGGCTGCAGAGGGGGGTTGAGTGAGGTTAGGATTTTATGCAGAGGAGAAAAGGTGAGTTTTGAGAGCGGACTTGAAGGAGGCAAAAGTAGGTTGCTGACGGACTGAGAGAGGAAGTTTGTTCCAGGAGAGTGGACCAGAAACAGAGAAGGCTCGTGGAGCATAGGTATTGAGCTTAGTGCGTGGAAAGCGAAAAGTCAGAGGATCGGAGGCAGAGCGGAGGGTACGTGAGGGAACATAGATCTCAAGTAGGCTTGACAGGTAATCGGGGGCTGCGTTATTGAGGCTTTTGTAGCACATGGTGTCTAGTTTGTACTGTATGCGCTTTGATACAGGGAGCCAGTGAAGTTGTGCCAGGAGAGGAGATATGTGGTCAGCTTTTTTCTTTTTGAGTACAAGGCGTACAGCATTGTTTTGAATGCGCTGTAGGATGTGAATGGTGGAGGCAGGAAGACCAGACAGGAGTGAATTGCAATAGTCAATGCGAGACATTATGAAGGAGAGAACGAGTTTTGCAGTTGTTTCGACAGAGAGATACTTCCTGATCAGGCTTATACGATGGAGATGATAGTAGCAAGATCTGGCAGTTTGAGAAACAAAGTTGTTCATGGACAGGGTAGAGTCAATGCAGACACCAAGGTTTTTAGCTGAATCAGAAATTGGGACTGATGTGTTACATAATGGGAGAGAAAGAGGAGGCAGCTGGGAAAGTTTCTGACGGGTGCCAATGAGGATAGCTTCTGTCTTGTCGTCATTAAGCTGAAGTCTATTGTGTGTCATCCAGTTCTTAATATCCGAGTAACACTCAGTGGTGCGAGTCAACAGGCGCTGTATATTATCAGGTGATTCACTATCTTGAAGTTGGGTGTCATCAGCATAGAAGTGGTGTTTTATAGAGTGGGAGTTGATGATGGTGGACAGGGGGGAGGTATAAAGAGTGAAAAGAACATGGCCAAGGACAGATCCTTGTGGAACACCACAAGTCAGGTATGCAGGTTGAGAGTAAGTGCCATTGATGAGAACAGTTTGTTTTCTGTTTGATAAATACGAAGTGAAAAAGGAGAGAGCAATGTCAGAGATGCCAAAAGTGTGATGAAGTCTAGAAAGGAGAATACCATGGTCAATGGTATCGAAGGCTGCAGACAGATCAAGGAGTGTGAGGAGAGAGACTTTGCCAGTATCAGTTGCAAGGAGGAGATTGTTGAGAATGTGTAGTAGGGCAGTTTCAGTGCTATGGCACTGGCGGTAGGCTGACTGGAAAGGATTGAGGAGATTGTTGGCAGACAGGTGAGAGTTCAGCTGGTTGAGGACGACCTTTTCAAGGAGTTTTGACAAGAAAGAGAGATTAGAGATAGGCCTGTAATTTTTCAGTTCATTTGGGTCTAAATTGTGTTTCTTGAGGAGAGGGTGAACAATAGCAGACTTGAAAGAATCTGGGACAGTTCCAGTTTGAAAAGAAGTGTTGATGATGTCAGTGATGAATGGGAGGAGAGTAGGGAGACAATCGAAGTAGAGAGAACCTGGAAGAGGATCCAGTTCGCAGGTTTTGAACGACATGGATCTGATTGTGTTGAAAATTTCTTCTTGTGAGACTGGGGTAAAAGTAGTGAGAGGTGTGCCAGAGAAGGAAGGGTCAGGTGGGCATGGTTGACAGGGTGTCCTGTCAAGCCTGTCACGAAGAGTTTGTATTTTGGTGGTGAAATACTTAGAGAATACAGATGGGAGTTCTTTAGTCTCCATCCCTCTCTCATTTCTATAGTCTCCATCCATCCCTCATTTCTTTAGTCTCCATCCCTCTCTCATTTCTATAGTCTCCATCCATCCCTCATTTCTTTAGTCTCCATCCCTCTCATTTCTATAGTCTCCATCCATCCCTCATTTCTTTAGTCTCCATCCCTCTCTCATTTCTATAGTCTCCATCCATCCCTTTTTCGATAGAGTCTCCGTCCCTCAGCTGTTTCTATAGTCTCTATCTATCTCTCATTTCAGTAGAATCTCCATCCCTTTCTCGCTTTATAAGAGTTGAAGTTCTGAGTCAAAGTTTATTTAAGATGGATTCTTCACATTTGGATAATTCTATATACACTCCATCCAATCTGCCATCTATTGACTGGCCGACCCTGGGCAAACCCTTATGCGCTGAGGTCTTGAAATGGAATAGAGGGACAGGACCTACGAAATAGTGACATCGCCAGAATGACTGGGGCATTTAGATGGGCAGCGAACAAGCCAGTTTTATTATGTTGATGGCAAGGATTGAACTCATTACATTAGATCTCGAATCCACAGCTCTATCACAAAAATTGAACAGTCCGTTTTCATCATGATTGTGTTTGTCACTAACCTGAATGACTACAATTTTCAACTATGAATTCAGCTTATTGCGTTTATTAATCTCAGTCCCTCTCCAAAGGAAACAGCTTTCATTTAGCAAAATAGACTAGAGAAGGATCATTTGAAATATTCATATTCGTATTCGTATTCGTATTCGTATTCATATTCACAATCATATTCATATTCGTATTCGTATTCATATTCATATTCATATTCATATTCAGATTCAGATTCATGTTCATATTCATATTCGTATTCATATTCATATTCATATTCATATTCATATTCATATTTGCATTCATATTTTATATTCATTTCTTTTGTCACAGTGGATTATCATGCCAAACTCGGGCTGCTTTACTCTTTGAGAGCGCCTCGCCGCAGTACAGCGCCAACCAATTTTTTTAAACCAAGACTTCAGAAAGGCAAGAAGACTATATTGCCCTCAAGGAGAAAGACCTGGGAAATCAGCCTATCTTTCTAGTGTTTTATACCAGGGTAGCCGGACGAATACCCTTTTCTTCACGATTTTCAACTGCAGTGGATTTTTTAACGTGTGCAGGCCAGAAGGCACACGAGTCCGACTCGTGTTTCGTTCCCTTCCGAAGGACTAGACGTTCAGGTCGATTTTCCAGGCAAATTGAGGAGAAAAGTTGATACTTCAACCGGGAACGAACCCTGGAACCTCGAGTTTAATTATAGGCAGGCGAACGTCTGAACCATTCTGCCACTTTTGTACTTTGCTGTCATCGACGTCGGTACAGTAGTGTTGTCACTGATGTTGTAATTGCATTTATTGTTGTCGTTGCCTTGCTCCTGCAAATGTCAGATATTTTTTATCTGGACATTTAGTTTCTTGGGTTTGCGCGTTCTAGATTATTTATGTCTCAATCATGACATTTATCCATAAAAATGTATGATCCATAACATCATTTCAGAAATAAACGCTCCATTTGGGTGGTTGAATTTTCTGGAAAGGACGTAACTGTTCTAAATCGGTCGGAAGACTTCTAGAAAAAGATCCTCCCGCTTAAACTTACGGCGTACTGGTGATGTCAATTGCAGACTTATCCCGTTAAGACGTCTTTGAGTGCTTTACCACCGGAACACTTTCATCCCCAAATCGGGAATAGACAGCAAAGAAGATTATGCTAAAGTACAAAGATGAATAGATTCTCTAGCCTTGTGCTTCTCTGAAGGAAATGTAGCATGATTTTCAGTTTTGAGGATGGAAATTTGGCAGATATGTGTTGGGTTTAGAAACAAATTGCGGAATTTTTTCTTCATTCTCTATTTCATACACACACACACACACACACACACACACACACACACACACACACACACACACACACATACACACACACGCACACACACACACACACACACACACACACACACACACACACACACACACACACAAACACACACGCGCGCACACACACACATATATATATTTATATGTATATAATATATATATATATATATATATACATATGTATATACATATATTTCCCTCTGTGTGTATGCGCGTGTATGAGTGTGTGTGTGTGTGTGTGTGTGTGTGCGTTTTTGTCTGTGTATATTGTGTGTGTCCGTGTGTGTGTGTGTCTGTGTGTGTGTGTGTGTGTGTGTGTGTGTGTGTGTGTGTGTGCGTTTTTGTTTGTGTGTATGTGTGTGTCCGTGTGTGTGTGTGTGTGATCCTCTAAACCACCCAAGTTGCGTTGATTCCACGTCATTCATTCTGGTTCCTCAGCACACCACGAACCCAAAGTTCATTCAGTCAAAATTCCAACGCCAAAACGTGCATGGGTGCACCCTTGCTTCATCGTTCTTCTCCGTCTTTGATTTTCTAACCCCATAACAACATGAGCGGGGTGGACAGGGACCTATCAAACACTTGAGCTGACACACCAGAATGTGACAACACTAAGGCCGGTAACGAACGGGCCAATTTTTAATCTTGTGGGATAGAAATAAGAGGGAAGCAGGGAGAATTTTAAATATCAACTAAATAACATAACTCTTGAGAGTCACGGAGTTATCTCCCATGTAGAATTTCTCAAACCCAACACAGTTTGCGCTACCCATTCAGCTAGCATAGGCGCAGCCACAAAGCATAAAGTGGTAAGCTCAGAGCTTACCACTTTATGCTTTGTTAAGGAATGTTCTGAGCTTACCACTTTATGCTTTGTGGCTGCGTCTATGCTAGCTGAATGGGTAGCGCAAACTGTGTTGGGTTTGAGAAATTCTACATAGGACATAACTCCGTGACTCTCACGAGTTATGTTACTTGTGGGATGGACTGAAAAACTCTTAGACATCATATCTTGAGTCTATGGCTCAGTGAAAAAGAACCATTCAGCCCTCGTAAAAGTCAGAAGAACTTTTAACATCCATGCCATGCAGTCAGAAGAATCTGTTAAGATGTGTTTTTTTTTAAAAGAAATATTGTGACAAATAGCATTCTTCATCTGTTTTAAAAGAAATATTTTTGACAAATAGCACTCTTTTCATTCAGACAAGAGTCATTACTTTCTCTTCCCATGCCTGCCCCCTTCTCTTTGCATTCTTACCCATATCAATTATTATGATAACATTGGCAATCAAGACGCAATGGACTCAATCTCAGTCTTTGAAAAGGAGAAAACCAGTGTCCAATGGACCATAATTGATCAAGACTCATCATCATCATTATCATCAAGAGGTGCCCTGCCGCAATCTTTCCTCTGTCCATAATTGTCCTGGGTGGTTTCCCCTTGCCTTCCATCGGTTTTTTTTCAGGGTTAACTCCCTTAGCCTTGTTCTCTCCGGAGATGTCCACAAGGCAGTGGAGCTATTTACCCATAGCCTGGGGATCTGGTTCGTGGGCAGCAGGGCATATCCACACGCCAGTGGGCCTGCATGCCGCACGTCTGGGGGCCAGACCTCCTCCGAGTCCCACGAGATTCAGCCTGAGTCCGTGAGGTGCTCAGTTACCGCCTGTCGCCACGAGGAGGCACAATGTAGGGCTTGCTGATGGAGAGGCTATGTACTGACAGGAAGAGACTTACGCATTCTGCTCTTCTTTTCGCATAGCTGCAAGCAGCAGTGCTAGCCAGCGGTGTAGGCTGTGAAAGTGAGAGGTGACAAGCACGCAGTCACTAGCCGACACACTAGACGCATCACATCCGCTTTGACTACAGGTGCAAATGATATGCTGACACAAAACATAAGGAAACAGCAAGTATATTTCTATAATAATGATCAAAGATCGGTTAAGAGCACACGGAGAATCGTGTATCGAGATGTCATATAGCACTTAAAGACTGACGTTCATTTACATGATTAGCAAAGATTGGCTCGCTTGAGTATAGAAAATAATTCATAATCATCTCTATGGGGTTAGCACGTGAAGTGGAGGAACATCTGCATAATTAACAAAAATTGGTTATGCCAACATAAAAGCATAACGTGTTAATAATTACCGGAGACTCAACACACATTTGCATAATTAGTCAGCGAAGACTGATTAACAGTCAGAGAGGGTTATTTCTGTATTTAATCGATGCAACCAGTAAGCACCATTGCGGTTTATAGAGTATCATATTCAGGCGTGCTATAAGTAGTAGTTTTCATTAACCCGCTTGCCAAATTGCCGGCCACATTCTGAGATGAATGCATTCATGGACACACACACACATAAAAGAGAGAGAAAGTGAGAGAGAGAGAGACAGACAGACAGACAGACAGAGACAGAGACAGAGACAGAGAGAAAGAGAGACAGAGAGAGAGAGAGAGATGGAGAGAGCCAGAGAAACACAGGGAGACAGAGAGACAGAGCCAGAGAGAGAGAGAGAAAGAGCAAGAGAGACGGAGAGACAGACAGACAGACAGAGACAGAAAAAGAAAGAGAGTAAAACAGAGAGACAAACAGAGAGACAGAAAGACAGCTGGAGACAGAGAGAGATAGAGACAGAGAGACAGAGAGAACTGAGACAGAAACAGTGACAGAGACAGAGACAGAGAGACAGAGACAGATAAAGACGGACACAGAGCGAGAGAGAGAGGAGAGAGAAAGAAAGAGAGAGAGGGAGACAGAGACAGAGAGACAGAGACAGGCAGACAGAGAGACAAAGAGAGAGAGAGAGTGAGAGACAGACAGACAGACAGGCAGACAGACAGACAGAAACAGAGACAAAGACAGAGACAGATTGAACAGAGACAGAAACAGAGACAAAGACAGAGAGACAGACAGAAACAGAGACAGAGACAGATAGAGATGGAGACAGAACGAGACGGAGACAGAAAGAGAGAGGGAGAGAGAGAGAGAGAGAGAGAGAGAGAGAGACAGAGACAGAGAGACAGAGAGAGAGAGACAGAGAGACAGAGAGAGAGAGACAGAGCGACAGAGAGAGGAGAGAGAGCGAGAGAGAGAGAGCGCGAGAGACAGACAGACAGAGAGACACAGAGAGAGAGAGACAGAGAGAGACAGAGAGACAGAGAGACAGAGACAGACAGAGAGAGAGAGACAGAGAGAGAGAGACAGAGCGACAGAGAGAGGAGAAGAGAGCGAGAGAGAGAGAGCGCGAGAGACAGACAGACAGAGAGACACAGAGAGAGAGAGAGACAGAGAGAGAGAGAGAGAGACAGAGAGAGAGAGAGACCAACGGAGTGTTGGAGGGACGGAGGGACAGAACGGTATTCCATGAAATATTATCATGACTGCATAATTATGATGCATCGAGTTGTTGTTATCATTTGTCTACTTGCCTTTCGTTTTCTAATCCCATTACATCATCAGTGGGGAAAGCGGGGAGACTCATGGGACATAGAAGCAAACACGATCCTCCATCTCTGTCTCTGAGATGCTGCAACAAGCAGTTCAGGCATACGGAGGATTGGTGCAGAATTCAATATTCGGCATCCAGCTCCTTCTTTCTCGAAATCCGTGACAGCCTTCTTCCAGGGTACCATAAAGGATGATTTTACACAGTGGGTTACTATAATTGTTATTATTATTGTTATTATTATTATTATTTTTCATCATTATTATTATCATTATTATTACATTGTTATTAAATTATTATATTATAATTATTATTATTATTAATCATTATTAGTCGTAGTAGTTGTAGTAGTAGTAGCAGCAGCAGCAGCAGCAGCAACAGCAGCGGCAGCAGCATTATAATCATCATCATTATTATTGTTGTTGTTATTATTATTGTTGTTGTTATTGTTAATGTTTAAAGTCCAACTGATTGCGCAGAACCATATCAGGGTTATCACCATCTCAAAACACATACAACATATTCACCCTAAAAAGATTTTAAAAAAATAAAAAAGACAATCCAGAAAAAAATAAGTACACATATCAGTACATTCGATCTGAGGATATGCCCTTAACACGTTTACCATTCCACCCAATTTATCACCAGGACATTTGAAAAAGCAAACCTGAATACAAATGTTCAAACATTACTAAGTACACTAACATGTATAGAAAAACTGCCTGAATTACCTAAATATTGCATCTGCACATCACATTTCTATAGAAAAAAAACAAACATTTGATTTGTGTATCCAATTATTCAATTTAACAGAAAGTATGCAAGGCCTTATAGAATATATACAAGTGAATGGACCAACAATGCCGAAAATAATAGGAAGAGATGACAGAAACAAAGAGAGTGTTGCAAAAGAGGAAATCTCTATCATAAATTTCCCAGAAGATAAGTGTTACTACTTATACTGAAAGAGCCCCCGGTATCTCCACGGGGATAAACAGTAAGTTATGGCCGTGGCGTGACAAAACCATGTAAGTCTGCAACATTTCACAGTTACTAGAAGTGGCTCTTGTGGGCATAACAAGGTGTTGGTCTCGTTCCATACGTACTCATTAGTCCTATGTGTCAGGTGCGATGCAAGAAGTAGCTGTCTAGATCGTTCATTGTTCATTATACCCTGTACACACTACAATGAAAATTTCCAAGAAATCAGCTTAAGTCAATTCGTTATATGTGGCTCTTTCAGACGTGCTAACAAAGCACTGAGACAGAACACTGGATACACAAAATCAGATTATTTTCTCATCTTCAAGGATTTTTTTTACAGTTTTGTAGCCTAACACACCACTAAAAGTATTTTAGGGCTATGGATATTTTAAAACAAAAACAAACGCGTGCTTCATCAAGCTGGAGATCTGTCTACCAAATCTAGGACATTAGACACACAACATTCAATCAGTGTGATAAGTGACTACATCACAAAACGTTTCAAAGACAAAAGACCGATATACTTGGTACTGCGTCAGCCATTCAACCAGACGCATCACCTCCAAATGAAAAGTAAAAAAACTTCTTGGAAATAAGCATCTTTGGTTTTTATTCCAATGCACGAAAGGACGAAAAGAATATAGCCACACTAACAAAAATTTTGATAACAGCTGGAATCTTGGGAATAATTCACGTCTGTGTACATCCTGACGTCATTCAAGGTAACTGCCACTGTGGTGGGTAGGGACATTTTAGTCCACACAGACACTGACGATCATTTCAAGCCAACACAGAAATATCTGTGACCAGTCGCAAGGTTTGAGCCCTGGACCCCCGAGTTACAGCATGGGGTTGTAACCGACTGAGTTAATGGGACCACTGAGAAATAATCAGCGAGTGCAATCATACTACCCAAGCTTTATCATCATCATCAGGTGCCTTGCCGCATGGCGTTGGCGATTATGGACTTCCATCTGTCTCTATCTCTTGTTGCCTCAAGCATCTCCTCCACCCTCCTTGTTTTCAGCCACTCTGCAAGTCCGTCTAGTATCTTCTCCCTGGGTCTACCCGGTGCTTTCCTTCCCTCCAGCTTTCCCGTTGTGACCAGGTGCTCCAATTCCCCTTTCCTCATAAAATGGCCTATGAATGTTGCCTGCCTTTTCCTAATCTTCCTTATGAGTGATCTACTTGTGTCTGCCTCCATCAAGACTGTCTCGTTTGTTTTCTTTGCTGTCCATTGAACTCTCAACATTCTTCTTAGAAACCACATCTCGGCTGCCTTCATCTTGTTCTGGCGTTGCTTGTTGACTGTCCACGCCTGGCAACCGTACAACAGTATTGGTTCTATATAACATTCAAGAACTCTCTTCCTGATCTTAATTGATAGGCATTTGTTGGTAAGAATGCTTTTCATCTTCTTGAATGTAGTTTTGGCTTGGCCGATTCTGCGGGCTATTTCTGATGTGCACCTGCTGTCTGGTGAAATGATCGTTCCCAAGTATTTAAACTTATCAACCTGTCTGATGGTTGTGCCATTTGCTGTTATTTTGCATGAGGGGATTTCATGTTTTTTACTGATC
Organism: Monoplex corrugatus; assembly: GCA_030674185.1. NCBI lineage: Eukaryota > Metazoa > Mollusca > Gastropoda > Littorinimorpha > Ranellidae > Monoplex > Monoplex corrugatus. The sequence continues at coordinate 54,764,285 of CM060309.1, forward strand.
ACCATGACCAAGGTTTGGAGTGTAGTAAAATGTTTGGAAGGGATTTTGATGATAGCAGATAATGTCTAGACAAATGGACCGGTAGACAACAGATGACAGAAAAGAAATGCAGAAAAAACAAACCAGCAGACACAAGTGGATTTTCCTCACCGCCATTTTCTTAGAGGATTGGCGTCCATATTGCTTCAACGGCACAACGAAGGAAATAAGAAGAGAAGGACAAGCAAGGGGGCATAATCCATGTCCAGTCTGAAGATCAAACCCTTGACCGTTCATTTCCACCACCAACCATTCCGTTCCTGTCTACACTGAGATATTATCTCCCTTCTCTCTCTCTCTCTCTCTCTCTTTTCTCTCTCTCTCTCTCTCCCTCTCTCTCTCTCTCTCTCTCTCTCTCTCTCTCTCTCTCGCTGTGATCGTGAAGAAAATGACAAATGGCAAAAGAAAGTGAATAGGATAACCCTCAAAGGCCATTTTTGAAGTATGTGAACGAATGCGTTCAGATGAATAGGAGATTGCTCTGTTCTGTTTGACCAGCACCGTCTGTCAAAATATTGGCGAGAAGATGATAGGTCTCAATGACGAGGTTTCCTCAAAGCAGGCTTTCCACTGTTCCCTTCAACCTATCAGATGTTGGGGCAAATCAAAGCGTCAAAGCTTAAAGAAGTGATCTGCCGGCTCTCTCTAGCTCTGGGCTACTGCGAAAAGCGATTCTGGCATGCTGAGGTCTGTACCGTCCTTAACATTTGATACTCAGCTTTTCCTTTGTTGATCGACCATGATAGAGTAGTCCAAAATCACTCGAAAAGCATTCACAATGATTTAATTAAAAAGTCTTTGTAGGTGTCATAAGGCCACAGCAAAGAGCCCTTACTTTTCTGAAATGCGTGTGTTTTGTGTGTGTTCATGTGTGAGTGCGTGCGTGCGTGTGTGCATGTGTGTGTGTGTGTCTGCTTGTGTGTGTGTGTCTAAGAGAGAGAGAGAGAGAGAAGAGAGAGACAGAGAAAGAGAGACACAGAGAGAGGCAGAGAGAGAGAGAAAGAGAGAGAGACACAGAGAGAGAAAGAAGAGAAAGAGAGAGAAAGAGAGAGACACAGAGAGAGAGAGAGACACACAGAGAGAGAGAGAGAGAGAGAGGCAGAGAGAGAGAGAGACACACAGAGAGAGAGAAAGAGAGAGAGACAGAGAGAGAGAAAGAAAGAGAAAGAGAGAGACAGAGAGAGAGAAAGAAAGAGAAAGAGAGAGAAAGAGAGAGAAAGAAAGAGAGAGAGAGAGAGAGAGAGAGAGAGAGAGAGAGAGAGAATGAGTTATGAGTTAAAACGTCTCTGTAGATGTCATAACCCCACAGCAAAGAGCACTTGCCTCTGTAGTGCGTGTGGTTTGTGTGTTCATGTGTGTGTATCTGTATGTTTGTGTGTGTATGTGTTTGTGTGTGCGTGTGTATTTGTGTGTGTGCGTATGTGTGTCTGTGTGTATGTGAAAGAGAGAGAGAAACTGAAACTGAAACTGAAAATGGTTTATTGCCATTGACATTTTTGTCCTTGTGGCAAGGAGCATAAAACAAAGTCATTAAATTTTTCGGCGACGTTTTCTCAAAACAAAGATTTATAAATATAGTCATGGCTGATATTACATCCATTTGAATTTTTTTTCCTAAAGATGAAGAAAAAATTGAACGGAAAAAGTTGAACAAAATGTTGAACAAAAAGTTGAAGAAACAGTTGACCACCCGACATAATTAGTCAGATAAGTAAGAGGAAGACCCAAATCCGGCAAATAAACATAAGAACAGTATAAAGTGATATCTTCACTGGATATAAACTTACATTAATTTAAGAAGTTGAACAAAAAATTGAAAAAACAGTTAACCACCCGACACAATTATTCATATAAGTAAGAGGAAGACCCAAATCCGGCAAACAAACATAAAAACAATAAAAAGTGATATCTTCACTGGAGATAAACTGACATTAATTTAAAAAGTTGAACAAAAAGTTGAGGAAACAGTTGACCACCCGATGTAATTAGTCATATAAATAAGAGGAAGACCCAAATCCGGCAAATAAACATAAGAACAGTATAAAGTGATATCTTCACTGAAAGAGAGAGAGAGAGAAAGAGACAGAGAGAGAAAGAAAGAGAGAGAGGAGAGAGAGAGAGAGAGAGAGAGAGAGAGAGAGAGAGAGGAGAACCTCCTTCAAGTTAAAACAAATGCCAGTAACAGTGAGGCCAATTTCTGTCTCATTCCACTTAAACGGCTGTTGGCGCATTACCAGAACACTCTCATCCCAAAATCAGGAAAAGACAGGAAAGGAGAGTATGCCGAAATCAGATGAGCAACGTACTTTGTGCTTTTGTACCTCCCTGAAGATAATGTTTATTTTAACTGTAGAAGAGGGAGACATTACAATGTCTGTTTGCTTTCAGAACTAAAAGTATGAAGTACAATTCACGCTGCTGAACCGACATTATTTCGCTAAACTACAATTAAGGACAACCTATCCTGACCTACTTGTGGCACTGAATTTTAACTATGGGGGTCTACCAAGGATGGTTTAATTCTTCATTCTGATAAGTCATGACTGCAAATCAAATAGCATACATCAATCTCGAGAGGTCATGGAATTGCATGGTGGTGTAGTCTGAGGGTACGTGTCTTTATTTTGCATCGTGCCCTCTTTCTTGCTGCTGCTTGTTGTCTCAGATTCAGTCCTCTTTGCTCCACTTTTCACCTCTTGTGTCCAACCAGACCACAGCCGCAATGACCAAGCTCAGAACCATATGGAACTACAGTAACATCGCCACCAGCTCAAAGATCAGACTGATATGTTCCCTGGTCATGTCAATATTCTTATACGCTTGCGAATCATGGACCTTAACAGCGGATACGGAAAGAAGAATCAGGGCGGTTGAAATGAGATGCTTTCGTAAATTTCTCGGCGTCACATACAGAGATCGCATCACGAATGACGAAGTCAAAAGAAGAATTCAAAATGAAATCGGGCTTTACACTGACCTCCTCACCTTAGTAAGACGACGCAAACTAACATGGTATGGACACATCACTCGATCATCCGGCCTTGCCAAAACAATCCTGCAAGGCACAGTCTCGGGAGGAAGGAAAAGAGGCAGACAAAAGAAGAGATGGGAAGATAATATTCGAGAGTGGACAGGCCTGGAGCTGAGGGATACCCTAAGGAAAGCGGAGAGCAGGGAGGAGTGGAGAAAGGTTGTTGTCAAGTCTTCGGAGGCGCCCCGACGGACAGCCAGTCTAAGGGATATGTGACGGGTCCAACCAGGGAGACCCAGGGGAAAATATCGGACGGACTTACTTGCAGAATGGCTGAAGACAGAGAGGGTGGAAAATGCGCTTGCGGCAACAAGGGATAGAAACATTTGGAGGGCCATGATCGCCAACGCCATGTGGCAAGGCAATTGGTGATGATGATGATGATGATGATGATGATGATGATGTCCAACCATCACGGTTCTAGGCGTACTTCTCTACCTCGTTGGCATGATGCCCGTGGATTTCATTCGTGCCTTGTCCTCAGCCAGTACGGTCACCGGCGCACTCCTCCACTCGGTTGACATTGATGTCCATGGACTTAACAATAATTTCGTTTGCACATGTCCTTGAAGCGAACATGGGAGCGCCCGTATTATCTGGAGCCATGAGCCTGCTCCCCGGAGAAAAGGTCAAGATCTTTGGGGATCTCTCCATCCCGCCATGCCTCTTGACCTACACGTCTTCTTACACTTCACATTTAACGAAGCAAAAGGAAACTGAGGAACTTGATTGCTTCTGCTTTCTCCACTGTTATAATTTCTTTTGACCAGCCACACGTGGATGTATTAATTTCATATCGTCAGCCATCGGCTGTCATGCAAATGATGCCAAAAGTCAACAGCGTTGTGTCATTATAGCTGTTCCATGATAGATTTTGGATAGAGGCCGGCAAACTGACCTAGAACGAAGAACTGCAAAATGTCAATGGAAATTGGTGAACAAAACTTGTGAAACATATTACTTGGAATTCAGAACAATGTGTAGATCATACTAGTGACTTGGAATAAAGATATTACGGAGCCACTGCAAAAATTAGCGTCAAAGCAGGCCAGGAAGAAGAAGAAGAAGAAAGAAGAAGGAGGAGGAGACTCATCAGAGTTGATATAAATCGTTCTTTCAGAGGAAGAAATCATCGTTTGGTGCACCATGAGTTTTAATGACTGAAGATAATGTAGGGGAGAACGTCAGATGTCAGCACGTGACTTTTGGGGGTAAAAAGTAAAATAAAAAAAATCAACAAATACTATATCTGAGGTCGTAGCCCTGTATGTCTGAGGTCGTAGCCCTAAATATCTGAGGTTGTAGCCCGAGACAACTGAGGTCATAGCCCGAGATAACTGAGGTCATAGCCCGAGATAACTGAGGTCGTAGCCCTATATATATCTGATGTCGTAGCCCTATATAACTGAGGTCGTAGCCCTATATATATATATGATGTCGTAGCCCTATATAACTGAAGTCGTAGCCCTATATAACTGAGGTCGTAGCCCTATACATCTGAGGTCGTATCCCTATATACCTGAGGTCGAAGCCCTGTATATCTGAGGTCGTAGCCCTATATATATCTGAGGTCGTAGCCCTATATACCTGAAGTCGTAGCCCTATATATCTGAAGTCGTAGCCCTATAAATCTGAAGTCGTAGCCCTATATACCTGAAGTCGTAGCCCTATATATCTGAAGTCGTAGCCCTATAAATCTGAAGTCGTAGCCCTATATATCTGAGGTTGTAGCCCTATAAATCTGAAGTCGTAGCCCTATATACCTGAGGTCGTAACCCTATATGTCTGAGGTCGTAGCCCCATATATCTGAGGTCGTAGCCCTATATATCTGAAGTCGTAGCCCTATAAATCTGAAGTCGTAGCCCTATATACCTGAGGTCGTAACCCTATATGTCTGAGGTCGTAGCCCTATATATCTGAGATCGTAGCCCTATATAATTATCTGAGGTCGTAGCCCTATATACCTGAGGTCGTAGCCCTCCATATCTGAGGTCGTAACCCTATATGTCTGAGGTCGTAGCCCTATATACCTGAGGTCGTAACCCTATATACCTGAGGTCGTAGCCCTATATATCTGAGGTCGTAAACCTATATGTCTGAGGTCGTAGTCCTATATGTCTGAGGTCGTAGTCCTATATATCTGAGGTCGTAGCCCTATATGTCTGAGGTCGTAGCCCTATATAATTATCTGAGGTCGTAGCCCTATATACCTGAGGTCGTAGCCCTCCATATCTGAGGTCGTAACCCTATATGTCTGAGGTCGTAGCCCTATATACCTGAGGTCGTAACCCTATATACCTGAGGTCGTAGCCCTATATATCTGAGGTCGTAAACCTATATGTCTGAGGTCGTAGTCCTATATGTCTGAGGTCGTAGTCCTATATATCTGAGGTCGTAGCCCTATATGTCTGAGGTCGTAGCCCTATATATCTGAGGTCTTAGGCCTATATATATGTATATCTGATGTCGTAGCCCTATATATCTGAGGTTGTAGCCCTATATACCTGAGGTCGTAACCCTATTTATCTGAGGTCGTAGGCCTATATATCTGAGGTCGTAGCCCTATATATCTGAGGTCGTAGCCCTATATATCTGAGGTCTTAGGTCTATATATATATATCTGATGTCGTAGCCCTATATATCTGAGGTCGTAACCTCATATAACTGAGGTCGTAGCCCTATATACCTGAGGTCGTAGCCCTATATATCTGGTGTCGTAGCCTATATAACTGAGGTCGTAGCCCTATATATCTGAAGTCGTAGCCCTATATATCTAAAGTCGTAGCCCTATATACCTGAGGTCGTAGCCTGTATATCTGAAGTCGTAGCCCTATATTTTAGTCTTTCAGCGAGGTCCCGAGCGCAGCAAGAATTCTGCGTACGCAAATGATCCAGCAGCAACAATGAAGGTGTCGCCAGCAAAAAAATATATAGCAACATTCTCTTTCATAGACAAACAGGTATACAAGCAAACAGAAACTAAAGAAAACATAAGTGGCACTGCACTGCGGCGACGTGCTCCCTCTTGTTGGGTAGAGAAGCCTGAATTTCACTTGGTAAGTCCATTGAGACAAAACAGCACAAAGAAAGAAAGAAAAAAAGAGAGAAAATCTCCACCAAAATAACAACATTAACAACAACAAAACTAAAACAACAATACCAACAGCAACAAAAGATAAACAGATAATAAACAAAATTGATTTCTATAACATGAAAAATAAATCTTTATGATTTCGTGTAGTATTTGCAGATTGGCGTCCATTTCAGTAATTCGCAAAGACTGGTTTCTTGAACATACAACATACTTTTTTTACGATTTCATAGGGTTAAAACTGAAGTTAAGGTTGAAGGCTGACGTGCATATTTGCAGAATTTTTACGCTTTAAACAAAGATTAACTATCTGAGCTGGGAGCATAATTTATTCATAATTACAGGAGAATTAGCATGAGAAGTTGTCCCCCGTTTGCATTATTAGTCAATGAAACATGTTTCTAGTCAGATAAGGTTATTTCTGTAGATAATGAATGCAACCAACAGGCACCGTTATGGTTTGTTGAGTATCATGTTCAAGCCTGCTATCGGTAGCACTGTTCATCAACCTGGTCTCCAGAGTACAGACCGCAATTTTGAGAGAAGTACCACAAGTTCATGGACACACGCACACACATAAACACGCACGCACACACGTGCGCGCGCGCACACACACACACACACCACACACACACACATATACACACTCATTCACACCACACACACTCACACACACACACACACACACACACACACACACACATACACGCCAACATATACTCATACCATCATACACACACACACAGATACACACAGACACACACACACACACAAACCAACACTCACACACACACACACACACACACACACACAAACCAACACTCACACACATACACATACAAACTGTCCCTTTTTCTCTCTCTTTTCTCTGTCTGTCTGTTTGTCTCTCTGTCTCTCTCTCTCTCTCTCTCTCTCTCTCTCTGAGTCTCTGTGTCTCTGTCTCTCTGTCTCTGTCTCTCTCAGTCTCTGTCTCTGTCTTTCTCTGTCTCTCTGTCTCTGTCTCTCTGTCTCTGTCTCTGACTCTGTCTCTCTCAGTCTCTGTCGCTGTCTCTCTGTCTCTGTCTCTGTCTTGCTCTCTCTCTCTCTCTCCTCTCTCTCTCTCTCTCTCTCTCCCTCTCTCTCTCTCTCACTTAATTCAGCCAAAGTACTACCATAATCTAAACGATTACAGATTAATAGTGCTCGTGGCTTCAAAAAACAAAACAAAACAACACAACAACAACAACAACAAAAACAAAAACGTGCGTACATTTAGAAATCTAGCAACATACGTCTAGAAAGCTCTGAAGAGAAGAGATTTAGCCTTATCCGAAAGGTCTGTTGGTGTGAGAAGAGAGTTTGCCTTACCATAAAGTTAAATTCTATTGATGTGTATCTATCAAACATATTCATATTTTGTTATTTTACTATTAAAATATGACTGTGTGACCCATATTGTAGTTATTCCAAGAACGACTGTATACTATATTTTGTGTCTGTGTATGTTTATAATGTGTTCACACCCCTTCAAATGGGGCTTTGGCCTTACTCATTTTCTCCTTTCTCTCTCTCTCTCTCTCACGTGTTTAAAACCATACATGTGAATAGACACTGAAAAGAAAACACAAACACACACACACACACACACACACACACACACACACACACACACACACACACACACATACAACACACACACACATACACATACACACACACAAACCAAATACAAAGACGTGCGCATGCGCAAACACACTCCGCACAATCGCACTAACACAAGCAAGAACGCACGCACTTACGCGGCCCACGCGCCCACGCACCCACGCACACAGAGACACAACACAGACATCCACAAATCCACACCCTCACCTACACCCACACCGACCCATTCACATACACACAAGTTTTCACCCTTTGAATCCAGCGCCATTACCACCAGCATCCCTGCATTGTCAGCCTTGCTAGCAAAGCAAAAAAAAAAAAGACTTCACCCTGTGACTCCCTCACCCTATCCACCAGCTTCCTGCATTGTCAACCATGCTAGCAACGCAAAAAGTTAACCCTTTGACTCCCTCACTCTATCCACCAGCTTCCTGCATTGTCAATGATGCTAGCAACGCAAAAGCTTAACCCTTTGACTCCCTCACCCTATCCACCAGCATCCTGCATTGTCAATGATGCTAGCAACGCAAAAGCTTAACCCTTTGACTTCCTCACCCTATCCACCAGCATCCCTGCATTGTCAACCATGCTAAACAAAGCAAAAAACAAAAAAACTTAACCCTTTTACTCCCTCATCCTATGGTGAGGGAGTCAAAGGGTTAAGTTTTTTTGCAAGTTGGTAGATAGGGTGCAGGAGTCGAAGGGTTAAAAAGTACGCCCGTAGTGTGCAAAAGAAGTGGGGCTACTTTTATGTCTACCCTTCTTTTCTTTTTATTTCCCAGTGGAGTCCATGATTCCTTTCATGTTTTTTTGTGACAGTGGAAAGGATCTGAGTCATACAAGGGGCAGGCGCTATCAAGAGTCGTTCCCGTCAACCTGTAGTTCGTTGTCCCTAGGGTGTGTAGACCATTGCAATTACTTAAATACATTCAAGGATTCAAGGCCACAGAGAGAGAGGTAGACACAAAGAGAGAGAGAGAGAGGGAGAGAGAGAGAGGGAGGTAGGGAGATAGAGGTAAAGAAAAAGAAAGAAAGAGAAACAAAGAGAGACAGAGAGAGAGAGATAGACAGAAAGAGAAAGAGAGAGAGAGAGAGACAGACAGACAGACAGGCAGGCAGGCAGATAGAGAAAGAGAGAGAGAGGAGAGAGACAGAGAAACAGAGAGAGACAGAGACAGACAAACAGAGACAGAGAGGAGAGGGGGAGCGAGATAGAGAGAGAGATAGAGAGACAGAGACAGAGAGACAGAGAGAGAGACAAAAGAAAACAGAGAAGGAGATAGACAGACAGACAGACAGAGAGAAAGAGAGGGACAGACAGACAGAGAGGGAGAGAGAAAGAGAAAGAGAGGAAGATACAGACAGACAGACAGAACAGAGAGAGGGAGAGGAAGAGAAAGACCGACAGAGCGAGGAGACAGATAGAGAGAGAGAGAGAGAGAGGGGGGGGGGGTTGAAAGATACACAAACAAACAGAAATGAGGAGAAAGAAAATATCGAGAGTAGCAGCATGGAGAAACAAAGAGAATTAGATGGGAAGAAGAGATAGATAGATAGATAGACAGACAGACAGACAGACAGACAGACAGATAGATAGATAGATAGATAGATAGAGAGATAGAGAGAGAGAGAGAGAGAGACAAAGAGAGAGAGGATGCTGAACTAGGGTACACTCAACCTGTTAGGCGTGTGGCTCTTGACCCAAATGTCTGTTCCTTAAACTGACAACAATGTGATATCTGGAAGGGAAAAAAAAAAGACTGAATGTTGTGGTCACATATTTGATACGTAAATCTAGTCCAACAAGACACATCGTTTCAAATCACACAAGTTACAAAATTGTGAAAGACAGAGACAAAGGCAGGCGACATGACAAATAAATAGAGATGAAACTCAAAATGAATTACTAAGATCAACATTAGAAAGAATAACAGACAGACACAGAGACAGACAAATAGACGGACAGGGAAAGAAAGACTCACAACAGTGACTGATAATCAATACACGCTTTTACCATCTACCATTGGCTCTATAGGGGACAACAACATCTAGTACTAATGTAATTGCAGAAAGCACAGAGGGAGTATGCACTCTCGACAGAGTGGATGAGAGAGAGTGATTGAGAGACAAAGAGAGAGAGAGGGGGGGGGGGAGGGAGGGAGAGACAGACAGACAGAGACAAAGAGAGAGGAGAGAGACAGACAGAGAGAGAGGAGGAGAGGGTAAGGGACAGACAGACAGACAGACAGTAAGACAGATAGACAACAGGGGCAGAGTGAGGAAGCGACGGAGGAAGGCTGAGAGGGAGATAGAGAAAGAGAGAGTCAGAGGCAGAGACAGAGACAGAGAGACAGAGACAGAGAGACAGACAGACACAGACAAAAGAGAGACAGACAGACAGACAGACAGAAAGTCAGACAGACAGATAAACAACAGAGGCAGAGTGAGGAAGTGACGGAGGAAGGCTGAGAGAGACAGAGAGAGAAGAGAGAGAGAGAGAGAGAGAGAGAGAAGATAGACAGACAGAGAGAGACAGACAGAGACAGACAGGAAGACAGACAGACAGACAGACAGAAAGAGAGAGAGAGAGAGAGAGAGAGAGAGAGAGAGAGAGAGAGAGAGAGAGAGAGAGAGAGAGAGAGAGCAAGAAGCATGCCAATGAACAAAACAAAGAAAAATATACAAAAATTCCCCCAAACTTTCCGAAAGAACAAACACAGCTATAACTGCGACCCAGTTTTGAAAGAACAATGACCTCAAATATTAGCTTGAGAATTCAGCAACATGGTTTTCTTTTTATGTTTATGTGCATTTGAATATGCGTGTTCATTCGTTCGCTATTTATTTAACGTCTGTTTACATGTACATAAGTGTTTTAGACAAATGTATGTATGTATGTATGTATGTATGTATGTATGTATGTATGTATGTATGTATGTATGTATGTATGTATGTATGTATGTATGTATGTATGTATGTATGCATGTATGTATGTATGTATGTTGGTATTATGCAGATGAGTATGTATGTATGTATGTACGTACGTACGTATGTATGTATGTATGTATGTATGTATGTATGTATGTATGTATGTATGCATGTATGTATGTATGAATGTATGTACGTACGCATGTATGTATGTATGTATGTATGTATGTATGTATGTATGTATGTATGTATGTATGTATGTATGTATGTATGTATGTATGTATGTATGTATGTATGTATGTATGTATGTATGTATGTATGTATGTATGTATGTATGTATGCATGTATCTCAGTTCTAGATTGACATTCACTGTAGGAATTTATCATCCCTTTGTGTGTGTGTGTGTATGTGTGTGTGTGTGTGTGTGTGTGTGTGTGTGCGTTCGTGTGCGCGCGCGCGCGTGCGTGTGTGTGTTTGTGTTTATGTATGTGTGTGCGTTTATGTGTATGTGTATGTTGGTAAGCGCGCACGGGTGTGTGCGTGTGTGTGCGTGTGTGGGGATGTATGTATGTATGTACGTATGTGTGTATGTATGTATGTACGTATATATGTATGTATATATTATGCATGTATGTATGTATGTGTGTGTTTTGTGTGTGTGGTGTGTGTGTGTGTGTGTGTGTGTGTGTGTGTGTGTGTGTGTATGTGTGTGTGTGTGTGTATGTGTGTGTGTGTGTGTACGTAAGCTTGCGTGCGCATGCGCGTGCGCACTTTAGCGCCTGAACTATAGAAAATAAAATTTAACTTCGATTTCTTTTCAGCGGCAAAAACACAATCAAAACAACTTGATTCTATTTGTGTCAACATCGATCAGTGTGTCGTGTTGTGTAATTGCTAGCTGTCTTTGTTATTATTATTATATCCTGGCTCCAACCCTCCCCACTTTTCTTTTTTAACCTCGTGTTTACCACACACAGAGGAACAACAGAGATTGCCTTCATAACTATGGTGAATTGTCAGTGTTAGCTTGGAGAAAAGAAGGAGAAGGACAAGATGAAGAAAAAGAGGAGGAGGAAGAAGAAGATGAAGACGAACAAGAAGAAGAAGAAGCAGGAGAAGAAGAAGAAGAAGAAGGAGGAGGAGAAGGAGGAGAAGAAGAAGAAGAAGAAGAGGAAGAAAGAATAAATGACGACGACGATGATGATGATGATGTTGATGATGATGATGGTGAAGACGAAGAAGAAAAAGGAAAAGAAGAAGAACAACAACAATAAGAAAACAAGAACAAGAAGAACAAGAACAAGAAGAAGAGAACAAGAAGGAGAATAAGAGGAGGAGAAGGAGGAGGGGAAAGAAAAAGGAGGGGAAAACAGGAAAAGAAAACGAAGAAGATAATGTAAAAAAAAAGAAAGAGAATTTTTACTTGTAACCATATTATTCTTTGTTTCGTTCCTATTTTTTTCTCAAATTGTTAAACAATCTTCACAGTGCACCATGTCCTTTTGATTCAATCAGCTAACACACGTGTCAGTCTAAAGAAAGGACACAGAATGTGCAAAAGAAAGAATAACAATAATGATTAAGAAAAAGCTACGAAGGGACAAAATATAGAGCAGCTCGACAGAAACAATATCATTTAAAGTCAACAATATATTGCGTGCAAAGCTCTGGAGCAAAAACGTGAGACATCTCCGGACAGCAGCCGGAAAAAAATGGAACGGATAGAGTCAGAAACGATAACCTCAGACTGATGCTTGGTGCCAGACAAAGCAGCTAACACACATGTCAGTCTAAAGATACATCAACCATTACATAATGCACCAACGCATAGAGTGGTTTGGTCACCTTACAAGACTGCTAGTCAACCAGCCAGCCCTGCAAGCATACAAGACCTGGTTGCTTAGGTTTCAGAGCCAGAGAAAGATCAGGCGGAGGTTGAATGACGTAGTCTCAAACAAACCATTATATATTTGCACAGCCTCACGCTACTCCAGGCCTCCCGGCTTTCTGCAGATCGCCAACTTCATCTCTCTGCATAACCTTCCTGGAAGAATCGGCTGGACGTCAGAAAGAACACAGAAAGACGTAATGCGTATACAGTGTCCGTGTGAGGTATACAACACAAAAAGTAAACATGTGCTTATTATCGTTACTACAAACGAATGCTATATTACTTTCAAACACCAGACAAAATTGATCCATTCGTCTATAGAGGTTTCTTTTTTTGTGTTTTTTGTTTTTTGTTTCTTTCTTATTTTCAGTTCTGCTGTTTAAGGGGCGTGGGCATGTCAATAATTGTTACCTGGATGTCTTACGGGCATCTGATGACCGTTCAAGATTAGTAGGAAGTATACTGCGCATGAACGTCGTGTATTGCGTGTATCCAAAGTGAATATTTGTGTATCAGTTTATTCTATTCCTGCTGTATAGTCACTCAGTTTGTTTTATCGTGTTGACTTCTTGATATCTTTCTTCTTTTGTATCTGTGGTTGTGGGCAGATGTGTGAATTAGCAACGGTACTTAACTGACTTTTCGACAGCTCTGAGTTTTAGCCTGTAAAGTCTGCTGTTAGAAAATGTCAAATTGTCATTGTCATTTGGATAAAAATCACACTTAAACTCATTGTGTCGTTCCTTTATCAATGTATATGTTCACACACGCAATAAATGTGTGTTCATAGAAAAGGTCAGGTGAAAAACAATAACACCAACAAAACAACAACAGCGAAAACACTGGGCATGAGCGTTTAGATATATTCTGAATTATTTGTTATAATTTTACAAACAGGGTGGAAGATGTACTAGAGGCAACAAGGGATAGAAACAGATGGAAGGCCATGATCGCAAACGCCATGTGGCAAGGCACTTGATGATGATGATGATGATGATATACAAACATCATGTTAGCTTCAAATGAAGTTAAACTGAAACTGAATTTGTTGTTTGACATAAAAATGCTTTTCACAGGTTTAGTGGTACCAGAAGAAACAAACTTTCGATTTATTCCCAAACCAACACAATTTCTCCTTTTGATAGGCCTACCATAAAATCACTGGTGGTTTACTCCCAGCAGAAACTGGTAACATTGCCGAGTTACTTCGATGTCTATTTAAGGTTTTATTGTGAACGTTTTGGGCTTCTCTTTTTGACGACGCTAAGTTCTCCATACACAGCAACCGATTCCATTTCTCGTTAGCAACCAGAGTTTTATTTTCCCTAGCCATATGTCCCTGGCAGAAATGTTGAGGTGAAAGCTTCTGACCTTTCAAGATAGTAGCTAATAAAAGCCTTGCCTTCCGGGAGATCAACATCCCGAGCGAACAGCGGACGTAGTTGTGAAGCCATGAATAGATTTGTTACCAGGTGGTGCCACCATTCCTGGTTGTATGACCTTTCATTTGCTCTAGATTTAGTAGAACAGCCTCGTGCCAGTCCGCTCGTGCTAACTAGCGTATTTTGTTGGAATGGATGAATGCCGAGAAAGGGCGGTGGTTTGTTATTGTTTTGCTTAAATAGCTGAAGCTTTTACCTGATAAGCTCATGTGTTTTTTTTGTAGAGTTTTATTGGCTTGTTTGCTTGCTTAAGTGCTTGATTGTTTGCACGTGGCTGAAGCAATCAACAGACAAAATAGGTGAATGATCTCAATTCACCAGAAACAGTGCATCAGACGACATAACGACATACTTTCTTAGAACGAATTCCTTAGGACTGAAAGCTAAACCTTTTCATGAAAAATGAAAAAAAACAACAGTGAGCCCAAAGTGACTAAAACTTGCAATCTTTATAGTTTACTGCAACTGTTACCAAAGTAAGACGAAAAACTGTTCCGTTTTTTTCAATTTTGTTTTCTTTTTGTTTTTGTTTTATTGTGTGTGTGTGTGTGTGTGTGTGTGTGTGTGTGTGTGTGTGTGTGTGTGTGTGTGTGTGTGTGTGTGTGTGTGTGTGTGTGTGTGTGTGTGTGTGTGTGTGTGTGTGTGTGTGTGTGTGTGTGTAATATGTAAAGATGTGATTGTCCTGTTACATATATTGTCTATCACGTTATGACGAAATACGAACATTCTGGACTAGCTGACGCCAGCCAGGCCTGGGATGTTGACTTTATTTCTTTCACAGCAAAAATGAAACATGTAATGATCATTAGATTTCTGTTCTTTCCGAAGACCTGCAAAAATCAATGTCATGACACGAGCAATGATAATTGTATACTAACAGAAGTGTTTGCGTTTTGTATTTTGGCCTCGATGCAGTTGCATTTTGAAAGTTAGTATTGCGCCATTTTCTTTTTGTTATTCCGTTTTTGTTATTGTTTCTTGTGCATAAGATGTGTATCATGTTAATGCTTTTGTATATATTTGTGTACTAGATTTTAGTTTCACATAACCCTAAGTTTCACTAATCATGCCTATTTTCAGGTACTATCCCAAGTGACTAAAGAATCTGAATTTGTGTTCTCAATTGAATCTCTCCTTCTAGTGGCTAAAATTGCTGTCTCTTCCATCACAACCATCTCAGTGCCCACAGCTGTTTTGCATAGCACCTTCCCGCAGACTAATCAGAAGAGTTTTGAGTTTGAAGTTTGTTCAAGAGGTATTCATCGCACTCAAAACAATTCTGTATGCGCTTCTCCC